>CAMZMU010000034.1:40843507-41527608 GCA_947311845.1 Poa pratensis
CCCCCCCCCCCCCCCCCCCCCCCCCCCCCCCCCCCCCCCCCCCCCCCCCCCCCCCCCCCCCCCCCCCCCCCCCTATTTAGCTCACCTCAAAATCGAGGACCGCCATTTCTTCTATTCGAGCTCTTGCGATGGCGGCTGGAGCGATTTGTGTGACGGCGAAGGCGACTTCGACGGCGACCTCCACGGAGGTGGTGACCTCGACGGCGAACTCGACGGGACCTTGACAGCCTCCACAGCGACCTCCGGCATGAAGGCGGACGGCAAGATGTAGCTGCGTCCGGTGGATGTAAGAAATTCTGAACCTTAACCTTGTTCATACCGTAGATCTGTAACTGTTTTTGCACATTTAGGTAATCTTATTACGGTCCATGGATCCGCTGCTTAGGCTCCGTATATAGATTGTATAGTGCATGCATCTCCAGATCTACTCATCTTCATAGCTTGCCTGACTAGGACGACATAATCATGTTTGCTGGATCCGGTTCGAGCTAAGAAGAGAGTCCCTCTTCAAGTGTTATGCGAGAATGCACTGCCTGACCTGGTCGACAAAGCCATAGCTTCCGAGCCTCTGGATGTACTGCCTCTGAATGCAATCCCTATGGATGAAGTCAGTGGCTCAGATGTGCTATCTGAGATGCCTGCCAAGGGGCCTAACAAGAGAGTGCACTCTGAAACTGATGAACTGCCTCAGAGGCTGGCAATGCAGTGGACAGCTCCTCTTTCACTCTTTGTTCTGAACAGGGTAGTGGAGCTAGTGGAGAAGGGGATCCACTTTGACAAATGCTTCAAGGATCAGTACATCAGGAAGGTCAGCGATGTTGTGCTTGAGTTCACTGGGCTTACTGTCACCAGCACTCAAATCTACAACCATCTAAGGAGGTGGAGATCGAAATGGGTTAGGATTAACAAACTGAAGCGCATGCCAGGAGTAGTTTGGTATGAACACATGTGTACTCTCATGGTGGATGATTTGAAGGCGCTTGCACACCTTCAGGTTCGTTTGCCCTTTTATTGAATCGTATTGAGCTATTCCTTGTTCATTGGTAACTTCAAATAGTCTGTACACTAACAATTTGGCATCTCAATATTAGAACCACCCCAAGAACGAGGAGTTGCTGAACCAGCCCATTACCAACTTTGCTCAAATGAAGACCATCTTCAGGGTTACGACAGTGCAGCCGTGTGCCATGTACTCTCCAACATTGCTTATCAGGGCGATCGACTTCCTGGCGGACAACACAGATGAGCAGCTCAAGTACTCCAGCATGACCAAACCGCAGAGGTGTGCTTGGCTTAGGGCTTACCTGCGTAGCCAGTACGTCGATGCATTCCAGGATGACAAGTAGAATTCGGATTAGTGGTCTGTAATATGTTGGAGGAGGTATATATTAACCCCTCCGTTGATGAACTTCAGCCTCTTGCTGCATCAGACATGTTGATCTAGATGAACTCGGTATCCTATTATGCTATGTTATGCTATGCTATGCTTTGCTTATTTCATTGCTTGTTCTGTGTGCTTTACCGGTAAGCATTGGGGTAACATCACCAAAGGTTAAAGAGGTAGCCTCAGCAGCAGCTTTGCATACAACCAAACATTGGGGTAACATCACCAAAGGTTAAAGAGGTAGCCTCAGCAGCAGCTTTGCATACAACCAAACATTGGGGTAACATCACCAAAGGTTAAAGAGGTAGCCTCAGCAGCAGCTTTGCATACAACCAAACATAGCCATAGTTGCATATGAGCATGCAATGATCTAACCAAACAGCCACAACAATGAGCTCAGCCCATGCCCCGTTCTTTGCTGCAGCCTACCAAACAACACGGCTGAGAGACTGTTTTTCTTAGGCCAGGTCTCACGGAGCCTGCCCCAGCGAGGTGGAAAACCCCTACAGGCTACCAAACGCACCCTAATCCAATTGTGGTCGCTGTCCGGAGCGGGCGATCGCACATGGTGGTGGGGACGACAGGTTTGGTCGATGTGGTTACTCACTCTTGTCTCTTCGATCGACGTCCCCCGGCCGGGCCCCTCCTTGCTGCTGGCTAAGCTTGTGGACGTCGAGAGGTGTCCTCGGGTGAGAGCGAGAGTTGTGAACTTTCCTAGGGGAGGAAGAAGTGCGTACTCCCCTAGTAGCGGTTGCACGATCTCTCACTGACCAGGCTAGCTAGCTCCATCAGTCCTTGCATCGACTACTATACCTACGTACACCTGGAGCTGCACGTGAACTCTCGATGGCCTCCATCCATGCATGCACACCTAACGTGTCCTCCTGCATGGATCAGATCATTGGTTTGCAGCCACACGTACACGACGCACACAATTATAGGCCGGCACCAGCACAAGATTCCGTTTCCATTCGTGTGTGTACATTCGCCGCGACAATTAAAGTTGAACTTGATCTTGGCCTATCTGTGACAGGGCAGACAGCACGTACCTGCCATACCTTGTACTCCCTCCATTCCAAATTAGATGACTTTCATTTGTCCAAATGTGGATGTATCTAGACATGTTATATGTATAAATACATCCGCATGTGCACAAATGGAAGTCATCTAATTTAGAACGGAGGGAGTACGTACGTGTACCAGTTCTCAATTGCTAGGCAGGTAGGTATTATTCTCAACACATGCATATTGGCCGCCTACTGACAAAATCCATCTATAATACAAATTGTACCTATATTTTATCCAAAGTCATAGTTTTTCGGCTTGACCATACGAAACATAACATCTATAATATGGAGTACTAAATAAAAATGAGAATGGCTCGATAATCCAATGGTTTGTGATACTATGGAAGTAGGAGGTCGCCGGTTTGACCATTTAAAATGGTTCCTAAATAACAGAAAACATCCCGTGTTGTCTAAACGGGGGCAACATACATGGGCGGCGTTTCAACTCTTCGGTCACGGCCGCCCCCAATAATGCCCATAACCTTTTTATGTGCTTTAACTTTATGAAGTGTCTTGAACGCATCCGAGCGCCCCCCCCCCCCCCCCTCCACCACCACACACACACACACACACACACACATAATTCAAAACGTGAAAAAAGACTACATCAAATCGATTTTAGTTTATTGAGTCACTACGAAAACCATAGGCACGATTATATTTTTACCCACTAACCTTCCTATGGAAATTAAGAGAGCCTACCCTTCACAACGTTTGCAAATCAGGTTTTGCAGGCCCTCCAGGGTTGGTCCCAAAACATCAGAAAATAAGCCTTCGGGCGCCATAGAAATGTTGCACGTGAAAAATTTCTGTTGCCCTCGGAGGTTGCTCAGAGGTTCCCTAGAGCCTTTGTGGTTCAAAGCCTCTGCCCTCCCATGGACCACCTCAAGGCTCAACGGAAAGGTTTCCACCGATGGTGCTATCCTTTGTTGGTCCTGCAGGTCACTGGAGGTTGCTCGTAGCCTCTCGACTCCGAAACCTCTGGTCCTTGCATAAACTATGTGAACTGTTGGATTTCGGGAGGTATATAAGCCCACATACTTCCTCATGAGGAAGGTGACGACTCCATTCTTCTCTCTCCCTTCCATTCTCGATACTCAAGGAGTGCCACCAAACCTAAACCATGATGTGATGTCGCCTCTGCGTGACCATCAACTCCAAATCTCCTAGCCTTGACACTGTTAATCAAAGAAATTTGCCTATGTTTGCAGCTATGCACCATTTCACTCACTATTCGATAACGAATATACAGAAGCCCCACACAAAAGATCCATGGGAGAAAACATTTTATAGTGTCTTTATGAATGCTCACACGCACGGTTCTGACGTGAACACCGCCACATAACTGATAATTGTGCACATATGAGTTTGTTTACGGTTTACGACAAGAGTAATAGGCACATCCAAAACTCACTTAAGGGCCCCTCTGGCAGACTCTTGTTGTCCTTGCTATCGGCATACAATTGACTTGGGAAAAGGGGATCTCCTTGCAATACCAAGTCTGTTGTCCACCCGCAACTGCAACCACACTCCACCCCAATCTGTAGGTTGAATCAACACAAAGGATCCACTAAAGCACTCTCCTGTACCCTGTATTATCTAGATTGGGATGGGGTTGTATCACAAATCATGGTCGCCTCCCTCTTTGGTGTCTCAACCTTGTCGGCACCACACTTGTTGTCGTAGCTGTCACTACCCTCGAAAGCCATTGTAGCCATGCCACCACCAAAATATTTATGGAGCCGCCGTCCCATTTTCCAAGCTCCATTGAATGCGACATCGTTATGGGACGCACACTGAGCTCGATCGGAGGCCCCTGTTGTAGTTGGAGACAAGATCCCACTGCCGCCGTCCATCGAGTGGTCTTTTCCGGTCGGCATCCTCCAATGGTGGCAGAGTGGATGGGATGGGAACGGAGATGGGGGCGGTGGTAGCTTGGGTTTTGTCCAAACCACCCACCTAGGAGTGACACGAGCGACTGTGCTTGTTCCTTTCGAGCGCCTCCTCCCATCCACCTTATCCTCTACTGCTTTTTGTTCCCCGTCGACAATCCTCCGCTTAGTTGGTGCCCACGGGAAATAGCCCCATGGATGGCCAACCTATGGTGGATATATATTTCACTCCATCAGGCCCTCAGAAAACGTTGGAATTTGTGGGGGCAATGGAACCAGGGTCCATGGACATGTGGCCAGTGAGCCCGAAACGGCGAAGTACGGGCTCCTCCATTGTTCAGGTTATTAGAGGCATGTTGTATGAGTTATTTCGATGTTGAACGTGTTATTTTGACATGCTACAAGTGTGTATGATGTTTGCGCACGCATACGCGGCATGTTGCATACATTATGGGTGTATGCTTCAAGAAGCTTTTCTCATGTTGTGAATGTGTTTCTTTGGTATTGTCTGAGTTGTTCATATTTTCCTCATCGATGCCGATGAGACAGTGCCGTGCGTAACGGCCATATTTTCCTTCGCATTGGCTCATATTTTCCTCATCCGTAGCTCATAGATTAACGGAGCGTCAGTCTTGGGCGAAGCAAGTGAGGAGGATACGTGCGCCATCATGAACCATGCATGACGTTGTGGGGAAAATTATTGACAGGCCCAACATCGGGTAGTTAGGCTCGTCCGATCAGAGATGAGAAAATCAAAACTTGGCAAGTTGGCGTCCATGTTCTTCTGCCCTCTCCTGCAGCTGGGCGCAACAGCGACATGCACATGGCATTGCACTAGCTGAGTTGGGTGATTCGACTCTCGAGTCCCTTAATTGTGCACCAGCGACCTCGTTGATGTTTGCTACCATCATGCCAACCAAAATGTGGAGCCAAACCCCTCCATATATGAGAGTAAAAAAGAAACTACGCCGAGAACGTCGACGCATGCAAAGCCTAGGGCCTCTGTTAGTCTAACTTTTGTTATGTAAATACTTGTTATCTGAAAATTAATATAAAAATATACAGTGGGGAAACCCACTGTTCAGCCTAAAAAAAACGTCGACGCATGCAGGTACCCAGTGGGAAATGATTGGTTAGAGTAGAGACATGTCATGATCGGATTGACCTTGCATTGCATTAGCCAGCCATGAGCCATGTCTGTCTACTGCACACATGGCGGCAGCAGACCAAGGAGGATGACGATCCCACTTAGTCGACTCGACTGGCATGATCCGAAAGCAACGTGGACGTGGAGCCTAGCGACGAACGTTCGCGCGATTGCGCGGCCAGTTTGAGACAAATCTGCAAGCATTGTCTCTTGGCTGACATGGGCATAGCGTCAGGCTGATGCATGCGACTCGCTACCAAGTGGACTCATTGTTTCTCCATATATATGTTATACAATAATAATAATCCGTGAGCTAGCATCGACCACCGTGAGTAGGTGTAGCATTAGCATCTTCTGTGAGCGCGAGGAAGTGGGGGTACAGGACAAGCACCTGAGACTAGAGGAGCCCATTGCACTACACAGTACTGAATTAAGCTAGCTAGCAACATCTGATCGAGGTGGAACCACCATCCACATCAGATAGTATGTTTTTATTAGGTAACTGGAAAAGAAAATCCGTCCGACTCCGACCTCTGCATCGTATGGTGCATGCTAAGCCGACTAGGCAACTATTTGTTTATGATGACGCTGAATCATCCACGCATTGCAATGCTGATCGACAAAACCGGCCACTCGTGACGCTGCTAAATTACAAGGAGATGGAGAGAAATTAACATGGGCTCCACAGAAGCGAAACAGAACAAGGCAGCCCCCCCGTCCGTTAGCTCAAGATTAGAGCGTGTCGACAAGGGTGGCAGCTACGGCATCGCGATCGCCACGATGTCAGACAAAGCAAAGAATCGCATTGTATAATCGCCTTATAGTTACGAGCCGCTAATTATCAAGAGAATTAGCAGCAAACCGTTTATTTTTATCCTTAGCAATACTTTGTGTTGCTTCAGACTTCAGATCCAAGGAGAGGGCATCATCAACAAATTTGCTGCGGCCACTCACCAGTCACCACTTGCCACAGCGTATGGAAAGGCACCGGCGAATGGCTCGCACAAGGTACGTCCTATAAGAGGGAACCGGACTACCGGAGACTGACGCCTTCCAGACATAACGATCGCTTTTCCAACAGATCGTTGAGAGAGATGGGGTGCTGATTTGATGAATGATGAGACATCGGCATGATCACTTTACTCCGCGGATTGTTCACGTCATGGTTCAGTAACAGGAGACCAGGTTTGCTCTGATGGAGAAGAAACGGGGCATCCAGACATGATGCAGTCCAACTGTCATCGCGTTGCATGACGAACATTAGAGGTGGCTACACGCCTACACATAATACAGGAAGAAAAACCTAAGGGCTCGCTTGGATTGGCGTTAATATTTCCGGAGCCGTAACGCTTACGGAGCTGCGTGCAGGATTTTTCGCTGGACCTTCAGAGGTCGGTGGGAATTTACCCCCGTATTGGTTAAAGTACGCCATCCCAAGCGGGGCCCAACTGAAATTTTACGGGGAAAATGTGAGTGTAGCCGTATGTGTCACACAGCATTTTTCAAGAATATGCCTATCACAATTCATAGAAGAAAGGCCAAGCGGCATTGTCTTTCAAGCTAGTGACGACTATCGGTTTCCACTGAACTAGCACATAATACAGGAAGAAAAGACAATGGAGAATAATACAAGTGCTAACTGAAATTTCACTGGTGAAAAAAATGTGAGTGTAGGCTGTCTGTGTCACACGGCATTGTCTTTCATGCTAGTGACGACGTACCATAGGTTTCCACTGAGCTAGCACTGCGCTTATCACGCCCTTGTTGCTAGTGCAGCTGCAGTTCTTGTAATCTAGTGCCAGTCTATCCGTATAGTCAACTCATCAGCTAGCCGTTGCTCGGTGAGCTCGATCAGCTCCCACTCATTTGCATGTCTCCATCCGGCAATCCAATTCACCTGAATACCAGATGCGTGAACCTGCCAACATCGCCAGCAGAATCGAAAAGGAGCTATGGTTGCAGCACCTGCAATGACATCCATTCAGATACAAAGGGCATCTGCATCCGTGCCTCGTCAGGATTGTTGGTCTTGGGCTACCGTGTATGAGTCATCCGTGTGTCACATGAGCACTAGGATCCAGGTTAGCGAACCTATATGGCTGGGAAATATTAGGATGTCGGCGTAGTTTTTTTTGAAACGAGAGGCAAAAGCTTTGCCCCTTATATTAATTAAGCAGAAGGTGCCCGGTTTATTAGTGGAAGAAACCGGGCGAAAACCAAACAACAGACACCAACAGCAGCAACAAAGAACGCCACGGAGCAAAGCCCACACAACACCCACTCCACGGCCAGCCGGCCAGCAATCCACCCTTGCCGGAGAGGAGAATCCGCAACTGCTATGGGAGGAGCAGGCACGGGACACTCCGTCGTAGATGAAAGCGGCCACCACCGGGGAGCCCCGACGACGAACAGCACCGAGAGCAGCCTTGTCGCCCACACGAACCAAGGAGGAACGCCCTCGATGAAGCAGAAAAACTCGGAGCCGCTGCCCCGACATCCAACCCTCCGTCACGCCCTGCGCAAACCACCTGCACCACCTTCCGGGGCCACCGCCCCGGCATGCCACCGCCCACACCCGGGCCACGACGCCGCACGACTCGGCCACCCACAGCCCAAGCTGCACCAGGTAAGCCGCTCGCAGACCACGGCCGTCGTATCCGCATCCGGGGCCGCCGCCCCGGCCTAAAAGGCAACCGCTGCTGCCGCTGCCCTAGCAGCCCTGACAGCCTCACCGCCAGCACCCCCTTCCGGGACCGCCGTCCCGACAAAGCACCGCTCGCAACCGAGCCACGACACCGCACGAACCAGCCACCCGCAACCCAAGCTGCCCAAGGAGAGCTGCTCGCAGACCACGGACGTCGTACCAACATCCGGGGCCACCGCCCCGGCCTAAAAGACAGCCGCAGCTGCTGCCGCCACACAAGCCTCGACACCCACGCCGCCATCACCCGCAACCACATGTCCCTCCAGCCGGTCACCACTCCAAGAACGATGCCCCCAAGGGGGAGCATGACACAGAGCGCCATCATCGCCCGATCCCGGAAGATCTAGGGTTTCCCCCGGAGTGGTCCGGGTGGAAAGCGAGCACCACGTCGCAACGGCATCTTCAACAAGAGAGACGGCGCCGAAGGCGTCGTTGCCGCCTGCCCGACGACAGCCGGAGCAGAGCTTTCGCTCGACCTAGCCAAGACTTGCACCCGCTCACCATGAGACCGACTAGCCCACCAACTTCCACACGCCACGACCAGCAGCGACACCTCCGCCGTCGAACCCGCCGCCCTCGCGCCACGACCGTGGCACCTCACGCCACGGCGGCAGCCTTGCCGGCTGCGCCTCTGCCGCAGCCACCGGTCCGGGGCCGCCGCCCGGCTTCCTCTGCAGCAGCGTTGGAGCCTCCACCACGTCCAGCCACCGCAGCACACCCAACCTACGTCCTCCACGCACGGGCATACGACACCAGCCCGCACCCGCAGCAACACCACGACCCCAGGGACCCCCAACGCCGGCGCCCAACCTCCACTGGCAACGAAGCCCAGGGCAAGCCCGAGGGGGCCAGATCAGCACCGTGGCCTCCTTCTTCTTCCAACCCTGCGCAGCACCGCCGCCGCCTTCTTCCATCGCTGCGCAGCACCGCCACTGCCTCCTGCCCGACGCGCCCACGACCGCCTCCGCGCCCAGCACGACGTACGCGCCCCTGCCCAGGCCCGACGGGCCCAGAGCGGGCCCGCCAAGACCATCGGGCGCGCCGCACCTCCGGCGACGGCGCCGCCGGCTCCCCATGCCGCCGCCCGCCGCCTGTGCGCCTTCCTCGACCTTCACCCGAGCCCGCCGGCTCGGCATCCTCCATCCCGACTGCCGCCGCCCCCACGGGTCGATCTCCTCCAGCTGGGAACGAGGACCTCCCCCCCGACTACCAAAGTGGCAGCGGGAGGGTGCCGCCACCGCCGCGGCGGAGGCCGGCGACGGCAGCGGCAGGGCGGCTCCGACGGAGGGTGGCTAGCGGCGCCGGAGAGAAGCCCCTAGCGTCGCCTGGGGGGACGACGCGAGGGGAGATTCGCGGAAGATTCCTCTGCACCATACCATGTCGGCGTAGTTTGAACATACGTACTGCGGCTAGTTGGCGCAGCTCGTTCAAAGGTACTGAACTACTGATGACTCTTTTTTTGTTTTAGATAAAGGGAATATATTAATATCATGAAGATACAAAATACACCCAACTTCTACACCAACAAGGATGCACACAACCAAGAACAAAATAATAATAATAATAATAATAATAATAAGTAAAACAAAGACCCGTCGCAGTGATAAACACTCGCAACAGCAACACTCTAACCACTACCAAAAACAACACCCGGATCACAATTGAGGTTCTCCAAAAGCGACGCCTACAAGAAGGAAACAATGCAGAATTGTCGTCGCCAGATCAAGGATCTTGAGTTTTCAACCTGGAGAAAGACCGGCATGCCAAAACAATACCTTCAATAAGGCAATTGTTAGGTACAACCAATGAAGGCCAGACCTTGGACTTTCACCCTGAAAATCGCGACTATGTGCTCGTGATGCACCATCAGAATGTTGTCCACCTGCGTTGCTGCCCCCTCCTGCCAAGGCCGCTGCTGCAAGTACTAAACACCCGACACACAGGAAATCCTATGTCGCAAGTCTTCATCGCAACAATCCTCTCCGCCATCACAAGCCTCTGATCGTAGCCACCATGACTTTCTTCACCACTGTTGGTGACATGGAAATCTAATTTAGACATTTCCCATGACACCGACAAGACAGCGAAGCTTCGCGCCTCGCCCTTATGAAGCCAATTTGGCCGAAGATAAAGAGCGTGCACGACCGGTTCAATTCCGATCAAAATGTCTAGTGGCTCTATGCCAAACAACGGAGATCTCCGAGAGGAAGACCGGAACACGTCGGCAGCCAGATCGAGGAGGTCAGTATGAAGCAGATCGATAATCACGGATGACAACCAGCAGGATCTCTTATTCGGACCACGGAAGACCCTGTCAGTACTGCACAACCGGAGTCGAAGACGCCAGTGCCCGGCCCGCGCCGCTTGGTAGATCGGGACTCGTCCCGTCGCCGTTGTGGGCGCGTGGCCACACACAACAAGGGGAAGCCCAGATCAGGCCCCAGCCCGTGCCACCATAGCAGATCGGGTAGTCTACGGCGCCACACGCCAGCACGGGCAGCCCAGTCGGGCCCTACCCGTGCCTTGGCCGCAGCGGCACCGTGAGCCCTCGTCGCTGCTCCACTAGTCGCCGCACAGCACCACCTCCTCGTCTGCCGACTCGCCGTGCACCACCCTTTCGACGCAGCCGCTTCACGCGAAACTGGGGTGCGCCCGCCCGCTCCTGCAGCCCTCGTTGACTGGGGGCCGCCGCCACCGCCAGTGGCGACGGCGACAGCGGCCAGGGAGACCCCAAGCGGCGGCGGCTGTCTGAGGAGATGCGTTGCCTCTGGAGTCGCCCGCGCGAACGACCCGGGAGGCAGTTTTCTTTCCATAAACAATCTACTACTGATGACTCTGCAATGGGACCTCCGGTTTATTTCGTTTTTTCTCAACACACCACCGTAGGTGCACAGTGCCTACTGAAGACCGGAGCCGTGAAACCTCAAAACTGACAAGATCACAGCTGAGTCTCGCTATGGGGGAGAAACATCGGACTAACACAAAATGAATAACCTGCTTATATATATTACTAAGACACACAAAGGACGTCAGATTTAAGGTCTGATACTTGGTGCTTGGGTACAGCCACCATCTTAACATTCCAATCACATGAACACCCAGGGACGGAGGGAAGGGGGGACGAGCAGGGGCTACGCCCCCCCCCCCCTAACAATGTTCATTTAGCTAAGTTTCTCTTCATATATATGTTCATGCTGAGCACAGCTAAGTGCATTTCGCCACCCCCATGACTCTCTGCCCCCTCTATTGGTGATTTCTGGCTCCGTCCCTGTGAACACCAAGTTATTAAGTGCAGATTTGGTGCTCCTGAGCTCCAATGATCCCGCCCATTTCAAAAAAACAAAAATCATATTTAAAAGTTTCACAAAATTCTGAAAAAATCATTCATGTTCCTACTAATATTTCCTACAAACGTGAAAAATCTCAATGCAAAATACTTTATGATTTGAGCTACAAAAAAAAAGAGAAATGTGCAGATCCGAGTATAGTGAACAATATAAAGTTTCAAAATTTCAACTTTTGTCTTTTTTTTAGCTCAAATCATAAAGTATTTTGCATTGCTATTTTGCACGATTATAGGACATAAGTAGGAACATGCATGATTTTTTCATATTTTTTTGAAACTTTTAACTATGTTTTTTATTTTTTTTAAATGGGCGGGATCACTAGATCTCGGGAGCATAAATGACTGTCCGCAAGTTATTTGCCAATGTAATTTCACTGTCTTTATCTCACACTTTTTTGTTAGAAACCCTAGCTCAGACCTAGGAGGCTATTAGCACCAAACAAAAAACTGAACAGTTAACAGGCCATCCCTGCGACAGATGATTGTCCCAGGTTTGGGTGGGCTAGGATCCCACTTATACATCCCTAATCCAGCCTCAGGTTTTAAGATTCTCAAAGGGAAAGAGAAAAACTCCCATCAAAACAGAAAAATCTCAGGTTTCGTCCGATGTATTTAATCAATGCAGATCAACCTTTCAAGCGTTAGACAATATTGTCAATTCGTTAATCTTGATACTTCGCAATTTTGTTCTTGGTCAAACAAGAGCAAATTCGTATCCATTACCCAAAAAACCGTATTGGAGAAGAACCAAATACACCCAAAATTTCAATCCGTGCTTTACTGCCAGTGCTAACAAATAAGCAACGTGTTACGATAATCACACAATGTTTCTGGTTTACTTGTTGCCAGAATTCAAGCCAACAATCTTATCCATCATATCTATAGCAAGAGACCCGCATCCCACACATCATAATTATGTTGCTACCATATCCCATAAGTACTAGTGTTGTCCGACATGGATATTTAGAGGAGGAAGGGCGAAGAAGTTCCGGAGCTCCCATCTAAGAAGCAGTAAGAATTTCACTGTGTGGCGCGATGGCAATTTTTGCTGGTTCTGCTGATGCTTCCTCTTGTTGTACCTGTGATGGTACACATACAATCTCAATTTGAGCTTTTGACAGTTCACTGAACTAATTCAAGATTTGTAGCAAATATGGACACCACAGGAAGACTAGTAATCTGGCAAGAAAAGAGGTTTCTGAACATAGAAAAATGATGCCTTGTTCTATCTCAGTACACTTTAACAAGCCATTTAAACTCGTGAACTCCTTGCTTAGAGACCAATTGTTGCCAACTGGACATAAAAAATATACAACGTACTAAGATAAATATGTTATATTTTGCAGTTAACAAGAGTCTGAAAAGCAATAAGGATGGTATATTTGGTGACTAATCAATTCTGTAGAGTGTTTGCTCTGATCGTCTTAGCAGGTAAAGGTACAACAAGCCAACAAGCAAAACAAGTTGTCTCAGAACTCAGATGGGAGAAAGTAAATGTTGCTTTCAAGAAAGGCTCTCCAAATTAAGAAACCACACCAAATACAAGACATGTAAGCATCAGAAAGTATGATTTGTAACTTATCAGGGTTTGGGAGATAGTCTCAGAGAGCAGGTGAAACAGGTAAAAGTTGTCCAAATTATGGAAACACACCAAGTAAAGACGAGTGGTCAAGTACACAGAGATCACAAAAGCAGATTGATAACTTATGAGGGGTCAAAGAAACTTACCCTTTTAGTGGAGCTACAGTATTCTTCTAGCTCTCGCTTTGCAAAGCTTGGAAGAACAAACGCTGCCCTATGCATCTGGTCAACAGCCAAAATAGTGAATCAGAGTGCTGAGTTATTAGATGACAGGGAATCATAAGGCAAGATAGTTCACATCTGGGTTGGAGTAGAGTATTTATCAAGAAGGAACAGCATGACGTATGCAATAACTTGCGAATAAAAGAACATAATTTCATTATAGCAGAAAAATTAAGGAAAATTGGAACTCTGCATCATTTATCAGGAGTACATTCGGCATATATCAAGACAAAAGCATTACAGTATAATGTGAACTTGGCATGACGAGATTCTTAGGTAACTTTCTAAATAAAACGAACCTCTGTGTTATAAAATCTGATATCCCTCCCTGCATTCATAGCTCCTTCTAGTTTTTCAATTGGATTTATGGGTGCCAGGAAGTTGACGGGTGGACCCTCTTTGGCACATAGCAAAAAACCAATCACACCACTGCGGATCAAGTAAACAGTGTGTTACAAGTAAATTTCAAACAGAGCAACATCTAGCACTTAAGAGACATCATCTAGAGATGCAAGCAAGCAACATTTGTTTCTCACAACCTGCAGCAATAGGGATTTGATCCACCACGGTGCCAAGCGGATACTCTGACTAATCAGGTTAGTTGGCAAATACAATTTTTTGTTGAACTAAGCTACATGCTTAAGGCTAGCTTGTCTGGTTATTTCAACCCAAACCACATGTGCCTTAATGTTTGTCCATAGAGGTTGCAACTGGTCACCACTGTGACATATCACCATCTCACATCAACCAGCTATCAGGACATGACCAGGTAAAATGTATATACAATGTTGGGAATATTTGCTCACTAATGTTTGTCAGAAGAAGACTGGTTCTTGCATCAGCTGGGCTACATCTGAAATATCCTACGATTGATTACCCAGCGCTGCAAGCAGTTAGCTGCCAACAATAGTGACACCCATGAGGATAAAACGAGAAAGATAGTTCGCAATTAGAACCAACCAAGTCCTAAGCTACCACACTACTAAACTCATCTCCCTGACATGTCAAAAAGGAACGGAGAATGTGTTCGGAGAAAGCTTAATCCGAGTGCCTTGTATGTGCATCTTCTCAACTGGGAATAGCACAATATATTTCTTCTTTGCATGGCTATATTTCTTCTTTGCATGGCTGACAACATGCATGAACAAAAGAAAAAGCAAGGAAACACAACCAATGACACCCATACATGTTATATTTGGTAGCGATTTCGGTAATAAAAAGCTTTACAACAAAATAAAAAGGCGAAGTTTATACTAATCAGTGCATGCTAATTTAACACATGTGGCTTGGCTGTTTCTATGAGATAAAATAGTAAATCTATCAAGACATAAATAAGCAAACTTAAGAAAAACATATATTACAAGATAACACATGCTTTTATTATGATCCAAAACTATGAAATTGACCTAAAAGCACTTCGACGATACCAAAATTAAGAAAATTCACATGTATAATTATGAGTATACATCATATTTGTTTCTTTATTTACAATTACATTACTTTACACAAAAGTGACAAAAGAATCTTGAATAGACAATGAAAATGATCGGTTGATAATAAGATCTTTTTTATCTCAGAAGTGGGAGCAGAATGTGTAGTAGCTTGCAAAATGCAACATTAACCTAAGAACCTCAGAAATAGGGGTGCATAGAAAAAGTAGGATAAAGGTAAGGGAGTAGATGAAAAAGGGTGAAAACCTAGGGTATGTTGGGACACTTGTCCAGGCATAGTGGACAGAACCCTTGAAAGTCTCACGGCAGATCGAGAGCATGTCCTGAATCAGATGTGTATGCAACCACATACTCTCAGCTTGATTACAAAGAACACCACCAGGTCTCAGAGCTCTAGCAATTGTATCAAAAAATGGCTTCTCTACAAGCTCCTGAGCAGGCCCTGACAAAGAAAATGACGAAGGGCTAGTGTAAGAACAGCAACAACAAAGATAAATATTAAATAGCCATGCTTCCCAAGACAAATTGTCAGAAAAAATATGCCTAGTCGAATAAGCTGACCTATAGGATCTGATGAATCAACAATAATAGCATCATATGTCCCTTCGGGAGAATTTCGTAGGAACTCCACAGCTGTAAGTAAAACAATTTCACAATCAAATTTACAATTTCAAGAGCTTAAGACTACACCTAAGTGTTGCAAATAGCAACTTGTGGCAGTTAATCATTAAGTAATGTTGTACTTATGGCCTCGTGGGATTGTCAACATACCATCACCAACATGAAGTCGAACACGGGGGTCTTTAAATCCAACAGATAAATCTGGGAAGAAATCTTTACAAACCTACATTGTAAGATGCATGTCAGAAAATTTAATCGCATGATTACATTTGTGCGCAAAGGTCACAGGAGACTTCTTTACATCAATAACTAGCTGATCAATTTCACATATATCAATAGACTCCACTGAACCATGTCTGGCTATTTCTCGAAGTACACCACCATCACCACCTCCAATAACCAAAACCTGCAATGTAGTTTCTGAGAAGATAAGTGACTAGAGCCCTAGAAATAGCATAGAAATGCAGACAACGGAAGGTCCATCAGCTGCTATACAGCAGCAGAATATAATGATGTTTCAATCATCAGATGACAAGGAGTCATACAATTCACTGTATAAGAAAAAAAACTTGTCATAAGATTACCTTTTTAGGGGAAGGAATTGAGCAGAGTGGGAGATGAGTAATCATTTCCTGGTACGCACATTCATCCTTATCAGTCAATTGGACAATACCATCAAGCACAAGGACTTTTCCATAGGTTAACGACTGCATACAAAAACTACCATGTTACACAAATATTTGGCAAATATAATTTTCACTCTGGCTGTCAATAGATGAAGATAACCTCAAAAATCAAGACTTCTTGGTATGGTGACTTCCCCTGGTACAGGATCTTTTCCACTTTCAAGGAATGGGCCTCTCCTGAATACAACAATATAAAATCACATGATTATGAGGAAGAAGAGGATTTGTTTCATTTCACAAGTAAATGCCAAAGAAAAATGGGATGTGAGATGGTAGAGAGCAACTGGAAACTTCAATGTAAGATAAAATGTAGGGACAAGGCTTTGTATTAAGCGCTAGGCGCTGATTGAGCTTTTTGCCTCCACTTTTTCCTTTTTCAAAAGGATTAAAGCGCTAAGCAAAATTAGTCGCTGGGCGTTTTGCCTTCACTCAGCGAGTGCACCTAAGAGCGTTTTTATAACCTTGTAACACGGACAGTGAGTCCAGATTCCAGAGTATAACCAACACACTATGATTCGGCATTGGAACATAAATTAAACATATTACGAAGGTCAGTAAAAATGAAGCTAGTGGCAGAGAAACACAGCAAACAAGATGTTGCAGAGAAGTTGGGATTTCTCTTGTCAATACTGAGGCAGGCTAGATTATTTTCCCAAACAAGAAAGAACATAAACAGAAAGAGAAAAGTTGACATTTACATTCCAATGGTGGAGATTTCTAATTACAAGTAGTAATTCAGAACTATAACCATGCCCTAACATCAATGAGGCCATGCATCTGTTCAGCCAGTAACCAACTATCTATCAGAATAGCATTTTTTCGAATATAAACAGATGGAGAAAAGAAAAGTTGACATTTACATTCCAATGGTCGAGATTCTAATTACAAGTATGTCCATCAAGCAAAAGAAGAAAAGGCATGTGTGATGGAAATACCTGGCCACATTGGGTTATTGTAATACTGCACTTTGCTTGTTTTACCTGCATATGAGGCAACCAAATTAAGATAAAAGATGAGGAGAACGATAGGAAATTACAGTATTTCTGTCCGCAAGTAGGAGTAGAAAGGATGCTGCAATTCAGCACAAAGCTGTATATTACCACATCGTGAGCGGGGTTCACTGAACCATCCCGACACCACGGTGGCATGGCACTTGCCCTCAGATTCAGGTGCCGCGGCCCTCGCCTTGACACAGCAAGGAGGAAGCGGCTTCGCAGGGCCATCAACCCCACTTCCCTTTGTCTGTGATGTCCCAGTCGAACCATTTCTTGCGTCTCCACCCTCCATGGATCCTGTTCCTCTTTGAAGTTCCCAGCCTCTGAACCAAAGGAAAACCACAGAGAGCTGAATCAATCAATCAATTATGATTACCCAAGGGAGGTGCATACACAATTTGTGCAGGAAACTTGGCAGTACAACTGAATCGAACAAGGTACACACACACACAAGAAAATGCAGGTAACAATGGACGCCACAAAATCAGACAGAACAGAACAGGCACGACAAACAAGCGTGCCCGTAACAGACATAAAAGTGAATGGGAAACTAATCATGTGAGGCTCGGCCACAACCAACCTAGTATTGAATACAAGAACATTCGAATTTTTTAATTTTTTTTGCGGGTAAAGAACATTCGAATTGTAAGAACAGCATACATTAACCGCAAGAACTGAAAATACTTTTCAAAGAGACGAGGTTTTGCAGCTAGTTAGCGATCCCCCACCTCATCAAAGAATCGATTTTGAGCCGACACCCAAAACGCAAAAGAAAAAGAAAACGAATACGCGTGCGGGGATAGGGTTCCGGAAGCTTCCAGAAGCTCCCTGTGGGTAGGGTAGGGGTACTGACCTGGGAGTGGGGAAGCGAAGCGAGGGGTGGCGAGGAGAGGAGGCGGCGGCGCGAGGGCAGAAGAAATAGGGGAGTACTCCGCTCCGGTGGTGGCTTCTCTGCTACTCCTCTCTTTCTCTACCCTTTTTTTCTTCTGGAATATGTGCTCTGCTGTGGGGAGAAAGAAGGAAAGGAGAAGCAAATTCACACGGGAAAGAAGGTTTTTTTTTTTTTTTTTTTTTTGCGAGTGGGAAAGAAGGTAATTGTTCGACCTGTTCCTATTCCCATTGAAACCCTACGAGCACCATGTTTTATGATTCCTTTATTGACGTTATAACCTTCCAAAAAAATCCTGATTAACATCCGCTTTTTGATTGCTATGTCACAGATTTTCTTCCCAGAGTTTGTTTTTATTTTCTTTCCTTTTAGGCACTCGTGCTTGTCAAAAATAATCTCTTTGGAACCAAAATAGTTTTCTCCAAAAGGGCAAAAATCTGCATCTAATGCACATAGATGTTTACTGCGAAATTATAGTGTGTGTTCTACAAGGCGAATGAGGTTTTTCAATTTGTTTTAAATGCATTTTAAAATGTCAAAATATTCCGCAAAAAAAAAATTGCGTGTGTATCTTGAGACTCAATCGTTTCACGAAAATTGACATTGTTGTGTTGTGTGTAAGAAAAACAAAATCCAGTGATATAAAGGCTTTTCATGAGACTTTTTTACACGAGACCTCAAAAGTATCGGTTTCCACAAAATTTGGTGTGCGCACATAAAATGTTGAGATGGGTATGCGGCAAAAAAAAATTCAGATTTTTTGATATTTTGAAATGTTTTTTCCGTGGCGGGAGCATATACTTCCATGTGCCAAAGTGGATTTCACATGCAAACTCAACAAAACGCAGAAGAGATCACATGAAACATCTATACAACATAAACCTTTTTTAGCAAAAACATAAACCATATATTGTTAGACCATCATCTATATTGGTTGAAGATATTTCGTGCACCGTCTCCAAGTGGGTACAACTAGAGTCCATAAATGGACTGGTCTCCGCGTCGTGAAGAAAAACCACATACACATTTAATGGATAGCCTTGTGAATAACCTGCACAAAATGGAAGACTCTCATCTTATCAAAAAACATCATTACTGCAAACACTCTTACCCGAACCCTAATCTGCGCACTAACCTGAGTCAACCAGTCTCGAGCACATTCGTTATATTACTTGACGTGTAGCTCAAAAGCCACTCAATCAAGTAAGAGAACATGAGAACATGAGATAGCTGTTGAACTGTTTCATCTTCATCACACAAATAACTTTCATGCATACTCTCATTTTTGACTGAAAAACCAGTCGGAGCTGCTTGTCATTTATGAATAGAAGAAAGGCTAATAGCCAAATGACTCGGTTTATGAGGGAAACCAGGTCTGAAAACCATACAACACCTAGCAAAGCTAGGACAGCATCACACGTCGAAGCATGGCAAGCAAAAATAGCAACAGAACAACAACACAACTGCAACACTACATCAACTACAACAGCTCGGTAAGGACACCACCACAGCCAATCCTCACAACAAACGCTTCATGCCGAGCAACCAGCCAAGCCGTGAGGATGCAGAGCACCGAGCTTTGAAGGCCGTGTCTCCGGCAATGTGGCATCCAAGACTCACCACTACCACGGAACCGCTCCGACGAGATCACACCTATGTAGCTAGGAGAAAAGGCAGGCCAAAGAGGGGCCTAGCCCCGAAAAGTGGGAGATGCCGAACCGGAGTCGGGAGTAGGGTTCGCCTCCGCAAAGCCACGAAACGAGTACATTGCGCCCTTTGAAGCTCCCAGTCCGAGAAGGAGATCGGCGTCATTCCACCGCTGCACCTCTTGGACCAAGGGACACTAAGTACCAGAAACATTCCAATTTGGAGTTTGCTAGATTATCCTTCTTTAAAAGCATTTATTTTTCACCGGGGTCATCGGTGTCAGTTGACCTATCAAATGAACCATGAAAAGTATATTTACTCTTTGTGGTACTTTAGGTTCCAAAATACATTTTCCAAGAAAACATGGTATTACCGCTTCATTAGGTCCACATACATTGATTTTACGGGAAAAGTGCCGATAGTATGCAACCTCAAACTGAATCTGAATACACTCTTGTGATATATTAATCTCCATCAACATTTCGACTAAATGTAACCAATATATCCATTTATTGATGGTAAGCTCCATTGGGAACCAATATTCAACGATAATTCAGGCTTTAGGCATACATTCGTCATACAAACTTGTTTCCGTGGCAGTGGCACAATGTCATGTAAGGATTAACATAAAAGGCATATCTCCAAGTCAGGAATCCTCCCAAAAGCGAGTATCAATTCCATTCCTCGCCGAGAAAGAGTCCCTACTGAAAAAACTCATGTTTAGTTCCATGAGGCCTTTTTTTAAATGAGAATCCGCAGATTTAGCTGTCACTTGTGGCTGCATTTTGAAATACAGAGAATGGCATGGCCACTTAAAACGGTGGCTTGGAAGCATCAAAACATGCGCTGGATACGAGATGCTTGAGACGATGGCCTCGGTTTTCTTTTCTCTGGCAGACAGCATGAGGCCGACAATTGGTGCAGCCTCCCTTGAGCAACACTCTCATTGGTTAGTTTCGTTTTCTGAAAAGCCTCCTTGAAAAGCAGAGAGATCAAAGACAGAATATATGCGAGAACTGCAAGTCCCATAGACCTTTATTTGCAAAAGCATCTTTGCGGTAAAGAATCCCGCTCGAACAAGTTATCTTCCAGCTTTTTTGAACTCATCTTCTAAAGGAAAGAGCACTTGGTTCGTACAACCATATGGCCGCAAAGTTGCCAACGGATGTGGAAGACGGAATAGGTTGAGCCGGCTAACCAAAGAAATTTTGATATCACTATTCTTGTTTTGTTGCATTTTAGAACAACTAACTCATAATAACTTACTAGAATTCTTGATATGCAATCCAAACCCTATGACACATCCAAAAGAAGCTACGCAGACACAATCACACATCTAGAAAAACTCTGCAAGATATATATTAAAAAAAGAGGTGAGAACTAGTAATTAAAATGTAGATGGAACATACTAACAATGTTCTGGAATTAAGAGGTCCAAGACTGGTGCGAAGGACCTTTTTGGGTACGGTTTTTTCTTCAGTCCAATTGCGGAGCCGTCAGTAGAGAACTGCACTGTGCTGCAGAGGGGAACGTGGAGTTTGCTAATTGCTTGCGGCTGCAGGAAGTCAAAACAACAGCAGAACGGCCAGATCGGTTCTGGCTGTGACCTTGGGGCTGTTCGCTGCTTGTTGGCAGGGGCTGTTTTTTTGGTGTACCACCAAGAACCAATTCGGTCCCGCAGATGCTATTATCATCATGCAGGGTTTCGAATGCAATATGGAATGCTTATAATAGATGCATTCTATATTTCCATATACAAAGATAGCACATATACAGATAACAAAAAACAATGATACATTTAATTACATCATATAAATCACAAAGCTTCAGACAACGTGGTCTATCTATGTACAACATCCAATCATAAATTGAGTCAAGTGGTGAGTTGATGGGGGCGCAGGAGCAAACTTTTACCAGTTGATGGGGCATAGCAAGGTATGGAAACACTACTCTCCTTCGGCAAAAAAGTTGGGTTCTGCCGGCTTCTGTAACAGCCTTACCGGCACTCTTTCCTGCAAACGGGCCTTTCGGGTGGCGTTGCGCCGTAGGATCCGCATCATGTTGCCAGCAAAACGCGAAGCATATAGTGCCGCGCCGAGACTGAGCTTGGTAGAGTCGTCACTTACAATCGCTGCTTGCAACCTCTTCTCCTTCTCAAACAACGCATCTTCCAGCTTCTTTCTGCAATATCTGTGCCAAGCTGCCTGTATGAAACAAGCGGCCCAGGTTCTCCATTGTTGTGAGTAGAATCTGAAGGTATGCTGGAGCTGCTTGCTATGGAGTTTCCTGAACTGGGTGGCCACAAACTTCAAGTCATCAGCCCTCAGAACAAAGGCTTCGACTTCAGACAATGTCTTCACTGTCCTGGTTGAGCTGGGGAGGTTCGAAACTGCGGCGGGGTCAAGAGCCCAAGTGAGGAGCTCTTCACCGCAGAAGTCTCCACCTTTCAGAACATTGGAGTTGAAGAAACCGCTCTGTCCACCATTTGTTGTCATACTCTCTAGATATCCTCTCATGACAAAAAGCATTTCGTTCACTGGGTCTCCTTCTCGAATTATGCAGCTGTCCTCAGTGTACAGCATGGGCTTTAGACGATCACACATCGCATCCAGGAGCTGCTCGTCCATGTTTTCGAACATAGGAACCTGCAAACAGTGAAAAAGGACTAAGACAGAGACCAACTAACTGCAACCTAGAGCTTTCAGTGCGTGATTTAAAAACCAAACAGCTCTACTGCATCTGTAACAGGATATTATCTTTCAATATCTGACTTAGGGGTTCTCGAAAAAAAACTTAGTTAGATAAGCACCAGTGAGTGGCAAGAACATCCCATTGGAGGACACTAAGTGTTAAGAATATCCAATCTTCCGCATAGGATTTGATACACTTCGTGTGGTTGAGCCTGCAGAGCTCAGCACTAGAAATGGGAATACTGAAACCATGCCACTGCAAAGTTTCAACTCTGAAAAATATCAGTCTGTTCTATAATATAAGCCGTTTTAGCTAGCTAAAACGGCTTATATTGTGGAACGGAGCGAGTACCACTTTGAGAATGACTTGTGGGTCCAGGTCTCACATGACACTGAGACATCTGATGGCATTTTTCAAAACTGGAAAGTTTGCATTGGCATGGTTCTGTATATTTCCATTGGGACGGTGAGTGTGTGTGACCCCGACGATAAATGTGGCACTGGGACGAGGATACTCAAGACGAGAATTCTATTAAGAAGATATAGTAGAACCATGTAAGGATATATGAGATCTCCCCAGAAAAATGGAAAAATGTGAGAAAATACCTTCTTGAGAAGTGATAAACAAAGATGCCGTTTTATCTCTCTCCTAAGATCCTTGGGAAGATTCATAAGAAGGCCTTCTTCATCAACTCCTCTTGTTTCTTGCCACCTGTATTGTTCGTGACGCAGTATTCGCTCCTTGAGGTTCTCGGGAAGTAGTCGATGTGCCATCCATTGCTCCGTGTCACGCCTTTTCACTCTCATTTCTTCTATACGCACAGAGGCTGATTGTAAATAGGTCTACAAAATGGAAGGACGGAATTAGCATTAGTATGGTCCCTTTACACAACTTAGCTGCCTAGTAAATATATAATTAAAATACTTGTTCCTGGATACACCTTTAAAAAGAGTTCTGCCTTTAAATATGTAGGAGTAACAAATAAACGCTGGACAAATAATCAGGAGCCATTCTAAAGAGAAATCAGAAATGATGATAAGAAAAAAAAACAGTTATAACTTGTTGGTTGTGGAGTCCCATGTTACTGTCATCCCATGTTGTTTGAGAATTTACGGTACCAGTTCTTTGTTAGCAGCTAATGATTATGGTGTCTACTAAGTACTATACGGCTACTAGTCTAGACACTTGCTAGAGGGCTTGCACTTACATCTGGTACTTGAACATTACAGACTGATATGTGGTACTTGAAGAATTTCAAAGTTGATGCAAAATGTGTGTTCTGTGGCGGCCAGATTGTAGAGGATGGCTTCAGAATATACTTTTTAATGCACCATTCAATATTAAGTGTTGAAATTCAATTAATATCTCCTGGAAGCTGGAACTGCAGGTTAGATATCTTTGGCATGTTAGCTTTGGCCCATTGTAATGCTTCGGACACAAAACTCTTCTTCAAGGAGATGGGTACCTTGATATCTTGGAACATTTGGATACAGAGTTATAACTGGTACGGATGGAGGAGAATATTGCTGTTCTGTGTTACTGTCTAGGACATGGTCAATGCAGTTAGGATTCGACTATCGCTTAATTGTGATTTTTTTCAATGCCTAGCATGCATGAAATGAATTAGTATTACTACAGCCTAACAAACTAAATGACTTTGTGGATACAAACTGATCAATGGGTAAGTAATATACTCCGTAGTATTTTTTTTGTAAAAATCTGATTACAGAGAGAAAGACGTACCCACCACATGTATAAAACCAAGTGAAACGGAAGTGATACTCAAAAACAACCTAAAAACCACCACAGGGAGCAAAGTAATATGGTACAAGAACCTTACATGATGCTTAAGTGATGCTAAAATAAGTTTACAGGTCTGAGTGCTCCTCTAAAATAGTTTGACGGGCAGAGTGGACCTTTTCTACTACAATATAAACAATGATTTATACCACTCTCAACTTAAAAACATGTTTCCTAAAAATCCTCCTAAACATGTTTTCCCTTATCAGGCAGCTTCAGACAAGAACGACAGCAGATTATAAGAAAATTATCATTTTCTTATGGAAAATATTGCTCTTAGTACCACTCGATCATCCAACTTCCCTAGATTTGGATAAAGAAAAATAGAAAATCGTGATGTTCACCTAGTATCTACCAATTATCATACTGGGAGCTCTATGGATGAAAAATCAAAGCTCTCCAGCAACACTTTCAACCCACATTTGACGAAGCATTAGACTGAAATCAAATTAGTAGATTAGGGGGAAAATACAAGGTACCACAGTACGTTATTACTCCCATGTCTCTACTAATTCTAAGACACTCTAATGCAATCTACATGAAAAAATATTCAAGATTAGATTGTGATGTGCTTTTAGCATGCCAGATATAGGCACAATTTTTTCAGTCATTACTTCTTATGTATTGCAGTTATGAATAAATACCACTTACAATAGAAATAATACAAAAAGAATTGGCATTCATGGTAAACACGTACCTGCACATTACCAATAAGGAGTGCGAATAAGACTAAACCCGATATCGAGACAAACACAGCGAACATATTCTCACATGTGTAAGTGCTTGTTTTCAGATTTTGACCAAGAGAGCTGCAATAGGTAAATCAATACATAAGTACAATATCTAATTCAATTCAACATTCCTTGGTGAAACACAAACTGAAAATTGATAACAAGAATATTGTGTGCGGTGGTTGAGGCCTTGAGGGAGAGGTAGGCAAACCTCAGACTTTGCAGACCCCACCAAAAGCAGTAGAAAAATTTCTCAAAGAAACTCGTCGACTGTGAAACAGTAACAAGAGCTGGTAGATAAATTCCAAATATTGGGTCTATGTCGGCGGTACCATTTGTTGGACAAGCTTTTGCTAAGAAAGTATTCTCTCCAGCTATGGCACTCCCACAATATAAAGAAGCAAAATTGCAGCTCCTCTTATTACATTCATCTCTCCAGCAAGTGTCTTCTCTCTGAATGGAAAGAAGGTACCATAGAGCTCCAAATACCTGCAAGCAGTTACCACATCAGTTAGAAATATCTTGAGTATGGCTAATATGTGTATCAACATTGGCATACAGGCTGGTCTAAAATCCCAAAGCTCTCGGGTATGATATTTCTTAGTGAACAAATGCTTGCTTGGATAAGATGCTCAGCATTCCCATATCACAATCACATGATATCAAATATTCCAGGTTTAAATAGACAAGGGTGATTCATCAAGCCACTTTGTTTTAGAATAGACTTGCTAACATTTTCAAATCATTTAATTAGGCAACTTTTATGATGCAGGTTCTGGACACGTTTGTTCCTTCAAAAAGAAAATTACATCAAGAAATGAAGCAGCAATCAAGGTTGATTTGCACATAGTAGTAAATGTTACCGTCATTCTCTCAATACGCGTAGGCTTAAGACTGGCAAAGGGATGTGTGAAAGCATGACAATTTCAATTTTTCTGCTATGAGTACGTGCTACAGTGTATCAGACATTATGGTTTCGAAGCTGATAATGGAGAGCCTGTAGTATGTTTCAGAAAACATGTTCCCTATGCTTTGGTGACGTGACGTTGTTGGAGCGCACTGCTAGGAGGGGTCAGAACTAACAACAAAAATCTGATGGTCATAAATCTAGGATAAACTTATACACAAACTCCCAAGTGTACCTATTATTTTTAATTTTTTCGAGAAGAGGGAAGCCCCCAGCCTCTGCATCAAAACGATGCATACAGCCTGCTTTATTACTACCTATTATTTTTAGCTGTGTTAATGTGGGCTCACAACTGAAGTTCGAGTCTCTCAAGTCACAAATAGAGAACTATTATCAAGCAATCCTTCTGGGTTACAACTTACCACCAGGAAATATAATGCAAAAACTAGATACAACAGACTGGAGTTAGAATGGATTTAGAATTCGAAGATGTTAACTTGCATTCTTCTTACTAGGTAATGAGTATAGAACTTACATGACTAGCGAGCATATAAATTAAAAGGTTAAAAGCAGCACCAGCCCATGCCGTCTCTGTAATTATACCAGCCGACCTCGTGATCTGAAGGTAGAGTGGTATTATTCGGACTAGTCGAGGCACATATTGGCAGGTAATTATAATCATCAACACATCCTTTGCCTTCATAATCTCTGAAGCTTGAAGATTGGGGAGCACTATCAAGACAAACACCTGGTTACGAAAATGATGTGGTCATTTACAGCTTTATGACAAAAGAGATTCCATACATGGAATATATATTTTTCTCACATTGTTCCACCCAAACTTAAAAATGGCACATTCAATTATTCAAATTTATAGGTTAAAAGTATATGCCCATGTTGGCATGTTTTGCATGTGCTTCAACCATACCAAATTACCAAGGAACTGAACTGTACATCATTAGCTTATTAGTCAGCATGCTAAATATGGAATGCTCTCACTTAACATTCACTTGGTCAATCCATCTTATCAGCACTTAACATTTATGTGCATAGCTGCACTAAAGCTCTCATTGCTGAGTCAGTAAAGGTTTGATTCCCCGCTGCTGTAACTGATTACATGGATGTTCCATATCTTTATGCATTCAAGGCCATTAGGCCCTACAAGTTTATTATAAAGTATCCTAATATAGCTGAGAGCAACAGTTTCCTACTGCCTTCTTCATAATCATACATGAACAAAACAGTACAAAAGTGAATGCGTACAATGAGCCTTAATGGATCCGAACAAAATCATCAGAAATACAAGAAACACATGATGCTAGATACTTCCACTCTTGCAGATAAATAAAGAAAATGGCATATGAAGTACCTGAGGGAGGGGTAGGACGGCTAGAAAATCAATCAGAAAATATGTTGAGAGATACCGCTTTGCTATTGCAAATGTGTCTTCAACCAAGACACCTCGACCAAATACTCTTGAAGAGGGAGCAACAAATCCTGTTTTGAACTGGAATATCATGTGGAGCAAATAAAAGATATCTGTGAAAAAGCGCAGGATACTTGCTATCCTTGCCAACTTCTTATCCAAATACAGACAACTCTTGTGACCATCAATCACAGGGATATAGAAGAATAATGGGTCCACAGAAACTGCAATAAGACACGATATCACAAATATCTTGTTCCATCTTTGCAAAAATGGCCCTTGAGGATCAAGAACTCCTGTTTTGGCCTTCCTTTCCTCTTGAGTAGATCTGTTGAGGTTCTCAGAATGTGAAATGTTCCCGAAGAATGACAAGGCTCCCAGAGTCTTATCCTTTAGTGAGTCAAATGCATTATGTCTCCCATGTGAAACTATTTTCTCTGAACTGACAGAATACTCTGACCTCCAGTCCTGAAATCTGAAGAGAAAAAAAGTACAGGTAAGACTACTTATTGCTCATTCTTACATTTCTGTATTACAATTACATTGGAAATCTATCGAATATGAACTTTCTGTAAACCATAATGAAGCTGAGCCAATATATTTCAAATGGAGTATGTTTCTGTTTAAAATGAGTAAGACACCAACGGAGTATTTAGTGCAAGGAGAGGGGAGAAACTAACTTGACATATCTCTCCTCTCGGAAAGCCATCGAGTCTTCCTACGACCAGGAGAGAAAAAAAAACAGGTCCTGGGCAACGATGGATCAAATTTTCAAGTCCAGCATTGAAGTAGCACCTCTCCGTTAATCACATCCGCGAATGAGCGAGAAACCTAGAAGTGCAAAGAAAGAAAACTCGTAAATTCTCGATAATATCCCAAGTAAAATAAACTGGACAAAAATCTTAAGGCCGAAGAATCAATGGGAAACCATGGAGAGTAAGCCATGATAATCCAATCATTCAATTTGCGATCTGAAGAGCGTTTTTTTCAATCTAGTGAACGAACGAACAGCTTGCCATGAATAGTAACATTTCCAGCAAGCATTTCCTCGGCTAGCAGCAAGACGACCAGACGCAGAAGCTACGCTAAGAACAGATTAGCAAAGTAGTAGAAATTTCTAGTAGGAGGACAGCAGTGAATCACGGAACGAGGAGGGGAACAATTCCCAGTTCCCCACCAAACCACTAACTCCGTCCAGCGCCGCACACGAGGCAGGCAGCTGACTCTCGGTTCACGAGGAAAAGGTCGCGCCGTCGCGGGAGATGACGCAATTCGCAGGCTCGTGACTCACCCCACCCCCCAGCCGAGAAAAAGCATCGGGCAGCTCCGGAGGGGTCCGTCGAGACGGGCGCGGGAATGGATCTGAAGTAACGGCGAGCAGAAAGAGTAGATCGGAGCGGTGCTGCGGCGGAGGCTGCTGACTAGCAGCAGCAGCAGCAGCAGAAGGCTTACGGCTTACCGGAACTAACGGCAGGTCGGAGGTGGGGAATCGTCGTCGGCCCAGCCCAGGGAGGAAGGGGACGAGGTGGCAATGGAGGGAGCTAGTGCGGCGGCGTGTGAGGGAGGGACGGTTTGTCTGTCGTGCCGGCAGCCCAGCCGCTGCACGATGATGACGGACAAGGTGGACTACGGCTCGACCACTAGCACGACTACCAGACCCCTGACGGACGCGCTCCGCGAGGGAACGAACGGAAACAGCCGACCCAATTCAGAATGATTCTGGCAAACCAGAAATCGAAAAGTTAAAAGTGCAGATCCATCCATTTTACTCCACGAGCTTGGCCCAAAATCTGTAATATCTATAAAGTCAACCCATTGTCTTCATTTAATATTTGCAAACTCAACATGCAACTCGTGTTCCACATCATCAGCATCATGCATGAATGAGTTTTTTCCTTGACAGTTCATCCCCACTTTCTTTATATAATGTTAGCAAGCTCAACATACAAGCAAAGTGCATGCAAATTTATGCAAACCTAGATTTAGGGGTGCGCCTTGGCGCACGACCCCCCGAGCCCTTTGTTGACGACGCGTCATACACAATGCTAATAATTTGCGGTTACAAAAAATTGATCCACAAGTAGGGTCGAGGACTAAATTAGAAAAAACGATAGACACAAAATAACCTCGAAAGAACATTAACCAAAACGTCAGCCGTCTTGTCCATAATTCTTCCAACGGAATAAAATAAAAAAAGTTCTTACAATATATGTAAAGACGAAATTAAATTAAATACGTAACGATCCATGATTTCACAATATACATGAAAAGCCGAAGCATGTAACGAAAGTTAAAATATGAATCCTCCCACCGAATGAGCAAGCCATGAGCTAAACATCGTGTTAACCGTTACACGAAGATTCACGATCAGAAAATAAGGCTCGGCGGATAGAAGAGCCAACGATATACTTGTCATCCCTACCATCAACAACAAATGAAAACATTTTAGCAGGAAAGTACTGAAAAAAATAACAGCGAACAATCTAAAAAAACAACAAAGGTGAATATTACCTCTTAGTCAGACCACGCGATACAACTGGATATCCATCTGCCAAATGTCCGATAGATGATCCCTGACAAAACAAACACATATCGCAGTACATTAAACGCAGGTAAACACACGAAGTGAAAACCCGACTAACTAATCATACGTTCGTACATTACCTCAGCCACAACGGTTCATCTAGAGGCGTTGGACGCATTTCGTCGGATATGTCATCCGAAAGTACGGTATCGCCGATTACGTCATGGTTCTTTAAAGGAGAATCCGACAGGACAGAAATTTCTGCTTTTTGAGAGATACATCGCAGCTCAAACGCTTCCGCCCAGAAGGTAGCCTGCAGCAAGCTCCTCTTACATTTCGTAAGCTCTTGCAAATTAGCATCATCAACAAACACTATATCCGCATTTGCATTCTGTAAGTAAATCAGGGCAGCAGCATGAGCCGACTCAATCGCTTCGTGTCTACCTTTGGATGGTTCTCCATAGAAATTCTAGGCTGGATCCGAAATACATCCCCGTGCGGTGGAACGTCGATGGTGATCATAGCAATAATCTCATCTGATCGAAAATCAAATGTTGTAATATCACACTTACTAACTCCGAGAGTCTCCAAGGCTCGCTGTAAAATATATTGTCTCGTTATAACAACCCAAACAACAGGGATCTTCGCCTGAGGTGAAATAAAGCCAGTTAGCATAAACAAAGATCGACGATATCAAAACCAACGTAATCTAACTTTAAGTAGGCAAAAAAAAGAAACACATCCCAATCACATAGGCGCTAAAAGATTCAGCTGTGTAGACGAACAATCAGAAGAATGGAGAACTAACCCGCGGAAAGTACTCTGTGATAGGAGTCGTCATCCTTCGATAGCAAGACACCGCAGGTATCCACTTCTAGCTAGAAAAGTCGACAAAGCCGACAATCTTATCGGGGATTATTTAATGCAGCTGGTGGTCACTGTTTCTTGGTTCGCTCCGGGATCTTGTCCTGTCGACTCGATGATCGCCGGCTTCTAACTCTATATGGCCCAGCCGTATCCAAGCACCTTTTAGCCGGCTTTCCATAAACAGAGAGCCACCGACCACATATTTAGACAACTACAGATAGTACATTAGACACAAATACAGAGCCGGCTCCCCGGGGAACCGCCGGCTCTCCAGAGAAACACTAAACAGCTTGGATACACTGACAAAACAACCGTGATTCGTACGAAACAAAGGTATATGCAAACAACACATGAAATTTCAGACAGATCTCAACATTACAAAGAGACATGATAGAATATCCGACTATGGATACTGCTGGGGAAGAACATGTCCAGACTCGATCGCAGTAACCGTAAAGGACGGCCGATCTGTAATAAAACTACGCTCGCAAATGGACACTATAAAGCTGTACCTCTTCAAGATCACAGCTATAAATTCTGGAGGTGGCCTGTCGCTACAGGGAAAACCTTTTCCAATGACTCGCAACAGCGGCATACCAATGAGTTGTTCGCCCTTATCTCCTTGAAGAATAAATTCAGCCTCATCAGGACCATCCGAAGCTATAAGAGCAATCTCGTATCTACAGGCGAACAGCAAACCAGATGAGTCTGAGCAATCGCTGTACATGACAATGAAAATGATAACTGTGTCAAAAGCGAGCAAACCTGAGAAACACCTCTTCCCTCGCACAGACAGATAGATTGCACACAAAGTCAACATGTTGAGGTAAAGAGGTTTTGGACGTAATAAGCAATCCACAAGTTCTACATATCAGTTTAAACCACTCGTGACAATGGGTGAAACCTACGACGCGAACAGTACAACGATACCGAGCTTCCTATAACAGGAACCGAAGTAACTAAATTATTGAAGCCGGCAATTGACACGAAACGACGAGCCAGAAGAGTTATCAAAACGTACCTCGTTTTCAAAAAGATTAAAGTTGATCTGCTCAGCAACAGATTTCCTTGGAAAGTCACCTACCTGACGACGTAGATTTGTAGGACGACTACCACAGAGTCTACGATTGGCCTGGACCGATCGGACACGCTGGGAAAGGCTAAAAATATTAGCCAACGTAATATACCAGCCAATAACCAACAATCACGGGCAAAATAGCAGACCTAGCACGAAAGACACTAATTTCAGCGATGTCTACATTGATGTACCATTTACAGACTTCTCCGCCAGCTAATCCCCTTCGGCCTACAAACACAAGCCAACATGAAATTCTTTAATCAAAGGAAAATACGGGTTCACAACAAAGAACACGTAAGAAATTACCGGAATATTCATGAATAGTGGTGCCAACAAAAATAGCCACAGCTGCTTCGGTCTGACTAAGAAACCTCAAAGTGTTACCATAAAACCGTAACGCAGCCTCACCCCAGAGACAAACTTTAACGAGCTGACCACTACGATAATACTAACTGTCAATGTATGAACAAAGGAAACGTCCGTACATGGAAACAAAACAAAGGGAAACGCCCGTAACAAACTTTGCATCAGATAGAAGCACATCTCTTTTCGCTATTTGATGAATTCTTCCAGGAAACTTAAATAAGGCTACATCAGAGATTGCTGAAATCTGACCGGTCACATCTGGCCAACAAAGAAAGGCCTTTAGCTCCTTTGACTAAAAATAAAGACCAACTCAACAACAACGTTAAAAAACATACCGACTAAACGTTTAGGACTCTCATTTGGCACAGGCAAATCAGCGAACGATGTAAGGCAATACTCCCAAAAAGGAAATCATCAAAATTTCCATCCATTTGTTTGACGACGGTGAAAACAGTAATAATCATAGTAAACTTTGCTTCTACCAGTCTGAGAATTAGTCTTGGCAGCACAAGAAGGAAGTTGGTAATCTCGTAGACATTCCTTTCATGCAGAACATCGACAAAGTTCTGGATAAAACGATACGGCACTATGGCATACATGCGACCCATCTACTCCAAAAGACAAAAAATAAATAACTAAAGCAAATAATTGTAAGTCGTTTACTTATATATAATTGGAATATAAGAAATAATCCTTCTTATCTATTAGAACCATGTGGATACTCTTGATAGGACCAGTACCCGTACCACCGCGATGATACCAGAGCCGCGAAACGCGTACACAAACGATCCGATTTTCAGCAGCTGGGACAACGTCTTGCAGATCAGCATACTCCATCTGACGACAAATTTAACGTTTACAGCAACCCGATCTATAAAACAACGACATACAAAGGATCAAAAAGAGAGAAATAAGCATCCTGAAAGCAACGACGAGCACAACTTACATAAATCGAAGATAACTCATGGAAATATCAACCGGAATGACCAACAACAACACGGCCCCCACGAAAAGCGAACCAACTTGGTACTGGCCGAGTCCCGGGAGTCGGAAGGAATGACCTTCTCCGTCTTACTGGTCGGCGATCCCGCCAACTCCAGCAAATCAACGGAGTCCTTGCACTGTTGGAACATTCAGAAGAAGCTTCAGATCGTAGACGTAGCGAGGCTTGCCGCCCTAAGGGAGTCAACCATATTAACTTATCGTCTGAAAGATCCGTCGATTAAAGATATGTTCTCTGTGCACCCCGCCGACTCCAGAATACCATCTTAATGCACAACACGACAACACGAACTCCAGGTATCCGTCTTAGTGCACAACCCGACAACGCCGTCTCCAGATTTCCGTCTTTATGCACAACACGACAGCCCCGACTCCAGGTATCCGTCTTATAGCATAACCCAATAACGCCGACTCTAGATTTCCGTCTTAGTGCAGAACACGACAACACCGACTGAAGGTATCCGTCTTAGTGCACAACCCGACAACGCCTACTCCAGGTCCCGTGTTAATGCACCACCCGACCCCGCCGACTCCAGGTTCCATCTTAAAGCACCCTGAAGCAGGCATAAAGGGTCCGTTTATTCTGGCAATGCCGGACAAATCAAGACATTCTAAGCATGACATCGCAACACATGACATCTTTATCAATAAAAGTATAAAGCCGAAAGATTTACATGGCGCTCTACACAACTGGCGTTTTAGTAGAAGAACATATATCCTTACATTTGATTTGACAAGCTTCCAAAACTCGTCACGTAGCTACGAACATACGCTATGATAGCCTCACGATCTAAGTCCGTAAACAACCGTCCGTCAGAGTGTTTATGCGGCAGTCCCTTCGAGGCGGCACCGATGTCCAAGCTGGGATGATGAGACCTCACAAGCGTCCAAGCGACACAAGCTCCTTGCCGAGCGGCGAACTTCTTCGATTCTTTCATGATTACCGATGCTCGGCATAGCGTTCTGACCAGGTCATACAAGTCGGTTGGAACGTCTTTCGATGGAATTAGACATTTGAGCATTTCAATAGCTGCTATCTTCAACTTCTTCATCGCGTGACATATCCACTTTAAACGATCCTCCGGACACAATCCCAATGAAACATCATCGGAGCCTGTGTTAATAATAAAAGTAATCAACAACCATACGAAACACATGATGATCACATCTCATAAAAAACCCAAAGTCCAGCTAGAACAAACCTAAACAATCTCGAGTGCACGAATCGACTAAATTAACCAATGTTTGAACTGATCGAGTTACCCCCTCGGTTTGCACTTCCATTATATTCTTGCGATCAACACATACACGTGACAAATAATCATGCTCCTTTCTGCAGTCAATGAGATCACGTACCAAGATGATATTATTTCTCTTAAGCACACGAGTTTTCTTCGTTAATGTGTCACAGGCCCCATTAATACGTTTGTTTTTTCTATCGTGTCTACGTTGGATTTCACTGAATTTGTTGGCCATATCAGCACTTGAAACCGATTTGTTAAGCCGATTCTCAATGTCGATGATCTTAGCCCTGTTTGCTTCCACCTTGAATCGAGCGTCCTTCAACTTTTGTTGCAAAATCACAACACGCTTGACCTCATCAGCTAAAGAATTTTCTTCTAGAACCGATCCGGTCGAACGTGACACGATACGAAGCTACAAAAAATATTTTCATAATAATTAGTTCCACACAGTTAGAAAAATACAAGCCTAATTTAACGATCAAGACAAATCCAAACAAAGAAAGAAACTCATATAGAGTTACCATATGAGAATGCTCGATATTTCCGATTTCTTCACATTGCTCGCGAGCACGTTGGTGGGCATTAGCCTGGAAAATCTCCAACGCACACTCCATGGTTAATTTTCCTAGAACTAACGGTATCGCCGCTGATATTGCCACTCGATAATAACAATAGAAAAGAACACAAAGACCGAGGTCCTCTTGCGTAGTTGCGTCATTATATAACGTCCATCTCTCCTAGTTTGGTAAAGTACAGGTAAGCGGTACGACTTTCTCAACAACGGCAGAAAGCACAAACGACACGGCAACATACTGAAGTACAAAAAAGACGAACACAACATTCTCCACTAATACTGCCGCCTCCACTATCTTGTCTGTTTCAACCCCAAAGTAAACAACGTAAACAATATTAAATGTCCAACTGCCAATGCACACTCTCGGTAATGCACATTGCAATTAATGAAGAGAGAAAGTCTTGACTCCTGTAGTACAGCCGGCGTACTGGAAAGACGACACATGAAGTTGGCTGACACACGTATGAATTGACCTTCTCCGGCTGAGTGCTCGTCGTTCCGGCCGACTCCCTGGACTCGGACGGAATAATCTTCTCCGTCTGATCTTTCCTACACGCACTCATAGTCCAGGACTATTCCTCCGTTTACATGCCGACTCCTCTCTTCGCTCCATGATTTATCCTTGGTTATTTTGCTTGATCGGTTAACGGGCGTCGTCGCATCTCATTCTCCATTGACATTGACGAGGTGTACCCTCATCAAATCCCATGGTTAAGGACCTAGGGTTGAGATTATGGGGAGAGAACGTGGTAGTACTGGTAGTTTCGTCGGCTGACAAGCAGAGGCAAATATTTACCCAGGTTCAGGCCCCTCGGGTGGAGGTAAAGACCCTACTTCCTGTTTGTCTGGTATTGATTGTGGATTATGCGATTACAGGGGAGCTCCGGCGAGATGACGATCTCGCAAGAGCTTTGGTGGTTCGAGTATGGCTTGGTCCCAGATCGGTACCCCTCCCAGCCTTTAAATAGGCTGGGTCTCGGGAGTTTGTAACCGACCTAGTTTACACGTAAGGAAAATCTAAAACGACTATGCCTATGTCTAATCTTGGAGGGTACTCCATCTTCTTGGGCCTCTTGTCTTGGGCTTCGAGTAGGCTCTTCGATATTGGGCCTTAGTCGTTACGTGCACCAGGTACCCTCATGATAGGGTACCCGAGATGTATACCCATGTCAGTAGCCCCCGAGTACTTGGCTGACTCGAAGAATCGGGCATGGACTCTTTCGTAAGTGCACGTCATATGCTTTGTATTCTGTATATATAATTTGGAATTCCTGTATGAATAGCACACGTTTGGCTATGTCGAGTATCTCATCGACTGTGTTTTATGATGATCAAGGGATAATAGCTTAGCAGGCCCAGTACACTCGACGGATCGGGACTGGTTAACTACACATTCGGGTAAAACCTTACTAGCTTTCAATCAAACTCAAGTCCCCGTACTCGAATCTGGAACAAACTGGTCAGATTCGACTAAGCCGCTTGAGGTCTTATTGATCCGATCTGCAGTATAGCTTTGAATTTTACCCAACGCGTCCGTCGGGATTTTCCATCATGTCTGCTGACACGGAAAGTATAAGGATTGACGTTGCTGGAACGGTCCTTAGCCCAGCTCGAAAGTTCGGCGGGTCTTACCTTTGCACTATGCGTGCAGCATCCGAGGTATTTGCGACGGACGCAACTCGGGAATGTTTCGAGTATGTTTTTTGAACTTTGTTGGACGAGTCATGTCCTTTGTCGACTGATATTTGCTGTTATGCTATCGGGTGCTCGACAGTGCTCCCGATGGGAGTAGCCCCCGAGATTGTGCTTTATTGCTTTGCAATGGAGGATAATCTCAAAAATCCCCTTGCTCTGCATATGCTAATCGAAGAAATTTGTGCCGTAATTCTATCGGGTGCGCGACAGCGCTCCCGATGGGAGTAGCCCCCGAGATTATGCTGTATTACTTATAAATGGAGGATAATCTCAATCATTGTCTTGAGCATCTTCAGTCGAAGAATTTTTTGAATACGCTCCCGATGGGAGTAATATGACTTAGTCGAAGGAACGGTCGAGTAACCAATTTTTCCTCAAGAAGGTTTTGCCACACCCGAACTAATCAAGGCAATCGAGTGACCAATATGCGTTGGGCATACTCGAACGTATTTTCTGAACAGATGCTTCAATGACGTCAGGGATGACGCTTATTTCGACTGCGATTTTTGACACGCGTGGCGTGCGTTATGCTGCGATTGATGGGACGTGACACATAGGTGGGCCCATTTGTGCAGAGCTGACCGAAGACGGTGCCGTTTGGACTTGATTTGACTATACTGGCCCACTTTTTCCGCAAGCGTGATGATGGCTCCTCTTTTTACGTGCGTAGTGGGCGGAGTGGCCGGCGATGGTTGCCCTCTGCGTTTGCCACGTGTACGGTCAGATTGCGTGCGTAACGCACGATTTGGATCTGAATGGCTGTGATTGCTTTTGACTTGTGATAAATAGGGGAACGGCGCTGGCATTTGTTTTTTACCTGCCATTTGCTCTGCGAGCTGCCCCTGTTCCATCGTCTTCCTTGCGCTCTGCCTCCATTGCTCCTGTGCTAAAGCTTTGCGCGCTCCCCCACCTGTTCGTTGACAATGAAGAAAGTGGCGGGCAACAAGCGCTCTGCCTCGACTGCTGCCGCCGCGCCCGATGCGGCGGCGATGAAGGGGAAGAAGACTGCGGCTAGCGCATCTGCAGCCGCCGTCGACCTCAAGAAGACCAATGGCGATTGGATGAAATCCACCATGAAGTAGGCGCAGCTGGACAAGCTGCGCGAGGAGGGGCTGCTGCCACCTTCGGACCAGCTCTTCGTCCGCGCACCTTCGCCCAAAGAGGTACTTCCCGAGCCTCGCGCTAACGAGCGCGTCTGTTTCACGGAGTTTTTGCCTAGGGGTTTCTCGCTCCCCCTCCATGATTTTGTGCGAGGTTTGCTTTTTGCCTACGGGGTGCAGATCCATGATCTCACCCCGAACGGTATTCTGCACATTGCGTGTTTCATCACGCTGTGCGAGTGTTTTTTGGGAGTTGCTCCGAGTTGGGCATTATGGAAGTCTATCTTCATGGTCCGGCCCAACAACCGAGGCGGCTGAACCTATCCAGTCGGAGGCCTGCAGATCCAAGTGCGCAGCGACACCCGGTACTTCGCCCTGAAGCCAGTCGACTCGGCGCAGGGGTGGAGGAAGAGGTGGTTCTATGTGTGAGTCGACCAGGATGGGGCCCCAGCATTTTCAACTGCTGGTATATCCGCTAGGACGAAAGCCTGGGACCATGAGCTTTCGACTGAAGAAGTGGCGGAAGCGGCGCCCCTGCTGGAGACAATTGGAGGGCTCCTTAACAGCGTCACGGGTGTGCATCTGATTGCCACCTTTGTGAAGATGCGGGTATGGCCGCTCCGCGCTCGTGCCCACCCAACGTGCACTTCTTCGGGTTGAGCTTGATGTGGAAGCGTTTGAGGTTTGCAAATGTCTCTCGCAAGTCATCGAGTAGTGTGTTTTCCTCTCTTGTGGTGATGACGATGTCATCTACATAGACCTGGACGTTTCGCCCAATCTGCTTCTTGAGGCAATCTTGCATCATGCGCTGATAGGTTGCGCCTGCGTTCTTGAGCCCGAAAGGCATTGTGGTGTAGCAGTAGACCCCGAGTGGGGTTATGAACGCCGTTTTCTCTTCATCCTCTTCCTTCATCCTTATCTGGTGGTAACCCGAGTAGCATCCAGGAAGGACAAGCGAGCGCACCCGGCGGTGGAGTCGACGATCTGGTCGATTCGAGGTAGTGGAAAGTGATCCTTTGGACAACACTTATTGAGTGCTGTAAAATCTACGCACATCCGAAGGATATCTGTGTGCTTCTTCTCTACGAGTACGGGGTTGGCCACCCATTGTGATTTCTTGATCTCTCTGATGAATCCTGCTGCGAGTAGCCTGTCGACTTCGGCTTCGACTGCAGTTCTTTTTGGGCCGGATATGCGGCGCATTGTTTGTTTGACTGGTTTAGCACCTGGAAGTAGCTGGAGAGAGTGCTCGGCGAATTCCCTGGGAATACCTGGCATGTCTGCTGGACACCATGCAAATATATCCCAGTTCTCACGGAGGAATTCGACGAGCGCGCTTTCCTATGCGATAGGCAGACTCGACGAGACATTGACTGTCTTGGTCGGGTCAGTCGGGTGCACCTGATGCGATCTTGTGTCATTGGTGGCATTGAATGCTCTGTCGACTGCCACCTTTTTGTGCTCTGGCATAAGTGTTCGATCGTTGGAGACCGCTAGATCAGCGAGTGTTGCTTCCATGCCAAACATCTCAGAGATTTTGCTGAATTCTCGGTCGCAAGAGTCAGACTTTTGGAAGTTCCCCTTGACTGTGATTACTCCTTTTGGTCCAGGCATCTTCAGCTGGAGGTATGCGTAATGTGGCACCGCCATGAATCGAGCGAACGTCGGGCGTCCAAGTATAGCATGGTATTGTGACTTCCAGTCGACCACTTCGAACTCAATCGACTCTGTCCTGAAGTGGTGCTTGTCCCCGAACGTTACGTCGAGTTGTATGGTGCCTCTGGGCTTATTGCTTTCCCTGGAACGATACCGTGGAAGGTATTTGAAGATCTTGGCAGGTTTTCGACTGACCTGTTCATTTTGCGGAGCGTATCTGCGAAGATGATGTTTATGCCGCTCCCACCATCCATGAAGACCTTGGACATGGCGTAGCCTCCAATTTGCGCGTCGAGTACCAGAGCAGAGTGCCCTGGTCGAACAACCGATGGAGGGTGGTCCTCTTTGCTGAAGCTTATTGTAGTTTCGGATCCCTTCAAGTATTCTGTTACCGCAGGAGGTGACATGACCGCCATGTTTACTTGTCGAGTGCGAAGTTTTTGCTCCCTGTTGGAAGGTCGACCTTTCTGTATCATGTACATCTGCCCTTGGGGCGGAGGGTACTGTGGTTCGTCCACCCGAGGTACGGGCTGTATGGCACCCGCGAGATTTCCGCCTGGGCAGGCTGTGGTGGTGGAGGTGGTGCCATCAGAACAGGCACGTTGTTTGGCTGAGGCACGGGTGCAGGTGCTTGTGCGGCTGCTGCCTTTCTGCGATTTACGTAATCAGTCGCCATTTGGTCGAACTCCCTGCAGTTTCTCATCGAGTGATTGGATCGCAGTTTTCCGTCGTCCCCCTTGTACAGGTGGAATCTGCAATCAGCGTCCATCTTTTCTTCGAATGATCGCTCAGATTGTGCCCGTGACTTGCGCCAGTCCTTCCTCTTGTAGCTATCACTGCGTTGGCCGGTCTCGGCTGTCTCGCGATCATCTCGACTGTCCGCCGATCATCTCGACTGTCTCGCCGATCTTCCGACCGTCGGTCGCTTCTGTCCTGGTCATTGCGGGGTGTGGAGAACCCAGCCGCCATGAATTCGGGTCTGTCATCGTCGTAGTGACGTTTTGAACGTTTGCGCCTTCGGTCGTCTCTGTACGAGTCTCTGTGGCTTCGACTGCTATCTCATGTTTGTCACGGGGTGAGGACCCGCGTGTGGTGCGCCATATCTTCTCCATCTGCCCACTCAGTCGCGATCTGCAAGAGGTGAGCTACAGATTTTGGCTTTTGGCGACCAAGTGCTTCTTTGAAGTCTCGCCTGGCGAGGCCCATGACGAAAGCATCCATGGCCATATCTTCTGAAACTACTCCAACTGAGTTACGTATCTCAGTCCATCGTCTGATGTATGACCTCAACGTTTCGTCTGAACGTTGAACGCAGGCCCGCAGCTCCTCGAATGTTTTTGGGCGCTCACATAGAGGCTCGAAGTTTTTGAAATCCCTGCGGAAGTGATCCCACGAGTCGTATGTTGATGGAGGTAGGGCCTTGAGCCAGTCGCGGGCTGTGCCTTCGAGCATGAGTCGTATGTACTGCATGGCTGTGGTGTTTGTGCCCGCTGGCACGCACAGCCAGCCTGTAATCTTCCAGCCACCCGGAAGGTTCCTGTCGACCCGTGTACTTGGGCTGTTCAGATGTGAGTTTGAATCCTTTGGGCATCCGTGTCTCGCGGACGCGTCGAGTGAAGCACAGAGCTCCATGTGGCTCAGGCTCTCGATCAGAGTATGAGTCGCTACTGTAAGATCTGCGTGATCTGCTCCTGGACCTGCGCCTTCGCGAGCCGCTTCTTTCCTTCGAGTGGTGGCGACGACCACTGTGATTATGCTCTTCCCGAGGCGCGTCGACTAGGGCACGGTCTCGACTCCCACCTGGAGTTCTTGGAATTTGGCGTATGGCCTTTGCAGCTAAGGCGAGTGATTTGATCTGTTGGCGGTGTAGTTTTGCATTGGGGTCATCCGCTGGGGGCTTGATTGCCTCCAGGTATGCTGCAGCGGTGTAGAGAGCACCTGCTGCTGTTTTGGGCCGGCAGTCCTTCCTCGTCGTATGTCATGAAGGAGTTGCCTAAGTTGCGGGTGAGTGCCGCCTTCTCGCCTGGCGAGAGGTGTGACAACCTTGATCTGGGTCTTGTGTCTGCTCGCCCGGTGGAGCTCAGGGAGAGCTGTCTTCTCGCGCACTCGACAAGCTAGCTTGCTTTTTGCGTTCTTCGAGTGTTGCTCTGCTTCAGTCGAAGTGACTCCTGCCAGTTGAAGTACTGGAAGGTCAACATTCTTCTTGTGTTGCGTCTGCTGGCATCATTGTGCACTCCTTGATGACTTTATCTGCTTTTGCTGCCATCTCAGCAGTGATTGTGAGAGTTGTGACTCCGTCCGGCATAGTAACTGTGCACGGGAATTCTGTAGGCCTGCGACTGGCCGCAGTGTCTGATGTTTCTGCGGCGATGGCACGTAGACCTGCTGGGTATGACCCGAGGGTATGTGTATGTGCTTTCGAGTCCCGTCATGGACTCGACATCTTCATCGAGGCTCATGTCTGAGTCGTATGTTCATCGAGTGGTCGTCTGGACGGATCTCGCAGTCGACGCCTTCGTCGCCTATGCTCATCTCGGCGTCGGCGAGGTTGTTATGAATCTCGAAGTCGAGGTTGTTGTTGGCGCAGATCTCGGAGTCGACGTGGTTGTCGATATGAGTTTCAGGTTCGTCGAAGTCGCTGAGGGAGATCCCGCAGTCGAAACTATCCTCGAGTGGGAGATCCAGCTCGGGATCGTTTGTGCGGTATGCTGATTCGGCCTCCTCGCCCTGGAGTTCTTCAATGAGCTCGCGCATCTCTCGTGTGGACATGGTTGTTGCAGACGAACAAGCTTGGAGGGTCGACGATGGTATGGACACAGTTGAGGGATCCGCAGTCGAAGGAGCCGCAACCGATGGAGCCTCGGGTGCGGAAGTCGCGAGTTGGCGTGGATCCGTCAAGTCCTGCACACCAAGCTTGTTGACGAAAAAATTGAACGAACCAACGGTTAAACCCAAACCTGACTCGAGATCGGAGAAGGCCTCCTGGAATCCTGGCGAGTGTGGCTCGAAATCCATCAGAGGATCCGATGCGCTTTTTGCGGGTGAAGCTGGCGTGTTGCCGTTTGTCGAGTGAGCCGGCGAGTTGCCGTGTGCCGCCTGAGTCGGCGAGTTCTGGTTTGTCGATGCAGCCGGCGAGTTGCCGTTTGTAGATCCGATCGGCGAGTCGCCGTTTTCCGATGGAACCGAAGAAACCGCGAGTCCAGCACTATTCTTTCCCACAGACGGCGCCAATTGACGAGGTGTACCCTCATCAAATCCCATGGTTAAGGACCTAGGGTTGAGATTATGGGGAGAGAACGTGGTAGTACTGGTAGTTTCGTCGGCTGACAAGCAGAGGCAAAGATTTACCCAGGTTCAGGCCCCTCGGGTGGAGGTAAAGACCCTACTTCCTGCTTGTCTGTATTGATTGTGATTATGCGATTACAGGAGCTCCGGCGAGATGACGATCTCGCAAGAGCTTTGGTGGTTCGAGTATGGCTTGGTCCCAGATCGGTACCCCTCCCAGCCTTTAAATAGGCTGGGTCTCGGGAGTTTGTAACCGACCTAGTTTACACGTAAGGAAAGTCTAAACCGACTATGCCTATGTCTAATCTTGGAGGGTACTCCATCTTCTTGGGCCTCTTGTCTTGGGCTTCGAGTAGGCTCTTCGATATTGGGCCTTAGTCGTTACGTGCACCAGGTACCCTCATGATAGGGTACTCGAGATGTATACCCATGTCAGACATTCACTTACTCTATCCATGTATATAGACATAAAACCAAGCTCAGGATAATCCGAGGATTGACTTGAGGGACACATGGCGGCACTATAAACCTGTGCTGTCATGTGATTGCTTTCGGCTCGATTGACATGGGCTTCTCCCTCTTAATACACCTTCGTGTTGTACTCGGCGTGACCAGTTGCATGACAAAATCTGCCCGCTAAAACTTTTCCCTAAACAAAACAGCCTGGCCGTCCGAGTTGGCTGCCTCTTCTTCCTGCAGGCCGTTTTCTTGCACGGGATAATTTCGGGCGCGAGTGTTTTTTTATTTTCTCTCTGATGGACAAGGTCAGACCTGCCGACTCCCCGGGGAGTCGACCAACCGACTCCCTGGGAGTCGACCCGACGATTTGCCGGGAGTCGACGAACCGACTCCCCGGGAGTCGACCAGACGACTTACCGGGAGTCGACCACCCGACTCGCCGAGAGTCGATCAGATGCCTCCCCGGGAGTCAACCAGACGACTCGCCGGGAGTCGACCACCCGATTCCCCGGGAGTCGACCAGTACCGACAAAACCCACAATAGTCTAACTACACTCTAATTCATGTGCGACTTAAGAAATGGCAAGCTTCGAAAGGAAGGCGTTTGGTGCCTCGCGCGTCATTAGGTACGTTGCACGGTAACAAACCAATATATTTGCCCAAAAGAACATACACAAAAAAGAGGGAGTCGGCGGGACCGCTAAGCAGTGAGACGTAGAACGTCAGTGGTGTCGACTCCCGGGACTAAGCCGGTAAATAAAGGTCAGTCCTGCTGACTCTCGGGACCCGACCAGTAACCTACCTGCAGTACTCAACGTGGCCAGCATTCCTCTCCATATTAATTGCTGCACCTTCCCTAACGCACCTCCGAGTGTAAAAAGACAAACATAAACGCCTATGAACATATCTAATTCCTCGAGTGCTCCCAGCTCCCCACCTTTTTGTCTTATTAATAATTTTACTAGACACCCGCCGTTGTCGAGTCCCTCGAGTCGGCAGCACTGCCCTCGTCCGTCTTAATGCACGTCGATAAATCCGACTCCATGGAGTTGGCATAAACAGCGTTCCCATGGCAATTCAGTGGAAATAAACACTAATATCATAGAGAGCAAGTCGTTGAACATGAAGAAATTGATGGATCCACGGATTAACCGTTACAACACAAATCCACGCATAATTACACACCAAATACATAGCACGCAACGAATAGAAAATCACTATCATCACCCTGGTCTAGTTCCTTTTCCTCTTCGTCTGGTTTTGCTGTCCTTTCTGCGCCCTGGTCCTGTAGACAATACGCAAAGACCTCAATTAAACACAGCCAATTAAGATATCATGAGAGACCATCGTACACAGCCCAATGCAATCACAAATCTATACATGACAATAAAAACGAACCTCCTTTCGGACAAGGATGGAGGGACAGGCGGAACATCCGGATCTTGGACGGCAGCCAATACAGCCTGGCAAAGAAGATAAACAATAATTCAGTCCATAGTTTGCCATATGTACGCAGGCTTTTTTTTTCATCGTGTTCAACTATATCATTCCCAAAACCGTAGAATGGACGGACGGCAGCCGATGGTGTTATTCCCTCCCGATTCGCCGACTCCAGGGAGTCGACGTGATCGACTGGTGCATTAAGACGGAGCCGACTCCCGGGAGTCAACCAACCGACTCCCCGGGAGTCAACTACTACCGACAGAAACCCGACTCCCGGCGAGTCGACTGGTCGAAGGAGATTTGGCAAGACAAATCATAGTCTATCCATACTCTAATTCATGTACGGCTTAAGGAGTCAATCAGCCGACTCCTGGCGAGTCGGCTGGTCGAAGGAAAACAAACAAAATCGAGTCGAAAGCAATCATGTGACAACGCTGCACAGTCAAAATTTCTTAAGCCGTACATGAATTAGAGTGTGGATAGATTTTTTGTCGGTACTGGTCGACTCCCCGGGAGTCGGCAGGACTGACCTTGTCCATATATATCGCATTCCCAAAACCGTAATCACCAAGCGCAAGGACACATTGATTATCCATTAATCGATCAGAAACAATCACCTTGTCAGTCGTGACCTGCGGAGCCGGCTCTACGACCTCCTCCCGAAACGACAGAACCTTCTTAACAACTGAAACTTTATTATTCTTTCCATCGCTACACCAAACAGGGGAAAACGCTTAGAATACTTTGAACAAATCCCACGTATGTATAAAAAAAATTTGTCAGATCAAAACCGAGGCAACCTACCCAGCCGCCAAAGTTTTCAACCCAGAAGAGGGCTTCACAACCGAGGGTGGTGTAGCCAAGGGATCATCCACAACCGAGGGTGGTGTAGCCAAGGGATCATCCTAAGAAACAACCTATTTACAAAGCATGAGATAAATAATCGAAAAGAGACGACGCCAATATAAAACAAAATAAGAATGTTACACGAACTAACCGCGGAGGAACCCTCGCCAGCAGAGGACGGAACATCAACATGATCAGCAGTCACACCGTCGGAAACAACCGTATTGGCTTCAACCTCTGCAGCTAAGTTTTTACCAAGGGAGCTCAACACACTACCACTCGAATTGCTAGATGAAGCCAATGCTAGGCCCGTATTACGACGCGTAGTTGGAGCGTGAGACTGGCTTCCATAGCTAGAATCTATCCTATGAACTTGATAAGACGGCTTTTCCGAGTCCGGTTCAAAGCTCTTCGTTGTCACAGAAACGACAAGGCGATATTTCTTGGTCAAAACGGCAGAGAGTTCTTTTGGAATCGATTGATCAGTCCTTCCAAACTGAACAACCTCCTCCAGCATTAATCCCAAAGGAACCCTAGAACGAAGAAGAGTCATGACCGGCTTACCGATGAGTTCCTTGCCATCTTTGTCAAAGAATACCAACTCGACCTCATCATCACCATTACAGCCGATGTAACAAATTCGATACCTACAAAAAACAAAACGCGTCAAAAGAAGAAAAAAGAACCACAAAATATCAAGTATCAAAACACAATCATTATAATCACCTGGGCATCGCACCGTTGCCATCACACTCAGAATCCGGACACCTGTATGCATCCCCAAAAGGCACCGAACCCTTGTTACAACTTGTGCAGGCGGAAAACCACCAACGTTGTCCAGGGCTAAGCCATCTGATGTCCACTGTACAGTAAAACTTGGTTTTCTACATAATAAAAGAATAAACGTACAACAAATAAGCAAGTTAGGTAAAATAAACCAAACAAAACTAATGGAAGACACGGTAAAGGTACGAACCGAGTGATCCCAAATATTTAAATCAACCAGCTCCTTAACAGTCTTATTCTCTAGATGAACCTGGGCACTTATTTCCTCAGGAGTCTGACCAGGAAGGGCAATACTCTGAACCACGGGAATCTTATCCTTTAACCTTCAAAAAAAAAAAATCTTATAAGATAGTCGATCACTAACAACCGAAAAACCAACGAAACAATCCACCGGAGACATACTTAGAATGTAATTCGTTGATCTCAGGCAGATCTTCATTGATGTACCAACGACAAGGGGCGCTACCACTCAAGCCTCACCGACCTACAACCAAAAAAAATAATTGAATTTTTTTCTTAAAATGACGAGTACAAACTATACGTAGTTCAAACATAAATCTCCTTCCAAGAAACCTTCAAAAGGTTTAACTAAAGTCCCAACAAAGATGACGACAACAGGTTCCTTTTCGGCAATTTCGAGTACACTCTGCCCATCAAAAGCGGTGGCTCGTTCTCCCCAAAGAATAACACTAATCTGATGGCCGCTGCAAACAACAAATAAGCCAGCAACAAATCAATAAAGGAGACAGTTACCTTGAAAAAATAAACTAAACGACAAACTGTAAAACGAACACAAAAGTACCTAACATCACTCAAATAGATAATCCTTTTCGTAGATGGCATAGCACGGCTAGCACTGTGGTACTGAGTCGGCGGAGAAACGCCCGTAATAATACCTATGACATCTATAAAAAAAAATATCAATACAAAAAACAATACATATACACAAAAGAGATAGATGGAATACATAAGACAAAAAGAAATAAAACAACCAAACAAACCTGTGAAGCTATCAGGCAAATCAGTTGGACTCGGCAGACAATCAATTGGAGTCAAGGCGTAAGTACAAAGGGGATAGTCCATGATAGTATCAGGCAGCCCTCAAAGATTTGTATATCTGCAAAACTTAATAATATACTTACCCGCCACTACCCTATAACTGTTTTTCCTTGCACCGACCAGGAACCTATCCATCTCAAAGACCGAACCCTCTTCAAGGCGATCCTGGAACCGGACAACCAGGGTAAGCGAGACCTCTCCATACATATGATTCCCCTAACAATAAAAATTACACATAAGCGATAAATCTAAATACAAAATAACAGAACAAAACCAATAAACAAACAACCACCTCTTTGTCCTGGAAGACGATACCAATGTGCTTTATAGGACCATCATCTGATGCTCCACGGTGAAGCCATAGGCGAGACACATAAACCTGAACTGTCCAGTTCCGACTCCCCGGGTTAAGCTCGCTCAAGGGACTGATCACCATCTAAGTAAAAAATTCCAAAAAAAGAATGAATATATAAAAATAATAACAAATCCGACATACAATACGATCAAACAAACGTCAAATACACACAGAATACAACAAACATACTAACCAGAGCGGCAGGACAATAGAAGAAGAGTATAAACACGAAGCGCAAAGCTAAAAAAGTCGACGGGTAATGCACGCTAACCGGCTCTACAAATAGCGACAACACCAAACATAAGAACCTCTGTAGTAAGACACCGCTTTGTAGTCGACCCAACAAAAGAAGATATAGCATTACACCCAAAAAATCAGTATGTTCAGAAGATAACATATAATAGCAGCAGGTTGGACTTAAAAAAAACAGGCGCACAAGGAAAAATAAGTAGTAACAGCCAGAGCGACACAGAATAAAACTGACGATGTCTGAAACAGTTAAGAAAGACCGGATGTACAACCCCAAATCATAAACGCCCGGGCTTAGTATACAGAAATAAACACAGATAAGTTGTCACATTACCAAGTCATCCTTTTATCAAGACCAACCAAATAAATTCCAACATCACAACCCAAGTATTCTCTACATTTAATATATAGTACAAGTTAACCATTCGCGCACACCACCATTGACTCCTTGAACAATAGCATAGATAACTGTAGTTATAAGAAAAAAAGGTACAAAAATATCCAAAATACAATGATGCAATGTCAGAGCTAAGAGAAGAAACCACAACCGGACGAACAAGTGAAGGAAGTACCATAATGGACTCCAACTAATACGCTACGACGTGACACACGACTATAGAACACACGCGAACGAAAAACAAGTTTTGTCACAAATTTAAATTTGTTTCAGGTTGTGTCCTGGAAGAAGTCACTGCTGCTACTGACTTCTCACAGGTTGTCTTGCCGACTCAGTGACACTGGAGTCGGCGGGGTCGCCAAGAAATGAGGTGCTGCCGACTCCCTGAAGTCGGCGGAATAGCCGAGCAGTGAGACGGAGGAGGTCAGTTCGATGTATCATGGAGATGATCAATCCTGCCGACTCCTGGGACTTCACATGGAGACTAATAACAGACGACACAACCTAACGTACGGAGAAGCAAAGGTAGTCAACAACACCACGACTAATCGACCAGCCTATCATCACAGCCAAAACCGTGTAATCAATCAAACCTGTAGCAACAGACGAAACAACCCTATTGTACGGGAGAAGACGACATAAAGAAAGTAAGTCAGCATCAAGTAAAGATACTCACGGACGGCTCAGGTGATAAACTCCAACACGCTTTCACAGCCGGCTGAAAAACGAATTGAACGCAAGAAAACAGGTAAGATCAATAAAACGAACAACAATAGAAAGTACGTGAAAATTGAACCGACCAAATTACAAAATCAGCGAGGATAAAAAAATAGGATTGAAGCCCAAAACAATCGAAAAGCAAGAACAATAAAGAAAAAATACAGGGTCATCAGACTAAAAAAAAGCCAAGAACGTACACATCCACAAAAAAACAAATAACCCATAAATGGAAAAAAAAACAGAAGAGAACATAAAAAAAATGCGCTCGAGGAATCATCAGACAATAAAAAAACAATTTGATGGGAAAAAAATACATGTATACACGAAAGTTAGACACATCGCAAAAAGAGACGTACCTTAAACACCAACGATCAACAACACATAAAAGAACCTGCAAAAAATAAGCAAAATCAAACAAACAAAACACAGAAACAACGACACCTATGATTTAAAAAAATATAAAACACACATAATAAGCCCACTGAAAAACCCGAGGTCAAAACCATAGAAAAACACGAAACGTTACAACTCACAAATAACGGGAAGGATTCTAGACAAAAGAAAACACGCCCGAACACCAGGATCGTCGATCTGTAAAAAATATCGACATGAATAAAGATATCGAAAAACAAAATAAACAAAGCTCTAAAGGAAACCGAAGAAAACAGTAAACGATTAAACATACGAAATACATAACGTCAAAACGCACCGAAAGCATACCTGCCCAAACAGCACACGCCGAATAACGCGCGCCCAACCAAGCGAGACAACCGAGCAAGATCACGACCTGCAAGTAAAAATATAAATAGATAAAACATTAGAAACCCTTTGCATCAAAACTCAGAAAGAATCGAAAAACCAGGAACGCAGTACAAAAAAAGGAACACAAAAAACAACATGACAATAAGCACATGGAGAACAAAACCCATTAAATACCCAAAATCTAACTATAGCATGCTCAAAACAGAAAAAAACAACAAACAAACAAATCGAACGAAACAGCAGAAAACCGAAAGCACAAGGAAGAAGAAACAAAAGAACCCAAAAACAACGAATGCAAAACCAACAGTAACAACCGCGAGACAACTCGTTGAGAGACAACAAAGACCTGAAGATGAAAAGAACGATAAACGGCGGAGCCGGCGAACAATCAGACCCAAACCGGAGCTAGCCAGTCGACGGAGCAAGAACACCGAGGAAGAAATAACGGGCGACAGAGCTCGTGAAAAACACGGCGGAGCAAGAACAGGGAGGAAGAAGAAAAGGGGGAAAGAAAGCTGCAGTAACCATCCGATCCAGAACGCAACATGTCGTGTCTCGGAAGAGGGACACCGGGAGTAAAGGATACCCCCTTTTTAGGTTCGACACGGGCGCGAAGGAGGCTGGAAGACGTCTTCACCCGGGAGGTGTTTGCCAAGCTTCTTCGGTGGTGGTGGCAAGCAAACAAGCAGAAAGACACAAGGAGTTACCCAGGTTCAGGCCGCCCGGAGGATAAAAGCCCTACTCCTACATGTCTGGATTGAGGTGTTCATCATAGAGTCGTTTACAAGGGTGTTCTACGGGTGAACCCGGCAGTGTACCGGCCGGAGGTAGACGAAGAGCAGATCCTGCCCTGGGGAGATCACCTCTCTTTCTCCTCCGAGCCCTAGTCTAGTCTTGCTCAGCTCTAGCCTCTAGCTTAGCTTGACTTGATCCAACTTGTCTTGCCTCGGTGCCTTGGTCCTCCTTTTATAGGCGAAGGGGATACCACAGGAGCACGCGAGGGGCGTGAGGGGTTTTGGCGGGAGAAAACCCCTCCTAGGCGCGTGGAGGAGACGTGGCTCCTTCTCCTCCAAGCGCTTCCTCGAGTTGTCGCTATCAACCTTTGGGAAAGGTGGGAGGGGTGGACTGACACCCCCACCGACCACGCCCAAGGCCGTATCCTTCATCTTGGAGCCCAAGTCTTCTACCAGCTTCCGCACGAGCTGGCGTGCTTACCCTCTTCCGCGGTACGGGTGGAGAACCTAGGAGGTACGCCCGGCCGCCTGCCGGGTACCCTGACCCGAGAGTAATCCGTCTTGAACCCCGGGAGATAGGTGACCCCGGAAGGCCACCTAGTCCTTAGCCGTTGTAGCGCCCCGACCCCGGTACTATACAAAGATGCTGTGTGTCACTGGTCATGTGATACAACCGAAGGTTACTGGGCACACCTCTCCCAGGCCAGAACCTCTGGCAGGCGTTGCTCGGAATGGATCATCGGCAACACAACACCTCGATTGATGCCATAACACAGGCACAACTATCAAAGTATAATAAAGAGATCAAGACCGCAGACAACTGGCACATCACAGACTCTACGCTTCAAAGTAATATTACATAACTTGGATTATTCGGTAATATTACAAGCAGAGGTCACATGACCGAACATTACAACAAACAACGAAAGCAAATGTGTTGCTACACAACAAGACTGCAAAAGGCCTAAGAGCCCAAAAGTAAGCAACGTAGCCAAACCCAACCTACACGTTCCAGGCTGCTACCTGGGAACCCCAAACTACTCGTCGACGTCAATGTAGAAACCAGCGTCTGAGTTAGGGTCTTCACCTGAACCAAAGTAAGCAAACATGAGTACCGAAGGTACTCAACAAGACTTAATTAACCTATTATATATCTGCCTGTTCTGAGAGTATGTATAAAGGTTCATTTGCGTAAAGCCATATTTAGTTGCAAATAGAGGAAGGAAGAATCTTGTATCAACAGTAGACTTTTAAAAGGGATAAGAGAGCCTTTCCAACTATTGTAATCACGTTGTAACCACCAGCTCATCAACATTATCTATCAACTAGAGTCACCCCCTCGACGCCCTCGAGGAAGCACCCTTCATTCGTTGGCAACAACTTTTACGATTATGTTCAAGTTCTCTATGATCACAGAATCCGTCACCAAGTCGTCCATAACCGCGGACACGGCTTTTCGAAAAGATTTAACCCTGCAGGGGTGTACAATGTTTACCACACGTACCAACCGACCTTAATGCCACTAGATTAGCACAATTCCTTGATGTGCCGGCAGAGGGTGGTTGACCACGACCTTTACCTCAGTTGATTATATCCCATGGGTCATCCATAACAGGGAACAGCCGCCATTACGCGAGATGGCCACCTCGTGACGGTCCCCGTTACTCTGTCACAGGAATCAAGATCCGTGTTCGTCCATCACTGGATCCCTGCCAGGCCCTATCCTCTTCTCATACGTTTCTGACCCACACGCAAATGGAAAACCAAACTACGTGTCCCATGGGATACAACCAAACAAGTTAGTTAGTCATGCGGGGGTCCAGGCCGCGTGTGGATGTACGCTCAGTCTTGGCTCCAAAGGCGAGAACTCAGGTCCTCGGGCGGCGAGAACGAGACAAACCACCACAGACCCCTGTGGCCTCTCATCCATAGCCTTTTAGTCAATTTACCAGCTCACATCCCTTTACACGATATCCTGATATAATAAGTTCATTCGCAGCTCTGGTTCACCAACCGGGTAGAACAGAGATAAATAACTATGCATGGCTAAGCAGATATAAGGCTTTGGCGATAAACACATATCAACACTATGGCTGCTAGGAATAATGATTGAGCATATCTAGGTGATGCAAATATATAGGGGACCTCTATATAAAGATCAAAATACATTGGAATCGTATGCAAGTACAAGTGTGAAACACTTCGAAATCATATATGGGCAGATAAGAGGTTATGCTTGCCTTGTTCGTCGGGGGTCGGATCTTGTTCTTCGAATAAAGAGGGGTCAACTTCCGAACCACGATCTACCGAGAAGAACAAAAACCGGAAAAGAACAACAATCAATTCATGACATTTATGCAATGCACAATATGTATGCATGATCATTTTAATGTTTACAAAAAGCCATAGAACAAGATCACAATTTAAATGGAGTTGAAATGCTAAAAACATTGCATTCCAATAAACCCCATATTTAAATAAAGTGTTCGAATTGTTCTCCTATTGAAACAGTACTGCAGTTTATTCATACATGCATGATAATGATTTCAACAGATAGGAATTAATTTTCTGAGCGTTTTGACATATTACTTGTATTTTTCAGACAAACAGTGAATTAACTATGATTTAAGATGAATTACTTATGATTTATTCAAGTTCACTGTATTTTCTGAAAACAGGAATCTGTAGAATACGAAATTGGTCTGTTAAACTCTCTGAACTGGTTTCAGATTAGATCCTAATTACAAGTCCAGAATATTGAGTACGTGTACCCAGTACAGGAAAGATGGCACAACAACTAGTTGTAACTCTCGGCTAAGCTGAAAACTTTCTGGAACTAGCTCTTTTTCTTAAATCTGAACTTAAGTACAGACATACAGCTAGTACTTGGGAGCTATCATGTTTCTCCTGGTGTTTAATTTCGAATATAACAGGTTCAGTTTAGCAAGTAGTAGATACCTCACGAAAAAGTCAGACTGGTTCTGTACTAGAAATAGCAGATAGGAAAAAGAAATGCTACAGAAATTTTATCCATGAATGAGCCCTTTCATGAACTACAGGATCTGGAGTTCCTCTCTTCCCATCTTAAATATTATTTTCACTTCTATGCATCGGTACAATAGACAATAGAAACAAGGAGATAATTTAACCAAGAAAAGCTATCGTTGGTAGCCTCACTCACGAGCTGTACCTGAACTCCAGGAGACTCAAGAAACGGATCTGAAATAGCCTGGTCTTTTCTTCTTTTCTCCTTGCTATCTTTGATGTACACCTGATTGGTCTGCTCCTTCTCTACACAGCGACAAGTCCTGCTGCTCCTCTCCAGGCGATGCCCTGCTAGATGGTCGCCATGCTCCGAAGCTAGGTTCTTGAGAGGCTGGCTAAATCGTTTTGCTGTGGTGTGAGGGGATATTTGGGATAACGATGGTGAGGTGGTCTCCTATGTGTAGATAGAGGAGTAATACTAGTTGGTCACCTCTCTTCAGTCAAGTACGATCCTCTCCCTGGATATTTTAAAAAGATGGTACTGTAGCTAGTACGTACCAATCCAAAGGCTGCTATATAATTAGCTATAGCTACGGCACAACTTCCTCTCTTTTCAAAATCATTCCACTTTTAATTTCGTTGTTCTTTCTGTGGAAATTTGTTTTTCGGAAAAATAAAATAGACAGAACGATTTGTCCATTCAGTGTTATATTTGAGTTTCAAAGGCAATTTTTATTAAGAGTTCAATTAAATGCATGCTATGCTCATGATGCACAAACTTTATTATTTTTTTATTACAAACACGGGATGTTACAAGTCTACCCCCTTACAAGAATCTCGTCCCGAGATTCCTAAGTTTTAGAAAAGAAGTCGGGGTACTCAGATCGTAAACGATCTTCTCGTTCCCAGGTTGCTTCAGCTTCGGAATGATGAGACCATTGGACTTTAAGAAACTTGATGGTTTGACGTCGAGTTTTACGTTCAGCCTCATCAAGAATGCGAACAGGATATTCTCGATAGGTGAGATCTTCCTGAAGATCAAGGGCTTCATGATCAACAACCCGCATCGGATCCTTGAAGCAACGCTTGAGTTGAGACACATGGAAGACATCATGGACATCCGGAAACTTGGAAGGCAACTCCAGCTTATAGGAAACTTCACCTCGTTTAGCAAGGATAGGAAAAGGTCCAACATAACGAGGAGCCAATTTGCCTTTGATACCGAATCGATGAACACCTTTCAGAGGTGTGACTCGAAGATAGGCTTTGTCACCAATTTCATAATGAACATCCTGATGATGACGATCATAGTAGCTCTTTTGACGAGATTGAGCTGTCTTTAGACGCTCACGAATGATGCGAACTTGTTCTTCAGCTTCATTGATCATATCCGGTCCAAAGTATAACCTTTCTCCGGTTTCTGACCAATTCAAAGGAGTTCTGCATTTTCGGCCATAAAGAGCTTCAAAAGGAGCCATGCCCAAGCTGGATTGGTAACTATTGTTATAGGTGAACTCGGCAAATGGAAGGAACTTTTCCCAGTCTTTACCGAAGGATATAACACAAGCTCGGAGCATGTCCTCAAGAATTTGGTTCACTCTTTCGGTTTGACCCCCGGTTTGAGGATGATAAGCAGTGCTGAAGGACAGACGAGTTCCCATAGCTTGGTGGAAACTTGCCCAAAACTTGGAGGTAAACAGACTTCCACGATCTGAAATTATCCTTTTTGGAACACCGTGAAGTGAGACTATTCGGGAGACATACAGATCTGCCAGTTGACTAGCGGTGATGTCCTCTCGAATAGGAAGGAAGTGAGCAACTTTGGAGAGACGATCAATCACTACCCAAATAGCAGTGTGCCCCTTCTTAGTCTTGGGAAGACCAGTAATGAAGTCCATGCCAACTTCATCCCACTTCCAAACCGGAATTGACATGGGTTGAAGAGTACCAGCTGGCCTTTGATGTTCAGCTTTAACACGACGACAAGTGTCGCATTCAGCAACGTACTGAGCGATGTCTCGCTTCATCCGGGTCCACCAAAATCTTTGGCGGATATCTCGATACATCTTAGTGCCACCAGGATGAATAGAAAGAGGCGTTTCATGAGCTTCTTGAAGGATTAACTTTCTGAGATTTTGTTTCTTCGGCACAACTAGACGGCTGCCGAAATAAACAGTGCCTTGATCATCAACAGAGAAACATTTAGCAACTCCACTAACAATGTTCTTCTTGATCTTGGCAATACCGGAATCATGCTTTTGAGCATGTTTGATTTGGTCTTCAAGAGAAGGTTTCACTTCCAGATTAGCCAGATAACCAGATGGAACAATCTCAAGGTTAAGCTTGGATAACTCTTCATAAAGAGAGGGTTGGTGTTGTTGCACCATTAGGTTGTTGCAATAGGACTTTCGACTTAGCGCGTCAGCAACGACGTTGGCCTTGCCGGGTTGATAATTGAGACCCAAATCATAGTCCTTGATTATTTCCAACCATCGTCTCTGTCGAGATTTAAATCCGGTTGGGTGAAGAGATATTTCAGACTTTGATGATCCGAGTATAATTCACAACGGCTACCGAGAAGGTAAGGACGCCATTGTTTCAAAGCATAAATGACAGCTGCTAGCTCAAGATCATGGGTTGGATAGTTAAGCTCATGCGGTTTCAGCTGTCTGGAAGCATAAGCCACCACATGACCTTCTTGCATTAGCACACAACCAAGACCTTGATGCGAAGCATCGCAAAAGATTACAAAGTCCTTGGTAGTGTCTGGAAGAACAAGCACTGGAGTGGTAGTCAGTTTGGTTTTCAAGGTTTGGAAACTTTCCTCAGCCTTTTCTGACCACTCGAACTTTTTATCTTTCTTCAGCAGATCAGTCATTGGTTTAGCGATCTTGGAGAAACTCTCGATGAACCGACGGTAGTAACCCGCCATTCCGAGAAAACTCCTAACCTCCTTGACTGATTTAGGTGCTTCCCACTTCAGAATGGTTTGAACCTTGTCTGGAATAACTGAAACACCTTCAGCAGACACAACGTGTCCAAGAAATATGAGCTCTTTCAACCAAAACTCACATTTGGAAAATTTGGCATAAAGACGATGCTCACGAAGTTTTGTCAATACCAAACGTAGATGTTCGGCATGTTCTTCTTCGGTTTTAGAATAGATCAGAATATCGTCGATGTAGACCACGACGAACTTGTCAAGATACTCCATAAACACGGAGTTCATGAGACGCATGAACGTAGCTGGAGCATTTGTAAGGCCAAAGGACATCACTTTATACTCATAAAGACCATAACGAGTAACGAAAGCCGTTTTAGGAATGTCCTCCTTTCTGATCTTTATCTGATGGTATCCTGATCGCAGGTCCATCTTGGAGAATACTGTTGCACCAGCTAACTGATCGAACAGATCGTTGATCCGTGGAAGAGGATACTTATTTTTGATGGTCACTGCATTCAGCGGCCGATAATCAACAACCAGACGCGGAACATTAGTATCCCGCTTCTTGACGAAGATAGTAGGGCATCCCCACGGAGATGTGCTAGGCTGGATGAACTCTTTAAGTTCCAACCCTTCGATTTGTCGTTTCAATTCAACCAACTCCTCTTTGGGCATTCGATAAGGTCTTTTGGAAATAGGAGCAGTTCCAGGAACCAGATCGATGACAAATTCCACACTTCGATCAGGTGGCATGCCAGGTAGTTCTTCAGGAAAGACATCTGGAAAGTCACAAACTACCCATAATTCATGAATTTCTGGAGGAATTTGAACTTCCATAGCATTCAACTCAGTTTCTGGCGAGAACTGAGAACGGCTGATGGAGGCCATGCTAATGGTGACCAGTACTTGACAATATCACCAGATGGATGTGTCAAAGTGACAGACTTAGCTGCACAATCAAGAATAGCTTCATATTTCACGAGCCAATTCATGCCCAAAATAACGTCGATGTCAGTTGACTGTAGAGCAATGAAAGTGGTAGGGAACATCCGATACCCTACATCGACTAAGAGTTCAGGCGTAACCATTGTAGTTCGCCAACTAGAACCCGGAGAGTGGATCAACAGAGGAGTAGGCAACTTCACAAAAGGTATCCCATGCATATGAGCAAACTTCTGTGACATGAATGTATGCGAAGCTCCAGAATCAAACAATACAGTAACTGGAATTGAGTTGACTCGGAGCGTACCAAGGAGGACGCTTGGATCATTTTCAGCTTCCTCAAGAGTAACGTGGTTCAGACGACCAACAGAAGGCTTCACAACTTTCTTGGGCGGGGGAACTCCACGACCATCAGTCTTTTGAGGGCACTCCCTCGAGAAATGACCTGGCTGACCACACTTAAAGCACGTGAGGCCAGCTGGAGCACCAACTGAAGGACGATAACCTTGTCCACCACCATAGGTTGATGTAGCAGGTGGAACTGGCGGACGAGGAACATAACCCGAATACTTAGGTGCATTTTGAGCTTTAGGTACAGCACTGTATGGTATGAACACACGGCGCTTCTTGAAGCCAGAAGAAGATGCACGAGAATCACCAGAGGCCTGCTTCAAAGCAGACTCCAAATCCTTTCTACCTTGCTCCATGGTGAGGGACTGATTATGCAGTTCCTGGAAAGTTTGGAACTTGAAAGGAATCATCTCATAGCGGAGTTGAGGATTAAGTCCCTTGCGGAACAGATCCTGCTTATCAGCATCATTGGTCACATCCCTGGGAGCGTAACGAGCAAGACGAGTGAATTCCTGGCCATAAGCTTCAACATCCATCCGTCCTTGTGTCAGCTCAAGGAATTCCTTTCTTTTGCGGTCCATAACCGCTTCGGGAATATAAGCAGCTCGGAAAGCAGTGCGGAACTCTTCCCAAGTGACCACATGTTCCGGCGCAAACAACGCCAGATAGCCTTCCCACCAAGCACCAGCTGCACCCTCCAGCATGTAAGTAGCAAAGTTCACACGCTCTGCATCTGGAACATGGAGTGCGCCAAACTTGCGCTCAATGGCACGCAGCCAATCATCAGCATCAAGAGGCTCCTTAGCCTCCTGGAAGACGGGAGGTTGTGCTTTCAGAAAGTCCCCAAGGGTGGCACAGTTGTTGGCGCGACGCGCAGTGTTTTGCACCAACTGCTCGAGGAGATGTTCATTTCTCAGGCGGTTGGTCTCGATGTTCTGAAGAACCTGCGCCATTGTGGGAGGTGGCGGCAGTTCTTCCTCAGGAGCATTATGACCACCACGGCCAACAGAACCTCGAGTACCACTGGCCATCCTGAGTAGAAAGAAACAAGAACCATGAACAACACATTCATGGAAAAAGGATACAATGGAATGATAACATGATGGATCAAGGAAACATGATAAATGACATCATGTAGATAAAACAAGACATGTGACTATTAAAAGATCACACTAGTTGATATGGAACATCAAAGATATAATGGGATCGATGATTTAGATCAAGTAAGTAAACTTGGAAACTCTGAGAGCATTAGCAACCTGACACGGAGTACTAAGAAAAACACCCAACGAGTTTGATCCTAGATTTGAAGATAACAGACAAGCAAGTAAAACCTTTACAATCAAATAAGGTAAGGTAACTCAGAGTTCAGAGCGATACCAGATAAGGAGTAAAAAGAATCCTAATGAGATTTTCATAACTCATTTTTAGGTTCCAAATAATTTTCACAATCACTAGACTCAACATCGACCAATAGTAAGGGTTTCCTACAGGCAGTCCTGCTCTGATACCAAGAATTGTAGCGCCCCGACCCCGGTACTATACAAAGATGCTGTGTGTCACTGGTCATGTGATACAACCGAAGGTTACTGGGCACACCTCTCCCAGGCCAGAACCTCTGGCAGGCGTTGCTCGGAATGGATCATCGGCAACACAACACCTCGATTGATGCCATAACACAGGCACAACTATCAAAGTATAATAAAGAGATCAAGACCGCGGACAACTGGCACATCACAGACTCTACGCTTCAAAGTAATATTACATAACTTGGATTACAGTACTCGGTAATATTACAAGCAGAGGTCACATGACCGAACATTACAACAAACAACGAAAGCAAATGTGTTGCTACACAACAAGACTGCAAAAGGCCTAAGAGGCCAAAAGTAAGCAACGTAGCCAAACCCAACCTACACGTTCCAGGCTGCTACCTGGGAACCCCAAACTACTCGTCGACGTCAATGTAGAAACCAGCGTCTGAGTTAGGGTCTTCACCTGAACCAAAGTAAGCAAACATGAGTACCGAAGGTACTCAACAAGACTTAATTAACCTATTATATATCTGCCTGTTCTGAGAGTATGTATAAAGGTTCATTTGCGTAAAGCCATATTTAGTTGCAAATAGAGGAAGGAAGAATCTTGTATCAACAGTAGACTTTTAAAAGGGATAAGAGAGCCTTTCCAACTATTGTAATCACGTTGTAACCACCAGCTCATCAACATTATCTATCAACTAGAGTCACCCCCTCGACGCCCTCGAGGAAGCACCCTTCATTCGTTGGCAACAATTTTACGATTATGTTCAAGTTCTCTATGATCACAGAATCCGTCACCAAGTCGTCCATAACCGCGGACACGGCTTTTCGAAAAGATTTAACCCTGCAGGGGTGTACAATGTTTACCACACGTACCAACCGACTCTTAATGCCACTAGATTAGCACAATTCCTTGATGTGCCGGCAGAGGGTGGTTGACCACGACCTTTACCTCAGTTGATTATATCCCATGGGTCATCCATAACAGGGAACAGCCGCCATTACGCGAGATGGCCACCTCGTGACGGTCCCCGTTACTCTGTCACAGGAATCAAGATCCGTGTTCGTCCATCACTGGATCCCTGCCAGGCCCTATCCTCTTCTCATACGTTTCTGACCCACACGCAAATGGAAAACCAAACTACGTGTCCCATGGGATACAACCAAACAAGTTAGTCATGCGGGGGTCCAGGCCGCGTGTGGATGTACGCTCAGTCTTGGCTCCAAAGGCGAGAACTCAGGTCCTAGGGCGGCGAGAACGAGACAAACCACCACAGACCCCTGTGGCCTCTCATCCATAGCCTTTTAGTCAATTTACCAGCTCACATCCCTTTACACGATATCCTGATATAATAAGTTCATTCGCAGCTCTGGTTCACCAACCGGGTAGAACAGAGATAAATAACTATGCATGGCTAAGCAGATATAAGGCTTTGGCGATAAACACATATCAACACTATGGCTGCTAGGAATAATGATTGAGCATATCTAGGTGATGCAAATATATAGGGGACCTCTATATAAAGATCAAAATACATTGGAATCATATGCAAGTACAAGTGTGAAACACTTCGAAATCATATATGGGCAGATAAGAGGTTATGCTTGCCTTGTTCGTCGGGGGTCGGATCTTGTTCTTCGAATAAAGAGGGGTCAACTTCCGAACCACGATCTACCGAGAAGAACAAAAACCGGAAAAGAACAACAATCAATTCATGACATTTATGCAATGCACAATATGTATGCATGATCATTTTAATGTTTACAAAAAGCCATAGAACAAGATCACAATTTAAATGGAGTTGAAATGCTAAAAACATTGCATTCCAATAAACCCCATATTTAAATAAAGTGTTCGAATTGTTCTCCTATTGAAACAGTACTGCAGTTTATTCATACATGCATGATAATGATTTCAACAGATAGGAATTAATTTTCTGAGCGTTTTGACATATTACTTGTATTTTTCAGACAAACAGTGAATTAACTATGATTTAAGATGAATTACTTATGATTTATTCAAGTTCACTGTATTTTCTGAAAACAGGAATCTGTAGAATACGAAATTGGTCTGTTAAACTCTCTGAACTGGTTTCAGATTAGATCCTAATTACAAGTCCAGAATATTGAGTACGTGTACCCAGTACAGGAAAGATGGCACAACAACTAGTTGTAACTCTCGGCTAAGCTGAAAACTTTCTGGAACTAGCTCTTTTTCTTAAATCTGAACTTAAGTACAGACATACAGCTAGTACTTGGGAGCTATCATGTTTCTCCTGGTGTTTAATTTCGAATATAACAGGTTCAGTTTAGCAAGTAGTAGATACCTCACGAAAAAGTCAGACTGGTTCTGTACTAGAAATAGCAGATAGGAAAAAGAAATGCTACAGAAATTTTATCCATGAATGAGCCCTTTCATGAACTACAGGATCTGGAGTTCCTCTCTTCCCATCTTAAATATTATTTTCACTTCTATGCATCGGTACAATAGACAATAGAAACAAGGAGATAATTTAACCAAGAAAAGCTATCGTTGGTAGCCTCACTCACGAGCTGTACCTGAACTCCAGGAGACTCAAGAAACGGATCTGAAATAGCCTGGTCTTTTCTTCTTTTCTCCTTGCTATCTTTGATGTACACCTGATTGGTCTGCTCCTTCTCTACACAGCGACAAGTCCTGCTGCTCCTCTCCAGGCGATGCCCTGCTAGATGGTCGCCATGCTCCGAAGCTAGGTTCTTGAGAGGCTGGCTAAATCGTTTTGCTGTGGTGTGAGGGGATATTTGGGATAACGATGGTGAGGTGGTCTCCTATGTGTAGATAGAGGAGTAATACTAGTTGGTCACCTCTCTTCAGTCAAGTACGATCCTCTCCCTGGATATTTTAAAAAGATGGTACTGTAGCTAGTACGTACCAATCCAAAGGCTGCTATATAATTAGCTATAGCTACGGCACAACTTCCTCTCTTTTCAAAATCATTCCACTTTTAATTTCGTTGTTCTTTCTGTGGAAATTTGTTTTTCGGAAAAATAAAATAGACAGAACGATTTGTCCATTCAGTGTTATATTTGAGTTTCAAAGGCAATTTTTATTAAGAGTTCAATTAAATGCATGCTATGCTCATGATGCACAAACTTTATTATTATTTTTTTATTACAAACACGGGATGTTACAGCCGTATGTCGTTGCCGAACTTGATGAGCCTCAGGGGGAAGATGGGGTGGCCCATCTTCCGGTCTTGACTCCTTGCCTTGTCCATCTTCATGGTGGGCCCTGGTGGTGGACCCACTTTGGCAACAAAACCACTGTTGCGACAGTAGCCCCCGGGCATAGTCCCAGCGGCTCTTGCTTCTAGTGCTGCCGGGGCTATGGCCAAATATTTGGCCAAAGAGGGTCCCCGGCGCCTTGCCTTCCTTGCTCGGATCCATCAGCCATCGTGACGATCTTGGAGTTATTCCGCTTGGGGGAATAATTGCGCCCGCCTCCTCGATTTACTCTGCGTGGAAGCCGAGAAGACGGCAGGAGAGAGAAAGGCTCCGCGCGCTATAAAAGCGGGCGGGCGCCTTGCAAAATCTCCATCTTCTTCTTCCTTAACCCAACTCTCCCTTCCCAGGCCAATAGCTCCAATGGCGAGAGGAAAGAAAGGAGTGGGGCGTCCTCATTCTTCATCAGCTGCAGCAGAGAGCGGCCCCTCCACCCGTGGCCGTGCAAAGCGCGATAGCGGCGGACGAGGAGGCCGCGGATCTGACACTCCACCTCCTAGGAGCAACATCCACACCGACTCCACGGTGTTCGAGTTCATCGTAGATCTGGATCATCGCCCTCGTAGCCAGCTCCCTTTGTCGGATTCCTTCGCGACGGTCTTGGTGGATGACAAGCCCGCCGGCTTCTGGTTGCAGGTGGACGGCTGTCCCAATGGCCCCACCTGGGCCTTCGCGGAGTACACCGTGGATGACTCCATGTGCCTGGGTCAAGGATGGAAGTCGTTTGCCCGCTTCCGTCGCCTGACCCGGGGACACTGCCTGGCGTTCCAATACGATGGAAACCAGACGCTCTCCGTGAAGATCTTCCGCGCCGCCGGTGGGCGCGTGGAATGCTGCGCAGAGAGTGAGAGCAGCAGCAGCAGTTCCGGCTTCCGCGATGAGGATGAAGATGAGGAAACCTCATCGGACGTCAAGGCCGAGGAGAGCTCATCTTCTTGATGGCGAGGAGCTTCGAGATGGCGGCCCCGAAGATCTGCTTCACCTCCTTCTTTGTGGCCTCATCGACGTACTTCTGGAAGTAGCATCTTCCATTGTACGGTGGTTATCCTTGTTCGCCAGGAGCCAACCTTTTTGTTGTAAAAATCCAGTCCCGGGTGTAGTCCTTGTAATGAAGAAGAAATAGATCTCCTTCTTGTCTCTTGGCCTTCGTGTCGTGCTTGGTGTGAATGGAAATGGGTTTTTTGCAAAACACGCTCCCAATCAATGCTGCCGTCATAACGCCGAGGGGTAGGTGGAAACTGAAAGGTCTATAAAAGGACCCTCAGATTCCAAATCCCTCAACGCATCTTCTCGCCTTGCTTCCCTTTGCCGCTCCGCATATTCCTCCAGGGATCGTGGAAGATGTCTGGCGATGCGGATATGTCCATGTCGGAGATGTCGACGGCGGAGTTGGTGTTCCGTGGCACGGCGGAGGCACCCAGGGGAGCTGGGGCCCGAGCCGCTGAAGAAGGCGAGGCTGTGTCCCGCCCGGCCGCCGTCCAGAACAACGCCCACTTGGCGGCCATCACCGGTCCTGCTGCTCAGGAAGAAGCTAGGGTCAGGGCGATCCGCAGGGCATACCGTGGTCCGTTCTGAGGGAAAGGACTGCTGGGATCCCCGAGTTGTCCCAACTCGTGGCTGAACTCGAGACCATTGAGCTGGTGAGTACTCTATCTTTTCGCCTCTTCTCATTTACCAATCTTGATCTTGATTTGGCTCACTTCCCTGCCTCAGGCCGAGAGTTAGTCCATAGGCGAGCTGGCGGATGGGATTTTCCATATCTTTGGTCGAGGAGTGCCCGGGTGGGCGGCCCGGGCTCTTGCTTCACGAGATGCCTGAAAGGTCCTGCGCGGGTGTACTCCCTTTCCCCAGGCGTCCCCGTGAATCGAGAGTTTACCCGCGAGGAGAAAAATAAAGCAGAAGACAAATCTGCACAGCCAGTGGCCCTGGGCTGGCCTTAGTAGCATAGGCTAGCCATATAATTAAGAAAGTTGCTCAACTGAATGTAAATCAGAATTTGTAATTCAGAATTTAAATTCAGATGAATGCAACCTAGCCTCAGTTCCCGGGGTCATGTCCCAAATCTTCCCTTGCACTAACGCGCTATCAAGCTTTCAGAGGAGGTCCCTTAGGTGCTAGATACCCTGACTGTATGCACACAACAGTAGTACCCCTAAGAGCGCTATACCTTCCGGGCGCCTACTCCACTGTCCACAGGTACTTGGCCAAAGGATATCGGACCGTTCACTGGGGTGGAAACATTACCCCCACAACGGCTCTCTTTGGCTATCAAGCATGCGCAGGTCGATGGTATATTGACTCCGAGAGAGATATCATGCCTAAGTGCAGGATGCAGATGCAAGGACTTAGCTGAGATTTTTTGCCGCGTCCTCGATCCGTCCTGTCCTTCCCGGGTATCCAGCTCCTTGGCCGCTTTCCCACCATTAGCTCCTGTCCCAGGGAAGGAGCTACACACAGCAAACTTTCAGTAGGAAAAGAATGGACCCTCCTTTCATGTTGTAAAAGTGTTTCATTCGAAGCAACCCGCAAGCAAAGTTGAATGTGCATCTCTGTGTTTAGGTTCGTTAAAACACAGAACTGCTCGATCCACTTCTTTCCGCGGCAGTACGGCACGATCGGGTGGCAGTGCCTACAGATAGGCTACTCGCGCTCGACCCGTCAGCCACCGGCACCATGTCAGCCCCCTGCTTGGGGTTGTTACGGATAACACACTTTGCAACATAAAACGAGGCTCACGGAATTGAAACACTTATCTTTTATTCCTCGGCGACGATTCTTACACCCTATTACACAACACTAGCCCCTCGGGCATGCTTAATTGCCTGAAACTATCTGCGATTCATGTTCGTAATTAGGGGTAGAACTTGCGTAGATTCTCGATGTTCCAGGCGTTGCCTTCTGGCCTGCCTTTCTCGTCCTCCAGATAGACCGCTCCGGGTCTCAGTGTATGAGTAACCCGGTAGGGCCCTTCCCACTTGCTTGACATCTTATTCAAGCCCTCGAGATTTTGCATCTTGCGGAGTACCAGGTCTCCAGGCTGTAATTCCCGGGATCGAACATGACGGCTGTGATACCGGCGCAGCCCTTGCTGGTATCGAGCAGACCGCAATGACGCCCGACAGCGTATTTCCTCCAGGATGTTTATGTCATCAATCCTTTGCTCAGCTTGGGCATCTTCATCATAAGCGAGTACCCGGGGAGATCCGTGCCTTAGTTCTGTTGGCAGGACAGCTTCAGCTCCATAGACAAGGAAGAAGGGTATTTCTCCGGTGGCTCTGCTTGGTGTAGTTCTGAGAGACCATAGTACACTTGGCAGATGATCAATCCAATTCTTTCCCTTGTTCTCCAACTTGTCAAAGGCTTTGGTTTTCAACCCCTTCAGGACCTCCGCATTGGCTCGCTCCACTTGTCCATTGCATCTTGGATAGGATACCGAAGCAAAGCAAACCTTGATTCCCATTTCATCACAGAAGCTGAGGAAGGCCCGACTTGTGAGCTGAGTGCCATTGTCGGTGATGATTCTGTTTGGTACTCCGAAGCGGTAGACAATTCCCTCAATGAACTTGATGGCTGCCTGGGCCGTCTGTCATGGTACTGGCATCACTTCCACCCACTTGGTGAACTTGTCAATAGCCACGAACAAATACTCATGTCCTCCAACTGACTTTGGAATCTTGCCGACGATGTCTAGCCCCCAGACTGCGAATGGACAAGAGATTGGGATAGGTTGCAGGGCTTGAGCTGGCTGGTTGATGTTCTTTGCATAGTATTGGCAAGCTTCGCAGGTCTTGACAATTTGCTCGGCGTCGTGAAGCACTGTTGGCCAATAGAAACCCTGCCGGAAAACCTTTCCCGCCAATGATCTTGAAGCAACATGACTTGAACATGTGCCCTCGTGAATGTCCCGCAGCAGTACTTGGCCTTGCTCTCGAGGGATGCAGCGGAGCTTGACTCCATTGTCGCGTCGCCGGTAAAGCTCGCCGTCGATGAGGACATAGAGCTTGGCTTGGCGAGCCACCCTCTCGGCATCATGATCATCCTCCGGAAGGGCATGCTCCGTCATGTACTTGATGATGTCCAGGGCCCAGGGCGGGTGGGCCCTATCCATTGGCAACACCATCCGACCAAGGAGAAGCATAGCTTCTCTTGGTGTAGGTGCTGCCGGGTCTTGCGTGCCTTCTGGGCTGGTTACCCGGGTGTCGAAGTAGACGGGTCACCAGCCCCCGGTGTCGATGTAGACCTTGCTTTGAGCCTCTCGAGGGACACAGAGGGATGCCGAAGCACCTCAATGTAGACCCCGGGAGGGACCGGTTCTTGCTTGGAAGCCAACTGCGACAGCTCATCCGCGGTCGTGTTTTCATTCCGAGGAACGTACATGGCCCGGAAGCTGTTGAAGCGCCGCTGGAGCTTCCACACCTCCTCGACGTACGGTGCCATCTGCGGGCAGGCGTACTCCTTGTTCACTTGTTTGATGACTAGCTGAGAGTCACCCTTGACGACGAGCTTGTTGATGCCGAGGCCAACGGCAGCACGAAGTCCCGCGAGCAGGCCTTCGTACTCCGTGGCATTGTTCGTGATGTTCTCCTTGTAGTGCATCTGTACGACGTACTTCAGGCGGTCACTGGTTGGTGAGATGAGGACAACTCGGCACCTCCTTTACCCTTGGTGTAGGAGCCGTCGAAGTTCATATCCAAGCTTCGGGGTCTTCTTTCCCGGGGAGGCAGGATTCCTCCACCGGTCCATCGAACTCCGTTTCAGTCCACTCCGCCATGAAGTCATCCAGTGTCTGGCTCTTGATGTTGTTCGTGTGCTCGAACTTGAGACCAAACCCTTGAAGTTCCATGGCCCACCAAGAGATGCGTCCGGTAGCAAGTGGGTTCTCCAAAGGACTCCTTAGGTTGTACTGGGAAACCACAGTGATGGGGTGGCTCTCAAAGTACGGCCTCATCTTGCGGGAGGCAATTAGGGCTTGCCAGCAGCAGCTTCTGCATCATGGGGTATCGCTCCCGAGCATCGCGCAGCACCGAACTGACGAAATAGACCGGGTGCTGCACCTTGCAGGTTGGTGAGTCCTGAACAGGCTCGGCTTCCTCCGGATGTTCCGCCTCAGATGAGAGCGAGTCAGCCCCCAGTGATGCTTCTTCCGCGACACCGATGGTCGCGCTTGTAGGCACGTCGGGTTCAGGATCCTCAGACCCTTTGTCACCCGGCTCCCTCTTCTTGCTTGGTTGCCCCGGGAGAGTGTTCCCGGGACGCTTGCCCTTGGTCTTGTCTACAGGAGCATCACGCTCCACAACCAGAACAGCGCTGACCACCTGGTTAGTGGCGGCGATGTACAGTAGTAGGGGCTCCTTCTCGGTTGGCGCCACGAGGATCGGCGGCGAAGCGAGGTAGTGCTTGAGATACTGAAGAGCTTCCTCACCCTCGGGGGTCCACTCCACGGGCCCCGATTTCTTGAGTAGCTTGAAGATGGGCTGAGCTCATTCTCCAAGCCTTGAGATGAAGCGCCCGAGTGCGGTGATGCACCCGTTAAGGCGCTGCACATCCTTGACTCTCCGCGGCGCCTCCATGCGCTCGATGGCTTGTATCTTGTCGGGATTGGCTTCGATCCCCCGGTGGGAGACTAGAAAGCCAAGCAGCTTGCCGGACGGGACCCCGAACACGCACTTGTCGGGGTTGAGCTTGAAGTTGACCCGACGAAGGTTGTCGAAAGTCTCGTGCAGATCTTGGACGAGAGTGTACTTGTACTGGGTCTAGACCACGATGTCGTCGATGTACGCCTCAACGTTGCGGCCCAACTGAGTCCCAAGGCTGGCTTGCATTGCGCGCTGAAAGGTAGCGCCGGCGTTCCGGAGACCAAAAGGCATCCGGGTATAGCACTAGCAGCCCTTGGGAGAGATGAACGCCGTCTTCTCCTGATCCTCCACCGCCATCAGGATCTGATGGTACCCGGAGAAAGCATCCAGGAAGCACAAGAGCTCGCACCCAGCTGTAGAGTCGACGATGAGGTCAATCCGAGGTAGCGGGAATGTGTCCTTGGGGCAGGCCTTGTTCAGGTCTGTGAAGTCGATGCAGAGCCGCCACTTGAGGGTCATGGGCTTTGGAACTACCACGGGGTTGGCCACCCAAGTTGGGTGAGGAACCGCCCTGATGACTCCGGCCTCTATCAGCTTGTCCACCTCGGATACGATGAACTCCAGCTTCTCCTTACTTTGCTTGCGTAGAACTTGTTTCACAGGGCGAGCATCCTTGCTGACCGCCAGTTTGTGCTCGATCACCTCCCTTGGTACGCCGGGTAACCCTGACGCTTCCCATGCGAAGACATCAGAATTTTCCCGAAGAGAGGCGACAAGCGCGCTTTCCTATTTGTCGGTGAGGCAAGCACCGATGGTGATGGAGCGGCTCCTGTCACTGGTCAGCGCCACCTTCTTGGTCATCTGAGTATCCTCCTTGAAATGCGCCTTCTTGGGGAAGCTGATGTCGAGCCCCCGGGGTACCCTCCGCCCCCGGAGAATGCACTGGCATCAGCGTCCTGTACATCTTGTGGAACGCCTGAGGTCACCGCCACCACCAGGTTCAGCTTCTGAACGCAGAGGATGGCGTCGTTGACGTCGGCCTTGATCGAGATAACTCCCCATGGTGTGGTGATCTTCATCATGTTGTAGGCGAAGTGGGAGATGGCCATGAACTTGGCTAAGGCAGGCCGGCCAAGTATGCCGTGTACGGGAGTGGCGTGTCTGCGATGTCGAAGACGATGCTCTCCGTGTGGAAGTTCTCCGGGTCCCCGAACGTGACCGGGAGTGTGATCTTCCCCAGTGGACGAGTGATGCTCCCATTCACGCCTTGAAACATGCCGGTGTCTTGCAGGCGGGAGAACAGGATTTGCAGAGTGGCCAACAACATCGCCATCAGCAGGTTGAGGCTGGGGCCTCCGTTGACCAGCATCTTGGTGACCCAGTAGTTGTGGATGATGGTCGACACGATCAGGGGCAGAGTCCCCACCCCGGCCATGCTGGACGGGTGGTCCTCCGGTCGAAGGTGATGACTTGCCCAGACCACTCCAGGGGCTTGGGCGGTGCAGAAGTAACCGCGTTCAGCTCCCGGACGAGTCTCTTGCATGCACCGTTGGAGGGAGGCAGTGATGCCCCTCCGTGGATGCACCCGACACTCTAGTGACTTGCTGGAACTTGCCGTTGCTGTCGCCTTGGGCTTCTTTGTTGTTGGCGGGGACGACATCTTGATTGTTCTGCTTGCGGCCGCCCTGGCCGCTCGTCCTCCTCCTCGGCCTCCGCGACCACCGCCGCGACCCCATCCGCGGCCGCCTCCGCCTTGGTGGCCTGATGGGCAGTCACGGGCGATGTGCCCAGCGGAACCACAGTTGTAGCAGCCATCCAAGCTGACACCGTCAGCCCAGCGCTGCTCCCGTATGTCGAGATTCTTGAGCTGGCGGCAGTCCTTGAGCGCGTGATTACCGTCAAGGTGGATGTGGCACCATGGATCTTCTTCCCCCTCGGAGGTCGAAGCAGGCTTGGACTTCTTGGGGAGAGGCTCGGTGACGAAGACGCGCTCGTCAGGTCCAGGGTTCCGCTTCTTGTTCTTGGCAGAGGCAGCTTCTTCCTCGGGTTCATCATCCCCGGGGAACTTAGCCCCCTCCTCTGCTCGGGCGCATCGGTCCGTAAGCTCCTAGAGCTCACGGGTAGACTCGATCTGGTGGTTGCTCAGCTTTTCACGCATCCGAACGGTGCGGACGTTGGCGTGGAAACAAGCGATCACCAGCTCTTGCTTGATGCAGTGTATCGTGTTCATCTTCTGGGTGAAGCGCTGGATGTACTTGCAAAGAGTTTCACCCGGATGTTGCTTGAGGGCGTAGAGGTCCCCGGGAGCCCCCAGGCGCTCGTACCCGCCTTGGAAAGCCCCCAGGAACTGCTCCTTCAGGGTCCTCCACGAACGGATGGAGTTCTTGGGAAGGTTGAGAAGCCATGTCTGGGCATCTCCCTTCAGGACCAGCGGGAACCAGCTGGTCATCATCATCTCGTCGGCCCCGGCGACTGCCGCAGCTAGAGCGTAGAGCTGTAGGAAGTCCTGGGGGTTCGTGGTTCCGTCGTAGGGATGAACGTCGATCTTGAACTTCTTGGGCCACGTGACACCGCGAAACTCGGGGGCGAGGGCGAGGCAGCCCTCCGCGATGTCGTCGTCCCGATGTTCTCGATGATGACATTCCCGGTGGCGCACGATGCGGGTGCGCATATCTTCGGTTCGACGGTTGTTGAGGTCGTGGCGAAAATCTCGGTCACGCGTAGTAGATGATCCGACGGAGATGGCCTTGCCGCGGTCGCGGTTTAGCCGGTCCGCCATCGGTGGAGCAGTGCGCGGAGGTGCCGTCTCTGCTTGGAGCTCGCCGCAGGGCTGGCCCCGTTGCTCCCGCGCCTTGTCTCCTTCTGCTCCGGGGCCGTCGACGGTGGGAGCTCGAGTCGGATCGGGCCTGGGACCACCGTCGGCGAAGTCGAGGAGTGCCTCCACACAAGCCCTCCAATCTTGGTAGATCTTGGGATCGCAGTCGCTCGGGGGAATTGCATCAGGGCCTTGGCAGCGACAAGGGCGTCGTGGCGTGCTTGTGCATCTGGGTACAAGTGCGCGGAAGACTTGCTCCTGGACACCAGTGTGTCACCGATGGCACGGACATCGCCGCGCTTCTCTCCGGTGCTAGGCCCCTTGCCGGCGTCGTTGCCAACGCTCTTATCCCCAGAGCAAGGTGGGGGACTCCTGATGGAGTTCCTTGGTGACGCCATGCCGTCCGTTCCGCCGTTCCGGTTGTTGTCCGCTCCGTCCGGCACCACCTTCTCCACTGGTGGTGGTGGAGGCGGAGGACAGTTCTGGTTCCCCTCCGCGGCACGGCGATCAGCCAAGGCCTGAGTGCGCGAAGGAGAGACGGGCTTGGTCGCAGTGGCGTCCACCTTCTTCTTTGGCGACATGCTTGAAGAAGAACTTGACGAAGATCTTGATGTCAATGATGAAGAGATCAACGCTTGCGCCCCCTACCTGGCGCGCCAGATGTTGTGTCTCGGAAGAGGGACACCGGGAGTAAAGGATACCCCCTTTTTAGGCTGGAAGACGTCTTCACCCAGGAGGTGTTCGCCAAGCTTCTTCGGTGGTGGTGGCAAGCAAACAAGCACAAAGACACAAGGAGTTACCCAGGTTCAGTCCGCCCGGAGGCTAAAAGCCCTACTCCTGCATGTCTGTATTGAGGTGTTCATCGTGGAGTGGTTTACAAGGGTGTTCTATGGGTGAAACCGGCAGTGTACCGGCCAGAGGTAGACGAAGAGCCGATCCTGCCCTGGGAGACCACCTCTCTTTCTCCTCCGAGCCCTAGTCTAGTCTTGCTCAGCACTAGCCTCTAGCTTAGCTTGACTTGATCCAACTTGTCTTGCCTCGGTGCCTTGGTCCTCCTTTTATAGGCGAAGGGGATACCACAGGAGCACGTGAGGGGTGTGAGGGGTTTTGGCGGGAGAAAACCCCTCCTAGGCGTGTGGAGGAGACGTGGCTCCTTCTCCTCCAAGCGCTTCCTCGAGTTGTCGCTATCAACCTTTGGGAAAGGTGGGAGGGGTGGACTGACACCCCCACCGACCACTCCCAAGGCCGTATCCTTCATCTTGGAGCCCAAGTCTTCTACCAGCTTCCGCACGAGCTGGCGTGCTTATCGTCTTCTGCGGTACGGATGGAGAACCCCGGAGGTACGCCCGGCCGCCTGCCGGGTACCCTGACCCGAGAGTAATCCGTCTTGGACCCCAGGAGATAGGTGACCCTGGAAGGCCACCTAGTCCTTAGCCATATGTCGTTGCCGAACTTGATGAGCCTCAGGGGGAAGATGGGGTGGCCCATCTTCCGGTCTTGACTCCTTGCCTTGTCCGTCTTCATGGTGGGCCCAGGTTGTGGACCCACTTTGGCAGCATAAGGGAAACCCCATGTTCCACTGTTGCGACACAACCTATATACCCCGTCCCAACAGCACAGTGTGCACGGCAGCTCCATTAGATCGGTAACCACTCGCAACCAATGGCGAGCCGCCAGCGACATGAGCAATCGGGCCTTCTGACTACCGGCACAGTGCAACATACCACTTCCAAATAACGGCGTGCCGCGAGCATGCCACAAAAACGGGACTTTTGAAACCAGCACAGTGCAACGTACCCGCCGACGAATGGAAGGAGGCCACCTCGGGCAGAGAAATCGGGCCCAAAATTCTCCCTGACACCAAGAACAGCGGAACAAACGCGAAATACCCAGCGTGCCCCGATGCACTGTAGAAAATACGCAGCGAGAACCCGCGCACGGGAGAGAATGGCGACGCAAACATGCAGGGCAACCGACATGTGGGTCTGGGAACGGAAGGGGCCCATCATCAGCGAGAGAGAGGGGGAGGAAGCACGTACGAAGAAACCTATCCGAGAGGGGCACCGCTAAAACCCATTACGGTAAATGAACAAATTCAGCCAATGGGAGAACCGCAGAGCGAATCTGCACCGCGCAGACCCGTCCGCTACACCGATTAAACGCGCAGCGTGAGGCTGACTGGCGGGCCCTCGGGCTACAGCGGCGATCCACGTAGGATGTCAACGAGAGTGGGTGCAATAAGGTTGGTACGGTTAGCGACTTTGAAAATCCCTATTCATCCCGACTCCAGGAGCTGGCAGCGATCGGACGGAGCGGAGCCACGTTGCGGGGAGGATCGGACGGCCAGAAAGGCCAAATCGCTGAGGAGTCTCCAATAGGTCTCACCGTTTATATCTTTAGATGTCATGTAGAATGTACACGTCATCTCCCAGCGTATCATGGCATTCACATGCATAGGCATGAACGAGTTTTTTTTACGGGGACAAAGTGCATTTCAGCCTGATTTACACTTTTCTTTTCCCATATGAAAAACCATCTATCATTTCCGTGACAACACGTGGGTATCAACTAGTCACTTTGCGACTAGTTCACTTTGCAACGCTTACCTCTGATTTGGTTCTAGTTCTAGTTTTCAAAGCGGGATGGGCACATGCTGGATGAGGGTGGCGGCTTGGAAGGAGCAGGGCGTCAGTACGGATGGGTGGCGGCCTAGGACAGTCTGGAGGCCAACGACGGGCTCGCTGGTGTAGGAGACGAAATAGGGGTAAATCGACTTCTCTCCTAGGAAATCAGACAAGTTAAGAGCATCTCCAGTCGCGTCTCCATAGGGTGTCTGACGATAGCGTCGAATGAGATATATTGGGAGTGTTGTTGGACGTGTTGTGCTATTGGGAGCGCCTCTTCACACAGGCGCTCCTTATAGGTTTAATTTTCAAAAAATAAAATGTTTAATTTTGGTCGAACTTCATTCGAACTGATGATAATTTATAAATTTTGTACATACTTAAAACATTACATAAAATAAAAATATAAAACATAATAAACTAGGTGGTGGTGGAGGCGGCAGTGCCCTAGTCTAATCTAGTCAATATAGATCACCGGCGAAACCGGCATGGTAACAGCCAGAAGGCAGGTGGTGGCGGTGGAGGTGTCAGGCCTCCTCCTCTAGCTTTTGTTGCCAAGGTCTCTTCAATGGCGGCCTACAACTCGGGCCACTTGGTGCGGGGCCACTCCTCCTTTTCTTCTTCCTCTTCTTCCACCTCCTTGCCCAGCTGCCCCTGGCACATCTCGCGGGAGTTCTGTGTGGCATCGGGATCATCGAGTTGCACGCGAGAGAGGTCGTTGCCCAATGAAAACCAGTTCAGTGGTGGCGAGCAATTATCGTCAGTGGGGCAGAAACTGTGGAGCCACCCCTCGTACTCCAGCTCCAGTTCCCGGTCCCGATGAGGTGACGACATGGCGTATTCGGGATGGGTCTGGAGCTCCCATGGCATGGCCTGCCACGACCGCTGGATGTAGGCAAAACACGCATAGACCATGGAGCAGCGGAGCCATCAGGATGTCGATGAAGTTCGTACGCAAACCATCTAGGAGGTGGCAATCGGCTGGCAAACACAGTTGTTTCGCTCATGCTCGCGCGTGTCCTCGGCGAAGTCGTGGACTGATTCCCCACAATTGTAGGGGATCTAACGCGGACCTTCCGACAAGTAAGAGTGTCAAACCCAACAAGAAGCAAAAGGTGTTGACAAGTGGAATTTAGCAAGGTTTCATTGTAAATGCTGGAAGATAATTTTAAAGATGGTTTTGTACCAAAACGGAATTTGGTAACAAATAACTAAAAGCAACAAAGTAAAGTTGTAACAAGTAGCACAATCCTTATTTGAACAAAGGACATGCCGGTTGTGAGACTTATGATGGCTAAAACGTTCATGAGAACACATAGGAATATTGTCAAGTCACATTCATCAAGCGACATTGATTAACTTTCATTATCTTGATAATTGTTGTGCGGGTGAACCTACGCTAATGTACTGCCCTTACTTGGGCACAAACATACTTGTGTTAAACCCCCTAGTAAGTATCCAAAAATACAAGAAAATTATTAAGATAAATCTAACCACAGTGATTCTACACTCGCTCATCCAATAGTTTGATAACTGATGTCTACGCATGCTTCTATTCTTGTAGACAGTGTTGGGCCTCCAAGTGCAGAGGTTTGTAAAACAGCAGCAAGTTTCCCTTAAGTGAATCACCCAAGGTTTATCGAACTCAGGGAGGTAGAGGTCAAAGATATTCCTCTCAAGCAACCCTGCAATTAAGATACAAGAAGTCTCTTGTGTCCCCAACACACCTAATACACTTGTCAGATGTATAGGTGCACTAGTTCGGCGAAGAGATATTAAAATACAAGTGATATGGATGATTATAAGTGGTAATTGCAATCTGAAATAAAAATGGCAACAAGCAAACATGAGACAAAATGATAGTAAACGGTGTTTCAATGCTTGGAAATAAGGCATAGGGATCATACTTTCACTAGTGGACACTCTCAACAATAATAATATAATTGAATACATAAATATTTCCTCTTCACTATGCTACTCTGAATTATTCTCTCGTTGGATAACGAACACCAATCCACTGCGTAGGGCTATAAAAGCACACCTTAAAGTCGCATTCCACATCTAGGGAACCCCACACTGTCAAATTGAGCGCCCTAAAATAGTACTAGACAAACACCACAATTTCATAGAGGCATCCAACACAAATAATAACTCATGATAAGTATTCCTGCAATCTTTAGCCTAAGAGCCACACACGGTGCGCACACTGTCAACTTCGCACTGTGGGACAAAGGTGTTTCCGGAGTTTACATTAATAAAACCACTCAAGTAGCATATAAGATAATGAAGAGTAATATCTATAGATTCAACTAGATTACAAAGCTCATGATCACATAAAGATCACACCATGGGAGAGAGAGATAAACCACATAGCTACCGGCATGAGCCCTCAGCCCCGAGGGAAACTCCTCACGCATGGTCATGGCGATGAGGAGCTTGATGGAGAGGTGCAGCCCGGAGTGGAGCCGGAGGCCGACGGTAGCCACGACGCGGTGGCGGCGGTGGCCCTTGGCGGCGGCGGCGGCCCTTGGAGATGGTGCTGCTATGGAGGAGATTCTCCTCCCCAAGACGGCTGCCTAGGAGGAGGAAAATTCATGGTATGGGGGCCTCCCCACGAGTTAGGTTTCCTCTCCTTATATATGCTCTCGGATTCCCGTCAACTCATTTAGGGTTTCGGTAAAGCGGCGATATCTAGCGCGTCCGAACTCGGAATTAGGCGAATTTTAAGTCCAGATCGATTGGCAGAAAATTCCTCGCAATTTTCGCGACTAGACTTTTTCTGTTTGACGTCGTCTTCTGTCCGGTAGGTGACAATCTCCGAAAAACGTTTTTAGACAGATTTCAGGAAGGTCCCGATTCGACCCCAACAAGGTTTCCTTTGTCCAATTTTGATAATTCCTACACATTAAAGTGTAAAACAAGAATATTGTGCACTTTGGCAACTATTAGTAGGTTAGTCCAATAAATGTCATAATATGATATAAAGTGTATATAAAACATGTGACAATTGGTATAATATAAGCATGGAACATCAGAAATTATAGATACGTTTGAGACGTATCAAGCATCCCCAAGCTTAGTGCTACTCGTCCTCGAGTAGCTAAAACGATAAAAACAAAATAATTTCTGAGGTGACATGCTACCATCATAATCTTAATCAAATAGTATTGTAAAGCACATGTTATGAATGAATTTATCCAGGTCAATGGTCTATAGTTTGCTAGCAAGTAGATAATGAGCAAACAACTGAATCATATAAACAAAAACTTTTCATGAATAGTACTTTCGAGACAAGCATCAAAGAGTTTTGCATAAGAGTTAACTCATAAAGCAATAGATTCTAAGTAAAAGGTATTTAACCAACACAAAGGAAGATTTAAGCTTCAGCAATTGCTTTCAACTTTCAACATATATATCTCATGGATATTTGTCAACACAAAGCAATATAATGAGTGCAATATACAAGCATATAAAAATTGTTGCAGCAAAGTTGACACTAGTGTTTGCTTCTGAGATAGAAAGAAGTAGGAAAACTGACTCAACATAAAAGTAAAAGAAAGGCCCTTCGCAGAGGGAAGCAGGGATTAAATCATGTGCTAGAGATTTTTAAGTTTTTGAAATCATAAAGAGAGTAAAAATAAGTTTTGGGAGGTGTTTGTTAATTGTCAACGGATCAGAAAATGGAAAAGTACAATATGACCCCTGCCAACCAAACTTTTAAGAGCGGCTCCCATGAAGGACGTTATTTCTACCAGCAAGGCAGATCATCCCTCTTCTCTTTTGTTTACACATGTAGATATTTCACTGTTTGTCATTGCTTGACTGATAAATCAGGGCAAAAATGTGAAGAGAATTAAGCGGTTAAAGTTATAATTAATTGGGATTGGGCACCCCATTTGCCAGCTCTTTTTGCAAAATTAATGGATAAGCGGATGTATATGCCGCTAGTCCGGTGGTAAAGTCTGTTTGACAGTTGACATAAGGACATCCACCCCGTCCTCATGAACTTGGTAAACATTGACACAAAAAGGAGTAATAATTTTTGAATAGTTTAAAGGTAGCACATGAAAAATTTACTTGGAATGGCAAGGAAATACCACATATCCTACTATATATAAAAGTACATGCGATTCACGTCCAGTTCTGCCATCCACGTCACCCGATAAACGCGAGCCGTCCGATCGCGACGTTCGACGCCCCGATGACTTTAAAAATCATGCGACACTGTAGCAGGGGGATTTCTACCAATCACAGCGCGCGCACGTTGTAAGGACCCCTCGAAATACCAGTCCGAGGTGTCCCCATTATGTAAACAGATCACGATCCCAATGATCAGTGCATCACGATCACATAACCAACATGGTATACAAAGTTACATCATTCAAACGAACATAAAAGTCTTACATATATAAATGGTCACATGACCATATCTGCAAACATCGTCACGCAGGACGGGATTATCTACGAAACAGCGGATGTACATGGCAAGCGTCGGCCCTCGTCACGACCGGACGCATTCCCACAGAGCAGTTGACCGGTGACACTCAGTTGGTGTAGTCGTCGGCGTACTCCTCATCTTCGGCGTAGATCTTCTCGTTGAAAATCTGGACATTGGAATATCCAAGGACACAACCATGAGTACAATTACGTACTCGCAATACCACCACCAGGCTTAAGTTTTCATGGTAGTGCAATAAGAGCGTTTTCGAAAACTGGGATAGCTGATATATATGACTATAGGGTTTAATTTTCGCAAACGATGCTTTTAGACATAGAGAATACAACATCTCTATATCTTGGTTGAAAAAAAGGCATTTGGAGGTATAATTCTCCTTTTAGAAATGGCAGAAACCATTTCCACGTTTGAAAACACTTTTGTAAAACTTTTTCAAACACTAGGATAGGGATGCCCCTTTTTCCTTTCCGGGTTCCGACTGGTTGACTCCCCGAGACCAACCATCTTCTCCCAAAAATCCGTACCTCCCAGGTACCTTTTTTATCCTTCTTTGAGTCCAAAACAGAAAACCATCTTTTCTTCTTTCACCCGTCGCCCAATGTGGCCCTTGCAACCGTCCATGACCGAGGACTCGGCTATTCGAATAGATTTACACTCTGCAGAGGTGGTACACTTTCACCACAAGATTCGGATGGTCTACCGTGGATCAACCACGGACTGTACAGAGACAGCATGCACACATCAGACGGCCGATCCTAACTTCCACTATGTCAGTGCTAGTATAAGAATATCCTCTTCGAGTGGGTTTGTTCTCCCCGGCACCGAGTGAGCTAGCCGTATCGATCCGGTTTCCCCTAGCTTCACACCGCCATGACAGGAGACCCACCGTTGCTTCCCGGTGGCACACGAAGTCCACACTTTGTATGCCCATTCCCTTGCAGCATTCGGTTCCGGGGACTCTAACCCCTTCTAGCCAATTGAGAGTATTCGAATACTAACACCAACAAGCTTCCGCTAAGCCCCGTGCCCATTTTGGGGTAATGTGGTTGTACGGGTTAATTGTTCGGGCGGCATCAGGGACTTCGTAAACAAACCTCCATCTCCGACTGCTCCCAGCAGCTCGGGTTTTCGTAAACTCACCGAATGCTCCCAGCACTTCGGGTTTTCATAAACATCTCCATTTGCTCCCAGCAACATGGGTTTTATAAAACACTTTCTCGCCGATCGCTCCCAGCGACTCGGGTTTTCTTTAAAAACATTTCATCAAATCCAGGTTCCCATCCTAAAGTTTTGAGGTAAGAGTATAAGGATATGCTACTAGTAAATATAATTTTCTTGATAGCGCCTTCAGTAGAAGGCTTCTCAAGTAAAGACTTATTCTTATAAAACCTATTATATACTAGTAGATATATTTGGCCAAACAATAATTTTGGAAAATAATTTTGGGGTGACAAAATGCCACATAAAAGATAAAACATGCATTATTTTATTTTGAAAACAAGACATGCTTTGTACAAATAATAGGAGTTCAATAGGATGTTGAGGTGGCTTGCCTGGCTCAGCAATATGTCCTTGGTCTTTATCTTGATGTTCTTCGGGTTCACTCCTCACTTCCAGTTCCTTCCCGATCGTATCTAACATCGTAAACAGGAAAATAACAATACTCAAAATACAAGACAAAACCACAAGGACATATCAAACAGCAAGCATTGCACAAGACACTAAGCTATCAATCAAAATCAAGCAATTCACTAAATTAAACAATCAACAAGCAACAAGTCCATATAGCTAAGACAAACAACAAACACACCTAAGAATATATACATAACAACCCTAATAGTTGAATAGGTAGTTTTAACTAAACACTAAAGTACAACACCTCCTAGGGTGATTGGATCATTTAACAAGGGTTGCTATATTAGTTCAGGAAATACTTCAGACAAAAGTATCTTATTACGCAAGCATTAACACTAGCATTAAGCACACTCACATGCAAGCATGCTACTAGCTCTAGGAACACATACTATTAAGTAGTTAATCAACCAATAAAATTAACACCACTGCTCACACAAGTTGTTGCTTAAGAGCTAAAAGGTGCAGGAGATATTTAATAGAATACCACAAACATTACTGCAAAGGAGCCGGTTGACAACAATCTAAAGTAACAGAACCAAACAGCAAGCATTTCAACCACAAACACCTTCTTGAATAAATAAATCTAAAACAATCCTAATCACAAGCATGGCATAAAACAAAATAGTGCAAACAATAGATGCTAAGATGATCATGCTAAAAATTGAGTAGTGGGTGACACTACAATACTTTTAGAATGTTTGAACTAGGTCAGTACAAGGTAATTTAAGGTTCTGGACTTGAGGTGGAATAATAATATTCCTCAAACAAGTCAATTAGAAATAGTAAATTAAAATAAGACTTTTTAATAGTGGCAATAGTGCTGTTTTTGGGAAATAATCCTCCAGTCTTAAAATAATGTTCAGAAAATTAAATCCTTCAACCACAGTACTCCTAACATTCATACCAAGCTAAGAAAATTGGATTTGCTCACAAATCACTTTCTAAAAGTGAGCTAAAAATGCCCCAAGTGCTACTGGTCCAAAAACTAAAAGGATTAAAACTCCAGTTCTAGGAACCTCCTGCATGCAAGGTTAAATTCTATGGAAAGGTATTGATTTTAGCCTTCTGTAGAAATTGGATTCACTCCAATTGGATAATCCTAGCTTGAGATATTCTAAAAAGAGTAGAAATTATACATTTTAATAGATTTAAAACTCAGCACAATTTAGAAAATATTTTTGGACCAAACCAGCTCTGCATGTTTAAGAAAACTCACAGGAACCTTACAAAATTTATCCTACAGCTAAAACCCTAATAGATCTACCACAAACTAATTAAACTAAACACCAAATATAGCACAGAAACTAAAAAGAATAAATCTACGAAATAAAAATGCCTACGGGCTGCTCCTGGGCCGATCTGGCCGAGGCCAGTGTGGATCTGGGCCGCTGGTGGACCGAGCCGGTCCATCACGACGCAACGCGCGCGCCAGCGCGGGGAAAACGGTCAACGACCGCGGCGTTCAAACGCGGCGTCGATCCGCAGATCGACGGCTCCCAGCTCATCTTCTCCAGCGCGTCACAACGCGAGGACGGCCAGAGAGAGGGAGGAAGGGCGCGGCGGCGGGGCTCACCTAGGGGCGATGCATGCGGCGGCGGAGGGTCGTGGAGGGGGATAGGTCGAGGGAGGGGCTCGGGCACGAACGGCGTCAGCGGAGGTGGCCGGAATCCATGGCGGCGACGGCGCGAGCTTCTTCGGGTCGAAGATGGGCGTGAGCTCCACGGGCTACCTCTGAACAAAAGAGAAGGGGTGGAGTGAGCTCAAGCAGAGGGGAGTCCAGCAGGCCGAAAATGGCGAAGAAAGGGGCAGAGAGTGGACGGCTACGGCCGTGCTTTTGCCGGCGGTGACCTTCGGGTTCTCAGGCGTTCCCGAGCAGCAGAGGGCATGGAGCGGGCAGGACTTCGTGGGAGGGGTGTGGAGTGTTGTGTGCGTGCTATGGGAGGGAGAAGAGGGACAGGAAATGAGCACGGGGTCGAGGATGGACAGGGGTAGCCTCCTAGGGTTTTTCGGGCCAGGGGTCAATGGAGGGGGAGGGGAGCACATCCATTGGCTCTGGAGGGCGGTGCAGGTGTGGGCAGGGTGGAGCTGGTCGGAAGGACGTGGTCTGGCCAGTAGGGAGTGAGGTGAGTGCTCCTCCATTGACCAAATTGCAAAAAGGAGGGAGATGAGTGGAGTAGGGGGTGTTTGGGGGGATATCAGGTGGGTCCTAGCTGACTAGGATGCCCTCTCTGTCCAGGGGTGAGAGGGGTGGGTGAGGGTTAGGGCATGCCTAAGGCAAGGGTTGGGAGAGAGGTGTGTCGGTTTGTTGAAAAGATGTTTTTGGGCTGATTAGGTTAGACCACTTTGCTATCATGGATTAGTCCATCCTTTGTCTTAACAATTACAAAACAAGTTGGGTTGGCTAGTGGGCATATAGGTTCAACATTTGCCTGAAAAGTTTAGGTCAAAGGGGCTCAATAGCAACTAGATACAAAAATGGAGAAAGGCTATCTAGTAGAACACATATGGTCACCTTATAAAGTAGCACTCAAAACCAGCAAGAATTAGAGATCACACATTTTTGTAAACTTCACAGAAGGTTATGGTTGGACACTAGAGATGTTGAAGAAGAGGTAAAATGGGTTTCATGTCCAAAAAGAAATAAAGAAACACAAAAGCTAATTCTCTAGAACTCCTAAAAGTTAACAGGAGTGAAGATATATTTTATACCTATATAAAATAGATTTTTTTTATAAATACCAACATAAAACAATTCAACAAGAGGTAACACATTCCACTCAAGCCAGACAAGAAAAACAAACCTTTAAATACCAAATCAAATCATGTGCATTAAAGGTTGCTACCAACAATACCACATGTACACTCATAAAATAACACACTCCAGTCAAGCAATTCAAAGACAAACAAATAACAATCTAAAATTTACATAACACTTAATATCATTAGGTGATATAGTGATCACACATAATCATGACAAGATGATGTTAAGAATTTCCTCAACTCATATCTTGCTATTTTTCAAAAGGATAGATAAAGAGAAATATAGGAGTAATATATCTCCCACTTGTATCAGTTTTAAAAGGTGTTGAAAATAGGAGTTTTGAAAAAGGATCTTGATACTAGCAAATTAACTGAGTTGGAAATTGGTAGGAGATATTATATAGACCTCAATAGTTTGTAAACGTGTAGTTTTGGGAAATGCTTTACTTTCTTTAATAGTGGGGTTTTGGGTTGTTGCTAAAATCAAGACATTTAAAAAAAAAAGATTGGTGAAAATAAGATTGGAGAAGATGTATGGGTAATTCCTCTTGTCATGACATGGTCACCAAAAATTAAATGATATGTTAAATTAGTTGAGCTCAAAGGTTAGTGTTTTCAGTGGTTGTTAACCCAATCAACAAAGCAGACAAGGTCAAACAGAGAAATCAGGAGTGAAACACAAGCATTAGTGAAGCATTTCAAAAAGTTTTTGTTGACTCTGATTTTTGGCTCTATAAAAACTGTGTTTTTCTAGCTTCCCAAAATTGGGGCGTTACACACGTTTTTTGGCGCAGTTAACTTTACAAAAAAGGACTCGAGACTTCCGGAAACAAACCCGCAGTCCACGTTTTAACGCTGCGAGGGTCCTTGTTGACGTTATACAAAACTGCACGGACTTTTTTGTAAAAACAACCGCAGAATCTCCTCTTCTCCTTCTCTCTCCCGCACGCCTCCGGAAATCGCCGCCGCCGCCGACGTTCGATGCCGCCATCTCCGGCCTCCCCAGGACAGACTGAAGACGGCAGGAGCTCCGCCCGATCTCCCTCTTCCTCTCCGTGGAGCGGCGCTTGCTGGAACAACACAGGTCGCCGGAATCGACCATTTCTTTCCCAGCTCCGGCCGCCGCTCCGCCGTGCTGTAGCCACTGCTCCGACGACCATTTGGTCTCCGCGCCACCACCATTCAGTTGCCCGCGTTCGTGCGCACGCGACGCGCACAACCGCATCAACCCGCTCGGCCCCCTCCGGCGACCCTCGCCGTGGTCGCGCCGCCGAGGCCCCTCTGTGCGATTGACAGGTGGGGTCCACCGTTACCTTTTTTCCTTCTCTGAAAAATATAAGAAAATGACAAGTTCCTTAATTCCTGACAGTGGGCCCGATGCCAGCAGTTTAATATTTTCCAGAAATTCATATTTGGTTCCAAACTTTCGAAATTCATAACTAATTCATTTTAAATCAGAAAAATATAATTTATATACCAAAATTTGCAGAGAAGTGTAATTTGTCTATTTATATCAATTCCATGCATGTTTAACAAATTTTAATTCAATGCATATTCAACAAAATTTAACCATATTTATTGAAATTCCCATATAATAAAAAAAGTTCAAACAACAATAACTTTGAATCTATGCATCGGAAAGAAATTTATATTTTGTTTCAAACTTTGGAAATTCATAACTAATTCATTCTAAATCAGGAAAATATCATTAATACTACTAAAAAATTTACACCTAACACATTCCCACGCATGCAAATTGTGAAATTCATAATTTGCAAACCATAATTCAAAATACATGCAAATTGTCATATTCATAACTTCCAAAACGAAATTCAAACAAAACAAACCTAATATACTTAAATTTCCAGAAAACTGAAACCTTTACAACTAACACATTTCCAACTATAATTCCTGCTTAATTAAAACAACTTTTCTTTAGTTTTTTACTTTTCTTTTGTTTTGCAGTAAAACAACGTTAAAATAATGATCAAGAAGAAGAAAAATGATTGCAACACATTTTAGCTTACACAACAATTGTAACACCTCTTTTTAATTACATTTTGTTCGTACAAAAACATTAAAATTCAATCTTCATATTTGCTTTCTTTTGTTTTTTACTTTTCTTTTCGTTCGGAAAGAAAAACAACATTACAATACTAATAAAAAAAATTCAAGACATTTTAATTTGCAAAACAATTGTAATTTCCCTTTTTCAATTTCAATCTGCTGTAACAGATTTGTATATAAAAAAAACCAACCAACTTTGTTTTTAACCTCTTTACAATAACTCTATAAATTATAATATTTATTGTAACTATATTCGATAAACATTGCAACTATATTTTAAAAAATAATCAAAATGGTTAATATTAAGAACCAAACATAACATATTTTCTCTAATTAAACTACTAAATAAGAAAATTATGACAAAATAGAACCATATTTGATGATTTCAATGTATCTAACATATTTGGAGTTCAATTAACTTAAATTTATCTAACTATATAGTTAAATTTCAAAAATACTTAATTAGATTAATATTTACAGAAAATGCAAATTCATATCCTCTAATTATGAATTGAATTTAAATTGAATTTAATAAATGTTCACAAAATATTTTCCCTCCGATTATTGAGTAAAATTAAATATTTCAAACAGAACACACACATATTACATCAATTTGAATAAGTTAATATTCAAAAGTAATACAACTGAACTCTCTCCAATTATGCAATTCAGTTTAACAAATAATTAAATTGAACTTACCTCTCACTAATTATGTAATACAATTTAAATAATGCTTGATTAGATGCACATTGGAGAAACCATAAATTTATTCTCTCCAAATAACAAAATAGAACCATATTTGATCATTTCAATGTATCTAACATATTTGGAGTTCAATTAACTTAAATTTATCTAACTATATAGTTAAATTTCAAAAATGCTTAATTAGATTAATATTTACAGAAAATGCAAATTCATATCCTCTAATTATGAATTGAATTTAATAAATGTTCACAAAATATTTTCCCTCCGATTATTGAGTAAAATTAAATATTTCAAACAAAACACAAACATATTACATCAATTTGAATAAGTTAATATTCAAACGTCGTACAACTGAACTCTCTCCAATTATGCAATTCAGTTTAACAAATAATTAAATTGAGCTTACCTCTCACTAATTATGTAATACAATTTAAATAATGCTTGATTAGATGCACATTGGAGAAACCATAAATTTATTCTCTCAAAAGATGAATTGAATTTAATAAACGGTAATACAATATATCTCTTCTAAACACGGATTCAAATTACATATTTACGCCAACATACAAACATATTTGACCAATTCAGTTTACGAAATTAAATTACAAATTCATGCCAAAAAACAAGTACTTTGAAATACCTTAAACAGTACATTCCCACGTATTCCACATGAATGTAAATATGAATGGCAATGTGAAACATATGAATGCCAACTAAAGAAATTACGTAAGGTCATTCTTATTTCTTGCTGTGATAGTCAATTAAAAACATGTATTTTCTTCTATAGATTCTTTCAAAACTTGACTACTTTGTATTTTCAATAGCAAATACACTTTCGCTATTTTAATTTGTTACCGACTAAGTTTTGTAGGCATCTGCCATGGGCAATGTGACTGGTTTTTTTTCCAAAATTATTTTGTACAACCCATATTTAAATATTTTAAAATTTTAAATGCCTTCCAAAACTGATCATACAATAAAAATGAAAAATAATTCAAAAATGAATAACTTCTTAATTCTAACAATTTCTAAAATTTAAACAACTTACAACTACAAACTTTTTCCAAAAAAAAAACCAACATATTTAAATCTAAACATCTTTTGAATACAAACACTACCAACTTTAAATTTTACCACACGGACCGCAGCATCTGCCGCACTAAGTTCCCAGACCCGACCTACCTTTTTCTTTTCTCAAAAAGGAAAAAAAAAGAAAACAAGAAAATTTCTATAAATACCCATCAACCAAATATAAAAAATGTATTAAAAAAACTAGAGGAAAAAATGTTATCTATTTTTCACAAAAAAAAAAAAAGTTTGAATAACTCAAATTGGCCTATGTTTGCACAATCATATTCATATAGGAAAAACAATCATATTTGAGCATTCCAACTCAAATTACAAATTTCAATATTCCAAAATGTCATATGACTTCCAAACCTGCTCATTTGATAAACACTAAAAAAATTCAAATTTGAATAAATTCTAAATTGTACCTTCCAAACCTAATCATTTTATACATATTAAAAGAATACAAATTTGAATACATTCCAATACAAACCATTTTCAAAATCTCACTATTCCTCTAAGCTCAAACTTTTCCAAATTCAAAATATATTCACATTCCAACAACTTTTTTACAAACATATTTGAAATTCATCAAACGAGCGCGGCATTGCCGCGCTAATATCCTAGTAGGTAGTTATGGTGGACACAGATGGCATGGATTTTGGCTCAAGGTTTTGGATGCACGAGAAGCATTCCCTCTCAGTACAAAGTTTAGGCTAGCAAGGTTATTTGAAGCAAACACAGGATATCAACCAACATAGCAAGACTTATATGAAAACATATTGTAAGCATTATAAGACTCTACACTGTCTTCCTTGTTAACCAAACCCTTTTACTAGAAAATATCTAGACCTTAGAGATACCAATCATGCAAACCAAATTTCAACGAGCTTTACGGTAGTTCTTCATTAATAGGTTTTAACTACATGATACAAAAGCTTAAACATGAACTACTTGATAACTCAAAACAATTGACAAGTATCAAATTATCCAATACAGTGATCTACAAGAATATGTAAGCTTTTTCCATTATACCATCTACCACATGCAACATTTTCTGTTCCAACCAAACACCAATCAATTTATTTCAACATAAACTCTCCAAACAATTATAAGTGAAGCAAGAGAGTACTTTATCTAAAAGAACTAACAGCTCTGAACAAGAGATGCATGAAAAACAGGAGCTAAAAGCATAGCAGTAGCTAGACAAGAATACTCAACAAGTATAAGTGAAGAACAAGAGTATTCCAAGAAAAAGCGGAGCGTGTCTCTCTCCCAAACAAGAATGCTAGGATCCAACAAGTTGACCATAAGAAAAATAAAATACTGAAAATAAAAGCACACAGACGCTCCAAGTAAAGCACATATGATGTGAAAGAAATAAAATATAGTTTCACTAGAGATGACCTGATAAGTTGCTGATGAAGAAGGGGATGCCTTGGGCATCCCCAAGCTTAGACGATTGAGTCTTCTTGAAATATGCTGGGGTGATCCATGGGAGCATCCCCAAGATTAAGCTCTTCACTCTTCTTAATCACATTATATCATCCTTATCTCTTGACCCTTGAAAACTTCCGCCACATCAAACTCAGAATAATTCTCATTAGAGGGTTAGTGCACAATCAAAAACTCACATGTTCTATAAGGACACAAACATGACCGTTACTTTTAACATTAACTACTGCCACTGATGTTATGTGAAGCTCTTCACTCTAAAAAAGAATTCCACTCAACACTAGTAAAAGAGAGAACGCGAAAAATAAAAGACAAAATCTGTCTAAACAGAACAGTCTGTAAAGACCAATTTTTTCGAGGCACTTACGTTGCTCAGATTGAAAAACTTTGAACTAATGAAAGATGCATACATATATCAGGATTATGCACAAAACTTTGCAGATTTAAATAATGTTTCTGCGATTTTACAGAAGTAAAACGGTGAACAGCAGTAATCTGTTCCTGCGCAGAAATCCAAATCTAGCATCATCTTCCTATTAGAGGCTCCACTTGGCACAACAATGCGATAAAATAAAGATACAAAGGAATTGTTATAGAAGTAAACAAGTTCCTTGACTCAAATAAAAGAAAAATTACAGAAATAAAAATAATGGGTTGCCTCCCATAAGCGCTTTTCTTTAACGCCTTTTAGCTAGGCATAGTGATTTTTATGATGCTCACATAAAGATGAGAGTTGAATAATAAAAGAGAGCATCAAGAAGCATATATAAAATATGTTTAAATCTAACACTCTTCCTATGCATAGGAGCCTTGTAAGAAAACAAGTCAATGAAGCACAAAGTGACTAGCATAGGAAGGCAAAACAAGTGCAAATTCAAAACTTTCAACATAAAGAGAGGACACTTAATATTATTGAGATATATGAAACCGTTTCTCCCTCTCTCATAATGACCATTTGGTCTTAAAGAACCCATCATATAAAAGCAACACAAGATAAAGCTCAAAACTTTCATCATAAAGAGAGGAAATTTAATACACTAGTACAGAAAAGGCTATTAGTGGCGCACCAATTTGGTATTCTGTGGCGCATCCCCAGAAATGCTGGGTGCACCACAGAATTCTCGCCACAAAAATTATTTCTGTGGCGCACCAGGCTTGGTGCGCCACAGAATTCTCACATTTCTGTGGCGCACCTGGCCTGGTGCGCCACAGAATTCTCAAAAAATTCAAAAAATGCAAAAAATATAAAAAGTTTCAAAAAAAATTCAGAATAATCAGAATATGAAAAATCCTAATTATTGGAATTATTTTCATATTTTTTGAATTGATACCTTCCCGCTAGGTCACCCATCCTCAAATTGCTCCAACCCTAGCACGCTTAACTTCTAAGTTCCACCCAGTTCACCTACCCTTGTGCTACTCAAGTTCTTATTGATATATATATCATTTGAACCCTCTTAAGTATTGTATGTGTATATGTGTGGTATGTGTTATAAATGTGTGTTTTTAAATTTCAGATTTTTCAAAAACTTCTAAAGTTTCAAAAGGAGATTCAAAAGTTTCGAAAGATCCAAAAAAATTCAAAAAATTCAAAAAACTCCAAAAAATTCAAAAAATCCAAAAAATCCAAAAAAGTTAAAACACTTCAAAAAAAAATCCAAAAAATTCAACAATCTTCTTTGTTATACATTTCTGTGTCTTTTTTGGACTTTTTGAATTTTTTAATTTTTTAATTGTTTTTCTTTTTTTCTTTCTTTTTGATTTTGCTGCGAAAAATCGTCTGTTTGAAATAACTTTTTTTTTTCTTTTGGAATTTGTGAAATCTGTGAATTGCTGACCGGGTAAAGCCGAATTTTCTCACGATTTTTTTGACATATTATTTGCGTTATTTCGACGTCGTATGCAAAAGTTATGGCCGTTACAAGTTTTTTTTCCTGTTTGTTGCAGAAAAGGTCAAAATCCATATTTCAAAATTTCTATACCTACTAGACATTCAAACCTAACTACATGTCAAAGGATTTTATTTATTGAAATTTTTATCATTTTCCTTTAATTCCTGCAAGACTAAAAAGGCGATCCACGGGGGGGGGGGGGTGGGATTTGAAAAAAAAAAAACTGTGGCGCACCTGGCCATGTGCGCCACAGAAATGTGACTTTCTGTGGCGCACCAGGCTTGGTGCGCCACAGAATGTCTAATTTCTGTGGCGCATGTGGTTTAGTGCGCCACAGAAATGTGACTTTCTGTGGCGCGCTAAACCATATGCGCCACAAAAAATATTTCTGTGGCGCACCAATTAAGGGTGCGCCACAGAGTGCCAACCTACCTATATAGGGTTTCCCTACTAGTGATAACATGAAGATTTCTATAACCATTTTTTCCTCTCTCAAAATAATTTTCAGTAGCATCATGAATAGACTCAACAATATAGATATCACAGAAAGCATTCTTATCACGATCCACATGCATAAAAGTATCATTACTCTCCACACAAGCATAATCAATTTCATTAGTAATAGTGGGAGTAAAACTAGCACATCCATCATTATAATCATCATAAATTGGAGGCATAGAATAATCATAATGAATTTTATCCTCAATAGTGTAACAGCCCAAAGTTTGTGAACCTCGAAAACCCGAGTAAAATTTTCACTTTTGCATCCCTCATGCATCATGGCATCCATATTGAATTGCTAAACAAATAGAACAATTGGTTTGGCACCATTTGAACACAAATGCCAAACTTGCCCGAACCAATCTAACAACAATGAGAGCATTCAAACTTGCAAACACAAATACTTTGACATCTCATATTTGTCAAGGAAGTTCCAAGGGTTGAAAACAATATTTTGCAATTGCTCTAAAATTTCTAAAGGAGCAACATTCCGAGTTTAGCAAAATCTGCCATATTCAAACTCAATGAACAAATGTGTCCAAACTATTTTATTTTTAATCACCAAATTTTGTGGAGCCTCTACATGTTAGGGAGAGGCTACATGATTTTTCTCATATTTTTCTAAATTGTTTAAGTGCCCTAATAAAATCAATTGAGTTGCTGCTGGAGTTAAAAAGAAACTAAAAAGGACTAATCTGTGACGAAAGAAAAACTGCCAGGGGCAAATTGTAAAATCGTCTTCTTCCTCCCCTCCCCTGTAGCGACCGAGCCCGCCGTGCTCGCGCCGCACCCTCTGTCGACGCGCCGACCCCGCGCCCTCCTACCGCGCCATGAGGAGAAGAGGAGGTCCCCACGACGTGTTGCTCCCCATCCCTCCTCGCCTGCTCCTCTGTTCCCTCTCCTTTTCTTTCCTCTCCACGAGCTTGAACCTTAGCCGCCATGGCCGTGCTCGTCGCCGCCGTTTGAGGAGCTCCCGGGCAAATTGGGGCACACCACGACGTCCGCCTCGTCGTCCTCTCCACCTCCTCCGAACGAATCGACCCGGGACGCCGCCGTTTCGTCGAGCCATCGCCGTTTTCCCGCGCGGCCGCCCGAGCGCCGCCGTGGACGAATACGCCGCCGTCACGCCGCCTCCGGCCTCCCTGACCTCTCCACCTTGCTCGTGGTGAGCTTCCCGTGCCGTGGCACCCCTTCCCCTCTTCCCTCTCTCGCCATAGCCTCGCCGTGGTCTCGCCGTAGCCACCGTCGCCGTGCTTCCTCGCCGTAGCGCGCCGTCCGATCGAGGAATCGGCATAGCCGGGCTGAGGGCCGGTCCCCTCTGGCCCATAGCCGGCCTTTCAGCTAGCCCAGACCGGGCTGGAGACCGGGCGTCTCTGGAGCCAGGCCGGCCTGTTAGCCGGCCCAACCGGGCTGTAGGCCGGCTCAACTGTTTTTTCTGGAGATGCTCTTTTTCCATTTTCTCCCTTTTGCGCATGTTTCCCGTTCCTCCCTCGCGCCTTTAGGGACATCGAACCCCGATGAATCACATGTTCCATCCCTCCCTCTCGAGTTCGAGTAATTAAGTTTTATTGTTGTTAAAAAAATAACATAATTAAGAGATTAAATTTAAAAGAGGAAATTAAAAATGTAATATCTTTTTATCGGGACCTCAGAAAAATGTGTTCGATATACCAAAATGTTCAGAAAAACATGAATCATCCAGAATCATCATCATCATGCATTTTTTATCACAATTACAATAATGTACTTCTAATAGTATTAGAAGCATTAAGTTAAATATGGGGTGTTTTCCTATCCGGTTGAAGTAATTATTCTCGCACCCCATTTAAATTGCTAGATAGCTATTAATAATTCCGGTACATTAAATTGTCATGCCATCATGTGTTTGCGCATTGCTATTGTTAAAGTATGTGTGGTGATTGATTGTTCTCCGTTGTTATGCTTCGATAGATCAAGCAGCCGGGGTTACACCGCAATACCCCGACGATCCCTACTACCAGCCGTATCAACAAGGCAAGCGTAATCCCCACTCTGAGCATGTCTTATCCTATGTTTCCGCAAATATTCCCTCCACTATAATATTGCATGCGGTTCCAAATGTCAATTTGCTTGGATTAGAGTATCCTATAGTTGCATTATGTTTCCGATGCCATTACCTGTTTCCCCTCCTATTATCCATAGGATTGTATTGTTGGCCTGAAATACTTAACTATGCTATGTCGTTGCTTAGCCATGCTTAGTTAAATGCCTAGTTGTACTATGGAGGGTTCATGTTGGAGACAGGTGATGAGATGAATGGATGATGGTGGAGAAATTGTGGTGACGGGTAATAAAATGCTTAAAGGTGGGGATGAGAGGCCACTTTGGTATGGTGGTGTTTTGTCTCACTCTCGCCGCCTAGGTGCGAGTTCTTTACCTCTTGAACCAAGAATGAGCGCGCTTCCATTTGGTGGGGTATATGGAGCCCTCGTCGACCAACTAACTTGGGCGAGACTAGCCAGGGTCCTCTAGTTTGAGCTTCCATTTGCGCGTGCGTTGAGATGGTGGCCAAGACTGAGATGAGGATGGTGGTGTTTAGGAAAATGAGTGGCCACGGGGCAGGGTGTTGGAGGCACTGAACCTGTCCCGTCCTCACTGATGATCCTGGGTTAGTCTCAAGCAAGGTAAAGGTTGTAGCCGTTCCCACTCAGCCGGCTTTCCCCGGAAGAGAACTACGTGTAGGCAATGAGTCGGGCGGTACCGAAGGTAAACACAGTGCACCCCTGCAGGGTTAAATCTTTTCGAAAAGCTGTGTCCACGGTTATGGACGACTTGGGAAAGGACGATAAGACCATAGAATAACTTGAACGGAATGATTAAAAACTGGGTACTAGAGGTACCACTCAAGAATGCAAGGTTGACTTCCTCGAGGGTGATTCGGGGAGGTGCCTTTGTAGAACATGTATAGTGGTTGATGAAGGTTGATGTTGAGAAAGGTGATCGAAAGAAAAGAGTACTTCTTACCCCTTTTAAAAATACTCTGATTAGTCGATGCCATTGAGTTATGTTTTCCATAAATAAAATCAGCTTTATGCAAAACAGCCATAAAACTTTGAAAGCCTCATCGAGCTAAAGCTCTATATATAATCTTGCGGGTTCGTCGAACTCAACGTCGTTTGCTTTGTTTCAGAGGAGGACTTCACCGACCTCGAAGGTGGGTTCTTTGTGGACGTCGACGAGTAGTCTGGGGTTCCCAGGTGGCAGCTTGGGACATCCCGGAACAGCTGGCGCTTGAATGTTTATATGTAGGCCTCTTAGGCCAGAATTTGGATCTTGTTGTTAGACAACCTAATTCGCTTCCGCATGTTGTACTGTTGGGTCTGTGACCTCTGGTTGTAATTTGCTATCTTTCTCTATTATAAGAGTTGAATTATAATGTTTTGTGTCGTAGAGTCTGTGATGTGCCAGTTGTTCCACAAGTCTTGATCTCTCTATTATGCTTTGATAGTTGTGCCTGTGTTAAGGCATCAATCGGGGTGTTGCGTTGCCGATGATCCATTCCGAGCAACGCCTGCCAAAGGTTTTGGCCGGGGATTGGTAAACCCGTAACCTCCGGTTGTATCGCTTAACCGGTGACACACAGCATCACTGTATAGCAGTCAGGTCGGGGCGCCACAAATAGTAGGTGGCACCAAAATACCACTACCATTATAATCATCATAAATTGGAGGCAAAGTATCATCAAAGAAAAAATTCTCCTCAAAACTTGGTGGACTAAAAATATCATATTCATCAAAACCAGCTTCCCCAAGCTTAGACTTTTCCATAGCATTGGCAATAATGGTGTTCAAAGAATTCATGCTAATAACATTGCTATCACTATTATGCAAACAAATTTCCATAGGTTTTTTAATTTTCTCTTCAAACACATCATGTCCCAACTCAAGATAAATTTCATAAAGCTCTCCAATTTTTTTGTTGTTTTCCATTAAGCCTAACTAGTGAAATAAAAACAAGAAACAAAAAGATAAAACCACAGGATCTAAAGGAAATACCTTCAAGCACTCACACACCGGCAACAGTGTTAGAAAATAGCTTAGTAGACGGAGGATATGAGTACCTTTTACCTTACCTCCCCGGCAACGGCGCCAGAAAATAGCTTGATGTCTACGCACGCTTCTATTCTTGTAGACAGTGTTGGGCCTCCAAGTGCAGAGGTTTGTAGAACAGCAGCAAGTTTCCCTTAAGTGAATCACCCAAGGTTTATCAAACTCAGGGAGGTAGAGGTCAAAGATATCCCTCTCAAGCAACCCTGCAATTAAGATACAAGAAGTCTCTTGTGTCCCCAACACACCTAATACACTTGTCAGTTGTATAGGTGCACTAGTTCGGCGAAGAGATATTAAAATACAAGTGATATGGATGATTATAAGTGGTAATTGCAATCTGAAATAAAAATGGTAGCAAGCAAACATGAGACAAAATGATAGTAAACGGTGTTTCAGTGCATGGAAATAAGGCATAGAGATCATACTTTCACTATTGGACACTCTCAACAATAATAATATAATTGAATACATAAATATTTTCTCTTCGCTATGCTACTCTGAATTATTCTCTCGTTGGATAACGAACACCAATCCACTGCGTAGGGCTATAAAAGCACACCTTAAAGTCGCATTCCACATCTAGGGAACCCTACACTGTCAACTTGAGCGCCCTAAAATAGTATTAGACAAACACCACAATTTCATAGAGACATCCAACACAAATAATAACTCATGATAAGTATTCCTGTAATCTTTAGCCTAAGAGCCACACACGGTGCGCACACTGTCAACTTCGCACCGTGGGACAAAGGTGACTTCGGAGTTTACATTAATAAAACCACTCAAGTAGCATATAAGATAATGAAGAGTAACATCTATGGATTCAACTAGATTACAAAGCTCATGATCACATAAAGATCACACCAAGGGAGAGAGAGATAAACCACAAAGCTACCGGCATGAGCTCTCAGCCCCAAGGGAAACTACTCACGCATGGTCATGGCGATGAGGAGCTTGATGGAGAGGTGCAGCCCGGAGTGGAGCCGGAGGCCGGCGGCAGCCACGGCGCGGTGGCGGCGGTGGCCCTTGGCGGCCTCCTGGGAGGAGGAAAATTCGTGGTATGGGGGCCTCCCCACGAGTTAGGTTTCCTCTCCTTATATATGCTCTCGGATTCCCGTAATCTCCTTTAGGGTTTCGGTAAAGCGGCGATATCTGGAGCGTCCGAACTCGGAATTAGGCGAATTTTAAGTCCAGATCGATTGGCAGAAAATTCCCCGCAACTTTCGCGACTAGACTTTTTCTGTTTGACGTCGTCTTCTGTCCGGTACGTGACAATCTCCGAAAAACGTTTTCAGACAGATTTCAGGAAGGTCCCGATTCGACTCCAACAAGGTTTCCTTTGCCCAATTTTGATAATTCCTACACATTAAAGTGTAAAATAAGAACATTGTGCACTTTGGCAACTATTAGTAGGTTAGTCCAATAAATGTCATAATATGATATAAAGTGTATATAAAACATGTGACAATTGGTATAATAAAAGCATGGAACATCAGAAATTATAGATACGTTTGAGACGTATCAATAACTTGGGTCTAGGTTTATGTTGCTTCGGCAACCCTACCATAAAAAACTAAATACACAGAATATTCCCCTAGGCCCATAAAGGTGAAGTGTTATGTAGTTTACATTTACATAACAACACTAGAGTAATAACGCCACAACTTAAACAGCAAACCATTGAACGTTACCCAGTTTAACATGACTACTAGCAACAAGACTTCTCACATGTCCCCAAGAACTAAACAAACTACTCAAAGGGCATCAAATAGATCATGATCAGAGGTGATAAATATAAATCAGGTCATAACAATCTTTTACCGATAAAACTCAAAAGCATCAAGTAAAAGGGCAACTGACACCTAGAAGTTACTATCTTCAATAGATACAAGTTATAACCCAAGAGCTAACAACAAAACAGCGTGGAGATGACGGTGACGGTGGTGGAGGTGATAGAGATTATGATCTGGTTGATGCCCGGCATGATGACGATTACGAAGCTTTCCCCTACCAGAGGGAAGTTTCCCCGGCAGAAATCTGCCTACCGAAAAGCTCTAGGTCTATGTCTAGTTCCACCCCCGAGATGGCGACGGGAAAATAATCTGAAGTCGCCCCGAAATTTTTAGGTCGAAGGAAAAATATAGACCAAAGGGTATCGGGAAGCGAGCCACGGGGTGGCCATGCACCCACATGGCAAACCCAGGGGGTGTATGCGCCGGCCAGGTGCACCACTACCTGGCACCTCCCATGGGGCCGATCTTCTGGCTCATGGCCTCTTTTCATGTGTTAGAATTTTGGTGATTTTCTCCGATTTTTCTAAACACTTGTGTTAAGCTGTCCAATTCTACCTTTGAAATAAATTGCACCTTATAAACATTCTCACCCACACGAAGTACCACCCAATGATATGACTCAAATAGAACCAACCTCCGAAGCTAGTTGACAATCAGGGGAATACTCATCACCCCCCCGGTCATAGTAACCATGACCATGAAAGTATTTTCGGTTTTCAGCCGGTAAAAATACACACTAGAAGAAATTCGGCCTTGTACCACAGAGCAGATTCGTGGTAAAAAGGCCGTTTTTCGTGGCTAAAGGTTTTTAGCCACGAGAGGGGGTCCGTGGTGTATACCGCGTGGGTGATTTTTTAACCACGGAATTGGGATTTCGTGGTAGATGGGTCCGTCATCAACCACGGACAGGCTACCGTGGTAAAAGAATCTAACGGACACGTGGCAAACGGCGTTATCTCTTCTACCACGACGGGGAAACCGTGGTAGATGCCAGGCCCACCCGAGGCCTGGTACTGTTGGCTGGGCCGGCCTGTTAAGGCTAGATGGGCCACCCGTTAAGGTTAGATGGGCCGGCCCATTAGACTAGATGGGTCTGTTTGATAACCATATATGGGCCGGCCTACTAGGGTTCGTGGGCCGGCCTGCTACGAGTTAGATGGGCCGGCCTTTTAAGCGTGACGCTGTTTGTGGTCTGGCCCATTTAATTTAACGGGCTGGCCCATTACTGTACCTGGTCCGGTCCAGTTATGGCAAATGGGCTGGCCCATTTACTTTAACGGGCTGGCCCATATATTTTGATGGGTTGGCCCATTTAGTTCGATGGGCTGGCCCATTTACGTTAATGGGCTAGCCCACTTAGACAAATTAGTTGGCCCGTTTATATTACAAGGCAGGCCCATTAATTTCCCATGCTGGACCATTTTGATCCATGGGCTGGCCCTTCTAGAGAATGGGCCTCGAGTTCAGGCCCATTTACATTTACGGCCCGCCCCGTTTTTAGGGGGCCGACAATTACTATTTTGTGGCGATTGACCTTCTGAGCAATGATCACAAACGAAAGCAGCGACAAAGCACGATAAACTAAGGCGGGCCAGTGTTGCGACAACCAAAACAAACGAAAGCAGCGACGCAGTAATGGTCTAGACCAAATAATCAAATAATACACCAACAAGAAAAAATATTACAGACCTTTAAATTACAACATCAATTAAATAAAGATCAAGGATGCATTGGAGTTTCGCTGGAACGAATTGGTCTCTTCATGTAACATGGGGCAATATTATCAGAGCTGCTGATCAGATCTGTAAGTAGTTTATGGGTCACAGCCTGCCTATTTTTCAAATCCTGTATCTCTTGGAGTGTTATGGTGATTGTGGCATCTCTATCCGGATCAATTATATCAATTGGATCTTGAAGTGCAGAGGCAACATGTCCTTCCTTTGAAAAAAACTGGGATAGCTGAAGTCATAGAGCGATGAGATAAATAGGCACTGTAACTGCTGCTATGTGAAACAACTCTGTGCTTGATGTAGGGGTCCTCTCTTCTGCATTAAAAGATTTGTTTGCTGGCTGAAACGAAAACAAAACAAGTTACAACATCATACCAAGAAAACACAAGATCATGTTGTTGTCAAAGAACATGGAAAGCACCATAGGCCTGATAGAAAAAAGCAAGTAATCCACCAGATTGCTTCTTCATACAGAAGAGTGTATCAACCATAAACATGATGAATCACTCAACTAGACATGATATGCGCCATAAGCTGGCTAGAACACTGCACAACGAAAATCTAGCAGTTGGTAGTCAAAATGACCAATTGGGCAGAACACTTCACAGAGGCACAAGCTACCATACACTCCGTAAAACTAATAGAGAACTTGAGCATTCTTACACACATAACGACATGACCTATTAAACATTGTGTAACCCATACGAACTAGCCACTTAACCTGTTTATGCTTCCTAAATCTATAGAATCATAAACTGTACAAGGTGCCATTGTTCTAAGCAAATGACATCTCAGATAATGCCTCACAGAAACTAGCAATTGAAGTAAGCATGTGGTACCAATACAAGGGACTTACAGTAGCTCCTTGTTGAGTCTGAGTGTAGCTCATATTGTTGTCCATACAATCGTTGAACACATCCCCTGCATCAGGTACTTGGATGCACGCTCCGTTTACTTCAGTGTTGCTCTGCATAAATGGACAAACAGTCGTATAAAAAAACAGGTTCGAACATGATAAAAGTCCTCATACAGCAAAACAAAAGAAACAGGGACATACGAGATTATAGGGGCGCTTCCCTCTACCATTTTATGTGTTCCCTGTGGAAGCTGTGTGCGAAATAACCGCAACAGTTAGTGTTGCGGACAATGAAGAACTGAAGGAACACAGAATTATAGTTTGAGCAGTAGGACGAGAAACATGGCAGCAGTCTAATACCTTTATCTTAAACCGAAGCAAAATGAGATTAGTCATTAAGAGGCGGATATCAATTATAGCAATTAAGATCAGGAATTTAGTGAAGATAGAGAAATACAGTTCATTGGGACAAGCTTGAACCGTGTTATATTGCTAACTTATCCTGCTATATTGTTACTTGAGATGTTTTAGTTAAGTTCAGTGGCTTAAAAATTGTAATGAACAGGATACCACAGTTAAAATTGTCAAACCAAATAGAAATTATATAATGGCATCACTTGTGAAGTAGTTGAGGAGGATGTAAAAACAAATATGTTCAGTGACTTCAAATTTCACCTTAACTACTTAATATACCAGTAAATCCAAATAAGGATCTTATGACGACATTTAGGAATATGCAGGCATGAGAGCACTAGTGACCATGCAGTTACATGCCCAAATACACCAGCGATGTGGCAGACATATATTTCAGTGCGACAGGGTTGAAATGTCAAAATTGCGAGCACATAAAAAAGCGACAGTGAGATAAGGTTACCTAGGTTGCGGCGGTGTCTACGCATAGACGCCATCATGCGGGCCGCGTCGGAGCTGGCGCGTTGCACACGGTAGAGGAGGCTGTCGGCGTCGGAGTGGTAGATCTGGGGTGGTCGATGACGCGTTCGGCAAGGTCGCCGAGAGCGCCGGTGAAGCATATCCGGCGAAGTACACGGCGGCATCGGTGAAGCAGTGCAGGTGCGGGAAACCAGATCCAGTGCGGTAAACCAGATCCGGTGGTGGACTCGCGCGTCAGTGAACTGGTGGAATAGACCGCGGCTTAACGGATCTCAAGACTTGTGGATGATAAGAATGTGGCCGCGGTAAGGCGGGTACGCCGGCGAAGTGCGGCGGGGATGGAAGTTCCGTTGGGGAGGTACTGGGAGCAAGAGATGGGCCTGGGTATTTTTGGGAGATCTGAGGGGGGGAGGGGGTGGGTAGGCGGAATCTGGAGTATAGAGGTGAAGGGCGGTGGGAATGACGAAATGACGAAGATACCCCCACTGACCCCAACAACCGATTATACTAGGGCAGTGGGTCCCTGAACGAGGGGTAGAAACGGAATTTTTGAGGTGTATTACGGAGCGGGCGGGAGTTTTTGGCGCTCACAGAATTTGAATTTGGCAAAGCCATATGATCCTGTGAAACAGGGTAGTTGGTGCACCCGGTGCACCTGTCTCCGGTTTACCATCTAAAAAGTTTTTACAAAATCTGAAAAAAAGTATGGACATTGAGATAATAGAAATATAGATCGTCACAAAAATTCACCTCTAAATTTAAAACACAACATCAACAGTCAAAAAGACAAATGATAATGGGCCAAAGCCAAAGCCCAGCTTGCAATTTGGCACTATTCATTGTCATATTTGTCTATTTTATTTCATCGTGTATGTTATGAATTTCGATTTGAATTTTTTTGACATGTCAGATATGAGTATTAATAATGTGCAAACTTTTTTTCAGATTTTGTGAAAACATACTGGGTGATCAAACAAAATCGGGTGCACCAGGTGCGTCAATTGGGTGGTTTCATAGGATACGTTCTCATACTCCCACTCGGTGCAAGGACGAGTGGGAAAATATATATTATATCAATGGCTAAAGTTGTCAGTATTTCGGTTGCCCATTATGTAAAAAAGTGACAAAATCTAAACAAAAAATTCGAATATACACCCGCATATCTTATTTTTGTACAAAAAGTTACGTTAAAAATATGGCACAGTACTTTCTGAATTGACGTAACCACATTCACCTTAACATCACTACTACAAGTGGATATCCACGCCCATCCCATCCATTGCAGGCCCAATGAAGTCTATCACAACACTTACGCTAGAGACCCCACTTGCTGACCAACGACCTAATCCAACGCAAAAACCCTCAAGTACAGAACGGGAATCGGAAACTTACCATCGGAGACCACCCTGGCTCTATATTCTTTTTCTTCCTTGAGGTGGCCATCGCGGGACTCGACCTTGACGCCATCGCGGCCCATGCCAAAGCAGTCAATGCCGGAGCTACAGGCGGACAAGCCTCTAACGACATGGTCGCAAACGCAGGCGCGCCAGCGAATCCAATTCCTGCCCTGAGGCCCACCGGAGACAGCGGAGCAGGGGCATGCTGCGGTCCACCGCTAAATCCCAGCACGAGCCCATACGGACGGGAGCCCAAGGCGTCTTCGATCCCCGCCGCGAGACCCAACGAGGACGGCGGTGTGGGAGCGAAACCCGTCCCACTAATGAACCCCGGCGAGGGACCATACGGATGAGAGCTGAAAGCGACCTCATTGCCAGAGCCGCCACCCAACGAGGGCGACAGAGGAGGGACGAAGCACGATCCACCGCTGAGCTCCGGCAGAGGGGCATGTGTCTTGGAGCTAGAGGGTGCGACTACCGCAGCCCCACGAACGACACACTTACCGTGAGACCCGTACATGCCACGCTCCAGCACCCCACATCCAGTCCCGGCGGAGCTCGACGGTGACACTGCCAGGTCGTTGGCAGCCGTTCGCCGCGGAACCGACGACAGCCGATTAAGCGAAGCGAAACGGGCAGGGGCAGTGGCCGGCCCACCGCTACAAGCCAGCCCCGATCGAGGCGCACGGTCGTCGGGCACAGCCATCGCGGACGGCGGAGGACCGGACGCGGCGGTGCGATCTACCTGCGGCCGAAGCAGACGGTAAACCACGTCGGCCATCGGCATTGGATGGAACGTGAGAGAAGCTGTTGGGCGGCAACAGGGTGGAGCGAGAGAAAAAGCTGGAAGGCGGGCAACAATCTACGTGTCTCCCGCCCTTATTAACGCGTGCAACTACCAGACACTCTTGCTCCCCCGCATGGTGAACAGGGCCTAGTCTCGCCGGAACACTCGATTCGCGCCCACGACTGAGCTGGCCCACTGGTGATCTGACACCTGGTCCAGTCATGGATACAGACCACTAGACAATCCGTAGACTCGGCTGGCGAGCACGGTTCACACTGCCACCGATCCACATATATAACGCACCAAAACGTATACGCACACCATAGCCGGTAGACCATAACAAAGAACACACGGATTCAAGAAACAAAGTCCAGGGGACGTCAAAACATGGAAAGCGTGAGAGGAGAGAAACACAAGACAACAGGACCCAACAAAGGGAAGCCACAGGTACAAAGCGAGACAAGGGACGTTAATCGGAGACGAAAGGCAGGATAACGCTACAGTCTGCGAACTGCAAGTAGACGGGAGCCACGAGACAGGAGGCGGTAATCCGAGGCGAGAGACGTAAGGACGCCGTAGTCCGAACGACATAGGCAAGCGACGGATACGAGGCGACATATATCAGGCTATTAGCGTCCAGGAACCCATGGACGGAGAACACAGGGTCCTCCCGTGACGCGTGCGTCTGAACACTGGACACACGAGACGACTGAGCGCACATAGTACAATCACGATAACACCGCTTCGACTAACAAGTGCATACAGGTGACAGGACGTTGATCTGTAGCTAGAAGTCTAACGGGCGAAGAGGCGGTAGTTTCCGGCTAGACTGGATGCATCCGATGAGACGGGTCCATCTAGACGACAGTCGGTAGAAACAATGCCGTGCACATACCAAGAAGGGTACACGGCAGTCGTGCCAACGTAATGTCCCGATGGTAGACCCACCGTCTGCACCGAACAAGAGAAACTGTGGTTTACCGACTGGTACGCCACTGCGACAATGCACCTAACCGCGCCTCCGAGCTGAGCGTCCGTGTAGGCAGGTTCACAGGAAGACAAAGCAGACGCCACGAGCGGAACCCATACGTCAGGATCCACCAGCCCCAAGGAACTCGCATAGACGTCTGAGCCAACAAACCACTTGACAACGACCCAAATGAACGCACATGCGGTAGGGAGGACTATGAGTGTCGCGGAACCCCTGTCTCCGTAACATCTGTTCTCTAACTAGATTCGAACGGCGCGGCTCACCGCGCGGCGCATGTTGCTCCGTTAAATTACTTGCCCGTGAATATCACTGTTTATACAGATTAGTTAAAGGACATTTATATCCATATGAATTTGAACACATTTATACAGAGCCTTAGGCAACAGGAAATGGTGAATTTTGTTCGTAATGATATTTCGAACGGCGTGGCTCGCCACGCGGATCAGAGCAACACTCAAATACATAGGTAAAGTAATAGAGAAATTCACAATATTTGGTTTATATCCGTAGTCATGCTAAGAAGTTGTACTATATTTTGTTTGTGTACAGACATCAGAAAGTTGATCATAGGTCTATAGATTTAAAAGCATAGTTTCGGATCATATAAATTAACTATAAAATCTTACAAAAATCAAACGGCGCAGCAGCCACACTTGTTGGTTCTTTTAGTTTCTTGCCCGTGATTTTCATATTTTAGAGATTAATAAGGAGATGGTTATTATCCTAAAGTATAAACAAAACAAAATAAAGTCTGGTAAGTCTAAGCTAAACAAAGTAGTGGTATGGTTCTATTTCACCTGGTAGCACACAGACTGTGATTTATCTATCTTAAGAAATGAAGAACCAATTATACTTTACTGGTAAATATTATAGATGAAATACCCAGAGGAATCTGAAAGAAAAATCAAGCATCAGGCCGAAGAATTACATGCATGAAATTCAGAGCTCACCAATTCAAGTTGCCCATGAAGGTAACAATTATCACAACACACAAGCAGAACCTCAAGAAATAGACAAACAGAATGTATCCAGAGCAGTGACAAAAAACACAAGGGCAATAATTTAGGGTTCCAAATACAGTGATATAACATAAGATGCTTGATAAGAGTCGCATCCAGGTACACACAACAAATACACACATGGAAATAATTCCAAATACATAGGAGCTGATGGAGTGATTGGTTCTCCTATTCCAAATAAAAGGTTTAATACATGCCGATACAATTGGTAACCACTGCTTAAATTAGTTTAGCAAACAACTCACATTCGGTTCTTCTTAATGGAGAGCAATGATAGGATGTCATATAATTTTATCCTAATTAAAATAAAAGGTTGAATGCAGGTCAATAAAATTGGTAATCACCACTTAAATTAGTAGAGCAAAGACCTCACATTTGTTTTTTCTTATCTGTTCAACCAAAACATAAAAAGAGTATGAAACAAAGTATTAGAATAACCAGCTTGATTTTTGTCTGTCACCTTATGGGTTTAACTAAGTAGAATCTGCACACAAAACAAACATGGCTTATGGGGATTAAATGAATATATATATGTGTATATATATAGAGAGAGAGGGGAAATCAGGAAACTTGCAAAAGAAATGCACATTAGAATTTAAGCAGTTAAGCAGGAGCAATGAATGGAAAAGACATCACCTGCAGGAGAGCACGGCAAGGGTAGGCATCAAAGAGAGGCGAGGCGTAAGATGCGGATGGAAGCCCAATCTAGTGAGGAGCTGCAGACAAAATATGATACACCAAATGAAGGAGCTCATACAGTACATGAAGCAAAACGAACCAGCAGTTTTTGAACACACCATGTTAGTGTAACTAACAAAAAGTAATTATGCTCCTCATGTGTAAACATCAGGCAACACACATTTTAAACCTCACACAATGTACCCAGGCAAGAGGCATGTGGAAGTGAAAAGAAACGCAAGGCTTTTGCGTTTTCTTGTAAGATGAAGTTGTACACATCATTTTCTTAATCAGTTTGAATACACGAAATCAGGACAGCAACAGAACTAAGAATTAGTCCACTGTCTTGTTTTGCCAAGCAAGAAAAAGAGCTCTAACCTTCCCTAGTAGTCTAATACTTCCTCTTTAAACTCTCAAACATGAAGATAGTTAACAAACAAAATACCCAAGCATGGATTTACTAATTAGCTAACTGAACACGGATTGCATGATTGATCGTAAAATAATTCAAATGCAGAGAGGAATAATAACATAGAAACCAAATTGTAAGACACCGTGGAAACACAGGAGCATCAATTATGTCTCCTCTCTGCCCAAATTAGGCAAACCACACAAACAACCTCACAGGAGAGAGCTGCAACATAATAGTTCAAAAGCTTGGCAGGTCATGTCGCTCGAGTAAATCAGAGTTATACCTCACACCTCCATTTGGAGAATTGGACCAAATCTTCAGGAGCATCAATTTGCAGGCAAACTACAGCATTATTGTTGCTGTTGTCCTCATGTGGAGCTAAAAAAGCTAAAGCTTCTGTAGCCTGCGTGCAAAATGACATGAACGTTATCTGAAAGATAACTGAATACTGAATAAGTCCAGCATGACATGTTTAAGTGGAAATCACATAAACTCTAAAACAAAAGGAGAACTAACTAAATGGTTGCAAGGTGATAAGATATGTACATAACATGCAGTATGTATGTCTGAAAACATAAATAAGATAATGATTATTCACACAACCCAAACTGAAGTCAAACAATGAGAATATTTTGTTTCACGCTGATGGATATAAACATCACAGAACATGGTCAGGCACATATCAAATAAAGGCCAAACCTGTAGCTTGTATCGACTCAAAATCTACCAGAAAGACAAATAGAAATGAGAAAGGGAACAGGAAGGTGATAGAGACTACCAGATAGAATGGCATAAGCCTTGATGAATAACCATTTGAAGCTGATATATGGGGATCCACGGGTGGCACATGGGTGCCCTGCTTTACTGAACTTGTTCAACTGGGGCTTGGGACCCTCGATGTATGTACCTGGAATTGGAAAAGCAGAAAAGCTGAGAAACATGACCAGATTAATCAGCACGTATTCTTCATTCATAGCGCCCCAATTTATTGATCATAGTGGATTGACACATTGATCTCTCGTACCTAAAGCTCTCCAGTTTCAGCTCAAAACTGTTGCATCTGAAATAGTATATGCATCATTCCAGTTGAAATAGTACCTGCAAACGGCCAAAGAAATAAGAGATCACTATATAGTGTAAGATAAAAAAGGATTGCACAAATTCAACTCAATAATAAAGGAAAATATTTATCTGAATTCATTTAATAACTCACGGGAATGAAATAATCAACAGTTATATATATTCTCGTGACGTTAGAAATAAGAGATCACTATATAGTGTAAGATAAAAAAGGATTGCACAAATTCAACTCAATAATAAAGGAAAATATTTATCTGAATTCATTTAATAGCTCACGGGAATGAAATAATCAACAGTTATGTATATTCTCGTGACGTTAGAAATTAACTACATACACCTTAGGGTTGTTCTATAATTTACAGAGGTAATAAAGCATATATATACTATTTATCTTTCCTGAATCTTGCGGAGGGGAAGAAGAGCACCTACTGGATGTCAGGAATGCAGCAGCGCCAGCATCCAATAAGCAGTACGCAGCCAAACATCTATTGAAGAATAGGATAAATCAGGTCGCTAGGAAATAGAAATCAGAACTAAAAAGAAAAGGTGAAGCGCAAGAAAGTAGCATCTCTCCATGGATATCCCCGTACTTGACCAGTGTGTCCCCAACTCTCTTCTCAGCACAGATCGGCCGAACCCAGCTGTAGAAAGGGGAAGAGCATGAACATGTCAGATCTGACAGATAAATCAAGCAAGAAACAGAAGGAGAGCCTTTTGCTCTTTCGTGACTTCTTTTTCTGAAATAGGATTGTTTTTTTGCTTCAGGATTTTTTCCCACTGTCCTTTGTTATTCAAACCTATGGTGTCTGAACTTTGCTGTTAGAAAACCTTACGACATCCTCCAGTTAGCAAGGCAAGCAAAAACACGACATCCTTCAGTGAGCAAGGCAAGCAAAAATACTGGACTTGAAACATTTCAGTATCACCGAAGCAAGAAATTAAGAGAGCCCAAAGAAACAGGCAAAACAAACACATGTGGTGAATGATACAGCATAATCATAGTCAATATTGATTAAACACAGAGTGCAAAAAATGAGAGGCATCATCGATCAGCACACAACAAAGAATCATCAAATCTAGAGAAACAACAATCATAGCTTATGTAACTGGCAAACCATGCATACACATGATGCAAGGAATGATAGCAGTGCTGAAACACAGAAGGGTGGTAGTCCAGAAATACATAGTACACTTAATTAACATAAGATGGATGTATGAGTCACATCTAGGTGCACATATTACAGACAAGATAAAAAGCTACCAAATACACAAGTTTTGATCACAACACTGATCTAAAGTGGATAAGAAGGCATGATCTCAAAAACCTGATGAGTTTCATGTAACAACAATGCCAAAAGGCAAAGGCAGCTGGTCTCAACAGCGTTAACAATGAGACATAGCGACCAAGACCTGGAATGCGGAACCAAAATATCACCGAGAGCATGGGTTGTTGATGCAGTCACGGACATAACTTTGTACATGCAAAATATGTCTCATCTGCAGCAAAGAAACTAAGAATTAATAGAAGGCACCTATGTGGACTGAATTAACGACATGTATGGTTTGGTTGGACCATAAGGAACACCACCTTTCAAGGGCTACTTAGCCTTTAAGCTTCTTAGCTTCATTACCACTTTTCGCTCCCATCTTGCGCCTGAATCAAAAAGAGAAGAAAAGATCACAACCAAACATGAGGAAAGAGACCAAAGGTTGGCCAGAGTTTCAAAAAGTCTGTGCAACGGTAATCCTATAGGAACCTGTTATTAGTGGATTCAACAGGAGCTGCTATTGTAGACACAGGCACAGTTGTAAGGGACGCCGTCTCTTCTTCAACCGATACAGCCTTTGATTTATCAGCAACTATAGCTTTCATCTTTCCTTCGTCTGCCTCTGAACTTTTGATATTCTCAGAGCTTGTGTCAACAACACTTGGATTTATGGCCGGTGACTGCTCCTTCATAAATGTTCCATCAGTTGCCAGTGTTGCAACCTCATCCTTGCCAAGCTGTAATTCGTCGACAAACAATAAGAAAAAATCAATGTGAGACATAGCATAAACCGATTGGGATCTGTCACTGTTTCAGGAGACCAACTTGATAACTGACTATTCATTTAAAGAGTGTCAAAAATTCAAATGTATATGGGTTGTTGGTCATGTTTATTAAGGCACCTGTTCAGTTTGAAGCTGATGGCCATCGCCGGTAAATAAAGCTTTGCGTGCAGCTGAAACGGGTGAATCAGTCTTCTTTCTGTGCAAAAGTCAGCACATGTCATTAGGAGAATGTGCAGCGAATAATAGAGGTGAACTTTAGAACATGATATAAATACCTAAGACTTGGAAGCTTATTGACAGAAGGAGGAGCTTTATCAACCGCTGGAAGATAGCTAGACTGGTGCAATGATTAAAAGAAAATGTAAGGTATGTAGAACCCGAACAAAGAAACACATACATGCATAACATATTGTTGTAGAAAGGAAATATGCGACTTACAGTTGTGTCGTATGAATCTTCTAATGCTGAAAAAGCGCCTGATGGAGAGCGTGGTGCACCCGGTGAACCAATCATTAGAAGAGACTGTTTAATAGGTGATTGGCTTGAGGACGCAGCTCCTAATGCAGGTTTATGCCTCAGAGAGGAAGAATGTGGCTGTTTCCCAAAGTTGTATCAATCCTATGAACTTGGTAGGATGGCCTGGTAGATTCAGATTCAAAGCTCTTAGAAGTCACTTGCACAACAAATTTGTATTTGGTGGAGACAATAGCAGCTAGTTCCCTTGGAATGGATGCATCTCCTTTTGTGGAGTTCACGATATCTTCAAGAGGGGTACTGCTCGAGTGGCCAGCACGTAGAATGGAAAGGAGAGGTTTGCCAAGGATCTCTTTGCCCACTCGATCAAAGAAGACAAATTCAATCTCATCCTGACCATCACCACCAATGAAGCAAAGTCGATACCTGTTAAGCACAGTAGAAGGCATCAATAACATCGGTGGAAACCTCTCCCACACAAGGTGGGGTCTAGGTATGGATACAGGAATCTAGTCTTAAATAAACATTGAATTTACCTCGGTGATGCATTAACAGAACTACACGTTGCATCAGAGCACCTATATACATTTCCATATGGAATAGATGATTTATGACACGTGTTGCAAGAAAAAAACCACCACCGTTGTTGAGGACTGAGCCTTAAGATTATCGCAGTGCAGAAGAACTTTGTGTGCTGAAAAAGGGTGATAAATCGGATGGATGAGTACTCAAAAGATACAGAAAGAACAGGAGCATGATTCTGCAATGTAGAAGTATAACACAAAGATGTCACGGAGCATACCTCATAGTGCCAGATGTCAAGATCTTTGAGCTCACCCACAGTTTTTGTTTCAAGGTCAACTTGGGCGGCTATCTCGGCAGCAGTTTGGTTTGGAAGTATGATAGCCTCCATCTTAGGAACCTCGTCTTTGAGTCTACAAACAAACACCAGAGTCAGGGAATCAGCACCATGTGTAAAGCACAAAAGTGTTAGCAAGGGTACCAAAAGCATGCAAAGGATCAGAAGCTAACCTTGCATGTATCGTATTTATTTCTGGTAGGTCTTCGTTAATGTACCAACGGCATGGAGCACTGCCACTCACTCCCCTTTGACCTATAAGGAGGAACAGGGACATAACATCAGTTTTGGAGCAATAAAGTGAGAAACGATAAGTCAAAAAAACATGAACCAGTGTACGGACCATTATAATTTTTGACCAGAGTACCAACAAAGATGGCTATCACAGGGTTCTCCTTGCCAACTTCAAGAACCCAGTCACCTTCGAAAGCTATCGCTCTCTCACCCCATAAGACAATACTTATCTGATGGCCACTGGTAGGAACGAAGACATAGTCAGTGAAAAAGTAAGTAAGAAAAGTAGCTTGCAGATATGACAACCGTATTGGTTCGAAAACCAAAAGTGAATACTTACGAAGTATCAGATAGGTGTATGATTCTCTTAGTGGAAGGTTCTGCACGGTTGGCAGAATGATATTGAGTAGCCTGTGATACACCTGTGATTACACCAGCGATATCTGCATAATAATAACAGAGAGCAACAATATGATAAGTAAAGAGCGGCGTGGAGCAGTAGAAAAAGAAACCGTAAACACCTCTCTACACAAAGATACTGACATAAATTGTAAATAGGTCTGTAGTAAAGAGGAAGCAACAAATGTTCACATGGACACGACATAGTAACGTAAAGCACCAGCTTCAAACTACAGAAAACCTAGAGGCACTCCACGAATGGGAATGGAAAGAAAGATGAGAAATTACCCGTGAACCGAGGAGGACGATCAGTAGGAGCTGTGAGATCAGTGATGGAAGTCAAAGAGTAGGTGCAGAATGGGAACTCCTCCTGAACATCAAGTTTTTCGTGGACATTTGTGTATCGACCAAACTTGATCATCCAAGTCCCATCTACTGACCTGTATTGAGTCTTGTTTGCATAAACCATGAACCTACTAAGATCATAGACCTTTCCTTCTTCAATCATGCCCATAAACTTTTCAACACATTCAATCGGAATCTCTCCATACATGTGATTTCCCTACACAAGGCAAACGGCGGCACAACACGTGAGCACAGAATAGCAAAGAAGAAGCATGTTCGAAGACTATCAAGCAAACATGGTAAGCTAATTATAACCTGTGCATCAATCAGCACCATATCAGTATGCTGAATTGGACCATTGTCCGTGCCTCCACGGTGGTGCCACAGGCGCGACACATACACACATACCGTCCAATACTTGCTGCCCTTTCTGATCTCGGCAAGCGAACTGATCGGCATCTGGGTACACAATAGAAAACGTCATGACTGGGTAAGCAGAACAATAAGGATCACATCATATAAAGTATTACACAGTAGCAAGGAAAGTACCAGTAAAGAAACAGCCTTGCACAAATAACTGATGAACAACAAAATATCAACCAGTAGGGATAGAAAAAACATAGCATATGAACAACAGTCCAGATATAGAAAGTAAAATTGACTCCAAAAGAACAAAAGCAGCATGCAAATTAACTTTATATATATTAGGTCCATACAAAAGATAACAAACATTCACCAAAATCCGATACGAACAGAGTATCAAAGGGACTCCACAGACTGGAAGACCTCAGGATAAACAATATTCTGGGTCTCCGAACCACATGTGCCATCAGCATTCTCAATCAGTATCTTCAGAGATTTCCTAGACTTCACACGGGACACGGCAACATACAACTGTCCATGCGAGAAAACAGGTTGCTTTAAATATAAGCCAACATAGTTCAAAGTTTGCCCCTGGCTTTTATTTATGGTCATGGCATAGGAAAGGCGAACAGGAAACTGACGCCGTTGGAGAACAAATGACCACTTAGTTTTCTTGGCCGTTAATTCGATTCTAGGGATATAGACAGTGTGACCTACATGCGAACCAGTAAGAATCACAGCTTGGATAACACAGTCTGCAAGCTCCGTGATAATCAGGCGTGTACCATTGCACATGCCAGTGGACTGACTAAGGTTTCTAAGTAGCATGATTGGCGCGCCTTTCTTCAAAACCAACTTATGCTCAGGAAAATTAATAACAGACTGCACATTGAGAAATTCAGTAGGATAGAAAGTATCTGCATCCCGAACGGCATCAGGCGAGGCAGCTATCGAATCCGAACTGAAATACTCCCTAGCTCGAGTAGGCACCATGGAAAGTACGAAGTCATTAATAAGGTCAGCTATTTCATTTGTTGGGGCTAAAATGGCTCGTTCCTGTAAGTATGTGCTGTCATCATATTTTTTCACAAAGTCAACATAGGTTGACAAACAATGGCTTCTATCTTATTCCCGTCAGTTTGTATCAGCAAGTCCTTTGGAATCTGAATCCAGGATGGGGTAACCTCGCCGTCTCTGACAGCCATTGGAAGTTTTCCTTCGCCAAGTTCTAACACCCAACTGCTAAACAACGCTATTTCTTCTTGTACCAAAGCACAAGCACCTGGCATGGATAACCTCATGTTCTCTGTCAATTCTAGAAACTTGACTTGTTGCCACAGCGGCGAGTTGGTAATAGTTGCACCTACAATTTGTTGACGGGTACCACCTTCAATTACAGGCAGAATTTGTCTAAGATCCCCACCCAAAACCACAACTATGCCACCAAATGGAATTTCAGCAAGTAAATGATTATCGACAGACATAATATCACGTAAGGTTCTATCGATAGACTCGAGACACTTCCTGTCTGCCATGAGTGCTTCATCCCAGATTATAAGAGAAGTGCTTTGAATAAGACTACTCAAATTGGTACCTCTCTTGATGTCACAAACGATGTTTCTTCGATCGGGATAGGTATTTTAAAACGGGAATGGGCAGTCCTTCCACCAGGAAGCAAAAGGGACGCAACACCCGAAGAGGCAACAGTAAGAACAACTTTTCGTTCACCTCGAAGAAAAGAAACTATTGCATTCCACAAAAAGGTTTTGCCAGTTCCACCAGATCCAGAAACAAAGAAAAAACCAGGCTTTTTGTCTACAACAGCGGCAACAATCTGTTTGTAGGCCAAGACTTGACCATCATTAAGTTTGGCAAATAAATGGATAGCTTGCTCCGCAAGCTCTGCAGAATCATACGATGTCTCTTCCTGCAGGAGTCTGTTGTCATAAGATGAACTTTCATATGTCGATTTAGGAGGCAAGTCAAAGTTGTTAATTTGGATCCATTTTTCAAGAAAACTTCAGTCAGTTCATCCAATAACAAATCTTTAAGCTGGTCTATGGGCACAACATAGTCTCTGTCACGGCGAGCATTCCTAATTCCATACTGGATATCATCTGCGAGGTGTAGCCAGTACCGATCAAAGAAATCTCTTTCACTTTTTACCCCACAGTTTAAAAGCATGATGACAAACAATTGACGTAGACGTGGAGCAAAACCCCAAACCAAGGCTTCATCAAAAGCTCGGTACCACTCGGAATCGTCACCCAACAAACCCCGAGCAGCACACGCTTTTTTGAATGTAAGGTAAGTACGACCTTCAAATGATCTCAGATCAGCGAAGCACGTCGCACCCTTAACAATCATAAGCAGGGAACGTAAGTAGTACAGCTCACCGCTGGTAGGCTGCACATAATAAACACGTCCTATCTTTTGACCACCTCCTCTCTCATGCCAAGATCTACGTTGGGTATCCCATGTCCATTCAGTGGGAAAGTCACAATAGGTCAGGGTCCGAGCACTTGGGAATGTCTTATTTGCTACAAACCATTCTGTCAACATAGTTTTTTTCAGGAAATCAGTGTCGATAATGGTTGTCAATAAGGCACCAGCGCGAAACCTAATAGTATTTTTGTCAGGTAAATGAACCGGCAATCTCTCAACGGCAGGATATTTTGTGTGAATACTGTATCCGAAGACACGCCAGAGTGCATCGTGCTCACAGATGTACCTACACTGTATGTACTCAGCAATCTCATCTACCGCCGCATGGCTAGAACTTTCCCCAGCAACCCCTTTACCCTTTATCCTCTCAAGTAAGATCTTAGAATAATCTGGTCCTTTAGTCACATATTTAAAAAGATATTTCATCACCTGTGTCTTATTACACCATTCTAGATTAAGGTGAGCTTGATATTTCTTAAGGAGAGTCATATTATATGGAACAACCCATCTGTTGTCAAGTTTTTTACCATTTTTGTAAATGAACCGACCATTATTAGGGCGTTTATAGAGGGCGAATCCATTTTCATCAATAGTTGTTTCAGACTGGAACAATTTAGGATAATGTTTTGAACATTCGCCATCTTTCATGCAAACACACTTGTCGTTCAATTCACCACAGGGACCATGCATCATAAATTCAGAAACCAAGATATAGCCTAAAGGATCTACAACAGGATCAGGAATTTCAGCAGAAATGTAAGAGTCGATCAAGGCTGCGCTAACCTGACGATCCTTGTCTACGTCCTGCCAAATAAGGATATGAGCATGCGGCAGCCCTCGCTTCTGGAACTCAACAGTATACAGAACTGCACCAAAAAATAAAAAACTGTTAATAACATATAAGCAAACCTGAAGAACAGGAGCACACAATGCAATACAACACAGGGTAAAAAGAAATAGTACCAGCCTTTACAGGTCCAAAGATACGACCAGCTCTAATATCATCTATGTACTCAGTAAGCTTAAGCCCATACACCCTAACAACAATATCCGCCCTATCACACGGTTGTTGGCCGGGCTCTAGCAGCAGGGCCTCAGTAATCTCAGCCCACTTTGGATTACAGGTAAAAGTTGAGAACAAATCAGGAGCACCATGGACACGACAAATGGCAAGACCATCCTGAAAGTTCTCCACGAAATAACGACGACCTCCAGTATGGCTTGAAGGCAAGATAGTTCTTTTTCCAATATCACTACCATCTACACAACCCTCTCCTATAGCATCGGTGATACCCTGAAGATGTTCCGATCTAAGGTCGTCTTGATTCTTAAGAATGTACCATAATCGATTCTCATCAATGCATGCCCTTGAATCAACAACAGCCTGTGAAGAAAGTAACCCATAACAAAGATATGGATTTGGCTGATCAGGTCGATAATGACAAACATAACAGTAGTACTCTTGCATGGTCATGTTTTTTGAGGACACGGATGAAGAACCAATGTGTGGAACGTTGAGCTGGAAACCTCTCTCGGCATACGGAAATAGCAAAGGGTACTGGAGTGGCATGAAAGCAGGGTGCAAAAAAGAGACTTGCTGCAAGCCGTCGGTTTTATTATGGACAACTATATCACGGGACGGTGTGTTAGCAGTGAATTCACCGACAATCAAACCAGCTAATTCAGAAGTTGTGGGCAGACTAAACTGAGGACCATCATCAGGAGACGGACCAATAATGCGTATAGCCACGTGCTCATCTTCATTACCCTCTATGCGTTCTTTTGCCATCCTATATGTCTGGACCAAAGGATTATAAGTGTTAAGCATGTCTATCAAGGCAGCTACAATTTCAGGATCTAAATCACTTGCATGCTTATCATCCTTGCTCAAAGCATTGATTCTATTCATGACTTCATTAGTGGTGTCATAAATGTAAAGTTCGCAAAATTTAGGAGTACCCTCTTTGCGAGCCAGAGAACCCAAGCGGTGGTGAACAGCCCCACAAATTTTAAATATAGGAGGTCCGCGCGAATTGGTAACCGAGCGATCTATCTTGGCTCCCATTGAGGTAAAGGCAAACAAACAATTGTACAGTCTGATCTTTGATAGAAATTTTTTTGCACGACGGTCACCATCGTAATGCAAAAGGTCAGCCAGTATAGGTGGAGGCGCAACAAACTTAGGAAGGTGAACCTTTCCACCCTTGCAGCAGAGGTTGTACACAACTCTCCCTTTAGTAACGGCACTCGCACTCTTGACCCTCTCCTCATACCAGAAATTGCATGTACAATGACAGCAGTGGTATTCAGGACCGCCATGGTAAGAACGACCTCGATAAGAAGCTATACAGAGAAGCATGTGAAACAAAGTCTTAAAAGATGGTCCATAGAAAGTGCAGAAAAACATGGGCGAAAAATGCACGAAAGACCCAACTATACCTTTTAGTTTCTCGGCAAAAGCAGCCGGAAAACCAGTCCAATCATCGGGCAAAGGGACTTGGATGACAGGTTCTATATGGAAAGCACGTAACGCAGAATAAGAAGATAAGATAAGAGAATTTCGTAAGAAAGGCACACAAGCACAGAGGAATGCTGGATGCACCTGCGTAACCAGAACGGAGCAGATCGAGAAAGAATCTGCGTTTTTTCCTATTGAAAGCGGTCACGATAGAACTCAACAACGGCAACCAGTTGTCCCCTATTTTTGGCACCAAAAACAACAGGATATAGCTCTCATGATGAGCTACAGCAAAGCAGAAATAGACGCAGATATAGCAAGCAGCGAGACCCGTACTTTTTCTCTTACGACCTAGCAGCCCGGTATACGGTGGTGGAACCGAGCTGGCAACACCCACAGCATGGCTGGTAGGTAACGCGGCACGTCTGGTAGATGGTATCGCACGACTGCTGGTACCCACCCCACGGCGAGGACGACCCCCAGGCATCAGTGTATCAATAGCACCTTTTTGGGCAAAGCACCCATCCTTAGTAGAGACAAAAAACAATACAACCCACGGTAAAGGGTTAGCCGGAGAACAGAAACAAAGAAACTCCATGAGGAGCAATTTGAAGATAACCTGTCCAATTATATAGCACTCACAGTAAGCACAAATAGTGAAGACTGGAAATTACACTCAATCTCATAAACACATGACAGAACGCAAAAAAGATAATGGATGCATGAAAATACATAACAACACAAGTTTAGTCCCAGAAAAAATACACAGGAATGATTTGGAGCTCGAATCTGACAAAATACATGTAGTGTACTCACATAACCTAAAACATCATCAACCTCCACTGATGAAGGATTTCATAAAAACATGTACTGACCAAGTAAGCAAAGCAAAAAAGAGACCAAGCATAACCAAACACCAGTATCAAAGTGCATTAAATAAGACCAAACCACAGCAGCTCCGATAAAACAAAAGAAAAACAAAGGATAAAACCAACCTTATAGACAGTACCTCACATTATCCATGGCATCAGTAGGACAATAAGAAAACTCTCATGCACTTAACCAAGAAAGCCGTTTATTAGTTATACTATGGCACGCAAGGCCATCTAAAACAACGGTACAACACGAAAGAAGCCGAAATCTCAACCTACACTAAAACCTACATGCCGAGGATACCATCTGTAAATACAGAACCTGCCAATGTGCAGCAGCACTTACATCAGAAACACAACCGGTGGAACCCACACAGTTTAAACCAGCTGTCCGAACAATGGAAGCAGCAAAGATAAGAGCCGACCTAGCTAATTCCCTATAAGCTAACATACCCTGATAATTGTAATCGCAGATTACAAACCCATAATACTCTTGAAGAAAAGACAGGGCTTGAAGAGCGGCCTTGTCGTGGGGGCGCGGAAATCCAGAAGAAGCAGACGCCCAGAAAAATCGACGGCGCGAGACACCAGGAGGCTTAGAAACGGGAAGCTCAAGCTCAACCCCTCCTAAGACGTCACCATCGTCAGACACCTCGCTCACATAAGAATGAAAGGGAATCCCACATTGAGGTGCCACCGTGTCCAACAAATGAAGGTAAGACGAATAAACAACGAACATCCTGCCGTAAACCAAAACCATGATTACCCAACGCAAGAAAAAGAAAACCCAACCAAGTAAACACCGTTAGACAATTCCCACATAAGAGCATGGAACATTCAGGTGCACGGGCAACACACGCACTTAAATTCATCCACGCATAAAATAATGTACTAAGCAGAGAAAAATGAGAAAGAAGAGGAGGGCAGTACCTAACAGGATGCAGCAGACAACTGGTAGCAGCAACGAAAAGGGACCTGAAGCGTCTGAAATCTTTCCTGACAAAGGAAATCCATAAGAAGAGTCACAGAATTGCAACAACAGGAACACGGACTGCATGTACACGAACAGAAAACATAGAGTCATCAACCTACCCGATGAAAGCAAATAATCTCACGCTGAATAGGAACAGCAAGAGATGAACGAACAACCCTGGAACCTACAAAATGGCAAGAACCCTGTAAGCATAACCAGTAAGCAGCAAAGAGTAAGCCATCAAGAATCAAGAGTGAGCCATACAACATCTACCACAGAAACAATGATAAGCAAACAGATAAACACATATAGGTAAGCAAGGACTATATAAAAGCAGATTGAAACAATACGGTAGCCAGGAAGAATCTCTTCACAACCTACAAAATCTATAAACTGAACCTACCTCTACCCAATAAATACAGCAAACTCTATCCAGAGTGATAGCAAGCACAAGTAGTCAGCCTAGTCTACCTCTATGCCTAAACAGCAAGCTCAGGTCCAAATAATATGGTACCCTACAAAATCTATGAACTACACCTACCTCTACCCAATAACTGTATCCAGTGATAGCAAGCACAAATAGTCACTGGATCTACCAATATCTGAGACTAATAGCTAAAATAGAACTGGATCTACCAATAGCACAAACAGAACTGGATCTACCAATATGCATCAGGAACTGCACTCTATTAGTTTCTCAGCGCAAAAAAAAGTTGTATTAGTTTCTCATTTGTTGCAATGTCTTGCTCTTTTCCTCGAATTGACTTGTGGATAATTTGTCTTTGATGGCTTTGTCTTACAAATGCTCTTTGATTGATAATTTCAGGACATGGTCCTGTTCAGGACATGGTCTTAATATCAATATTAGGGGTGCTGAATGCAATATATTTGTTTGGTTGTTAGCGAGCTATCTAGTACCAGAACCCAAAAATAGTACAACACACGCACCTGAAAGCAATGGTCTGACTGTTGCCTTCGAATGGAACACTGGATCCAACCTAAGAGCAAGCCAAATCGTCCACTACAGAACAAATAATGGGAGCAGCAAGCTAAGTACTTTGCGAGAGGAAGCTAAGAAGCGAGCTATGCAGTACCAGAACCCAAAAATAGTACATCAATCGCACCTGAAAGCAATGGTCTGACTGTTGCCTTCGAATGGAACACTCAACACTGGATCCAACCTGAGAGCAAGCCAAATCGTCCACTACAGAACAAATAATGGGAGCAGCAAGCTAAGTACTTTGCGAGAGCAAGCTAGGAACTGAGGAAAGTCAAAACAGGTAGAACGCAAAATCAGTGAGAGCAAGAATCAGGTACCTCAACCAGCACCAGATCCCTGCGAAGCCATCGCGACCGCGGTCGATTAGCGGCACGACGGTCCCGGCAACGACGGGCCTCGCGGCGGAGACGGAAGCGGCGGCGACGATGAAAGCCAATCGATGACGGCGGGGATGCTCGGGAACCCTAGATCGAGAAATATCTGTCCTAGGGTTCCGAAGCGAGGAGAGCGTCGTATATAGGCGCATCTGAGAGGGGGGCAAGGGCGGAGGCGACCGCCGCTGTAGCTCCCGTACCCGGCGTCGCCTCCCCGTCCGCCACGAGACGACAACCCCGGCCCCCCACGCCCGTCGTCGCCTCCCCGTCCGCCACGAGACGAAGACCGCCCTCCTCTCGGCACGACTGAGACGCGAAATCCCGATTCTGCCCATGGAGAACTGATCGAACCACGACCCCTGCCACCGCGCCCGGTTGCCCTCGCTGTACACTCACGTCGATACGACCCACGACACACGCTGCCAGGCGGGTCCGAGAAAAACCCGGGGCCACCGGCAGCGACACGATGTAGCTCCGTGCGTGTACAAAACGGCCCGCCGACCGGGGATGGCTAGCGATCGGACGGCCCACAACGCATCAAGCTCGAGTTTCAACGGCCAGGGTGCTCTGATCGCTGAGGAGCGGGCTGGCTCGAGCAAGGATGTAATCTTTAGATGCAAAACCCAGATAAATATAGAAGATTTGTTCACAGACAAAGGCTAAGTGACCGCAATCTACACAGTTATATCACATGCGACAACATCATCAACCAATAAGCGGATCAGTACTCTCGAAGGGGCAAAACATTCATTAGTAACGTGATCCAACACCTCATCTCATGCAAAGTAAACAGATAGGAATATAACTGTTATTTAGTCGTAATGCTCTCCAGGAACAACCGATTCGTGAGTAACACGTCCCGTAGGCACCAGAGCAAACGTGTCATGGACAACCTGACCCTCCGATGGAGCAAAGATAAAGCTGCACTCCTGCTACGTACAGGTGGTAAGCTGAAATATATGTCAGGATAGCTTACATGATAAGTTCACCCTGACTTGATGGCCTCCAAGAGCCACATGTTCACACTCTGGAAAGTCGTACGAAAACCGGGATGCGCAACTCACTGCAAGGAACAACGAAAAGACACCTAGTGCCTTCTCTGGCTATTTACACACATACCATGAACACAATAGTTACCTCTTATACAGGTGGCAAACCAGAGAAAAAAACGATACCACTGCTCTGGTACGTTAAGTTTTTCTTCTTCTTTCCTTTACAGGAAGACCTCAAAGGAGGCTAAATCGCGAAATCACGAAACCAAACCAATGGAACGATGAAACCAACGAAAGTCTAGACGGCAACCTAAAGTCTAGACGGCAACCACGATGCTTACGTGGTACCTCATTCTTATCCTCTCCCTCTCTCTCCTCTGTTCCTGTAGCTGAGAGCGTCTTCGCGTTCGCCGGGCCGGACCAAGGCCTCTCCCGCCGGCGCTGCCGGCCGGGGATGGCTGAGGGAAAGCTCCGGCCTTCTTCTGTACTTTCTAGGTGTACAGGCTCTGGCTGCTTGCCGGGTTTGGGCGTTCTGCCCGTAGTTTTGAGTGGAGTTCCGGATCAACGCAGCCTGATCTGGAGCTTAGGGATCCTCTTCCTTGCTTTGCTGCTCCTCTGGCCGGAGATAGAAGGGATGGAGAGGACCGACGCTCTTCTAAATAAGGTACTGGCTTGCTTTCTCTGCTTGTTGCAGTCAGTTCGATTTGCTCGGAAATCCACTCCGGCCGGCCTTGGCGGCGAGGGGAGGGGACGGATGGGCGTGTCGGCTGCTGCAGTGAGTGGTGTTGGGCTCGGTGCGCTGGGTGGTGGTGCGCTTTCTTCTCCGGCCGGCCATGGAGGCGAGGGGTGGAGGAAGCTTGGCGTCACCCGAGTTTGTTTCCGTGTTTGCTGGGGTTTGTGGTGGTTTTCCTCGTCGGTGTTGCTCCGACCGGCCGTGGTGGCGAGGGGAGCGGCCGCGTGGAGATGGGGTGATGCTGGTGGTTGGGCTAGCTGGTGCCGAGTCGGCGGGAAGAAGGGTGGACTGGGGAAGATGGTGCTATGGCCGTATTCGTTCATCGTTCTGGGTCTTCGTCGCGTGGCGGCGGGCGGTTCTGCGGTCGACTACATGATGTGGAGGTACTCTCTTCCCACGTTTGGCGGTTCGGCGGCTCCGGCGACGGCTAGTTTCAGGGGAGCGCGGTGGTGGATCCGATTGTTTTCTTTTCAGTTGACTCAGGGTGCTCTGTGCATTTTACAGGGTCTTTTTGTAATTTTCTTTCTTTGCTGGACCTGTTTGTAGTTTGTACTGAGTGTTCTGATTATATGAAATCGGATCCTTTCCTCAAAAAAAAAAAAAGTCTAGACGGCAACCCTGATTAATAGAGACTGTAACCAAACCAACCAAGGTCCTCCGACGAGCTCAAGCTGCACCCATAACCGGCGGTCACGCGGCCACGGAGCTGCTCGGTGCACCCCGTCAATCTTACCCTGCCGCGCACCGCCGTGCGACCAGGCGGTCCATCCCGGCAGCTTCCCGTCGCAGAACGCCACACTATCCACAGGACAACGAGCCAACAGCCAGAGAGGCCACGAGATAAGCCGCACGAGCACCGCCGCCGCGCTCTTCCGGCCTATCAGGGACCGCGAGACGCCGCCCTCTCGATCGGACGGCAAGCTGACCGACACGGAGCGCCCACGGCACACCCTTCCGCGACGCATATGTCAACAGGTCGGGACCGACATGGACCGCCCACGGCCCACCCTTCTGCGACGCGTATGTCCACAGGTCGGGGCGCCGCCGCGACAGCGAACTGCGCGCCGTGCTCAACAGCTTCTCCAACGCGCGGGGACTGCCAAACGATGGCGAGGACGAGAGCTCGTCGGTCGAGAGCTCCGTCCTCGCTGCCTCCTGCTCCCTCGACGATGCGACCCAGCGCCACCCACCATGCCGCTCGTCCGTCCGCATGGCCTCGGCCACCACAACCACCCCAGCACCGTGTGGAATGGCCGCGACCTTATATACTCGCCGAGATCGAACGAACTCCAGTTCTTCCGCGATGCCACCGCTAGCCTGCAGAAAACACATCAACTACACAGAATCAAAGCAGACTCGAATGGCAGAGACGGGAGGGAGCAAAAAGAGAAAGAGATTGCAAAAACCACGAAAACAAGGAAGGACAAAACAACTAGTAATAGAAGTCTAGTCTGAAGCATCAACCCGATGAAACCGTGAAACCAAACCAGTGGAACGATGAAACCAACGGAACTTTAGACGGCAAACCCGATTAATAAAGACTATAACCAAACCAATCGAAGTCCTCCGACGAGGTCAAGATGCACCCGTCACCGGCGATTACGCGGTCACGGAGCTGCTCGGTGCACCCCGTCAATCTTACCCTGCCGCGCACCACCGTGCGACCGTGCGCTCCACCCTGGCAGCTTCCCGTCGCAGAAGGCCACAGTATCCACCGGCCGGCGAGCCGATGGGCAGAGAGGCCACGAGATAAGCTGCACGAGCAACGCCACCGTGCGCTCCACCCTGGCAGCTTCCCGTCGCAGGATGCCACGCTATCCACCGGCCGGCGAGACGACGGGCAGAGAGTCCACGAGATAAGCCGCACGAGCACCGCCACCGCGCTCATCCGGCCTCCCAGGGACCACGAGGCGACGGCGCGTCGCCCTCTCAACCGGACGGTGAGACGATTGGCACGAAGCGTCGACGGCCCACCTTTCCGTGACGCACATGTCCACAGGTCAGGGCGCCGCCGCGACGGCGAACCGTGCGGCGTGCTCGACAACATCTCCAGCGCACGGGAGATGCCAAACGATGGCGAGGACGAGAACTCGTCGTTGGAGAGCTCCGTCGTCGCTGCCTCCTGCTCCGTTGACGATGCGTCCAAGCGCCGCCCACCGTGCCGCTCGTCCGTCCGCGTGGTCGTGGCCACTACGACCACCCCTGCACCGTGTAAGATAGCCGCGACCTTATATACTCGCCGAGATCGAACGAACTCCAGTTCTTCCGCGAGGCCACCGCTAGGCTGAAGAAAACACAACGACTACACAGAAACAAAGCAGACTCGAATGGCAAAGACGGGAGTGAGCAAAAGGAGAAAGAAAATTCGGTAGACAGGGACGGGAAGAGCTCAGAATCAAGTACCCAACAACCAACAAACAAAGAGACACGGAGAAAAAACAAAATAGCACCGACGGAACCGGAGGTCACCCCTAAATGCCCACTGGCTGCCAACCGGATGCAACCGGTCGCACCGGCTGCCCACCGGATGCGCCGGCTACAGACCACGTAGAACGAAGCAAAAACGACAAAACGACCGGAGAAACCTAAAGCAACAAACCGGGAAGAACAGAGAAACAGAACCGAAGCAACCGGCTGAATAAGAGACAAAAGCAGCCACTGAAGACAGATAGAGGACGACCTACCACCTTCCACCAATCAGGAACACACACGCCGAGCAGGACCACCAACGTGTCCATCGAGGATTGGCCGACGGGGCGCGAGGCGCGCAGAAGGCCGGAAACCCACGAGCTTTGTTATAGTGTAGTATACATGGGTAAGGGAGGGCACGGAATGCTGAATGATGGCAGGAATCTTATAGCCTATTTGTTGCTTGCGATTTGTATTTATTAATATAGGATTTATATTAATTAATCAAGAAGTGAGTTGCCCATGCACACTAACTACCCTCACACCCGTGACAGGCCAAAACATTCTCTTAGTTTTATCTTCTCGATGGGATGACTCAAATATAGACAAATATGTTTTTGATTTTTTTTTGTTATATTGTTCATGTTCTCTTGCTTATGTCTTAGGTGTCAGGGCTAACATGCGTGTTGACATGTCAATACAGGAGCATGTCAAAACATTGGTATTACTCAGAAGGGACATGTACGAGGGCAGTTGATCCCACTGATAAATCTCTATCAAAGAACATAAAGTTTGAAGGTGGATCTAGTGTCGTATGTGTGGAACGATGTTTATTTTCAAAATTAATATGTATATATAACAAGTTTGTATCATTTTGATTAGTTATCATTATTGCATCATTGATTTTTCTTCTTCACATAATAGATTAATCAAATTAGTCAATCAATTTTCATGAATTAAAAAGTGTTGCCATAGTTAAGTAAAATAATTTGGGCATTTAAAGGGTTTGACTTTTACTCGTGCCAATTTTGACGGCGTACACCTGCACCATTACTAGTGCATGCATACAGCCTGACAAGCTCCATGACTCCGGTCATCCTAGCATCAAGTACTGTACATACTACTAGAATTAACCCAAGAACCTGTTTGCAACCAATACCTGTAATGGAGTCATACCCAAACTTTAGGAGCCACAACCCACCATTTTCTCTTCCTTGCTTATGGTTTGCTGTCCTCGGAAATGGGTATCTCCTAATATTAACTTAGTCACATCCAGTTGCAATTTAGCACTTCATTGGCTACATCCAATTGTGCAAAATGTTAGTTTAGCATGTTTCATTCGAAGTATTTAAATTACTTTACTTTTTATTCTACTTATATATAGTTTTCAGGCCACGTTGTCACGATTAAGACATTACCTATTGTGGTTACTCTCGCATGGGTTCTTACTGTTTTTACCTCAGCAAGCACGAGCACTGGCCACTTGGTATTATGCAGACAAGTCTGATGGCGGGAACTACACCGTGCCCGAGCAAGTACCTATAGGTAAGTCGCTGGTTCTATCCAGGAGGACACAGTATATGCTCTCGCAACCTAGGATGCATAGATACTTCTGAAAAGTGACATAGTATTCGGCGTATCAGCGTATCAGATTAGAGGTAACTTGGTTCAACTTTTTTGGGGGAAGGGGGCACCTGCCCCCACCCCAACTCATAATAAGCTTTGCCACTAGAGTTTAACCATATTTGCTTAAGATATCCAAAAATGGAGCATATCTTGTCCAAAGGTGACCGATCCTATGTTGGGCAGCTTCATACTGAAGTTGCGCGACCGGAGAATTTTGTTTGATTAAATATTATATATACAAATGTATCCCTATATCTATATTTTTAAAATTTAATGTATCACGGTGTCGTTGTACTATATCCATATTTGTATCGCCGTATTTGGACATCCTAGCTCCACCATGCAGTGGTGACACACGGAAGCAGATGATTGCAATGCATGTCTCACTCAACCCTTCCAGGCTGCCTGGTCTATATGCATTTTCAGGAAGAGTGTTTCTGTCTACTACGACACGCGAAGCCTTGGATTTTCCGAATAGAACATAGAACATCATATTCAATCCTGAAGAAGTGCAATCAGCCTTTAGGGCGGATAGCCCTCAGGTTCCTATCCAGTGCAAGGAGTTCAACAAGGCTGTCAGTAGAGTTATCTCTGAAGGCAGCGGATGCAAGGTATGCCAGTGGAGAAGAAAATATCGGTGAACATGGCTGTGTATGCCAGTGGAGAAGAAAATATCGGTGAACATGGCTGCATATACAAGCTATACGGCTTTGTAGAGTGTTCACCTCCGGTACCGGTTGCTCAATGTCGGTTGTGTCTGAAGACTTTACTACCGAACCTGGGTTCAGTGGGCACGCGGGCAAGCGGTAGGGTACACTATGGTGCAGTTACCGGTTAGAATCTTATGAATTCTTCAAGTTTTCCAAAGGTGAGCATGAGGCGTGGAATATAGTACTTATTTCTTACGTAATAATTTTCCTAGGTAACAAGCTGTCAACTAAATGATGGACAAATGTTGCCTCGTCACCCAGGAAAAAGTATATCCCTACTCTTTGGATTGTCGTGGGTGTCGTGGTGGGTGCAGTGGTAATCGCCTTAGTAGCATTCATATCCCTACTCTGATGGAGGATGCCGGTAGGACTTTCTTCTCTTTTCTTAATAACACCACTAAACATTGGCAATAGAAGTTCAAGAAGAACTAAACCAACAGAAGTTGAAGAATAACTAAACTAATGGGCCAACCAAACATGAAGGACACATATACTTACGAAAACCATATATTTAGAAATAAATGCTTTCCCTATATATTTACCAATGGACCAACTAAAGTATAAACTCAATGAGTATTTTTTTTTTTTTGCCTAGGCATAGCCCATCCCAAACACTGGCCATTGGGTATTGTGCAGACAAGTATGATGGAGGAAACTACACCGTGCCGAGCAAGTACCTACAAGGAAGTCGCTGGTTCCAGCGAGGAGGACGGAATATATGCTCCGGAAACTTAGGATGCATAGATACTTATGAAAACTGACGTGTTCGGTGTATCAGATGAGAGGTAGCTTGATTCAATTTTTTGGGGGAAAGGGGGCAGGTGCCCCCCTTGTTTGCTATAAGCTCTGCGAGTGGAGTTTAACCATAATGCTTAAGATATCGAAAAAGGGGATCATATATTATCCAAAGGTGACCGATCCTATGTTGGGCAGCTTCATATCGAAGTTGCGGCCACCGGAGATTTTTTTTTGTTAGATATTATATATATATGTATCCCCCTATCTATATTTTTTGAATTGATGTAGCGCAGTATCGTTGTACCGTATCCATATCTGTATCACTGTATCTGGACACCCTAACTGGCAACATGCAATGGTGACACGGAAGCAGGAAGCAGATGATTTCAAGGCATGTCTCCACTCAAGCCTTCCGAGATGTCTGGGCTATATGCACATTTAGGAAGAGTGTGGATGTCTACTACAACACGTGAAGCCTTGGATTTTGTGAATAGAACATCATATTCCATCCTACAGAAGTGCAAGCAACCTTTAGGGCGGATAGCCCCAAGGTTCCTGCCCAGTGCAAGGAGTGCAAGAAGGCTGCTAGTAAATTTATCTCTGATATGGCAACGAAGGCAGCGGATGCAAGGTATGTCAGTGGAGAAAAAAGTATCGGTGATCACAAGTGGATAGCCCCCAGGTTCCTTCCAGTGCAAGGAGTTCAACGGCTGCCAGTAAAGTTGTCTCTGATGTGGCGACGAAGGCAACAGATGCAAGGTATGCTAGTGGAGAAGACAATATTCGTGAACATGACTGCAGATACAAGCTATACTGCTTTGTAGAGTGTCCGCCTCAGATATGTAGGGTCACGCGTAGGAATTTTAAAAAAAAAAATCGACTTGCACGTAACTACCAAGATCTTTCTATGAAGATACAAGCAGGAGATGGATGGGAGCCGACCTCCTTATGAGCATTTGGGTCCACGTGGTTGCCCCCACATGGGTCTAACCCGGTGGGCTCATGTGGTTGCCCCCACATGGGTCTAACCCAGTGCGTGCAGCCCACAGACCCCCATCGGACTTTTCTACGCACTATAGAAACTCCAAGACCCCTTTTTGGCTGTTCCGAAACAATCGTGGCACCCCAGAAAATCCAATCTTCTCTACGAATGATTTTCGATCACTTCGGAACTATTCTGGTGACACTATCTCTTTATTTCAAACCATCCAATGTAGACAAATGACTATAGTGGACTTAAGTGTGTGGCCCTACAGGTTCAATAACAAGTGAGCATGACTCAGAACTCCTTTGATCTATAATCAATAGTGGATCCAGGGACGCCTATAATGATAACCGATGCTATACGAAGAAGCTCGGTTGAACCTATTGGTTCCCATGCGTAGTTCCTATTGCATTGGGATACTTATCCACACCCGAGGCGAGATATTCTGATATCATGTGAAGCAACACTTGATCACGATATTTTGTTATCCTCGTTACTAGTATGACTCGTTCCCGTATTGGTATCCCATGATTGATATCATGTCTTGTCTGCGCAGACTATTATGGATACCTTCATACCAAGTGAGTCATGGTTGTATCTCTCAATCGTTAGAGGAACAGTTCCCAGTCTTGAATCATTAAGGCCAACACATACCCTCCGAGTTACGTACCCGGAAGCTGCTGTTATAATCAACCTGTTATGGTGTGACATTAGATAGAACCAAAGCAACCTTTTGACCATACGTGATCCTACCCCTCATGGTCTAAGGATATAAACATTTCAATCTTTTCTGTGATAATACTAACAACGTTGTAACAATAAAATCTCATAGTATATCATCTAGATGGGTCTACCCAGTCACATTGTTCCGCCAATTGAAACAAGTTTCTTTTTCTACCTTGCCATTTTTATAACTTCAGACTTCCAAACAACCTCACGTACCGGCAGTCCTTGTTCCTAGAAGGTAAAAACTCAGTAATTTAGCATGTTCAATTATACCCCGAACCCTAACATATAGGAACAAAAAATCATGTTACCATACAACCAATTGTGTGTACTCTCCACATGGTAGTGAAATACATGCAATGAATGCCACAAGCTCACAATCGACAGTTGACTCTATCATAAACAAGAACAATTTTGAGGAAAAAGAATGTTTAAACCCAGCCCTCCGAGATACTCTAAATTACCGAATGTACAAGGGCCATGTAAATATAGCCAATTGCTACAGCTTAGTTGCAAGTGACTGCGTTAAGCATCTCCCATGGTTGCGGTGCAAGGAAAACAAATACCTTGACCAATATGAATCAAAGGTGGATGTCATTAGCATCCTCTTATAAGAGATGCAGTGTCTGCTTACTCAACTTGATATTCTGGAGGTCATCATCAAAGTTTAAATGAACAAGAAAGGGTTAACTTGCTAGTAGTTGCAGCCATTCCAAGAGCGAGTTTTGATTAACAACTGAATAAATACCTCTGAACTCAGTTAATTACGTGAAGTAAAAATGAATACTGTTCACGTCAATAGAAGCGCATGCTCATGATTGTCTTCATAAGAGTTAGCAACGCGAGACAGATTTCATAAAACCAATTATTTTTCTTTCTTTTTGCGAGGATTCATAAAACCAATTCAATCATACGTGCACAATCTTTATAATCCCCTGCAAGCTGAGACTTGTAGACACAGCCAATTCATGTACGCTGGTTTGAACAGACTGAACATGGGAAAAAATCAATACATAAAAATGGCAGCGAACTTATGTTCTGAGAAGTGCCAAAAGTAAGAGGACCGCAATAAAACTTCCATTCGATTATTTGTTTACCTGTGGACAAGTTGCATGTGGATGCCAGCGGCGGGATTAATTGAACTATCCATGGTGAAAATTTGGATTTCCTCGACCAACTTGATTGAATCATACAGCTTCTTATCTAGTTGATGACGTAAGAAGGCCAATGGTTGTCCAGACATAAGCTTCAGGATAGGAAATGGAAAAACAAAAGAACACACTGAAGAGAGAAAAAAACAGGAATGTTTCCCGCTAGTCTCTAGGAACCAGCGAGAACTTCAGCGGCATCATCTTTTAACAATGTCAACATTATCAGAGACGCATGCAACAAAACTTAGCGATGCTTTTGCAAAACAAACCTTCTCTGTTTTGACAATCTGTGTTAATTCGTTAGTTAGAGACAAAAATAATAATGGATTGCATAAGAACCAACTTAGATCTTGACCTGTAGCATAGCTGTCTCGTGTGGATGGAGACCGACTGCTGTATAGTGCGGTCTTGCCGCAGCTGCCATTCCCACTATGGAGGGAAACGTGAACCAATTCAAAAACTTTGTACAGGCTATAAGCCTATAACATCAACTACGGTGAAACTGAACTGCTCAAGCAAATCTTAACCAATATGAGGAGGGTACGGACCTTCTCTAGATGTTCAGCTTGCTGCAGATTTGGCTCGTTGTCACTCGTCCCCCCTAACTCTTAACAGCTTGAGGGTACGGATCCATTTGCGACATCCCTTGGACTCATGTGCGAAAAGTGTTGCTCCAGATCTGACAACGAGGCGTCAGATATACATGTACATGAACACAAACCCCAAAATGGGTGGATCCATATGTGTCGGCTGTCGCCTAGCCCAAATCATGTGTTGGTTTGCGTCGCGGAGGGTATTTTTCAGCCCGCCAGCTAGTATGTGACAACAAGCCCTACTGATTGTCGACCTTTAGAGCCAGCTTGTCATATATTTTCGGGCCAGGCCAGGCCTCGTATGGACCGGTGACGAAACCAAAACGAACTCATCACCGCCGGTCACGATCAGCCAGGTAATCGCTATCCGTGGCTACAAAACCGTCGTAGATCAATATTCATGTTGTAGTGGTTATTAAGATAAACAGACCAAAGCATTAGGTTATGTGATGTCATTGTTGTTTCCCATAGAATCGCTTCCATTTGTTGTACTCTCCTTTCTCTCACGGGGTTTCACGCATAGCTCTACCTTGATCATTTTTGGGGTATTGGGTACCTGTCAAGTCTTAGGAGCGAGGCATCGACAAGAGAATATACATATGCAACTTATAGAATTATTTAAACTAATATCACATCACCACTAATATAAAAAGGCACAGAGTGTGGGGATCCAAACGATCTTGACCGTCTAACGCTAGATCCAACGGACCCAATCACCGCTAAAACACATTGTCAGCCTTCATTCTTTTGGACCATCTAACACTAGATCCTACGAGCACTTATTTTCCTGCCAAATCAATAGCCGAGTTAATATGGGAGTAATCCAGAGAATTAATTAGGGACGCGGATTTTTAAAGGAATAAAAACCTCCAGCCTTGCATACCAGTGTTGTTATTTTGAAACCTGCCAGTAATTTGCCATAATAGCGACAATCAATTTGGATATTATTTGAGGGTAGGAGACTGTGAAAATTAATGCAGCGATTTTATAGAAGAAATATCATGGCGATGATATGTGTTGTTTTGACCTTGGATAAAAATACAGTCTTAAATTAGACATTACCACAAAACCAGTTTCAGGAGGGCACAAAACTTAGACGCGCATTGCGCGTGCAAAATTACTAGTGAGATTAAAAGTGCATGTGTGCTGCGAGGTTAGGCCTTAGCCCTTAACCCAAGTGAACTACTCACACATCGCGATCAGATAAAAAATCGAAAACACTGTAAGAAATAGTAGTTGAAAATGAATGTTTGGTAGTCTTATTATGTTGTCAATCGCGAAGAGATCATGATTACAAGTATAACATGAATATGGAAATGCTAGGGGAGTGGTTATGTCATGGAGCGATGACTGTGGCAACACTCCGTAGAGGAATGATGGATGTTACGCTCTTCTCCGACGGATGTTCCCTCTCCGTTATATAGAGGTAGTGTACGGAATTAGGTTTTCCGGTGTCTTCTGATGGGGGCCCTTTTGGCAAAAGTTGTTCGGTTTGATCTGACGCGGCCGATATATGGTACGGTCACGCTTGACCGTACCATTGCTCGTTAAGTCTTCTGAGTACTCTGTCAGGCTCCTTGTTGAGTTGGGCAGCTCTCCATCACATGCTTCTCCTCATATATGTTTTGGTTTCATCTGAAAAATCTTGACAAATTAGCATAGCATTTATTAGCACTACTTTTACACATCTCACAATGCATCACAATTATGGTCTCACATGAAACAAAGTACCTATTGGTTAAACCAAGATTAATTAATACAATCCATGCCTGGGAAAAAGCTAACCGGTGCATGCATGGTGCTCAGATTTCCCCCTCTTAATTATCGATGTGGGGCCACCCAGAATGTAGACTAATTCCTAACAAATTTTAGAGTAGAATGGTAGATTAAATCTGAATGTAGGAAGTATTTCGAACGATTCGTAAGTTTTTGATGTGCATTTAGACTAGCCATAGTGAAGTATAAGTATGATACTCCATGACAAATTGCTCTACTTTGCAGGAAGTTTTTATTTCTATTCTATATAAGCAGAAATAGGTGTAGGTACTCTATTTTTTTTAGTAAAAAGGCGCATGGAAACCGGGGCCGTTACCAGCGGGGGAGGAGGCCCATAGCATAGAATAGTGCAGGGGAATCAGGCGGCACCGTCCACCCGCTTCCCCGCCCCCGCCGCTTCCTCCTCCCCTCCCGCCCCCCCGGCCCCAGATCCGAAGCCGCCAGCCATTAAACCGACCGCCACTGGATCCATCTCTCCTCCTCCTCCTCCGGCATCGCCATCGCCATCGACAGCCAGCCATGAGATGGTATGCATCGGTAGCCTGAGGGCTCTGCTGCTGCGTGCGGCAGCCTCGGGAAGGCTGTGCGGCCGGGCGGTGGATGCGTGCGTCACCACGCCCCGCGCGCGCGAGTTCCGGGCTGTCGCGAGGGGGGCCAAGATGATGCTCGACTCCGCCGACGCCGACTCCGCTGCACCGCCGGGACAGTTGCAGCTGCAGCGCCGCGTCGCGGCCCAGCCGCAGGATGGAGGGTACGCCAGTGGCAGCTGGCAGAGGTAATGCAATGCACATCCCTCCCTCCCCTGCTGATGATCTTAGATGCGTATTATTTCCCGTGTCTACCTCAGCTTGAAATGCATGGAATCGTGTGTATGTTGGTTGCATTTGGTGAGAGTCTATCAGGTGGTCAGCCCGATTCTTATTTTTTAGATGGTAATTTAGCTATATTTTTGGCGGGTAGATGGAAAACAATGCTACTCGTCCGTTGCCTTGTATTGAATTCGGTATGAATGGAGTCCGTTAGCATCTTGCCATTGCATGTGGCCCTTAGATTGTGCACGCCTTGTCCTATGGTGGTTTCTGATAACCTCGCAGAAGAGATGCTCCATTAAACTACAGACATTTGGCTACGTGATTTAGTATTTCATAGGTTACGTACACTATTCTGAAAGTAGTTGATCTAATGACAAGATCACAATCATGGGGAAACAATGTTCTAAAAGGTGATAAGCGATTACTGTTCTTTTACTTGACTCATATAGATGACAAACAAGCTTTTATATGGCATATTGCAATTTTTTTCTGTGTGCATAAGAGAAATGTACATAAAGGTATCGAGTTACCACCTCTACTTGGTGTTAACTATTGTTGGACACCAACTCACTTTGTCCATTATTATCGAACAAATCATCTAGATTGGACCTATTGCCTTTTTGTTTAATATTATAATCTTTTGCTAGTATAGACCAAATTTATAATATGTATAAATATTTTGAATGACGGAATAAGTCAACTTACTAGTAAAACAAACCGGCACTGAATTTTGTGAGGAGGTGTATCAAGTACACATCCATGTCCTGCAGTGCTACCATTGTCATGCACCTTAGTACTTCAATGCTACATTGCAGGCCTCAAGGAGAACCTGTGATGCAATCTTTACCTGTTAGGCTGTTACCAGTAGAACTTCATGGTCTACTAGAGTTGATCTGAAGCTAGGGCAGCACCACCACTAATGTCTTCTAATGTCAAGCACCGGCAGTTGGCAGATGCAGTCACCAAAATGTATGCTTGTTACTGCTTGTGGCTCTAAATCCCAAACGGTCACCAAGATTTTAACTAACGTCACTTGGCCTGCATAAGTCACTTATTTCACTCTTAAGGCGCTTAAGCAACCGCTTAACTGTTCTGGTGGTTCAGTTAAGCTTTCAAATGGCTTATTTCAACCACTTATATATGTTTGTGTATAGACATGGTGCTTATTTCTTAAGCAGACCTTCATACCTTTTGGGAACGCTCTATATAACAAGTATTGTTATACAGTAATATATTTTTAGAACTTTGGGTATCTCCTAAGATTATACCATTTAATGAAGTTTACAGTTGATGGAATATGAAACTTTTATTTGCTCAACCACTTTAATGAGGTTGTAGTTCTATCATTTCAATCTGAAGAACTGCACGTGAACCAAATGTAGGCAGTTGGCACATTATTTAGCATACACCAAAGGTATACAGGCTCCTAGTACTGCATATTGTCATCTGTTGTTTGAACCAACTAGTGCTTTATGTTATAATTTCTGCTATGCCCATTGTTTCTCTTGATCTTTTCTTTCTTCACTTCGCTAGGCACGCTGATACAGTCCTGTGTTCCTTAACAGACGATCAAATTGTCAGCTGGTACAACCCATTTAATGCTACAGTACTGCAGCTGCAAAAAGTGTATCATATGGTGTTGTGGGCTTAATAGCATACCAGTTGCCACAGCCATGGATAGAGTCCAGTTTGGTTACTAGTCTAGATTAAAGAAATAGGGATATAATAAGCTAGCTACGTCACAGGCAAAGGAGAGTCCTATTCCTTGTTGAATACTACATGTACTAGTCGGTTTGGTCCTCCTATAAGAGGGCATGTATCTGGTGTCGTTTGGCAGGCAATAAACAATCAATCTATCTTCTCCTTGCTATTCCCGACCCCTCTGAATTCTCTTGACCTACCTCCTGCTATCGATCTAATCGCCGGCAACGGCACCAACACGCAGAGGACGAACTCGTCCTCCTGTGATCCACCCCTACTACCTTCGCAGCTCCAAGCGGCCACAACATCTGGTATCAGAGCCGACCACCATGGCTTCCGACACGGATAAGGCAAAACAGACGACCTACACCACCGACGACATCATGGCAGCAATCATGGAGTTGCGTACTGCCAACTCAGCAATCCAGGAGACAAACAAGGCCATCCAGGACAGCCTCGCTGCGCTAGAGATCCGTGTGAAGGCGCTGGAGCTCAAACCAGGCAGCCAGGAGGGCTTGTTCGCGCTTCCTAAGGACCTGCCGCCATCTACATCGCAGATACCATTGTCAACATCGTCGGCTGCTACAGACCTGGTCGAGAACCTTACTGCTGTTGCCTCAGCCCCGGCTACGGCCAGCTCTGGGTTACCAACAGTGTCTCTGGCTCTAGGGCAGCAGCGCCCTCTGCCACCATGGCCCCAGTTTGTCTCGCCGCAGGTGCCACCAGGTGTGCCACACCTCGCTGACACCAGCGGTGTGCCACGCTACCACAAGCTGGATTTTCCTACTTATGATGGAAAAGAAGATACACTCGGGTGGCTAAACAGATGTGAGCAGTTCTTTTGGGGACAGAGGACACTCGAAGCACACAAGGTGTGGCTTGCTGCATACCATATGACTGGAAGTGCGCAGACGTGGTACATGCAGCTGGAACGCAACGAAGGCACCCCTTCATGGCCTCGTTTTAAAGATCGTTGCCATCTTCGTTTCGGCCCTCCGGTTCGATCCAATTGTCTGGGTGAATTAACAAGGCTTCGGATGACAGGGATTGTCGCAGAGTACCAAGAAAAGTTTTTAGCACTTTTGGGTCACATTGACTCCTTGTCCATGGCACAGCAGGTGTCCATCTTCACCTCTGGCTTGACAGACCTGTTGAAGATTGACGTGGAGCTGCATAAACCGCAAGACTTGGACACAGCAATGAGCCTTGCCCGTGCTCATGAACTGAGGGCTAAAGTCGCAGCTGCTGCCATCACAGAAGCATCCTCCAGCGAAAAGTCATCCACACCCACAGGACAGCTGCAAGGTATAGCCTTGACAGGGTCAGTTCCGGTTGGCGAAGGACGGGCACTGCGCCGATTGACAACTGCAGAGATGGCAGAAAGAAGGGAAAAGGGACTGTGTTTCAACTGCGACGAAAAATTCTCGAGAGGCCATCGTTGCCAACGCCTTCTCTACCTTGAAGTTATTGATGATGCTGAGGAAGAAGATCCACCATGAATTACAGCTCGAGGACGAGCTGTGTCTGAAGAGGGGGAGTAGTGTTGTGGGCTTAATAGTGTACCAGTTGCCACAGCCATAGATAGAGTCCAGTTTGGTTACTAGTCTAGATTAAAGAAATAGGGATATAATAAGCTAGCTACGTCAGAGGCAAAGGAGAGTCCTATTCCTTGTTGAATACTACATGTACTAGTCGGTTTGGTCCTCCTATAAGAGGGCATGTATCTGGTGTCGTTTGGCAGGCAATAAACAATCAATCTATCTTCTCCTTGCTATTCCCGACCCCTCTGAATTCTCTTGACCTACCTCCTGCTATCGATCTAATCGCCGGCAACGGCACCAACACGCAGAGGACGAACTCGTCCTCCTGTGATCCACCCCTACTACCTTCGCAGCTCCAAGCGGCCACAACATATGGTGGTTTACTTTGTAATCTCGACATCATGTTCTGATGGACAAGATAGAGTCTATTATTTTGATATTTCAGTTCGATATCTTTCTAGTTTGTACAATAATGTTTGTTATCTTCCTGACTCTTAAGATGCCCCTTCTCTGAGACTCTTTAGTATCTGACTTGCTGCCTGGATTGACATAGTGTCCAAAATTTGTGACAGAGAAGATGGTAAACTGAAATGCGGGTATTCGAGTTTTAGAGGGAAAAGAGCAACAATGGAAGATTTCTATGATGTAAAGCTAACTGAAATCGAGGGACAGGCTGTTAGCCTGTTTGGTGTATTCGATGGTATGGTTTCTAATCTTGCCTTCTATACTTCTCAGTTACTTGCCTACAATGTTAATACATTGCAACTCTTTAGGTCATGGAGGGTCACGTGCTGCTGAGTTTTTGAAGGAACATTTGTTCGAGAACCTTATGAAACACCCCAAGTTTTTGACTGATACGAAGCTTGCTATAAGTAAGTTTTCTCTTGGGATTTGCCTGTGTGTTTCTTTGTGCACATTCTGTCCAGTGCGTCGAATCATTATTTTCTAAACTTCAACAACCTCTCATGAAAAAACAGGCGAAACATATCAGAAAACAGATGCAGATTTCTTAGAATCAGAATCCAATGCCTTCAGGGATGATGGTTCCACAGCGTCGACTGCGGTTTTAGTGGGTGGCAATCTATATGTAGCAAATGTTGGTGATTCCCGTGCTGTTATTTCAAAAGCCGGCAAAGGTATATCCTGTTAGACCTTTTCGTAGTGACTTGTACGATTGAATCACCAAAACATGTTGTGGTCCTTGTAAACTCTTATCGTATGAATCTGCAGAGTGTTTCTTAATTTGCCACTCCAGCGATGATACATTTGGCAAAGAACTATGGTACATGTGTTTCTTTTAATCCACAGTTACAAATATTTTACCACGATGCAGTTATATGATAATACCATAGACTTCTGGCTATGTGATGATTATTCTTGTGCCACCATTAAAGGAAAATGACAAGGCTTGCTTGTTTTTAGTTACATTCTTGACCTCATATTATGCTGGAATCTACATAATGATACAAGTTTATTTGGGGCGATTCATTTACTAGCTTAGTAGCTTGGTTTAACTCCAGTGTAGCTCTACTGACCTCATATGTTTGTTTTTGTAGCTATGGCACTGTCAGTAGATCACAAACCCAACAGGAGTGATGAACGGAAGAGAATTGAAAATGCTGGAGGTGTTGTCATTTGGGCCGGTAAATCTTTGCTTTTCACTCTTATATGCATTTGACATTGTCAATCTGCATAGGCACAGTTTGCGGTTGCAGAACTGTGCTGCACTGAACTTATTTTATAATCCGCTGTCAAAAATAAGTTGGTTAGCCAAATGAAAAAAATAGGCAAAAGCTTGTTGGAAAATCTGGATAGTCGTAATCCCTCAATGCCAGCCAAATGCAGCTATAATCTTAAGTGGATAAGGCAACTAGCAAAAGACTTGCTTATTCATTTTGAGCCTTCTGATATCCTCTTTACTTGGGTTGTTTAGTGTTGAGTGTGCAGCCTTAATTGCTTCAAGACATTCCATCTTAATGTGATATTTGCCCAGGTACTTGGAGGGTAGGTGGTGTACTGGCAATGTCCCGTGCATTCGGTAATCGTCTACTGAAGCCATTTGTGGTGGCAGAACCTGAAATTCAGGTAGCTTGTTGCAATTGAGTTATGCCAAGATTTTAATTTCTATTTGGACATAGCTGAAAGCCTGAAACCAATGTTCTTGTTTGAACCTAGTGTTGATCGAAAATACAGCAAGAGGTTTCTGATAACTGCTCAATGCGTCTTTATATGAGTTGTTCTGTTGCATAATCCTGATGACCTGTGAAGCTTGATGAAATCTTTTCTAACAAATCGCAGGAAGAATTGGTCGATGGAGAATTGGAAAGTCTAGTTCTTGCAAGTGATGGACTTTGGGATGCTGTAGAAAATGAGGTAACCCGCTAACTCTATTACCAAGTGTAGTATTTCTCAGCCTGAAAGCAACCAGAATTTCCAAAGCAAAGCACTGTTGCACAAGAAGCATTTTCCGAATCTGCTATGTGCTCGCATTCTTAGTGACAGCGAAATGCTCCTGTGCAAATGTGGCAAGCAGAATGACACATGACACTGTATTTCTTTCACGGATTTGTTACAATGTTTTTTCCTCAAACAGGAAGCTGTATCCCTTGCTAAAACAGAAGACGTACCAGAGTCCGCGGCCAGGAAACTCACGGAGATTGCCTACTCTCGAGGCAGCGCTGACAATATAACATGCATCGTGGTGCAATTCCACCATGACAAAACTGGAGGGTGAGATGAACGACAGCTGATTGAAGGATTCTCTGCTTCAGGCCTCTATTATTTATCCTGCAAGCGGAGTGGGGTTTCTCCCAGATCTATTGCTTCTGTAGCAACTGTTAAAGGATCTTTTCTATTGATTCTTTTCCTTGTGTGGGAGATCTTCTCTTTTCTTTTTGAGTTGTGTAAACAGAAAAAATTGAATTTGAATGCATACTAATAATTTGCCAGTTACTGGCTACACATTTGTGACTGTACCTGTATTTTTCATGTGTATCCTTAGGAAAACAGTCCACTTGTTTTCCTTTGAGTGCGGAATAAGCCCAGCCCAAGCTTAGCCATTCGCCGCATCTGTTTCTGTTGCCACTGGTTGTCAAGGTTGTAGTATCGTAGTTGCCATGTTAGTGATCTTATATCTGGTATTTCCCGTCACAGGCTAGGCGCCATCTGCTGCAGACGGTCTTGAGGTTTAGGCTGTCCTCGTGGGTCGGGAAGCGGGAGAGGAATTCGCCGGCGATCTCTGGAGGAAGTAAAGAAGCATGTAAATCGGAGCTTACCGATTAATTCACGTTCCACTCTGTAAAATTGCTCCTAAAAGAATAAATCTCTACCAAGCTAAGAAAAGGAGAGTCGCCGGCTGCATCAACTTGCCTTGGCGATTAATTAAATGTAAAGTTTGTTGCCGCAGAGCAAGTCTAGATTTTGTTGTTGCATGGAAATGTAAGAATGCTCCGATCAAAATCAGATTATATAAACTAGCAAATGTACGTGTTGCAATAACACAAAAAATGCGATAGTTATGATGAATAATATTTCATGTCATGTAGCTGCATATATTTAAATTTTATGTTCTATATAACATACTGCATATGCTGCATGAGTGAAAATAAAAATAAAAAACAATATGTGGATTTGAACTTACGACCTAAGCAAAGCAAACAGAGAACATCACACCACGTTCAAACCACTAGGGAAGAGCATATTTTGTGTAAAATGTCCATCCATAGATTATCTTTATTAAATTGCGTATATTACCCAAGAAGCAAAAAAAAAATAGCATGGCGCCCCGGGCTAGGGTGCCATGCTATCGAGGCGCGGGCCCCTCTAGCCTGGCGTGGTAGGGTTCACGACGCCTTTTGCCGGGGCGTCGTGCAGTAGAGCATGGTGTCCCAGGGCCGGACGCCATGAGAAAGGGTTAGATCGTGAAATAATTTGAATTTGAGTTCATTTTGTGAGAAAAAGGGTCAATTTTATAAAATTTGCCCAACCTGATGCACACGCTGTTTTTAAATGATAAGTAGCTCTAAGAAAATATTCCGACCCGTATTCACTAGTAGAGAACAGGGCATCAGTACCGGTCTTATTAGGCCTTTAGTACCGGTTGTGCAACCGGTACTAAAAGGTCGAGACAAAAGGGGTACCCCTTTAGTACCGGTTTTATAAACAACCGGTGCTAAAGGCTCTCCACGTGGCCGAACCTGCGCGCGCGCAGCTGAGGACCTTTAGTACCGGTTGGTATTGGCAACCGGTACTAAAGGTTCCTGTTTTTTTTTTGCCCCCCTTATTTTTTCGGGGGGTTAGGTTTTCGGTTTTTTTTCTTTTCGCTTATTTCTCAGGGTTTAGGGTTTCTGTTTTTTTCCTTTTCGCTCATTTTTCAGGGTTTCGGAGGAGATCACGTATAAAGTACTCACTACACATATAAAGTACTCTTTACACATATAAAGTACTCTCGTTACATATAAAGTACTCATAATTACAATTGAGATCACCGTTAGCTAGTACATGCATGGAGGGAGTCTATTAATCAACATAGTGGAATTCACCGAATTCATCTACGACTTGCGTCACAATGAATCCCGCCAATTCCTCCGCAATAGCTTTTACGCGGTTTTTAGTAGGAGCTGGTTCCGCTTCCTTGCCATCTTTAAAAGAAGGAGATCAAATCAGTGATCGAAACTAAACATGATTGATGGTAGCAAAATAAAAGTTGTGTATGATGTTTACGTACCTCTCGATTTCTTATACTATTGACTCTCTCATTGACCCTCATGTGAATATACTCGCAAACGTAGTATCCACATAGTTCCGTCCCCTGTGGTTGTCGCAGACACCACTATACAAGAATTTAATTTAATCAAATAATAATCAAGAGAATGATAATGGTATTAGAAAGATACATAGACCTAGATACGTAGTAGTACTTACGTTGTTAGCCTTGAACTCCAGCTTAGGTTTCCATTCACCGCGTTCTTCCGCGATGAACCTTTTCCAAACCCTGCCCGGAAAAGAAAATGAATTGAGGAGTTATTACTTATACTTTTGATATCCGGAAATGAACGAAAGAGGACGATATAGTGCGATTGAAATTACCTCTTGAGCATTAGACGCACGCTTTTGTAATCATCTTGATCTTTCCTTAATGAGTCCCAGACTTCAACGTGTCCTTCCTCGAGTCTAATGATTAGCAGAATGAAGTGGTACCTGCGCACATTTATATACGCAGGTATTCAGAACTCATCAATTACACTTAATATCGGGAAAGCAAAATAGAATGTGTACAAGACAGTAACACTCACCCGAAGTTGTAAGGAAAAAGTATTTCCTTTCTGGTACTTTGTCGCTTAAAACACGTTAGCAAAACGTCCTCTGTTTCCTGGGCATACAGAGGATCTTGTACGGTGACTTCATGAACTTTATCCGGGTCAATGAACCCAATGTCCCAGATTCCTCCCATTCGGCATTCACGAATCTTCATTCTGCATAATAGCGTACAAAAGAATGTTGTGAGGATAATTACAAGCAATGAACGAGCTTAACTATAAATAATTAAATTACACGAATAAATTACTTACAGACAATAGCAGCTGATGATAGATTTGTCGAGAGCAAGTTGATTGTACATCTGAAAAAGTTCGGAGAACGCAACCTCCACACCATATTGTCGGAAGAAGTGTTGTTCCTTAACTCCCGCCATGAGACACATTTTCCCTTCTTTAGCGGCGGCCATGTACCAGTTATGCAATTTATATAACTGTGTTGTTAGAGCACTCGGATTTTCGACCAGAGGCAGCCCGAGTTCAAATTTATATTGAATTGTTATCTGCGCTATGGGGCAACCTGTGTCGCCAATGACAACTTCTCCATGCTCGATTTCCCGAGCTTCAGAAGGCACAATGAGCGGGGCGATCGATTGTGCTTCTTGTTCTCCGAGCTGGGCAACTCTTTTCCCGCACGCTTTTTCTTGCTCCATCTGTGAGGAAAGTACCTTTTCAATACCTCGCTCATAGTCTGAAAGGGGCGGTGGTGGAGGGTCATATAGGTTGTCAACGGTGTGATCTTTTACCTCAGTTGGTATAGTCTTCAGAAGTTCCTTCATGGGGTCCAGTCTTGCCTCCAGTCTTTCCTTTTTTTCTGTTCAAAAAAGGCTCTCGCCTCTTCACGTGTGCTCACTTCTAATTCCTCCTGAGTCATCTCGCCAGCTAACTTCTCAGGAGCCTTGACTTCCTTGGGTTTTTTTGCACGTTTCTTGACAGGGGACGACGTGAAAAGCTTCCGCTTTGTCAAACTACTAGTGGGCGCAGCAGTCGGCTGACGGGACGGCGCGGGCGATGGACTCGCGGTGGGCTCCCAATCGTCGGGGGAGGAGGGTGGACTTTGCTGTGGTGAATTTCTAACCGGAGGAGTCGGTGGCCTTGGCGCCGAGTCTGGAAACTTGATATATTTCTTCTTCCATAGAACGATACCAAGTTCGACATCTCCCAATGTCTTCTCGCCTTCAGCTCCGGGAATGTCAAGATGGATTGAGCTGAATCCCGACATAACTTTCGTCACCCCGACACGAGCAAATCCAGCCGGAATCTCACCAAAATGGAAGGTTGATCCAAGTTGATGCGGTAAAGCATAGCCATTCGCCACCGGAAACTAATGTTCTTCATTGGCGCATGTAACTCACAATTTGTCTTCTCCGTGATATCATCCACGGGGTAGCGCGCCGCCGACGGTTCATCAACTGCAGGATCTTGTAGCTGCGTGGAACCCACGCTGCTTTTCCGCTGAGATGGGCAGACATCGACTGCATGATCTTGTACTCGCGGCTGAGATTCCCTTTGCTGGGTAATTAAGGCCAGTTGCTCCTTCACATCCTGCATCTGGCGTTCTAATGCAGTAAACCTCTCCGCCTCCCTCTTCTTACCTCTGCAATGTTTTCTATAAGTTGCAGCGTGCTCCGGAAACCCTTCAAGAAAACCAACCCCGCCTCCTCTGCCTCGACATCGTCCCCAGTGTTCTTTATTCCCGAGGGCGAGTGAAAGCTCGTCGTCCTCTCTATCGGGAACATATTTTCCCTGTCGGACTAGTTCTATTGCGTCAACTAGTTTTTTGGTGACTCTTTTAATTCTTTTCTTCCATTTTCCCTTTGCAACAATCAGCCCTGTGTTTGGGTCCAACACTGCCCCATGCGCAAACAACCATAACTTGGACCTGTCGGGCCAGTCATCTGTCTGTGGAATGATCCCTTTTTGACGCAGCTCGTTTTCATAGGCTTCCCACTTAGGCACGGCAGTCTTGTAGCCACCTGAGCCCAAACGATGGAAATATTTCTTCTTCTTAGCATTCAACTTATTTCGTTTCGATCGGGCCACAGCGACGGCCGATTTCTTATACGCCACAAATTCAGGCCAGTCATCTTTTAGCTTCTCTAGATGTCCAGTGAAATCTGGAGTTTTTTCTCATATTTTCTCCACAATGTTTTCTTCCAGTTGTTGAATTGCTCGGCCATCTTGCTAAGAGTCCACTCCTTGACTTTATCCTTCCTCCTCTGTGGGAGATTTGCCGGTAGGCTGAAATAACCCAATATCGACTCCCAAAGGGTTTCTTTAATTCTGTCCTCGACATATTTTGCGCCAATGTTTTTTTTCTTCGGCTCATTCCATTCTGCAACGGTGATCGGGACCATGTCCCTTACAAGAAATCCGCATTGAGCTATGTATTTAGTGGAGATTCCATCGGGTTTCTCCGGTTTGCCTTTTATGCTAACTTCGTCGATCGACAACTTTGCACCATCCGGCAGCTTTAACCCTTGGGCTGGGCCTCGTTTACGGATTGTCGACGTAGATCCAGAGGGCTGAAAGAAAAATGTTTCGTTAATAAGTGCGCATATAAATCAATTAATGCATCTAGCTAGTGATCAACAAGACTTAATATATACCTTGCCGGAGTTCTCTACGGAGTTTTGTAACGACACTTCTTCTTCGTCGTCGTCTCTGAAGTTTTGTAACTCAAGTCCCTCACCGGAGTCGTTCAAGCATTTCGCGCTGAAATCTTCGCCGTCTTCTTCGTCGGAATCTTCTCCATCGGAATCTTCTCCATCGGAATTGGGTCCAAGGGTCTTATCAAATATAAGTGCTTGAAAGCGTTCTTCTTTCTCCAAGTCTCGGATGAAGTCCGGGGCGTCGATGATGGGGGCATCGTCCTCCATAGCTCAATGTCACTGCAAATTTGTAATTCAAACTTAGCAATATTTCAAACTTTGCTAAATTTTGAAACTTTGCTACTAGAATTTTCAAACTTAGCAAAATTCACATATTTACTAGAATAAAAAAATGACAATGCACATATTTACTTATTTACTAGAATAATTTCTAACTTAGCAATATTTCAAACTTAGCTAAATTTTCAAACTTTGCTACTAAAATTTTCTAACTTAGCAATATTTCTAACTTAGCAAAATTAACTTTCAAAGTTAACTTAGCAAAATTATTTTTAGTAACTTAGCAAAATATTTCTAACTTAGAAAAATTATTTTTAGTAACTTAGCAAAATATTTCTAACTTAGCAAAATATTTCTAACTTAGCAAAATTTTCAAAGTTATTTTTAGTAATGTTTCTAACTTAGCAAAATTAACCTAAACAAAATTCTAGTAAATAAGTAAATATTTCTAACTTAGCAAAATTAAGCAATATTTTGCTACACTAAGCTAAACAATAATAAGCTAAACAAAATTTAAAACTTGCTAACTTTACAAAATTTGCTAAGTTTACAAAAAAGTTTTTTGCTAAGTTTACAAAATTTGCTAAGTTTCAAATTTGCTAAAATTTCTAAGTTTACAAAATTGCTAAGTTTCAAAATTGCTACACTAAAAATAACCTAAACAATAATGGTTTTTTTTTTGCTAAGTTTCAAATTTGCTAAAATTGCTAAGTTTACAAAATTTGCTACAAAATTTGCTAATAATAATCTAAACAATAATAATCTAAGCAATATTTCTAACTTAGCAAAATATTTCTAACTTAGCAAAATTTGTAACTTAAATGTGCTAACTTAAATTTGTGCTAACTTAAAATTGCTAACTTAAATTTTTGCTACTAAAAAAAACTTACCTAAAACGTGGAGGCCGGCGATGGCGCGGTGATGGCGCGGTGGTGGCGCTGTGGTGGGAGGCCGGAGAGGCGCGGTGGTGGCGCGGAGGTGGGAGGCCGGAGAGGCGCGCGCGCGGTGGTGGAGGCCGGCCGGAGAGGCGCGGTGGTGGAGGCCACCGGAGAGGCGCGGTGGTGGACAGAGACGGCGGGGGGACGCGCGGCGGTGGACGGAGAGGACGGGATGGGTGGCGCGCGGTGGAGGCCGGAGGAGCAGGGCTTCGCCGTCGCCGTGGAGATCGCCGGAGGAGAGAGACGACACGGGCTCTTCGTCGATTTTGGGGATCGAATCGTCGATCCCCACTTAAAACTGCATTCAAAAGGCCTTTAGTACCGGTTTTTATCTAGAACCGGTACTAAAGGGTCTTTAGTACCGGTTGTAGATAACAACCGGTACTAAAGGTCTGTTTGGGCTGCGGCGAAATTTCGCGCGCGAAGCCCACCCCTTTAGTACCGGTTGTTTTTTTTTGTTTTTTATTTTCTGTTTTTTCTATTTGGTTTCTGTTTTGTTTTTTTCTCTAGTTTCTTTTTATTTTATATCTATGTAATTTAATTGTCTTAAAATTTATAATAATTATCTATTTATTTTAGAAACATCGTTAACACCAATGACGTCAATTCTCTAGTTTCTTTTTTCTTTCTTATGTTTCCTGTTTTTTATATCTATTTGGTTTCTATTTTGTTTTTTCTCTAGTTTCTTTTTCTTTAATGTATATTTAATTTAATTGTCTACACAATTGTAATAATTATCTATCTATTTGTTTTCTATAAAAATGGACCCGAGCTATGTAACTGGATTAAATAAAGATGTTTGAATATGAATTTGAATAACTTGTGCATACTTTTGAATCTGACAAAAACGAACCACACAGTTACATAAAAGGATACATTATTACACATCACTAACAGTTACATAAAAGGATACATTATTACACATCACTAACAGTTACATTACTACATAAACGGACCACACAGTTACATAAAAGGATTAGGAGGAACGGCGGGAGGAGCCCTAGGATCCAACATCACCAACATTATTCTACATAAACGGACTTGCTAGCTCGAAGGCCGTAGGTTTAGGGGAACGGCGGGAGGAGCCAGCCCCGTGGGCGGCCGCCGGTTCTCGCGCGCACGTTTGCGGCGGAGGGCAAGATCCATGGAGGATGAGTCTTTCAGCGCCCAATCCAGCTCGGAAGCCTCCTTCGCTTTGAGCTGGTAGACAGTCTTGGCTCGCTTGACAGGGTAGTCGCGGACAGACTGGAAGGAGTCTTCCATGGCCTCCTATATCTGCAACCCACAACCCTCTTCCCCGTCGTCGCTCCAGTCGAAGTCGTCGTCCTCCTCCTCCTCCTCGGGAGGAGCGGCGGCGCCTGGTGGAAGTGCAGCGGCGCCAAGTGGAGGTGCGGCGGCACCTGGTGGAGCAGGAGGCCGGTAGGAGGGCATTCCTCTCCACGCCGGGCTCGTGGGCATACAGCGGGATAGGCTCCCACGGTAGCGCCCAAGCGCGCTCTGCCGAACACGCTCGACCTCGTCCAGAAGGCGCTGCGGTGGGCGTGGCGGATCCATCTCGTGGAGACGATGCGTTCGTGGCTAGGAATGGTGGATTAGGGTTTACCCGTCGGCGACAATATATAAAGACCTCCAGGGCAGCGCTAGGGGAAACACGTGGCTAGGGCAGCGCTGGGGGAGGACACGTGGCTCCGCAAAGCCCGACTTTAGTCCCGGTTGGTGTTACCAACCGGGACTAAAGAAGCACACGAACCAACCGGGACTAAAGAAGCACACGGATCGTGTGTTTCTTTCAAGCGCTTGTGAGACGTTGGATCAGGGGTGAGCCCGACTTTAGTCCCGGTTGGTGTTACCAACCGGGACTAAAGAAGCACACGGATCGTGTGTTTCTTTCAAGCGCTTGTGAGACGTTGGATCAGGGGTGAGCCCGACTTTAGTCCCGGTTGGTGTTACCAACCGGGACTAAAGAAGCACATGGATCGTGTGTTTCTTTCAAGCGCTTGTGAGACGTTGGATCAGGGGTGTGTTTCTTTTGAGGGATTGTAAGCTGTTGGATCAGCAGTATCACGACCAATTCGTGAGCACACGTACCCTATATATAGCCCCCCCTCCCGGAATTCCAGCGTCACTCACTCACTCACACAAAACATTCCAGCGTCACTCGGAGAGGCATCTTTGGGCAACCAGCGGCAAGACGTCTCTGATGACCTGCGACCGTTCCAAACGGTTGCAGATCATCAGAGATGTCTTGCCGGACGGTTGTAGATCATCAGAGACGTCTTACCGCTGCTTGGATCGAAGTGGCGCTCAAACACAAAACATTCGGGTTTCCTAGCTATGCCCGACACTGAATGCAACGACATTCGACCGTGAATCAGTGTCGGGCTGTAGCTAGGAGAAACCGTGTGTTTTGTTTCCCAGGTTACTCACTCATATATTTACCTTGTGCTCAAACACAAAACATTGTGTTGGTAAAACTGCAGCTGATTGACATAGTGTTTAGATCTCTCTTCTGAGTTTTCAGGACATAGTTACATAAAAGGTTTAATACATTATTACACATCAGTAACAACATCCCTATCTAGTGTTCACTTTTTCTTCTTGTGTGTCCCTTTTTTCTGATTGCGCCGTAGCCATGGACATTCTTCATCATTTAACACGATGCTTGGGTCAGTTTTCACTTTGAAGGGCGGAATTTCATCAAACTTATTGTAATCTTCTGACATGTCTGTCTTGTCCTCCACTCCCACGATGTTTCTTTTTCCTGAAAGAACTATGTGGCGCTTTGGCTCATCGTATGATGTACCGGCTTGCTTATCTTTTCTTTTTTTCGGTCTGGAAGACATGTCCTTCACATAGAAAACCTGAGCCACATCATTGGCTAGGACGAATGGCTCGGTGCGGTACGCAAGATTCTTGAGATCCACTGTAGTCATTCCGTACCGCCGGTCTATCTCTACCCCGCTTGACAGGTTGACCCATTTGCACTGAAACAAAGGGATCTTAAAAGAAGGTCCATAGTCAAGTTCCCATATCTGCTGTATGCAACCATAATATGTGTCCTTTGTCCCATCGTCATTTGTTGCATCAAAGCGGACACCACTGTTTTGGTTAGTGCTCTTTTTGTCTTGGGTTTCCGTGTAAAATGTATTCCCATTTATCTCGTACCCTTGGAAAGTCAATATAGTCGAAGATGGTGACTTGGCCAACAAGTATAGCTCTTGTCCAACAGTGTTGTTATTAATGAGATGTGTACGCAACCAACTGCCGAAAGTATCCACGTGTTTCCCTTTAATCCAGAAGTTAGTCTCCTCCGGGTATTGGGAGCGTAAAATATCCATGTGTTTCACGATATACGGAGCCACCAATCTGGAATTTTGTAGAACTGTGTAGTGTGCTTGAGTGAAAGAATGCCCGTCCATACATGTTGTTGCTTTCTTTCCTAGCGTGCCTTTTCCACGCAGTCTCCCCTCATGGCGCGATTGAGGAACACCGATCGGCTTAAGATCAGGAATAAAGTCAACACAAAACTCAATGACCTCCTCTGTTCCATAGCCCTTGGACATGCTTCCTTCTGGCCTAGCACGGTTATGAACGTATTTCTTTAAGACTCCCATGAACCTCTCAAAGGGGAACATGTTGTGTAGAAATACAGGACCGAGAATGGAAATCTCTTCGACGAGGTGAACTATGAGGTGCGTCATAATATTGAAGAAGGACGGTGGAAACACCAACTCGAAACTGACAAGACATTGGACCACACCAGTCTGTAAACTTGGTAGAGTTGCTGGATCGATTACCTTCTGAGAAATTGCATTCAGGAATGCACATAGCTTCACAATGGGTACTCGAACGTTTTCCGGTAGAAGCCCCCTCAATGCAACCGGAAGTAATTGTGTCATAATCACGTGGCAGTCATGAGACTTCAGGTTTTGGAACTTTTTCTCTGCCATGTTTATTATTCCCTTTATATTCGACGAGTAGCCAGACGGGACCTTGATACTGCTCAGGACTTGAAAAAAGATCTCCTTCTCTTCTTTGGTAAGAGCGTAGCTGGCAGTACCTTGGTACTTCTCTGGATTCAGGTTGTCTCGTTCGTGCGTACTTTGCTGGTCCTGCCGTGCATCCGATGTATCTTTCGTCTTCCCATACACGCCTAAGAAGTTTAGCAGGTTCACGCAAAGATTTTTCGTCACGTGCATCACGTCGATTGCAGAGCGAACCTCTAGGATTTTCCAATAGGGTAAATCCCAAAATATAGATTTCTTTTTCCACAAGGGTACGCGCTTGTTAGCGTCTTTTGGAACATTTAGACTGCCAGGACCCTTTCCAAATATTACTTCCAAATCCTTGACCATGCCATATATAACATCACCATCAGGGCGTGTAGGCTTCGTTCGGTTATCTGCCTCACCTTTGAAATGCTTGCCTGCTTTTTTACGGGATGCCTGTTTGGAAGAAATCGACGATGACCAAGGTACACATTCTTGTTACCTAAATATATACTGTCAGTCTTATCTAAACAGTGCGTGCATGCATTGTATCCCTTGTTTGACTGTCCTGAAATGTTACTAAGAGCAGGCCAATCATTGATGGTTACAAACAGCAACGCTCGTAGGCCAAATTCCTCCTGTTTGTACTCATCCCACACACGTACGCCTTCGTCAGACCACAACTGTAAAAGTTCGTCAACTAATGGCCTCAGATACACATCAATGTCGTTGCCGGGTTGCTTCGGGCCTTGGATAAGCACTGGCATCATAATATACTTTTGCTTCATGCACAACCAAGGGGAAGGTTATAGATACATAGAGTCACGGGCCAGGTGCTATGACTGCTGCTCTGCTCCCCAAACGGATTCAAGCCATCTGTACTTAGACCAAACCTTAAGTTCCTTGCGTCAGCTGCAAATTCCCAAACGCACTGTCGATGTTTCTCCACTGAGACCCATCAGCGGGTGTCTCATCATCTCGTCTTCCTTACGGTCTTCTTTGTGCCATCGCAACAACTTGGCATGCTCTTTGTTTCGGAACAAACGTTTCAACCGTGGTATTATAGGAGCATACCACATCACCTTCGCGGGAACCCTCTTCCTGGGGCTCGGCTCGCCCTCAACATTACCTGGGTCATCTCGCCCGATCTTATACCGCAATGCACCGCATATCGGGCATGCATTCAAATTCTCGTACTTCTCACCGCGGTAGAGGATGCAGTCATTGATGCATGCATGTATCTTCTCCACCTCTAATCCTAGAGGGCAGACAATCTTCTTTGCTTCGTATGTATTGTGCGGCAATTCATTATTCCTTGGAAGACTCTTCTTAAATATTTGTAGCAACTCCTGAAATGCCTTGTCAGATATTCCATTCTTTGCCTTCCACTGCAGCAATTCCAGGGTGGTACCCAGCTTTTTCTGGCCATCTTCACAATTTGGGTACAACAATTTTTTGTGATCCTCTAACATGCGCTCCAACTTCGACCACTCGTTTTCACTTCCGCACTTCATCTGTTCATCAAGAATGACCCGACGAAGATCATCATCATCGGACTGATCAACAATGACCTCGAGCTCAAACTTCGTCTTCCCCCATTGTAGTATCACCGTGTTCAGAGAACACGGGATAGTTGTCATCATCCTCTTCTTCAGGGTTTTCCATTATAACCCCTCTTTCTCCGTGCTTGGTCCAACAAAAATAATTGGGCATGAAGCCTTGTCGCAACAAGTGGGAGTGTATGGTTCTTACGCTCGGGTAATTCCTGTTATTCCGACATTCATCACATGGACAAATCATAAAACCATTCTTCAGCTTGTTTAACTTAACCACATCGAGAAAACGATGCATGCCATCAATGAACTCGGGACAGCGTCGATCACCGTACATCCATTCTCGGCTCATCTGCATTACATAAATATATCAAAAACCATTACACCAGCTAAATAATGAATAGAGATACGTGACCAAATTAATTTATACAAGTTCATCACATTAAAATCAAAGTAGAGTAGTGCCCAAATGTAATACATAGTTCTCACGAAACATACATCAATCGAAACTAACATACAACTATCTAAAGAATTTAAATCCAACAACAAATGCGATCAGAATCGCAACCAAGGTAACTATTGAACCAACAGCATAATGATACCAAGCCTCTTGACTAATGGCATATTTTCTAATCTTTTTAAGCTTGGCGCGCATTGCATCCATCTTCCTCTCGTGAGCAGTGACGACGTCGGCAAGCTCGACCCCGTGAGCATCAACGATGTCGGCAATCTTCAAGTCCAATTCCATCTTCTCTTCTAGGCATTGGAGACGAAGATCTTCACTTATCTTCAATTTTGCTCTCAAATCGTCGTTTTCTTTTTTAAAATACTCGACAATAGGGTCGGCCGGAATTTCCGGTTCAACTACCTCCTAAATAAAAATATATCTACGTCAAGTTGGTCGGCATGATTGTTATAAACACGAAACAAAATAAATAGTTAAAAAGATATACCACATCCGAATCATAGACCGGACGAGGGCCGAAGGGGACGGATATCAAAACCATGACACTATACATATATAAAAAAACATAAGAAAATTATACAAGAAATAATTATGCATTTAAATCATATAACTAACAATTTTTAAAATAAAAGATAAAAAAGAGGCTCACCGAGGTGGTGTCGGTGACGGAGCGGCGCGGGCGATCGACGGCGGTGAGGAAGGGGACACTATATAAAACCACAAATTATACTTTAATTTGAGCTCAAAATGCATATAAAACAAATGAAATCCCTAACTTAGCATTTCATCAAACACCTTGCAAGCACCACCAAAATCAAACTTGCTAAACTTGCACGAAAATGAGCTAAACTTGAAATGCCGGAAGAGGAGATGAAGAAGTTGCTAACCCTTGTATAGGGTGCCACCAATCTTGACAAATGTTGGAGAAAAAAGCGGTGAACTAGAGCTTGGGAGAGAGGAAAAATGGAGTTGGGTCGAGTTGCTTCTGGCTCGGGGTGGAAGAAGGGTTATAGTGCCCGAAACCTTTAGTACCGGTTTTTAAAAGGAACCGGTACTAAAGGTCTCGCCGTGGGGCCACCAACCGTGGCCGCTTGTGGCCGCGTGGCCTCCAACTCTTTAGTACCGGTTGCAATTAATTAACAACCGGTACTAAAGGGTAGGTCCTCGCCGCGGTGCCACGAACACAACCGGTGCTAATGCTCCCCTTTAGTACCGGTTTTTGTTGAACCGGTACTAAAGGTGGCGCACCAAAGCCTCCTTTTCTACTAGTGATTCATGTGCATCAGGGTTGGCCTACTGGGCTCCGCTCCTGACTCGATGTCATGCAAAGTGAGGGTACTTCAGTTGGCTAGGTTTCTTGCAGTGGAACTTACCCACCTGGGTCCAATCCTAAACTTTTGGCACAAGTATTTCCATCTAAACTTTTGACGCAAGTGTTTTCAGTTTCGATAATCATTCTAAACTTTCTGGCGATATTTGGGTGAAAAGCAAAATCGACTACATTTACCTACGATAACTTGCCAATTTTAAGATTTGTCGGGTCACTATCAGACATGCTAAAGAAAAACGGAAAATAGATCCGTGAGACTTTATTCGGTGCGACATCGCCTACAGTCTGAGAGGCCAGCAAGCAAAGTTTCCCTCTGGCGGCTAGAGTTGGGAGCTCCTATTCGGTGCTCTCAGCGTTAGCGACATGTCCGACGCCTGCAGGGAGAGGAAGGTGGGTCGGGCCCAGGAACAGGGGCGTCGCCTTCATCGTCTTCTTCCTCACCCGACCCCCGGCCTCCAGTCCACCTCCTCCACCCCCGCCTCCAACGCCGGCCAGACCGCCTGCTGCCGCCACCCGTGGTGCCTCACCCCTGCCCTCCCCGACCGCAGCTCACAACCCATCCACTGTCGCCCCCCGCCTCCCTCTAAATCGCCCTCCGACGAACCCCCATCACCCTAAACCCTAACATCGTCGCCGGCGAGCTCTTCACACCGCACCCGACCCCCCCCCAAGATAAGTTTCTTCCTCACCGACGCCGGCGACGCCGTGGCCAGCCGCGTCGTCCCAGTCTCCGGCGAGTCAAGCCCAATGTCGCTCGTCTATGGTGTGGGGGTACGCGTAGCACCCGTAAAGAGTCAGATTTTCGATGGAACAGCGCACGGGGACAGAGTTACCAGCCCAATAGAGGCACAGTTGAATGCCGCCTTAGTCGTGCCGACTTCAGCCCATGTAACTCAGTTGTTCGTAAGCTCCACAGAAACAGAAGAGGAAGAGAATAGAGAAGTCCTTTTTTTTTCTTAGAGAGAAAAATAGAGAAGTCCTTTGGTACGCGCTTCGGAAATCGGAAGGACGGGTCTCAGAGACGAACAAGACTACATAAGCAAGACGGGCCTGTCTCTTCTCCGATCCATACCCAGGAAGCTCCAAACCCTACCCAACAGTCCAACACCATGTCCGACGGCGGCGGTGGCGAGCCCGGGGCCAGCAGCCCCACGCCGTTGTGCAACTTTGTCCGGAAGCCACCGAAGCATATTCGGAAGCGTCCCGCCGTGTCTGTTGGCTCCGGCGACGAAGCAGGTAGCGGTGACGATGATTCCGGTGCCATCGCGGCCACGCGCTCCAAGAAGCCGCCGTCTACCACTAGCAAGCTATTCTTCTCCTCCGCCGACAACTAGGTTGAGACCCGCCGGTTCCAATTCGAGTCGTCCAGGACGATCCAGTCCTCCACCGACAACGGCGCCACCGCGACGCTCGAGACCGAGACGCCTACAACCGTGACGCGCCCGCCATCCACGAGCGCCAGCTCAAGCAGTCCCTCAAGAAGAACCCTTCTGCCTCGCGGACATCTACAAGGGGATAAGCGGGTACACGGATCACAGGGCCGGATTCCGGCGGGAGCACACGGTGTCTGGGGAGAAGGCCGGTGGTGCGCACGGCCCGCTGCGGGCGTCCGCGTACATACGCCTCTCGACACAGATCGACTACCAGCACGACATCTGCAAGGACTACAAGGACACGGGGTACTGTGGCTATGGCGATTCATGCAAGTTCATGCACGACAGATCTACTTAGAAACTCTACGGGTGCGGTGATCCGGGGAAACCATGGAAACTTCGTCGCCGCGATAAACACTAAGCTAGAGCATGCTCAGGTTGCTTATCGGCAGAAGCACAAGCACTAAGTCAAGGACTACTTATAGTTATAGCCTTATAGCTCAATCACTCGGTTGCAATAGGGTAAACCTAAGATCTGACTGTCAAGATTATGGAGGAAGGATTTGTGTCCCACGGCATTGCAACTGCTATTTTCTATGACTGTCATCATTTAGCTATTGAGTTTGTAAAAATTGATTTCAAAAATGTCGAGGGAAGAAAATTATGTAAAGCATATCAAATGTTGGGGTGGCGGACACAACAAACCTTCCAGATGCGACTCCAGTAGCGGCAAATCTGCCGACGTGGCCCATTAAACTGTCCGGCACTCCCACACCCACCCCATTGCTGGTCAATAGGAGCGGTGTGGGAGTGCCGGACATAGCCCGACAAAGGGCACCACGTCGGATACCGATAGGTGGGTTGGTCCTGTCAGCGACACATGGGCCAGTCAAACAAACTAATCCATGCGAGCCACGACGAGTGGTCAATCTAATTTAAGGGGAGTGGCGGTTTCCCAGAAGGGCGTAGACGCTTCTTCACTTAGCCTTCCCAACACCTCGCCGACGTTAATGCATGCCCATCTACCTCTCCCGTTGGACTTTATATGCTTGCACCGGGCCCCTCTATCTTCACCACCGACCCACTGCTCTCCCACACTTCACCGTCGCGCCCAGTACACTCGGTAGATCACCCATCATGCCTTGGCCAAATCCCAGGACGAACAACGGCAAGGCGAGCTTGTCCCGTGCGCTTCCACCGACTCCACCGCTTTCGCCTGCGGTGGCATCTGAGAGCACGCCTTCTACTTACACTTAACGCATAGGTGCGCTTCGCCTACATCCACATGATACGCGAGATCATGTCGTGGGAGGAATGGTGTTACCCCATGATGACTAGGGCCATTATTTTAGTTTTTATTTATGTAATGTTTGAATAAGGGCCGGTGAACTTTATGCTAAATATAAGTAATAAATTATTTTTGATCTGAATATAATTTGTCCGACTTTGTTGTGCTTCTAAGTTTATATATTTTTTATTTTTTTGACTGGGAGAATTGTTAGGGGCCGGTGCTCCCAATGACGTCCATCCGACATACCGAGGGAGAGGGACGAAAGGAAAATAACTTGGAGGGGGCCAATTGAATATTTGGTTAGTTGGAGGGGTCATATATACAATTTTTTGGTAAATTTGGGGACCTATCATCATACTATAATGTGAGTCTTTCAGAAAAACATCTAACATGGGGAGGACCTAGGCCCCAGCTCACACCCCCTAATTCCGTCCATGGGCATATATTTTTTTAGAATACATCCCCTAGGAGTTCTATTAAACATATAGGAGAAGTGTCAAGCGACACATACAACACCGCGAAGTGGCCTGACCCTGCCAACAATAGGTGACAGGTCCCCGGGAAAGAAAAGCTTACTCTCCCGTTTGCATCCATAGGGGCGACGGCTCCGAAGAACTAAACACGTTACTACCAAACAAACTCGCTAGACGCCACTAGGAGAACTCCTCCTTGATCTTCTTCTTGATGGTTTCCGCCACTGGCACAACTCCGTTGAACATCACAGCGTTCCTGTGCCGCCGCCCGTACCAGAAAACTAGGACGATAGCCGTCCAAAGGTGTCTCGCCGGGCCACGGGCAGGCAAGGTCTAGAAGTCTACCACTGCAGTAGATCAGTGTCAAGCGTAGGCATCCAGTTGATTTTTCCCGACCATTGCAGCCACTAGTAGAAAAGGAGGCTTTGGTGCGCCACCTTTATTACCGGTTGTACAAAAACCGGTACTAAAGGGGGGCATTAGCACCGCGGCGAGGACCTTTAGTACCGGTTGTTATTAGCAACCGGTACTAAAGGGTAGCCTTTAGTACCGGTTGTTCATAGCAACCGGTACTAAAGAGTTGGAGGCCACGCGGCACATGCGGCCGCGGTTGGTGGCCCCACGGCGAGACCTTTAGTACCGGTTGTTTTACCAACCGGTACTAAAGGTTTCGGGCACTATAACCCTTCTTCCACCCCGAGCCAGCTCCATTTGAAGCAACTCGACCCAACTCCATTTTTCCTCTCTCCCAAGCTCTCCCAAGCTCTAGTTCACCACTTTTTTCTCCAACATTTGTCAAGATTGGTGGCACCCTATACAAGGGTTAGCAACTTCTTCATCTTCTCTTCCGGCATTTCAAGTTTAGCTCATTTTCGTGCAAGTTTAGCAAGTTTGATTTTGGTGGTGCTTGCAAGGTGTTTGATGAAATGCCTAAGTTAGGGATTTCATTTGTTTTATATGCATTTTGAGCTCAAATTAAAGTATAATTTGTGGTTTTATATAGTGTCCCCTTCCTCACCGCCGTCGATCGCCCGCGCCGCTCCGTCACCGACACCACCTCGGTGAGCCTCTTTTTTATCTTTTATTTTAAAAATTGTTAGTTATATGATTTAAATGCATAATTATTTCTTGTATAATTTTCTTATGTTTTTTTATATATGTATAGTGTCATGGTTTTGATATCCGTCCCCTTCGGCCCTCGTCCGGTCTATGATTCGGATGTGGTATATCTTTTTAACTATTTATTTTGTTTCGTGTTTATAACAATCATGCCGACCAACTTGACGTAGATATATTTTTATTTAGGAGGTAGTTGAACCGGAAATTCCGGCCGACCCTATTGTCGAGTATTTTAAAAAAGAAAACGACGATTTGAGAGCAAAATTGAAGATAAGTGAAGATCTTCGTCTCCAATGCCTAGAAGAGAAGATGGAATTGGACTTGAAGATTGCCGACATCGTTGATGCTCACGGGGTCGAGCTTGCCGACGTCGCTGCTCACGAGAGGAAGATGGATGCAATGCCGCCAAGCTTAAAAAGATTAGAAAATATGCCATTAGTCAAGAGGCTTGGTATCATTATGCTGTTGGTTCAATAGTTACCTTGGTTGCGATTCTGATCGCATTTGTTGTTGGATTTAAATTCTTTAGATAGTTGTATGTTAGTTTCGATTGATGTATGTTTCGTGAGAACTATGTATTACATTTGGGCACTACTCTACTTTGTTTTAATGTGATGAACTTGTATAAATTAATTTGGTCACGTATCTCTATTCATTATTTAGCTGGTGTAATGGTTTTTGATGTATTTATGTAATGCAGATGAGCCGAGAATGGATGTACGGTGATCGACGCTGTCCCGAGTTCATTGATGGCATGCATCGTTTTCTCGATGTGGTTAAGTTAAACAAGCTGAAGAATGGTTTTATGATTTGTCCATGTGATGAATGTCGGAATACGAGGAATTACCCGAGCGTAAGAACCATACACTCCCACTTGTTGCGACAAGGCTTCATGCCCAATTATTTTTGTTGGACCAAGCATGGAGAAAGAGGGGTTATAATGGAAGACCCTGAAGAAGAGGATGATGACAACTATCCTGTGTTCTCTGAACACGGTGATACTACAATGGGGGAAGACGAAGTTGAGCTCGAGGTCATTGTTGATCAGTCCGATGATGATGATCTTCGTCGGGTCATTCTTGATGAACAGATGAAGTGCGGAAGTGAAAACGAGTGGTCGAAGTTGGAGCGCATGTTAGAGGATCACAAAAAATTGTTGTACCCAAATTGTGAAGATGGCCAGAAAAAGCTGGGTACCACCCTGGAATTGCTGCAGTGGAAGGCAAAGAATGGAATATCTGACAAGGCATTTCAGGAGTTGCTACAAATATTTAAGAAGAGTCTTCCAAGGAATAATGAATTGCCGCACAATACATACGAAGCAAAGAAGATTGTCTGCCCTCTAGGATTAGAGGTGGAGAAGATACATGCATGCATCAATGACTGCATCCTCTACCGCGGTGAGAAGTACGAGAATTTGAATGCATGCCCGATATGCGGTGCATTGCGGTATAAGATCGGGCGAGATGACCCAGGTGATGTTGAGGGCGAGCCGAGCCCCAGGAAGAGGGTTCCCGCGAAGGTGATGTGGTATGCTCCTATAATACCACGGTTGAAACGTTTGTTCCGAAACAAAGAGCATGCCAAGTTGTTGCGATGGCACAAAGAAGACCGTAAGGAAGACGAGATGATGAGACACCCCGCTGATGGGTCTCAGTGGAGAAACATCGACAGTGCGTTTGGGGAATTTGCAGCTGACGCAAGGAACTTAAGGTTTGGTCTAAGTACAGATGGCTTGAATCCGTTTGGGGAGCAGAGCAGCAGTCATAGCACCTGGCCCGTGACTCTATGTATCTATAACCTTCCTCCTTGGTTGTGCATGAAGCAAAAGTATATTATGATGCCAGTGCTTATCCAAGGCCCGAAGCAACCCGGCAACGACATTGATGTGTATCTGAGGCCATTAGTTGACGAACTTTTACAGTTGTGGTCTGACGAAGGCGTACGTGTGTGGGATGAGTACAAACAGGAGGAATTTGGCCTACGAGCGTTGCTGTTTGTAACCATCAATGATTGGCCTGCTCTTAGTAACATTTCAGGACAGTCAAACAAGGGATACAATGCATGCACGCACTGTTTAGATAAGACTGACAGTATATATTTAGGTAACAAGAATGTGTACCTTGGTCATCGTCGATTTCTTCCAAACAGGCATCCCGTAAAAAGCCAGGCAAGCATTTCAAAGGTGAGGCAGATAACCGAACGAAGCCTACACGCCCTGATGGTGATGTTATATATGGCATGGTCAAGGATTTGGAAGTAATATTTGGAAAGGGTCCTGGCAGTCTAAATGTTCCAAAAGACGCTAACAAGCGCGTACCCTTGTGGAAAAAGAAATCTATATTTTGGGATTTACCCTATTGGAAAATCCTAGAGGTTCGCTCTGCAATCGACGTGATGCACGTGACGAAAAATCTTTGCGTGAACCTGCTAAACTTCTTAGGCGTGTATGGGAAGACGAAAGATACATCGGATGCACGGCAGGACCAGCAAAGTACGCACGAACGAGACAACCTGAATCCAGAGAAGTACCAAGGTACTGCCAGCTACGCTCTTACCAAAGAAGAGAAGGAGATCTTTTTTCAAGTCCTGAGCAGTATCAAGGTCCCGTCTGGCTACTCGTCGAATATAAAGGGAATAATAAACATGGCAGAGAAAAAGTTCCAAAACCTGAAGTCTCATGACTGCCACGTGATTATGACACAATTACTTCCGGTTGCATTGAGGGGGCTTCTACCGGAAAACGTTCGAGTACCCATTGTGAAGCTATGTGCATTCCTGAATGCAATTTCTCAGAAGGTAATCGATCCAGCAACTCTACCAAGTTTACAGACGGGTGTGGTCCAATGTCTTGTCAGCTTCGAGTTGGTGTTTCCACCGTCCTTCTTCAATATTATGACGCACCTCATAGTTCACCTCGTCGAAGAGATTTCCATTCTCGGTCCTGTATTTCTACACAACATGTTCCCCTTTGAGAGGTTCATGGGAGTCTTAAAGAAATACGTTCATAACCGTGCTAGGCCAGAAGGAAGCATGTCCAAGGGCTATGGAACAGAGGAGGTCATTGAGTTTTGTGTTGACTTTATTCCTGATCTTAAGCCGATCGGTGTTCCTCAATCGCGCCATGAGGGGAGACTGCGTGGAAAAGGCACGCTAGGAAAGAAAGCAACAACATGTATGGACGGGCATTCTTTCACTCAAGCACACTACACAGTTCTACAAAATTCCAGATTGGTGGCTCCGTATATCGTGAAACACATGGATATTTTACGCTCCCAATACCCGGAGGAGACTAACTTCTGGATTAAAGGGAAACACGTGGATACTTTCGGCAGTTGGTTGCGTACACATCTCATTAATAACACACTGTTGGACAAGAGCTATACTTGTTGGCCAAGTCACCATCTTCGACTATATTGACTTTCCAAGGGTACGAGATAAATGGGAATACATTTTACACGGAAACCCAAGACAAAAAGAGCACTAACCAAAACAGTGGTGTCCGCTTTGATGCAACAAACGACGATGGGACAAAGGACACATATTATGGTTGCATACAGCAGATATGGGAACTTGACTATGGACCTTCTTTTAAGATCCCTTTGTTTCAGTGCAAATGGGTCAACCTGTCAAGCGGGGTAGAGATAGACCGGCGGTACGGAATGACTACAGTGGATCTCAAGAATCTTGCGTACCGCACCGAGCCATTCGTCCTAGCCAATGATGTGGCTCAGGTTTTCTATGTGAAGGACATGTCTTCCAGACCGAAAAAAAGAAAAGATAAGCAAGCCGGTACATCATACGATGAGCCAAAGCGCCACATAGTTCTTTCAGGAAAAAGAAACATCGTGGGAGTGGAGGACAAGACAGACATGTCAGAAGATTACAATAAGTTTGATGAAATTCCGCCCTTCAAAGTGAAAACTGACCCAAGCATCGTGTTAAATGATGAAGAATGTCCATGGCTACGGCGCAATCAGAAGAAAGGGACACACAAGAAGAAAAAGTGAACACTAGATAGGGATGTTGTTGCTGATGTGTAATAATGTATTAAACCTTTTATGTAACTATGTCCTGAAAACTCAGAAGAGAGATCTAAACACTATGTCAATCAGCTGCAGTTTTACCAACACAATCGCGTGGTCGTGAGACGGCAAATCGGCCTTCGATCCAGAGAGCGGCAAGACGTCTCTGATGATTTGCAACAAGTGTTGGGGATGTTGCTAATCATCAGAGCGTCTTGCCGCTGCTTGGATCCGACCAAACGGTTGCAGGACGTAGCTAGGGAACCCGAATGTTTTGTGTTTGAGCGCCACTTCGATCCAAGCAGCGGTAAGACGTCTCTGATGATCTACAACCGTCCGGCAAGACATCTCTGATGATCTGCAACCGTTTGGAACGGTCGCAGGTCATCAGAGACGTCTTGCCGCTGGTTGCCCAAAGATGCCTCTCCGAGTGACGCTGGAATGTTTTGTGTGAGTGAGTGAGTGACGCTGGAATTCCGGGAGGGGGCTATATATAGGGTACGTGTGCTTCTTTAGTCCCGGTTGGTAACACCAACCGGGTCATGTGGCTCACGAAGTGGTCGTGATACTGCTGATCCAACAGCTCACAATCCTCAAAAGAAACACACCCCTGATCCAACGTCTCACAAGCGCTTGAAAGAAACACACGATCCGTGTGCTTCTTTAGTCCCGGTTGGTAACACCAACCGGGACTAAAGTCGGGCTCACCCTGATCCAATCTCACAAGCGCTTGAAAGAAACACACGATCCGTGTGCTTCTTTAGTCCGGTTGGTAACACCAACCGGGACTAAAGTCGGGCTTTGCGGAGCCACGTGTCCTCCCCCAGCGCTGCCCTAGCCACGTGTCTTCCCCTAGCGCTGCCCTGGAGGTCTTTATATATTGTCGCCGACGGGGTAAACCCTAATCCACCATTCCTAGCCACGAACGCATCGTCTCCACGAGATGGATCCGCCACGCCCGCCGCAGCGCCTTCTGGACGAGGTCGAGCGTGCTCGGCAGAGCGCGCTTGGGCGCTACCGCGGGAGCCTATCCCGCCGTATGCCCACGAGCCCGGCGTGGAGAGGAATGCCCTCCTACCGGCCTCCTGCTCCGGTGCCGGAGGAGGTGCGGAGGACGTACGAGCGCGCGTGGTCCGACGTCCCTGACCCCGACGAGGATGCGTACGCCGCAGGGGTGGCGTGAGGATCCGCGGCCGTACCTCCACCAGTCGCCGCCGCCCCTCCGACGAGGAGGAGGATTGCAATTTTGTAGACAATTAAATTAAATATATATTAAAGAAAAAGAAACTAGAGAAAAAAAAAAAGAAACCAAATAGATATAAAAAACAGAAAACATAAGAAAGAAAAAAGAAACTAGAGAAAAAAATAATCAAAAGCCCATTAGTACCGGTTGTAAACTACAACCGGTACTAAAGGGGTGGGCTTCGCGCGCGAAATTACGCTGCAGCCCAAACAGACCTTTAGTACCGGTTGTTGTCTACAACCGGTACTAAAAACCCTTTAGTACCGGTTGTAGATAACAACCGGTACTAAAGGCCTTTTGAATGCAGTTTTAAGTGGGGATCGACGATTCGATCCCCAAAATCGACGAAGAGCCCGTGTCATCTCTCTCCTTCGGTGATCTCCACGGCGACGGCGAAGCCCTGCTCCTCCGGCCTCCACCGCGCGCCACCGTCCCGTCCTCTCCGTCCACCGCCGCGCGTCCCCCGCCGTCTCTGTCCACCACCGCGCCTCTCCGGTGGCCTCCACCACCGCGCCTCTCCGGCCGGCCGGCCTCCACCACCGCGCGCGCGCCTCTCCGGCCTCCCACCACCGCGCCACCACCGCGCCTCTCCGGCCTCCCAACACCGCGCCACCACCGCGCCTCTCCGGCCTCCCACCATCGCGCCACCACCGCGCCACCACCGCGCCATCGCCGGCCTCAAATTTAAGTTAGCAATTTTAAGTTAGCACAAATTTAAGTTAGCACATTTAAGTTACAAATTTATATTAGCAAATATTTTAAGTTAGCAAATATTTTAAATGTAGCAAATATTTTAAGTTAGAAAAGTTAGCAAATATTTTAAGTTAGAAAAGTTAGCAAATATTTTAAGTTAGAAAAGTTAGCAAATATTTTAAGTTAGAAAATTTAGCAAATATTTTAAGTTAGAAAAGTTAGCAAATATTTACTTATTTACTAGAATTTTGTTTAGCTTAATTTTGCTAAGTTAGAAATATTTACTTATTTAATTTTGCTAAGTTAGAAACATTACTAAAAATAACTTTGAAAATTTTGCTAAGTTAGAAATATTTTGCTAAGTTAGAAATATTTTGCTAAGTTACTAAAAATAATTTTGCTAAGTTAACTTTGAAAGTTAATTTTGCTAAGTTAGAAATATTGCTAAGTTAGAAAATTTTAGTAGCAAAGTTTGAAAATTTAGCTAAGTTTGAAATATTGCTAAGTTAGAAATTATTCTAGTAAATAAGTAAATATGTGCATTGTCATTTTTTTATTCTAGTAAATATGTGAATTTTGCTAAGTTTGAAAATTCTAGTAGCAAAGTTTCAAAATTTAGCAAAGTTTGAAATATTGCTAAGTTTGAATTACAAATTTGCAGTGACATTGAGCTATGGAGGACGATGCCCCCATCATCGACGCCCCGGACTTCATCCGAGACTTGGAGAAAGAAGAACGCTTTCAAGCACTTATATTTGATAAGACCCTTGGACCCAATTCCGATGGAGAAGATTCCGACGAAGAAGACGGCGAAGATTTCAGCGCGAAATGCTTGAACGACTCCGGTGAGGGACTTGAGTTACAAAACTTCAGAGACGACGACGAAGAAGAAGTGCCGTTAGAAAACTCCGTAGAGAACTCCGGCAAGGTATATATTAAGTCTTGTTGATCACTAGCTAGATGCATTAATTGATTTATATGCGCACTTATTAACGAAACATTTTTCTTTCAGCCCTCTGGATCTACGTCAATCCGTAAACGAGGCCCGGCCCAAGGGTTAAAGCTGCCGGATGGTGCAAAGTTGTCGATCGACGAAGTTAGCATAAAAGGCAAACCGGAGAAACCCGATGGAATCTCCACTAAATACATAGCTCAATGCGGATTTCTTGTAAGGGACATGGTCCCGATCACCGTTGCAGAATGGAATGAGCCGAAGAAAAAAAACATTGGCGCAAAATATGTCGAGGACAGAATTAAAGAAACCCTTTGGGAGTCGATATTGGGTTCTTTCAGCCTACCGGCAGATCTCCCACAGAGGAGGAAGGATAAAGTCAAGGAGTGGACTCTTAGCAAGATGGCCGAGCAATTCAACAACTGGAAGAAATCATTGTGGAGAAAATATGAGAAAAAACTCCAGATTTCACTGGACATCTAGAGAAGCTAAAAGATGACTGGCCTGAATTTGTGGCGTATAAGAAATCGGCCGTCGCTGTGGCCCGATCGAAACGAAATAAGTTGAATGCTAAGAAGAAGAAATATTTCCATCGTTTGGGCTCAGGTGGCTACAAGACTGCCGTGCCTAAGTGGGAAGCCTATGAAAACGAGCTGCGTCAAAAAGGGATCATTCCACAGACAGATGACTGGCCCGACAGGTCCAAGTTATGGTTGTTCGCGCATGGGGCAGTGTTGGACCCAAACACAGGGCTGATTGTTGCACAGGGAAAATGGAAGAAAAGAATTACAAGAGTCACCAAAAAACTAGTTGACGCAATAGAACTAGTCCGACAGGGAAAATATGTTCCCGATAGAGAGGACGACGAGCTTTCACTCGCCCTCGGGAATAAAGAACACTGGGGACGATGTCGAGGCAGAGGAGGCGGGGTTGGTTTTCTTGAAGGGTTTCCGGAGCACGCTGCAACTTATAGAAAACATTGCAGAGGTAAGAAGAGGGAGGCGGAGAGGTTTACTGCATTAGAACGCCAGATGCAGGAGCAACTGGCCTTAATTACCCAGCAAAGGGAATCTCAGCCGCGAGTAGAAGATCATGCAGTCGATGTCTGCCCATCTCAGCGGAAAAGCAGCGTGGGTTCCACGCAGCTACAAGATCCTGCAGTTGATGAACCAGTTGATGAACCGTCGGCGGCGCGCTACCCCGTGGATGATATCACGGAGAAGACAAATTGTGAGTTACATGCGCCAATGAAGAACATTAGTTTTCCGGTGGCGAATGGCTATGCTTTACCGCATCAACTTGGATCAACCTTCCATTTTGGTGAGATTCCGGCTGGATTTGCTCGTGTCGGGGTCACGAAAGTTATGTCGGGATTCAACTCAATGCATCTTGACATTCCCGGAGCTGAAGGCGAGAAGACATTGGGAGATGTCGAACTTGGTATCGTTCTATGGAAGAAGAAATATATCAAGTTTCCAGACTCGGCGCCAAGGCCACCGACTCCTCCGGTTAGAAATTCACCACAGCAAAGTCCACCCTCCTCCCCCGACGATTGGGAGCCCACCGCGAGTCCATCGCCCGCGCCGTCCCGTCAGCCGACTGCTGCGCCCACTAGTAGTTTGACAAAGCGGAAGCTGTTCACGTCGTCCCCTGTCAAGAAACGTGCAAAAAAACCCAAGGAAGTCAAGGCTCCTGAGAAGTTAGCTGGCGAGATGACTCAGGAGGAATTAGAAGTGAGCACACGTGAAGAGGCGAGAGCCTTTTTTGAACAGAAAAAAAGGAAAGACTGGAGGCAAGACTGGACCCCATAAAGGAACTTCTGAAGACTATACCAACTGAGGTAAAAGATCACACCGTTGACAACCTATATGACCCTCCACCACCGCCCCTTTCAGACTATGAGCGAGGTATTGAAAAGGTACTTTCCTCACAGATGGAGCAAGAAAAAGCGTGCGGGAAAAGAGTTGCCCAGCTCGGAGAACAAGAAGCACAATCGATCGCCCCGCTCATTGTGCCTTCTGAAGCTCGGGAAATCGAGCATGGAGAAGTTGTCATTGGCGACACAGGTTACCCCATAGCGCAGATAACAATTCAATATAAATTTGAACTCGGGCTGCCTCTGGTCGAAAATCCGAGTGCTCTAACAACACAGTTATATAAATTGCATAACTGGTACATGGCCGCCGCAAAAGAAGGGAAAATGTGTCTCATGGCGGGAGTTAAGGAACAACACTACTTCCGACAATATGGTGTGGAGGTTGCGTTCTCCGAACTTTTTCAGATGTACAATCAACTTGCTCTCGACAAATCTATCATCAGCTGCTATTGTCTGTAAGTAATTTATTCGTGTAATTTAATTATTTATAGTTAAGCTCGTTCATTGCTTGTAATTATCCTCACAACATTTTTTGTACGCTATTATGCAGAATGAAGATTCGTGAATGCCGAATGGGAGGAATCTGGGACATTGGGTTCATTGACCCGGATAAAGTTCATGTCAAGACCATAGCTGACCATCCCGAGGACACAGAGGACGTTTTGCTAACGTTTTTAAGCGACAAAGTACCAAAAAGGAAATACTTTTTCCTTACAACTTCGGGTGAGTGTTACTGTCTTGTACACATTTATTTTGCTTTCCCGATATTAAGTGTAATTGATGAGTTCTGAATACCTGCGTATATAAATGTGCGCAGGTACCACTTCATTCTGCTAATCATTAGACTCGAGGAAGGAGAAGTTGAAGTCTGGGACTCATTAAGGAGAGATCAAGATGAGTACAAAAGCGTGCGTCTAATGCTCAAGAGGTAATTTCAATCGCACTATATCGGCCTCTTTCGTTCATTTCCGGATATCAAAAGTATAAGTAATAACTCCTCAATTCATTTTCTTTTCCGGGCAGGGTTTGGAAAAAGTTCATCGCGGAAGAACGCGGTGAATGGAAACCTAAGCTGAGTTCAAGGCTAACAACGTAAGTACTACTACGTATCTAGGTCTGTGTATCTTTCTAATACCATTATCATTCTCTTGATTATTATTTGATTAAATTAAATTCTTGTATAGTGGTGTCTGCGACAACCACAGGGGACGGAACTATGTGGATACTACGTTTGCGAGTTTATTCACATGAGGGTCAATGAGAGAGTCAATAGTATAAGAAATCGAGAGGTACGTAAACATCATACACAACTTTTATTTTGCTACCATCAATCATGTTTAGTTTCGATCATAACTGATTTGATCTCCTTCTTTTAAAGATGGCAAGGAAGCGGAACCAGCTCCTACTAAAAAACCGCGTAAAAGCTATTGCGGAGGAATTGGCGGGATTCATTCTGACGCATGTCGTAGATGAATTCGGTGAATTCCACTATGTCGATTAATAGACTCCCTCCATGCATGTACTAGCTAGCGGTGATCTCCATTGTAATTATGAGTACTTTATATGTAACGAGAGTACTTTATATGTGTAAAGAGTACTTTATATGTGTAGTGAGTACTTTATACGTGATCTCCTCCGAAACCCTGAAAAATGAGCGAAAAGGAAAAAAACAGAAACCCTAAACCCGAGAAATAAGCGAAAAGAAAAAAACCGAAAACCTAACCCCCCTGAAAAAATAAGGGGGGGGGGGCAAAAAAAACAGGAACCTTACCAACCGGTACTAAAGGTCCTCAGCTGCGCGCGCGCAGGTTCGGCCACGTGGAGGGCCTTTAGCACCGGTTGTTATACAACCGGTACTAAAGGGGTACCCCTTTAGTCTCGACCTTTTAGTACCGGTTGCACAACCGGTACTAAAGGCCCAATAAGACCGGTACTGATGCCCTGTTCTCTACTAGTGAGCGCCCAAGCCCAAATCTCTCGGGAAACCACGCATCCGAGCAGGAGATGCGGCAAAGTTTCTTACTCTTGATCGCACAAGGGGCAGGCTGGCGGTGTGTTCTTCTCAACGAGCCACACAAAAAACTTGCAGTTGTATGGTCCCTGGGCATAGTTGTCGGACCGCCTATGAAACCGCATGTGGAGATGGTCATAGTTTGGTAGACTGGCTAGCAGGGCTGATCAGAATGTCTGGCTTGATGAACCCATACAGTCTAGTAGACCTTTTTTTTTTGGGGAAAGCCACCACGGCAACTTTATTAATTGCTGAAAATAGTTACATCGTTTGCGATTACAGCTCTAGTACAAACCGGAGGATCACCATGCCACACACCATGGTTTACCTCATAAAATTTTGAAAGTTCATGAGCTACCATATTGGCTTCCCTAGGACAATTAATGATTAAAAGTAACACGAGCGAAATTACAAATTACGACAAAGAAAAGTACATTCCTTGTATATTGTTGTCGCTGCACCCAGCGAGTTGCCACCATTTTGCATCACCTCCACAACCTCGATACAATCTGATTCGACGAGCAACTTGTTGCATCCTTCCTGTCCGGCCAAAAGAGGTCCATCACGAAGTGCACAAGCTTCAGCTGTTGCTGCATCTTCAACAAATTTCAAATTCCACCTTCCGCACGAAATAAAAGAGCCCAACTGGTCACGAATAATTGCTCCCATACCTCCTGCTCCGGTGTTAACATCAAACGCTGCATCGACATTGAGTTTAACCAAACCATCAGGTGGCTTTGTCCATCCATGTGTCTCAATAGGACAGGGCCCTCTTATTTTCGCTCTCTTGTAATTAAGAGACAAAGCCATGATTGACTGAACTGTTCTCATTGGATCTTGGAGGGTCTCGCCATGAGTAGCTCTACGTCTTTCCCACCATAGATACCATACTGCAACAACCATCAAATCACATGTACGCACTTCTGGCAACATAGGAGCTGAACCAGAATTCAAGAGTAGAGACTCCAAGATTGGCGTGTCTTGTACTTCAAGTGTTGTTTGGGTCTAGCGCACTTGAATTCTGGTTGGCGAGAACTCCTCTGCATGGGATCGCTCCTAACATTGCCCGCCACACATGAATCTTGATCTTTGCTGCGGTACGAAGCGAGCAGATCGCCTTCCAAATAGGGCTGGCTGCCGAAGAACCGAGACCTTGCATTCTCCATAGTTTCCGACCATGTTGGTGATCCCACTCCAAATAGTACGCAGATTTAACCTTAAAGATCCCATTCTTATTATGATGCTAAGAGACAAAATCATTCATCATTTCGACAACTAGAGGAATTTTCAAGGGATTTTTGCTACATCTCCTTCCCAAAAGACATCTCTTAGCTGCACCTCATCCCAAGTTCTTGTCTCATGGTTGATCAGCTCGAAGACCTTTGAGAGTACAATATTCCCTCGTTTGGTCATGATTTTCTTGCTTGGACTACTCAGAATCCAGCAATCCTCCCAAATATTAATATTCTCACCGTCCCCATCTCTCCAAATGTGACCACATTTAAAAGTTTGGATACCATGCCAAATACTTTGCCACGTGTATGAACTCGCCTTCTTCAAATCACAATTCAGTAGATCACCATCCGGATAATACTTTGCTCTTAGCACTTGTGCACAAATAGAATCAGGCTCAGAAAGAAGCCGCCAACATTGTTTGGCTAACATTGCCATATTAAAAGTCTCCAAATCTCTAAACCCCACACCTCCTTGTTTTTAGGAACACACATCTTCCACCAAGAAAACCAGTGCATATGTTTCTGGTGGTCCTCATCTCCCCACCAGAATTGGGACATTGCTTGATTATCCCTTTGCATATCTGTTTGGAAAGTTTGAACACCGACATCGCATATACTGAAATTGATTGAATAACCGCTTTTATAAGTGCTTCCTTACCACCAAAAGAAAGCATCTTTTCTTTCCATCCACTCATCAATTTTATAACTCTGTCAATTAGATGTTGAAAACAATCTGTTCTATCTACCCCGACCAGAGGGGGAGACCCAAGATATTTGTCCGTTATAGCCTCCGTCATAATTTCCAAGATATTACAAACTTCAACCCTCCTTTCAACAAGGGTACATGGACTGAAAAAACTTGATTTCGCTACACTCACCAACTGTCCCGATGCCGTACAATAATCATCTAGAGCACTCTTCAAACTGGCCGCATTAGCACTATCAGCTTTCATTAAAATCAGAGAGTCATCGGCAAATAAAAGGTGAGATATAGAAGGAGCCGATCTACATACTTTCACTCCCTGTAGAGTACCATGCTCCTCCTGATAAGCAATAAGGCTAGTCAAACCTTCATCACAAAGAAGAAATAAATAAGGTGAAAGTGGATCCCCCTGACAAAGGCCTCGAGTGGGGTAAAATAATCAGATAACGAATTATTCAAACAGACTTGGTACCGAACTGAGGTGACAAAAGCCATTATCATCTCCACCCAGCCCACATCAAAACCCATCTGAATCATAATCAGTCTCAAGAAACTCCACTCCACCCTGTCATATGCCTTGTGCATATCAAGTTTCACCGCACAAGTACCATAACTTCCCACTCTCCTATTTTTAATGGCATGATAGCTTTCAAACGCCACCAAAAACTTATCCGAAATGAGTCTCCCAGGAACAAAAGCACTCTGCATTGGTGACACAATCTCAGGTAAAAATATCTTCAGCCTGGCTGCTATCAATTTTGAAATCACTTCGTAAACCATATTACATAAACTAATCGGCCGAAACTGAGATATATGCTCTAGATTTTTGACCTTTGGGATAAGAACAATCGTGGTATCATTCCAACTATCTGGGATCTGCCTTTGATTAATAGCCATCAAAACTTCATCCGTGAGATCCTCACCAATAATATTCCAGATTTTCTTATAAAAGAGAGCATGAAGACCGTCAGGACCATGAGCCTTTAGGTCCCCAATATTATATAAAGCCTTTTTCACTTCATCCCTTGTATACTCCGCTGTCAGAGCATCATTCATCAACTGGGATACACGCGGCTGCACCTTAGCAATCACTGCTGGGTCTGGTGCTTGCACTTCCGAAGAGAACATGCTAGAGAAATAATCAGAAGTTAAGCGTAACATATCTTCTTCCTCCTGTACCCACGCTCCCATGTCATCCTTTAATTTTTTAACATGTTATTTTTCCGACGTTTAGACGCAAAATTATGGAAGTAAGAGGTGTTCAGATCACCTGATCTCAGCCATATATTCAACTCTACCCCTTTGCACCCAATATAACTCCTCTTTTTCTAACATGTTCTCGATCTGAATCTGAAGGTCATTTTGTTTGCTCAGAGCTTCATCATCCATCGGGCCAGACATAACCTCATTCAGTTGTTTCTGAAGATCCCGCAGCTTTGTTCGTGGTCCCTTCAACTCCTCCCTATTCTACTGATGTAAGGATGTATGCACCGCAGCAGTTGCTTGTGCTGATGACGCGCCAGCGGTAGATTTGGCACGCTCCCAAGCTGCCTGCACAATGGCATCGACTGACTCCTCTCTCTCTCTGAGCCATCTAGCTTCAAATCTTTTCTGTCCCATCGGTCTTTGAAGACACACCAGCATGCATGGTACTCTATTCAGTTTTTTTTCGATAAAGGGAACTTTATTACTTAAAAGGTTTAAGCATGTACCCGGCCTCTGCATAGCTAAGATGCACACAGCCACATGTCCACAAGAGTATCAAAACATTGAAAATAAAAGGCGAATTACATATCATCATGAGAAATTGTAAAGACGCCTAAACTGCTGGAGGACCAATCCGAAGATTATGCTGCCATCCATGAAGGGTAAAAATAGCCCTCGCCGAATCCTCCAACCGCGTACACGCCTCCGTGAACAGGGATCGATGCTCCGCACGCTACAAAGGCGCCCATGAACGGATCAAAGCCGTACACCGGTAGATGACCTGCATAAGAGAGACATTTTTGTCATTAAAAACCTTGTCATTTCTACATAGCCATAGCGACCAAATAACGGCAATCGCTCCCACCCTAAATAGATGCTTAAACCTAGAGTCTACACCATTGAGCCAGTTGCCAAATATATTAGCAACACTACGAGGTGGATATAAGTTCGAGGCTATCTGAATGGCTGACCATATAGATCTAGCAAAATTACAATGAAAGAAAAGGTGTTGTATACTCTCGTCATGAGGACAAAATACACACGATTTGTTTCCTTGCCAATTCCGCCGAGCAAGGTTGTCTTTAGTAAGAATAACTGCTCGACGAAGATACCACGCAAACACTTTAGTTTTCAGTGGAAACTTCATCTTCCAAATCTTCTTAATATTAACAACTGGAATCTCAGGTTGCACTAATGCCTTGTACATAGAATCCACCGAGAATTTTCCATTCTCATTGAGGTTCCATCGAAATTTATCAGATCCTTCCGTCAACTGCACTTAAGCAAGACGCTGTAACAAAGCATTCCATGATGCTTGTCTAGGACCAAACAGACTTCTTCTGAACGACACATTTGGTGGGATGGATTCCAGCACCTTGGCGAGTGTATCGCTCTTATGTCGCACAATGTTGTACAAAGCCGGAAATTGTTCTCGGAGAGTGGCATTACCCATCCATTTATCCTCCCAGAACCTAATTTCTGATCCATCCTGAATTGAAAAAGACCCATGCGGAAAAAAGTATTTCTTGGTGGCCATGAGGCCAGCCCAGAAGTGAGAATCACCCGGCTTCCAGTAAACCTGAGAAAGCGCTTGTGAGCCCACGTACTTTCTTCTTAGCAGGGTCTGCCAAATCCCATTCTCGGTTAGTAGCTTAAAAAGCCACTTGCCAAGGAGGGCTCTGGTCTTGACCTCAAGGTCATGAATCCCAAGTCCCCCTTGGTCTTTAGGTCAGCAAACCACACTCCACTTAGTCAAGCGGTACTTTCTCTTCTCATTATCCCTTGCCAAAAGAATCTTGACCGGAAATAATCCAGTCTTTTTAGAACCCCTTTTGGCAATTGGAAGAAAGAAATCATATACAGTACCATATTGCTTAGTACTGAATTTATGAGTACTAATCTTCCCCCTAAGGATAATAATTTCCCTTTCCAGCTGTGTAATCTAGCTTGTAAACGTTCCTCAACCAGTTTCCATTCAGCATTTGTAAGTTTCCGATAGTGGATCGGAATTCCCAAATACTTAATAGGAAATTGTCCCTGCGCACAGCCAAAAAGCTCGGCATACTGAGAAACATCATTTTGGGCCTCACCGAAACAAAACAATTCGCTCTTATGAAATTAATCTTTAATCCCGACAAATGCTCGAACGCTGAGAGAATTAACTTCAGGTTTTTGGCTTTTTTGAAGTCATGATCCATAAAGAGTATTGTATCATCGGCATATTGAAGTATGGACAAACCACCATCCACTAGATGAGGAATAACTCCTTCAATTTGGCCATCAGCCTTAGCACGTTCAATCAAAATAGCGAGCATATCCGCCACTATATTAAATAGCATTGGCGACAATGGATCACCTTGTCTAAGTCCCTTTTTGGTTTGGAAGTATCGACCTGTGTCATCATTGACCTTCATGGCAACACTTCCTCCCGAAATGAAACTATGTATTAAAGCACGCCACTCATCGGAAAAACCTTTCATTTTGAGAGTCTGCTGGAGAAAGGACCATTTAACCTTATCATACGCTTTCTCAAAATCAAGTTTTAGAATCACCCCACTCAACTTTTTGCGGTGCATTTCGTGGACCGTTTCATGAAGGGTAACCACCCCATCCAGGATGTTACGTCCTTGCATAAAAGCAGTTTGAGAAGGGCGAACCACATGATCAGCCTCGGTATTCAGCCTTATCGTCGCGACTTTGGTAAATATTTTAAAACTAACATTAAGAAGGCAAATGGGTCTGAATTGTTGGATCCTTTTTGCCTCATTAATCTTAGGTAATAAAATGATTTCACCGAAATTCAGACGGAACAACTCTAATTGTCCACTGTGAAGGCAGTAGAACAATTGGAGGAGATCAGGCTTGATAACTTCCCAAAAATTCTGATAGAATTCAGCCGGGAAGCCATCGGGACCAGGGGCTTTGTTGTGTTCCATTTGGAAAATAGCCTTTCTCACCTCTTCCTCAGAATAAGGTGCAGTGAGAATGATATTTTCCTCATGAGAAACCTGGGGAATATCTGCTGTTTGGGTCTCATCCAAGGAAAAATGGTCTTCCTCCGGAGCTCCAAACAGGCATTTATAATATTTAGTAATATACGACTTTAGTTGCTCATGGCCTTCGATCGTTCCCTCGTCCTGTACAAGGGAAAAAATACGTTTCTTCCTGTGTCGGCCATTGGCAACACTATGGAAATATCTCGTATTTGAGTCCCCTTCCAGAATGAACTGGGCTTTAGACCGTTGGTACCATTTAAGCTCCTCCTCTCGCAATAATCCAGCAATTTGGGCATTTGATTGATTTTTCAATTCAATCTCTTGCAAAGATAAAGGCCGGATTTCCGCGAATGCTTCGAGGTCATCAATGACAGATGCAAGCCGCTGCTTTTCTTTTTTGAGTAACCCCGTTGTATGACGATCCCATCCGATAAGGTAGTTACGTAGAGCATGTATTTTGTTATTCCACCTCTGGATTGGCGTTGTCCCAGCAACTGGTCTTTCCCAAATCCTTTTGACCATTTCAGCAAAGCCCTCACAGTGTAGCCATCCAAGTTCAAACTTGAACCAACGATTACACTGTGGTCTAGGCAATCCAGTAGTCAATAGGATGGGAGCATGATCTGACAGAGCCTCAATACGTTCTAGAGCCCGTACCGATACCATGGGAAATTTCAATTCCCATTCCGTATCCATAAGTACCCGGTCTAGTTTCTCATATGTGGGTTCTGGCAGACTATTTTCCCAAGTAAATTGTCTTCCAACCATCGAAACCTCTCTCAAGCTCAAGCTGTCAATGACTGCGTTGAACAAAAGAGGCCAATGGTTGTCAAATCGGCCTTTACTTTTCTCAAATGGAAACCGTAGCATATTGAAATCCCCCCCAAGGATTATGGGATGCGGGTTATCATTTACTAGGTTAACCATCTCCACAAGAAAAGCGGCCTTAGGCTCCTCCTGGGCAGGTCCATACACGGCAACAAGACTCCATATGAAATTGTCAGCTTTGTTATGGATATGAAGTTTGATATGAAACTCACCATCCGTAACCGCTAACACTTCCATAGTTTCAGTCCTTATTCCGAGTAAAATACCCCCAGAACGTCCCCGAGGCGGGCGAGAATACCACGCAAAGTCTATACCCCCGGAAAGACCGTTTAGAACACTTTGCGAGAAGTCACGCCTGCCCGTCTCTGAAATACCCAAAAAATCCAAATTATGATCCCGAACAGAATCAGCGAAGTGCAAATATTTAGCCTAGTCACCAAGACCTCTGCTATTTGCAAACATGCCATTCATTGGGAAACAATGGGGAATTTGGATAATTTGGTCCTTTTTCGAGACCTCTTGTTAGAAGAAGATTTGGATTTTCGACATGAAGCTTTTAGCTCATATAAAGGGTTGTCGACATCCAAACCAACTTCCGACACTTCACCAACTAAATGAGAGAGAAGTTGACCATCTGATGTGGCATTCGCTTCCTCGTCATCTAGATAGGTGGCGCTTAGACTAGTCGAGACTTTAGGAATAACCGTTAGACGGTCAATTTCCATATGTCTCAAGACACGAGTCGAAACGGAAATTTGAGAGCTATCATTACCTAGCTTAACTCCTACTTTAGCAAGCTTTGATGAAATAGCTGTAGACGAAAAAGAAAGAAAAGACTTAGGAGCGTTATCCGTACCATGCGAGTCGAGGTTAAGCTCAGCCTTGCGACGCATAGCCTTCACCAGGGAATCTTCATCTGTGGCGTTAGCTCCATCCATCACCGACCCAAACCTCCCACTTCGGCATGGTGTCACAATAGGAGGTGGGGTGCAAGGCGAGACGGAGCCAACCATGACGGATGTAGACTCCACGTAACGTGTGAACGGAGACAGCGGTGGTGAAGTAGTAGCTGTCCCGTCCACAGTAGTCTCCTGCGCTGACAAGTGCTGGGACGGCGTGGACAAAGCTGATGAAGATTCCACGTCCACCCCAGCACCAAAGTCACCGTAGCAGCCCACAGATCGATCCAGGGGAGACAGTGTCGAAGTAGCAGCCTCCCCCAGGCTGAAAACCACAGCCCCTGGCCTGTCGCTGGCGCCTCAGGGGCCCGAACCACCGGCCCATCGCAGGCCGCTGCAGCATCCAAGACCGGCCCAGGTGCAGTGGGCATGGGCCCGCTTTGGCCAGCAGCCGCTGCCGCTGCAAGTTTCTCGCCATGGCCCAGCTGAAGAGAAGCCTCCGGCCCACTATCGCACGCAGTCACCTGCTCCAGGCGTTGTGCAGCACAGCATGCAGGAGGGAGCAGCCCAATATCCCGAACAGAGTGCAGATTTTGTAATTCTTTTGCTGGCATTAAAATAGAGCAAGGTGAGGACTGCCGAATCAAACCCGGTGATGATCTACGGATATTCTCCACAATTTCGATCCCTCTAGGAGTCCGAGGGTTAGGATTATAAGGAGTAATCGCCATAGCCGGTAGATATGTAGACGGGACATTCGAGGCTACCGACTTGCCAATATTGGTTTCCTCCGTCGACTTGCTTGTATCAACCTCCATACTAGAAATTTGTGAGTTTTGCATGCCAGTCGACCCCGAGGAACCATCCATGCCCCTCACATTACCTTCCTCTTCATCAATATCATCATCTTTACGCCTCCAAAAATAAGGGACGAAGTTGGGATCCGGGGCAAAATCCGCAGCCTCGCGACGAAAAAAGAACTCATACTCCCTAAGCTTAAACACAGGCAGCTCCGATGTATGGCCCATTGACATTCGTACTTTTCTCAAGTGCCCGCGGATTAAGCATGCCCACAAGAATACGAACTATCCCGTAGCTTCGGTAAGTGGCAAGATCAACATCAAGAGTAGTCCCAATGAGAGAGCCAACAGCCCAAAAACCAACGAAATGTCTCACTTGATACGGCACACCTTTCACATGCACCCAGACCTTCTCCAACACCCTAGTCGGAGTAATATCCTGGGATTTCCAAACCGAAAACTTTGCCTGCGCATTAAAAGAAGGAATATTCATCACTAAACCATCCACCCTCTTGAGATCCTCAGCTGTCGGTAGCCCAATCAAGAAAGCATCGGCCCCATGGGGGAGTGCCTCCCATGACCATTGAGAACTCGAGGGGCACATCCTAGACGTCAAACTCTCAATAGCTTCCGCCGGGACAACATCGCCCACAACCGTGACCAGCGCGGTGGGAGAACTCGTCGGTGTCAGGTGAGACTTATAGACACTGTCAGGCAGCTGCACAAACATCGTTTCATCGGTACCATAACCCGAGGTAAAGGCAGCTGGCTTCGGAAGCTTAAGAGTCGGACATCTCATAGTTGGGTGCTTGGTATTGTCACAAATAAGACAGTAGTGCTGAACCTTACACTCCTTAGAAGAATGGGTATCGACAGCACACATCCAGCATACCTTTTTCGATTTGGCTTTCCCTCCCGAACCTGTTTCCGCTTGCTGTTGTTGCTGCAAAATCTCAGCTGAGGGCACCCCAACATTCACCAAACCAGAACTCGGCCCCAAAGGGACTGCTGAACTTGTACCTTGTGAAAACACCGGCTGCCCCTGGAAAAAAGGTGCGGTGGGAACGACTGCTGCTGCAACTGTCCATACTGCCTAGAATTCTGCGACGACTGCACCACCGGCGGCACATACGGCTGCATGGTAAACGGCTGCTGTTGCAACGGCTGCTGCGGCTGTTGTCCAGGCTGCAGCGCTTTCTTCTTCTTGCGTTTAGGGCGAGGAGCAACCTGACCCACGGACGGTGGCACCTGAGGGACCTGCTGTTGGAACGCCGGGAACCCCGGGCCTTGCACCGGCGACGGCTGAAACTGCTGCGGAAACATGGGTAAGTATGCCGGCGGTCCATATTGCCTTGAAGGCTGCTGCAGCGGGCGGAGAGGAGGAGGTCCGGACGACGGCGGGAGGTTCAGCTGAGCCGGAGGTGCGTGCACCCCGCCCGGGAGCGAGGCCACACCATGACCAGGGATCGGCCCAGCCCCCACGGCCAGTGCAGGGGCGAAGGATGGCTGCGGAATGAAGGACGGCGCTGGGAATTGTTGGTGGAGCCCCGGCGGCGGCTGCTGCTGCTGGTGAGAGGCCGCGGTGGGAGGGCGCACAACGCCGCCCTGCGATCCCCCACCTGTAGACGGCCGTGGCGGAGCCCCAGCCATCTGCCGAGGCGGCGGCGAAGAGATGACCGCCGCGAACGAACGTGCGAACCTTGGCGGCGAAGCAGGAGGCGATGGAGGGGAAGACGAAGGGGAAGACGATGCAGGCGGGGGTGTCGATCTGTTCACGGCGGAGGGCGGCACCGCTCGTAGGGTTTCTGTCGAGGAAGAGAGCCCACGATCCCAGATAGCCTTGAACCAACGACGGGGCCGGCTCCGTGCGCACGGACGGTCGGGATGGTCCGCATGCGAAGGCGGCCCACCACACGTAATTCCTGGAATTTGAACTTCCGGGGTAACCGCCTCCGCGAGCACCGGATCGGACAGCGCCACCGGCCCCAGCGTCGGTGCCGGCGCCAGCTCTGCTGCCGGCGAGCAAGCCCTCTCCTCGAACGCCTTGGCCATGAAGGCACCAAGGACCGGCGGCGGCGTGATCCGTCGAGGAGGAAGAGGCCCACGCCAAGCTCCCATCCGTGGCGGCGACCTGGACAGGCGCATGCCGGACGGCGAAGAGACCGGCCCGCGCCGCCATCTTCTCTGCCTATCCGCCGGCGTCACCACCATCTCCTCCCTGCACACATCAAAACCATTAGCACACTCACCTGACCTACCTGACGACCGCCGCTCCCAGGAGCGACACGACGGCGACGGATATCCGGCGGCCGTCCAAAACTCTTGTAGACGAACTGCCTCCGGGATAGAATTGTGCTGATCCGCCGGCGAAACACGTCGCAGTGGAGCCTCTTCGTCCACTACCTCCAGTGCTACCTGAACGGCGACATGGTCGCCGGAGAACTCGTCGCCCTCAAGATCCTCTTCACCGGACGGCACCGCATCCAGCGCACCAAGACACGTGAATCGAGAACCACCTCCTGCCGGGATCCATCCGGGAACCCACGGCGGCGGTGCGAGACTCCGTCTTCGCCGCCTCTCCATCAGTTCAACCACAATTGGCCGATGATCAGACCTATCAAAAGCCTCGTGCAGTACTGCTAGCTGAGGGAACATGAGGGACAGCGCTTGAGTACCAGCAGCTCTGTCAAGGCGCTCGCGAATTCTACCCATTCGCCAGGCGTACTTTTGGTGTCGCTTGTAACATTATTACCAAAGAAAAGAATAAGGAGGTTTAAACTTGTCACAGTAAAAGTTCGCGCTGGGCCAGGGTAATCGCCCACTAGCGGCCCAGTTGAATACCGCCTCAGAAAAAAAAAGTTGAACTCCGCCTCAAAAATGAAAGGACACCTCTCATATTTCTGGAACCCTCTCCCCTCCTCCCTCTCTACTGTACCAGAGGCGACTTGAGGGCGACCTCCGCTCGGCCAGCGTTCGCCGGCGTATCCGTGGGATTTCTCACCCTCCGTCGGCCGCTCCGGCGGCGGGAGGATGGGGAATCCCCGGATCTGCGCTCCGGCGGTGTAGATAGGGTGTGGTTTGGGCGGATCGTGGGCGACGTGGCCGAGACGGGGAGGCCACCGTCGTCGTTTTGTTGGGCCGCAGCCTCCCCTCGTTCCCGGCGTCGTCTTTGACGGCGGCGGATGGCTGCTGCCTTGCCCTGCCGGCGTTCCCTCCGGTGTCGGTGGATGGATCGCGGTTGGTGTACAGGAGGCGGGCTCAGTTCTTGCGGTGATTCGTCGGCGACGACTTCGAAGATGACGGCTTCTCCTTCAGCGCGTAGGGCCTTCGGGGCCCCTTTCTTGAAGGACTTCCGGCTGCTTGCCTTTGCAAGGCTCCCCAGAGCGATGTTGGCGGCACCCTGGTTGGCGGCGGCGTGCCTTCAGTGCGTGTAGACGGCAGCGGCGGCTGTCTTTCCCCAGGACTTTAGTGTAATTTTCTTATTTTTCAGGGGTGTCTGTACCGGTGTAATTTCTTAATAGATCTGGGCTTTTGTGTCAAAACAAAAAAACAAAATGAACTCCGGAGACGAACAAAGAGCAATACGGGCCTGTCTTCTTCAACCCACCACCAAGTCCCGAACCCTACCCACCCCATGTCCGACGGCGGCGGCGAGCCCGTGGCCGGCGGCTCCGCGCCGGTGTGCAACTTTGTCCGGAGGCCACCAAAGAATATCCGGAAGCGTCCCGCCGCGTCCGTCGGCTCCGACGACGAAGCAGGCAGCGGCGACGATGATTCCGGCGCCATCGCGGCCGCGCGCTCTAAGAAGCCGCCGTCCACCACAAGCAAGCTCTTCTTCTCCTCCGCCGACAACTCCTCCGAGCCCCGCCGGTTCCAGTTCGAGTCCTCCAGGACCATCCAGTCCTCCACCGACAACCGCGCCACCGCCACGCTCGAGACGGAGACGGCCTACGACCGCGACGCGCGCGCCATCCGCGAGCGCCAGCTCAAGCAGGCCGAGAAGTCCTCAAGAAGAACCCCTCCGCCTCCGCCTCCGCCTCCGCCTCCGCCTCCTCCTCCGGGGATGTCTACAAGGGGATCAACGGGTACACGGATCACAAGGCCGGGTTCCGGCGGGAGCACACCGTGTCCGGGGAGAAGGCCGGCGGCGCGCACGGCCCGCTGCGGGCGTCGGCGCACATACGCCTCTCGACACGGTTCGACTACCAGCCCGACATCTGCAAGGACTACAAGGAGACGGGGTACTGCGGCTACGGCGATTCCTGCAAGTTCATGCACGACAGAGGTGACTACAAGTCCGGCTGGCAGCTGGAGAGGGAGTACGACGAGGCCGAGAAGGCCGCAAGAGGCGCATTGCGATGCGTGAGATGGATGGGAGCGATGGCGAGGCAGAGGGGGATGATAGCGACGACGAGGAGGCGCTGCCCTTTGCCTGCTTCATATGCAGGGAGCCGTTTGTTGATCCGGTCGTCACAAAATGCAAGCATTATTTCTGCGAGCACTGTGCATTAAAGGTACCCCCGCAATGCTTTTGAGTTGATAATTATGCCTATATATGTGCAATCGATTAGTTTGTCATGTTGAAAATCAAAATTTATTTGCTCTGCTGTCATATGTATAGTATTCTAACATGAACAAGGATTGTTTGATTTAGAGCTGAATATGGCCTAGATGATATTAATTGATATAGTTTTGTTCTCCTTTTGGTTTTGCATCACATATTTTTCCATGTTACAAATTTAAGCTTAGTAGTCTAGTGATGGAAGAGTTGCTGGCTACCAAGTGACGAATTACCTGTTTCTTTTGTTTAGAACTAGAGGGTCAACTAGGACCGAGCTGTGCTGCATGCTGCTATGGATCTTTCTTATGTGCTTCATGATGTATTCGTTAAATAATTAAGTTTTCTTATTGGGCCAGTTAATTAGATATTCATCCAAACGAATTCTGGTTAGACAATGACCAATGCTTTCGTCTGGTGGAGGAAATTGCATGAATGTTGTAACCATCCATCGTAAAATAAGGATTTGGGAAAGAGATAACAAACCATAATAACCCTGTAAAAAATGGGACCAGAACTCAGCATTCATAATGCTACATCACATATCTCATGTCTTGACTTTCATTGAACCTTTATGGACTATAAGTACTGTCAGCTAAAATTTGCTGCTTCTTCCACATGAACCTATTGAAACATTATCACTTGTACAAGACCTCTACTTCTGCAAATGTTATGGATTGAGCCCAAATATATATGAACTTTCCTTATTCAAGAAAACACAACATGACTAAGGTATAGCCTATAGCGGTGTGGCGAAGAAACAAAATTCTGTATATCTTACTAGCTGAACATTCTTTTGGACTAACTGTATGTTTTGTTGGTGCGAGCATCAGCCGTATGGCCATATAACATGTAGCTATGTATTATCCAAGTTGGTATTTGACCTCCGAGTTCTTGTAGATTCTCCATCCTATTTACATTTGGCTGTAAGACGTGAATGTTTAGTTGAAATCTTGACGCAGAGAGTATCATGCATTGCATGCTTGATAGTTGAAATATTATTATCTGGGTGCACCTATCCTGTTGGAGTCTACAGAGCTTTATTTGACTGCATAGGACTGTCTTATGGCCCATCCTGTGCGCAGTAGTAAATTACATATCTAGAGAGATTCAAATGCATATACTAGCAAATAGTTGTTTTCCATCTGATCTGGAGGAAATTCATGTCCACAGAGCTGGCATAGTTACATGACTTACATCAGGAACAAGTGAATAAATGTTTTTGGTAGAGTAGAATCATATGAATTATTGCGAGTGGGGTAGGAAGTGATGGGAGTTTTCTAGGATGGTTAGGCTTGTTCTGTAAAGAATGTGAGCAGGGGTGTGTGGAAACCTAGATTCTGCATAGATAACCTGCTACATAAGTGTGACACAAATTAGTCTTGTTGTAGTGAATATATATTTCACCCTGAGGGAAATTAGGTGGAGCCTGTGAAAGAAGGGCAACCACAGGTCTAACTAAACATTTCTTCCCATCGTTGTTCTCTTGGAGGCTGTTCATTTTTCATGCTAGACACGTGCATAAAGATGGTAATCGGATGGTGTAAAAAAAACCTCTGGCCTCAACCGCATGTGTCAATTGTAATCTTTGGCCTACAATATTCCGGGGTTGTTGTAATCCACATGGAAATGGAGTAAAATAAACCTTAAGGCCGCGCTTGGTTCGTCGTTTAGGAAGCCAAAACGGCCGGCGCAAAATGCGGACATGTTGAGGTCATGCTATTTGTTTATAAAAGGTTTCTCACCACGAAATATTTCCGGGCCGAAATCTGATCCGACGTTCCAAGCGGGTCCTAAGAGTATTCTTATGTAATTTCATCTAGCTACCCAAGAGTTAGAGTAATTTCGCAATGATGGTTTTAAGTCTCTGGGCCCATAGTTCTCAGCTAATTGATCTAGGGTAAGCCTGGCTGGTCTATTCTGGATGCAAGTGTAAATCTAATTACCCATACTAATGAATTTATGACCTGGCTCTAGGGTTAAGTTAAACAATCGAGACACCTTCTGGTCAGGGTTAAAGTAAACTACTAATCAGTTTTAAATTATTACAAATATAATCAAGGTGATTCATCCTTCCGTGTAACCTTAGCACTATTACTACTGAGTTGTTATTATATTGCTTCTCCTAGAATGGATATCCGGAAGCAGAGCATCAGTGCAGAATTGCATAACTAGATGACTCAGTACAAAAACAGATACATCAGCTTGAAACAGAAGTTGACCACTTGAGCAGAAGCTTTGAACATGGTGAAGTAGGATACTTGACCGTTGTTTAGGACTAGACTAGATTATACCCACCCCAAAACTAGACTTAAATGAGTTGGGTTGGGGATTCGGTTTGGATTTACAATTCTGTTAGTCAAATAATTAGTTAGGAATTCTTACTTTTCCTCCGAAGTCAGTTGTAACCTGCAGGCTATATTATGCCCTGGGCTCGTTATTCAGAGGCAAGCCATGAATTAAACACAAACAGATCTAAGTCCACTACTCCACTAGTCTAGTCTGCTTCTTGTTCGTATCATCTAGCAGCTCTGGGGCGCCTCCTGGCCTCCCATCGAGCACCCATACGACCTTATTGGGGTTTTGGCAGGTGCACCCTTTCCGGTTTGAACTGATCCCGTCTTCCAAACTATGAGAGTAGTTCCGAAAACTGTATATAGTCTGGTTTTAGTAATTCCAAACTTTATCTGTATATAAAAAGGGTACTAGAAATTTGCAGAGTTATTTCGAAACAGTTGAGTTAACTTTGGGTCTGTTTGCATGTCTGCACACATACGAAGTGAGTATGCTCAGAAGCAGTATTTCTCATAGCATCTCAGCGCAAGAGAGACAAGCTTTGAGTAGTCCATAGCCAGTTGCAGTATGGTTAAGACTGACAATTGATATAGCATTGGTGCAGAATTGTCTGGTTAACAGATTTATAGCCTGTTTGCATTTTTTTCTATACGTGTAATGACAAATCTTTTTTGGTTTAACCGTATGGGAGTATGGAGACACTTGGATAATTTCTTATGCTTTGTCTTGTTTTATTCATTTTCCTACTTAATCACAATTTGGGAAGCATGGACCTTTTCTTTTGTGTGTACAGTGATTTGTCAGTTACATACTTACATGCAGACATCGATGATTATTGAATTATATTGAGTTGGTATCGCAGATAAAATCCTGACCCATATGCATCTTTTGATTTCCAGCATCACTCGAAGAACAAGAAGTGCTTCGTCTGCAATAAGCCAACACTGGGCATCTTCAACGCGGCGCAGGAGATCCGCAAGAAGATGGCCCAGGACAAGAAGCAGCAGGAGGACCTTTGATGGCTAATGCAGGATGTAGCTTTGTATAATGGAGCATTGCTTTTCTTCTGTTACTATATCATCTGAAAATGAGGAGGAAAATACCCATGAACCAGTTTTGTTTTTGTACCTCTGCTGTACTAGCTCCTACTAATTATACTAGAGTAATTCCCAGTATCCACCAGCTCAGCATCTTGTTGCACTGCGGAAGCTTGTGTCGTCTCACCCGTCAGGTGGTTGTTCCTGAATGGACGCAAAAGCTTCATTCTCATGTGGATTTGCCGTTACTGCAAAAAAAGGGATCACGGGTATGTCATGTGGATTTTCTGGAGCAGGTAGGCTCCAGAAAAAGTGTTGGGTGCAGCTATGTCATGTGTGGCTTTTGGCTCTGGGCGCCCCTTTATGTAGCAACAGCAACAGTATACTGCTCCTTTTCCTTGCGGCTCCGGTTTGTTACCGGCCTTTTATCTTTTCCTATATCCGCTTTGTTTGATGTGATAAAGATACGGCGCATCCGTCTCGTCGCGTCGTGAAACATTCCTCCCGAGGCCTGTTTGGTTGCTCGCATGGATTTTGGTCACTTTGCATCTGTGGCTCCACTGGGCCTGGTCCTGGAGAAACGCGAGCTGGGCCATGTTGTGCATGTAGTTTGGTTGTCAACAATGTGCTATCCAGCCCTGTTCGGCTGGATGCAATTTTTCCAAGTGCTCGTGTTTGGTTGCCCAGATTGATGTTTACAGACACAAACCAGAGTGTTTGGTTGCCCAGATTGTTGTTGTTCCACTTACCTTGCATGCCCTAGTGGTGAGCCTACCAGCCCACTGAGGTTTAGAAGGTTCAGGGTTTAAGGATTATACACACTTACGATTGTCACAAATACACAATGACGACGATCAGGACGAGGATGATGAAGTCTTTGATCCTTTACCCTTAGTACATTTGCGTCCTCCAGCGTTGCTTCCTACAGCTTTGCTTGATCCAGCTATGTTTGATCCGGCTATGTTTGACCATGCTATGTTTTGATCTTCGAGAGGGAACTCTTCTTGCTGGGACATGTAGAAAGCATGCTGTGCCTCCCTGAGAGTCTCGAACCTTTCGCAACAGTTGATAGGGTACTTGTAAAGCTGAGCCGAGCAAGCATTCCAGGTTGTATAGATTCCTGGAGTGTGGCCTCTGAAAACCACATACCACTGCAACAAAGAACATAAACATTAGCAAAGCATGGTCAGTTAAGCAAGAACTTGCAAAAGTACCAACACATGATCAGTAAAGCAACATAAGCAAAACATGCATTGATTCATCAAACTACAAGTAGCATTAGTGTTCGCTGCCTAGCTAGTATGGTGTTATCCTACAACCACATCAAAAGAGGGTGTCATACTACCACCACAAGTTCATCGTGTGAGGGGTTAGCTAATGTACCACCTCAAGCACCCAAAATATACATGCCATAAGTAGTTTTGTTGTCCTAACTACTCAAAATATACAGGCCATATGTAGTTTTGTTCTCCTAGCAACCCAAAATATACATCATATCATCATGATCATCATCATCTAGCATGCTTGCACCACCGCCACCTCCAACTTCCTGAACCACCAGTAGTGCTTATTGAGGAAGTTCTGGAGCCAGAGCAGACGGTGGTCCTCGGCCATCAGAACGAAGCCAAATCCTTGCGCCTTGTTGTCCAGGAGGTGGCCAAGAGCAGCAATCTTGGCGGTGTCACTGAATGTTCCCTTTGCGCTCATCACAACCTCGTACAGGCTGGGGTGCACGTCCACAGGCACACTCTCCTTGATGGCGGATGCCACCTCCGTCATGCTGATGAAGACAAGCACCTCCTCATCGACCAAGGCACCCCTCTTCCTCTTCTTCTCCCCTCTCTCAGGTACCTTGGATGCACCTCCTTAAACCCCTTGTCAGTCCTCACCCCATTGGCGATGAGCTCGCACATCTTGTTGAGCACTCATGTGGACATAAATGGAGGCCACTTGACATGGGTATACATATCGGGTACCCTACCATGAGGGTACCTGGTGCACGTAACGACTAAGGCCCAATATCGAAGAGCCTACTCGAAGCCCAAGACAAGAGGCCCAAGAAGATGGAGTACCCTCCAAGACTAGACATAGGCATAGTCGGTTTAGGCTTTCCTTATGTGTAAACTAGGTCGGTTACAAACTCCCGAGACCCAGCCTATTTAAAGGCTGGGAGGGGTACCGATCTAGGACCAAGCCATACACGAACCACCAAAGCTCTTGCGAGATCATCAACTCGCCGGAGCTCCCCTGTAATCGCATAATCCACAATCAATACCAGACAAGCAGGAAGTAGGGTCTTTACCTCCACCCGAGGGGCCTGAACCTGGGTAAATCTTTGCCTCTGCTTGTCAGCCGACGAAACTACCAGTACTACCACGTTCTCTCCCCATAATCTCAACCCTAGGTCCTTAACCATGGGATTTGATGAGGGTACACCTCGTCAATTGGCGCCGTCTGTGGGAAAGAATAGTGCTGGACTCGCGGTTTCTTCGGTTCCATCGGAAAACGGCGACTCGCCGATCGGATCTACAAACGGCAACTCGCCGGCTGCATCGACAAACCAGAACTCGCCGACTCAGGCGGCACACGGCAACTCGCCGGCTCACTCGACAAACGGCAACACGCCAGCTTCACCCGCAAAAAGCACATCGGATCCTCTGATGGATTTCGAGCCACACTCGCCAGGATTCCAGGAGGCCTTCTCCGATCTCGAGTCAGGTTTGGGTTTAACCGTTGGTTCGTTCAATTTTTTCGTCAACAAGCTTGGTGTGCAGGACTTGACGGATCCACGCCAACTCGCGACTTTCGCACCCGAGGCTCCATCGGCTGCGGCTCCTTCGACTGCGGATCTTTCCACTGCGTCCATACCATCATCGACCCTCCAAGCTTGTTCGTCTGCAACAACCATGTCCACACGAGAGATGCGCGAGCTCATTGAAGAGCTCCAGGGCGAGGAGGCCGAATCAGCATACCGCACAAACGATCCCGAGCTGGATCTCCCACTCGAGGATAGTTTCGACTGCGGGATCTCCCTCAGCGACTTCGACGACCTCGAAACTCATATCGACAACCACGTCGACTCCGAGATCTGCGCCAACAACAACCTCGACTTCGAGACTCATAACAACCTCGCCGACGCCGAGATGGGCATAGGCGACGAAGACGTCGACTGCGAGATCCGTCCAGACGAACCACTCGATGAACATACAGGCTCAGACATGAGCCTCGATGAAGATGTCGAGTCCATGACGGGACTCGAAAGTACATACATATGCCCTCGGGTCATACCCCAACAGGTCTATGTGGCCATCGCCGCAGAAACATCAGAAACTGCGGCCAGTCGCAGGCCTACAGAATTCCCGTGCACAGTCACTATGCCGGACGGAGCCACAACCCTCACAATCACTGCTGAGATGGCAGCAAAAGCAGATAAAGTTATCAAGGAGTGCACAATGATGCCAGCAGACGCAACACAAGAGAGATGTTGACCTTCCAGTACTTCAACTGGCAGGAGTCACTTCGACTGAAGCAGATAAGAGCCACACTCGAAGAACGCAAAAAGCAAGCTAGCTTGTCGAGTGTGCGCAGAAGACAGCTCTCCCTGAGCTCCACCGGGCGAGCAGACACAGGACGCAGATCAAGGTTGTCACACCTCTCGCCAGGCGAGAAGGCGGCACTCACCCGCAACTTAGGCAACTCCTTCATGACATACGACGAGGAAGGACTGCCGGTGCCCAAAACAGCAGCAGGTGCTCTCTACACCGCTGCAGCATACCTGGAGGCAATCAAGCCCCCAGCGGATGACCCCAACGCAAAACTACACCGCCAACAGATCAAATCACTCGCCTTAGCTGCAAAGGCCATACGCCAAGTTCCAAAAACTCCAGGTGGGAGTCGAGACCGTGCCCTAGTCGACGCACCTCGGGAAGAGCATAATCACAGTGGTCGTCGCCACCACTCGAAGGAAAGAAGCGGCTCGCGAAGGCGCAGGTCCAGGAGCAGATCACGCAGATCTTACAGTAGCGACTCATACTCTGATCGAGAGCCTGAGCCACATGGAGCTCTGTGCTTCACTCGACGCGTCCGCGAGACACGGATGCCCAAAGGATTCAAACTCACATCCGAACAGCCCAAGTACACGGGTCGACAGGAACCTTCCGGGTGGCTGGAAGATTACAGGCTGGCAGTTGCGTGCCAGCGGGGCACCAACACTACAGCCATGCAGTACATACGACTCATGCTCGAAGGCACAGCTCGCGACTGGCTCAAGGCCCTACCTCCATCAACATACGACTCGTGGGATCACTTCCGCAGGGATTTCGTCAAAAACTTCGAGCCTCTATGTGAGCGCCCGAAAACATTCGAGGAGCTGCGGGCCTGCGTTCAGCGTTCAGACGAAACGTTGAGGTCATACATCAGACGATGGACTGAGATACGTAACTCAGTTGGAGTGGTTTCAGAAGATATGGCCATGGATGCTTTCGTCATGGGCCTCGCCAGGCGAGACTTCAAAGAAGCACTTGGCCGCCAAAAGCCAAAATCTGTAGCCCACCTCTTGCAGATCGCGACTGAGTGGGCAGATGGAGAGGATATGGCACGCACCACACGCGGGTCCTCACCCCGTGACAAACATGAGAATAGCAGTCGAAGCCATAGAGACTCGTACAGAGACGACCGAAGGCGCAAACGTTCAAAACGTCATTACGACGATGACAGACCCGAATTCATGGCGGCTGGGTTCTCCACACCCCGCAATGATCAGGACAGAAGCGACCGACGGTCGGAAGATCGGCGAGACAGTCGAGATGATCGGCGAGACAGTCGAGATGATCGTCGAGACAGCCAACGCAGTGATAGCTACAAGAGGAAGGATTGGCGCAAGTCACGGGCACAATCTGAGCGATCATTCGAAGAAAAGATGGACGCTGATTGCAGATTCCACCTGTACAAGAGGGACGATGGATTACGTAAATCGCAGAAAGGCAGCAGCCGCACAAGCACCTGCACCCGTGCCTCAGCCAAATAACGTGCCTGTTCTGATGGCACCACCTCCTCCACCACAGCCTGCCCCAGGCGGAAATCTCGCGGGTGCCATACAGCCCGTACCTCGGGTGGACGAACCACAGTACCCTCCGCCCCAAGGGCAGATGTACATGATACAGAAAGGTCGACCTTCCAACAGGGAGCAAAAACTTCGCACCGACAGGTAAACATGGCGGTCATGTCACCTCCTGCGGTAACAGAATACTTGAAGGGAGCCGAAACCACAATAAGCTTCAGCAAAGAGGACCACCCTCCATCGGTTGTTCGACCAGGGCACTCTGCTCTGGTACTCGACGCGCAAATTGGAGGCTACGCCATGTCAAAGGTCTTCATGGATGGTGGGAGCGGCATAAAAATCATCTTCGCAGATACGCTCCGCAAAATGAACAGGTCAGTCGAAAACCTGCCAAGGTCTTCAAATACCTTCCACGGTATCGTTCCAGGGAAAGCAATAAGCGCAGAGGGCACCATACAACTCGACGTAACGTTCGGAGATAAGCACCACTTCAGGACAGAATCGATTGAGTTCGAAGTGGTCGACTGGAAGTCACAATACCATGCTATACTTGGACGCCCGACGTTCGCTCGATTCATGGCGGTGCCACATTATGCATACCTCCAGCTGAAGATGCCTTGACCAAAAGGAGTAATCACAGTCAAGGGGAACTTCCAAAAGTCTGACTCTTGCGACCGAGAATTCAGCAAAATCTCTGAGATGTTTGGCATGGAAGCAACACTCGCCGATCTAGCGGTCTCCAACGATCGAACACTTATGCTAGAGCACAAAAGGGTGGCAGTCGACAGAGCATTCAGTGCCACCAACGACACAAGATCGCACCAGGTGCACCCGACTGACCCAACCAAGACAGTCAATGTCTCGTCGAGTCTGCCTATCGCATAGGAAAGCGCGCTCGTCGAATTCCTCCGTGAGAACTGGGATATATTTGCATGGTGTCCAGCAGACATGCCAGGTATTCCCAGGGAATTCGCCGAGCACTCTCTCCAGCTACTTCCAGGTGCTAAACCAGTCAAACAAACAATGCGCCGCATATCCGGCCCAAAAAGAACTGCAGTCGAAGCCGAAGTCGACAGGCTACTCGCAGCAGGATTCATCAGAGAGATCAAGAAGTCACAATGGGTGGCCAACCCCGTACTTGTAGAGAAGAAGCATACAGACATCCTGCGGATGTGTGTAGATTTTACAGCACTCAATAAGTGCTGTCCAAAGGATCACTTTCCACTACCTCGAATCGACCAGATCGTCGACTCCACCGCCGGGTGCGCTCGTTTATCCTTCCTGGATGCTTACTCGGGTTACCATCAGATAAGAATGAAGGAAGAGGACGAAGAAAAAACGGCGTTCATAACTCCACTCGGGGTCTACTGCTACACCACAATGCCTTTTGGGCTAAAAAATGCAGGCGCAACCTATCAGCGCATGATGCAAGACTGGCTCAAAAGGCAGATTGGGCGAAACGTCTAGGTCTATGTAGATGACATCGTCATCACCACAAGAGAAGAAAGCACGCTACTCGATGACTTGCGGGAGACATTCGCAAACCTCAAACGCTTCCACATCAAGCTCAACCCGAAGAAGTGCACGTTCGGCGTACCAGCCGGGCAACTCCTCGGGTATCTAGTCTCGGCTCGAGGAATCGAGGCGGACCCAGAGAAAATACAGGCCATCTTGACGATGCAAAGGCCTTCAAAGTTCCACGACGTGCAAAAGTTGGCGGGTAGAGTAGCAGCACTCAGTCGATTCATCAGCAAGCTAGGCGAAAAAGCACTCCCGTTCTATCGACTGATGAAGAAGGCAGATAAGTTCGAGTGGACGCCAGAAGCCGAAGAAGCCTTCACGGACCTCAAGAGAGTCCTCACAAGCCCTCCAATCCTCGTAGCACCAAGGGAACGCGAGCCACTATACCTATATGTCTCTGCAACTAATAGGGTGGTGAGCACTGTTCTTGTGGTCGAACGTAGGGAGGAGGGACACACCCAAAGCATACAACGTCCAATCTATTACTTGAGTGAAGTGCTCTCCACATCAACGAGGAGGTGGGAGAGCGCGCAGAGCTTGGGCAAACGAACAATGGAGGCGCAGCGCAAGGAAGAAGATGATGGAGCAGGGGCGGCGCGCAGAGCAAATGGCAGGTAAAAAACAAATGCCAGCGCCGTTCCCCTATTTACCATAAGACAAAAGCAATCACAGCCGTTCAGATCCAAATCGTGCGTTACGCACGCAATCTGACCGTACACGTGGCAAGCGCAGAGGGCAACCGTCGCCGGCCACTCCGCCCACTACGCACGTAAAAAGAGGAGCCATCATCACGCTTGCGGAAAAAGTGGGCCCGTATAGTCAAATCAAGTCCAAACGGCACTGTCTTCGGTCAGCTCTGCACAAATGGGCCCACATACGTGTCACGTCCCATCAATCGCAGCATAACGCACGTCACGCGTGTCAGAAATCGCAGTCGAAATAAACGTCATCCCTGACGTCATCAGAGCATCTGTTCAGAAAAATAGGTTCGAGTATGCTCAACGCATATTGGTCACTCGATTGCTCTGATTAGTTCGGGTGTGACAAAACTTTCTCAAGGCAAAATTGGTCACTCGACCGTTCGTTCGACTAAGTCATATTACTCCCATCGGGAGCATGTTCAAAAAATTCTTCGACTGAAGATGCTTATGATAATGATTGAGATTATCCTCCATTTACAAGTAATGCAGCATAATCTTGGGGGCTACTCCCATCGGGAGCACTGTCGTGCACCGATAGAATTATGACACAAATTTCTTCGAATAACATATGTAGAGTTTTTGAGATTATCCTCCATTGCAAAACAATAAAGCACAATCTCGGGGGCTACTCCCATCGGGAGCGCTGTCGCGCACCCGATAGCATAACGGCAAATATCAGTCGACAAAGGGCATGACTCGTCCAACAAAGTTCAGAAATCATACTCGAAACATTCCCGAGTTGCGTCAGTCGCAAATACCTCGGATGCTGCATGCATAGTGCAAAGGTAAGACCCGCCGAACTTTCGAGCTGGGCTAAGGACCGTTCCAGCAACGCTAATCCTTACACTTTCCGTGTCAGCAGACATGATGAAAAATCCCGACGGACGCGTTGGGTAAAATTCAAAGTTATACTGCAGATCGACTCAGTAAGACCTTAGGCGGCCTAGTCGAATCTGACCAGTTTGTTCCAGATTCGACTCCGGGGACTCGAGTTTGATTGAAAGCTAGTAAGGTTTTACCCGAATGAGTAGTTAACCAGTCCCGATCCGTCGAGTGTACTGGGCCTGCTAAGCTATTATCCCTTGATCATCATAAAACACAGTCGATGAGATACTCGACATAGCCAAACATGTGCTATTCATACAGGAATTCAAAATTATATGTACAGAATACAAAGCATACGACGTGCACTCACGAAAGAGTCCATGCCCGATTCTTCGAGTCAGCCAAGTACTCGGGGGCTACTGACATGGGTATACATATCGGGTACCCTACCATGAGGGTACCTGGTGCACGTAACGACTAAGGCCCAATATCGAAGAGCCTACTCGAAGCCCAAGACAAGAGGCCCAAGAAGATGGAGTACCCTCCAAGACTAGACATATGCGTAGTCGGTTTAGTCTTTCCTTATGTGTAAACTAGGTCGGTTACAAACTCCCGAGACCCAGCCTATTTAAAGGCTGGGGGGTACCGATCTAGGACCAAGCTATACACGAATCACCAAGCTTTTGCGAGATCATCAACTCGCCAGACCTCCCTGTAATCGCATAATCCACAATCAATACCAGACAAGCAGGAAGTAGGGTCTTTACCTCCACCCGAGGGGCCTGAACCTGGGTAAATCTTTTCCACTGCTTGTCAGCCGACGAAACTACCAGTACTACCACGTTCTCTCCCCATAATCTAAACCCTAGGTCCTTAACCATGAGATTTGATGAGGGTACACCTCGTCACCACTTCATGGTAGTGCCCATCTTGCTCTTCTTGGTCTTGCCCTCCGGACCAAGAGAAGACGTGACCAGCTGTGAAGGCATCATGGGCACCTCAAACCTCTCCATTGGTTTGTACTCCGGCAGCTCATCCGACTGCGAGTCCGGGACAAGAGAAAGAGCGAGCTGGCTCTCCCCTTCGAGCAGGGCCTGGCTAAAATCATCGACGTACAGGTCCTACAACAGTGACAAGCAAGATATGGGTGCGCCACTAACCTCAGATCTACCAAAACAAACACGAACTGAAGCAAATGGACATGTCCTACAACGGTGACGAAGCAAGATATGGGTGCATCACTAACCTCAGATCTACCAAATCGACAAACGAACACGAACTACGACATGCTTACATCAAATCTAGACTACAAACATGCTCAACCAACATCATGGCCTAAAGATCTACTCCATAAGCTCAGATCTAAAGTACAAGGCGGAGGGTTTGATTGTGCTTACCGGCATCATAGCGTGAACGGTGACGAGGTGGAGGAAGAAGCGCTCCGCCGCCGGCCGTCGACCACCGTGGACCGGAGTGGAAGAAGGCGCCGCTTACCTGGTCGTGGTGGATGAATCTGGTCTCAAACGGAGAGCTCGAAATGGGGGGGGGGGGGTGTGAGGAAATGGTGGCGGGAGATGGGCGGTGTGAAGACGGGGTGAAATAGGGGAGGCGAAACTTGGCGGTGAGCGGAATTTCTCCCGCCACCATTTTTGCGTGCGCGTGCGCCCGCGGCCGCGCGCCATCTCCCCGCCCTGCACGAGCTCGGCTCCAGCGTTCTCCATTTTGCCTTGCGGGAGGGTGGCTCTGTGAAAACGGTGGAATCAGACGTTTCTCGTGGGCCTGGCCCAGAGTGCCCAGAGTGATTTAAGGTTCGTGCTCGTGCAGGCATGCGGAACGGGCCAGGGAACCAAACAGGCCGAAAAAGAGGTGAAACACCGTGTTCCTATGGGCCGTGGGCAACCAAACAGGCCCTGAGCTGTGCGACGTACATCGCGTCTCCTCCGCGACCGGCGTCCGCGCAGCTTAAATTTTTTTTTTTTTTTGAAGGCTGCAGCTTAAATTCGTTGCAGAGAGAAGCTGCGATGAAATATTCCGGCGGTCGGTAGATGGTCGTTGTCGTGTCACTTCACACCCACTTAATTTTTCACTATTCGCTGGATCAAATTTACCAGGGTAGACAAAAATCTACTAGCACCAGCACTGTAGAGCTGGTATTTAGCGCTAGTATCGCATACTTATGTGGCACTACTAATTAACGTGTAGCGTGGCAGCTCGCCGATGACAATGGACTTCTACACCGACGGTCGACACGGCGGTGACCTCCGAGGATGCGACCGGCGCGATTTGGCCTTATCCCCTCCTCGCCACTATAGCAAGAGGAAAGAAGGCGATTTTTGGAGCGAGCCCGTCGATCCACCGTGCGCGCCGTGAGCCGCGGGATTCCTCCCCTCCGCCGGCCGCTCCGGCGGCGGGAGGGTGGGGGATCCCCGGCTCCGGCTTGTATATACGGTAGGGTAGGGTGGGGGTCTCGCCGGCGGCGCTCTGGAGGAGGTGGTGCTGCGGGCGGGCGGTTTGGTGCCGGCGTGATCTTCTCCGGCGGCGGAGTTCTTCGGGGCTCCTCGTCATCGCGCTGGACTGGCTGGAGCTCGAGGCCCGGCGTGGTGCTCGAGCCCCGCTGTTTCCCGTCAGATCCGTGGTGGCGATGGATCTGGCGGCCGGAACCTGGGCAGGACGAGATCTTCGGCCTCGTCCGGCGACGGCTCCGAAGGCGGCTGAGGCAAAGTGGTGTGGCTGGGATAAGGGGGCGCTTGCCCTGGTCGTTCATCGACAAAAGCTCCGCCGCGGCGCGGCGGACGGGCTAGGCAGCGTCTTTCATAGGGAAAAGTTCTCCCTGGCAGCGGCAAGGTGGCGGCTGGTGGTCTTCGTTTCCGACGCCAGTGATGTTGTTGTTCTCGTTACTTGTTCCGTTTCCTCTACGTATTGTTTTCCTGTATTTCTACCGTGTACTGTGTATGTGGTTATCTGTTGAATATACGTGGTGAAAAATGCAAAAAAAAGATGCGACCGGCGGTGATGCGACGCGCTAGCCTAGCCTAGCCTAGCTTAGCCTAGCCCAGCCTACCCTACAGGCTACAGCACTAGTACTAGTATCTTGTCCATGTGCGGCAAATTCGATCGATTGCATGCGCTCTCACCAGATTGTGTTTTCACGTGTTGTTTGGCGCGCTCTCTCGTATCATGAGCAGAGACATTCGTATCATGAGCAGAGACATGATCGAACCCTAAGAGCATCTTCGGTCGCGGCGTTCAAATAGCCGCCCAAAAGCCGTCTGGACGTGCCATTTGGGCGCCGTTCGGACAACCTGCGCTATTTGGGCGCCCTCGATCCCCACTCGTGGCGTCCAAACTAAAAATTTAAATTTAAACTTCGACGGATTTCATTCAAATTTTAGGAAAATTTACAGAGATTTGAACGAAATTTAAAAAACTTAAAACTAAACCTAATCTAATGGCGCCCGTGGCGGCGCCTGAAGGCGGCGTAGGGGTGCTCGCCGCCGTCCTCCTCCTCCTTCACGCCGCCGCTGCTCCCTGCGCCGCCGTCGTCCTCCTCCTTGACGGTGAGGTCGAAGAAGGGCGCGCCCTTCTCCTTGGCGGCCTCGCGCGCCGACAGGCGCAGGCCGTGGGGCCGTCGAGCGGCGGCACGTCGTCCATCGACGCGGCCTCGACGGCCGCCGCAATGGCGTCGTCATCCGTCCCCGCCCGCGCCGCTATGAGCTCCGCCATGAACGGCGAGAACTCCGGCTCCGCCTTCACCTTCATCTGCTCCGGCTTCAGCGTTAGCAGAGAGGAGGCGCGGGAGCGAGATGAGGACGAGCGCGAGGACGACGCCCGCGACGAGGACGCCGTGGAGCGCGACGAGGACGGCGTCGCGCGTGGCGCCCACTGGTTGGCCGGAGGTGGCGGCGGTGGTGCCCAGGCGGCCAGAGCAGGGGCGGGCGCCGCCGTTCGCGATGTGGTTCATCACGAACTGGAGCGTGCGCCCGGGCACGCTCCAGAACGCCTCGCGCCTGGCGACGTTCTTGTCCGTCGGCGCCGGGCCGGGGCCGTCCAGCGGTTGAAGTCCTCCTCGTAGGCGCACTGGAACGCCGCGTCGTACCGGCCATGGTTGGCCGGGTTCCGCGGATCCCAGCGCGGGTCCTGACGCTGCTCCGGCGTCAGGTCACGCCAGTAGTGCGTGTTAACCGCGGCGGCGAAGCCGCGGTTCGCCTGCGTCAGGGGCTTCGTCACCGGCATGCCGTTGACGCCGATGACGAACCCGTGGCCAACGCGCATATCCGGCGGCAACGGATAGCCGTTGTCGCGCAGCGCCTACGTCTGTTCCTTGAGCAGGGTGCGCGGCGCGAAGCCGTTGGCCGCGGAGCCGCCGGTGCGCCTCCTGTTGCCGGCCATGGAGAAGGAGAGCGGCGGCGGTTTTCGAGTGGAGAACGAGCGGCGAGGTGAGGGAGCGAGAACGGCGAGGGCGAGAGTGGCGATGAGTGGAGGCCGGCGCGCGCCTTTTATGGCGGCCGGAGAGCGGTGGCATTAACGCCGCTCGCCTCAAAAAGGCGCGCCGCATTGACTCCGGCGAGCAGAGGACGCGACGGCTCACTGGCCGCGGCCGGCCGTGAAAACGAGGCGTCGCCACGCGGCACGCGCCTTTGATGACGCCTTTGACCACGGCCGGGCATGGCCGTGTCACTGCCAGGCGTGGCCCGCACGTCGGAGGTGTGCGTTTCCTTCCGTCCGGGGCCGCCCAATCCTCACCAAGTTGAGGGCGTGGGTTGGACGTGCCGGACACAAAACGGCTTTGGGCGCCCCGACTGGAGATGCTCTAACAAGGTTTTGGCTACCGTGAAAATGTTTATCGAAATAGTAAAGTATTTTGGTGCATTGATCACCTTAATTAATTGGGTTCGCTTGCTAGTTTTACCAACTGCTGAGATCGTGGGACATGCTTACCACCAACTAAATTCTGTTCTACCAAAACATCTCAATCTACCTTGAATTTATCATATATACATATAGCAGAATCTAAATTCAATAAAGTTTGCCTGTCTTGTGAACGTTTTTTTTTTTGTCTAGTTAGAAAACTGCCAGAGGGGTATAGTCAAACTAAGCAGGCGAGAAAGGACTGGTTTATAGAAGCGTACAGTTTGTTGTCTCGAGTCAAACTATCCTAATTACGACCAAAGTTATGTAAAATGTCAACATCTATAATACTTATTGTAAAACTTATCTAGATTTTTTTTCCGATAAAGGGAGTTTTATTAATTAAAAGGTTTAAGCATTACACCTGGCCTCTGCATAACTAGGATTACATATAAAACTGAGAATTACATATAAAGGGAGCCGCCACAAGTTTCGAAGTGCGAAAAGTAAAAAGGCGAATTACATATAAAAATGAGAAATTGTAAAAACGCCTATGAAGGGGGAGGTCTAATCCGCAAATTATGCCGTCATCCATGTTGAGATAAAAAGTCTCTCGCCGTCACCTCCAGTCTTGAACAAACCCCCGTAAACAGGTCGTGATGCACCACACGTTGCAACGGAGACCATGAACGGAGTGTAGTTGTACTCCTATAGACAACCTGCATGATAGAGGAATTTTTATCATTAAAAATATTGTCATTTCTACATAGCCAAAGTGACCAAATAATGACTAGTGATGTCACCCTAATAAGTTGTTTGAACCTACGATCCACACCATTAAGCCAATTACCAAAAATATTAGCAATGTTTGTTGGTGGGTATAAGGTAGAACATATTTGGATGATTAACCATATAGAACTAGCAAGTTTACACTCGAAGAATAAGTACGTTATAGTCTCGTCTTTATGATGGAAAACACACTTTTTACTCCCGTGCCAATTGCGTTTTGCAAGGTTGTCTTTTATAAGAATGATCCCGTGACGAAGATACCACGCAAAGACCTTATTTTTGAGTGGAAGCTTTATCTTCCAGATTTTCTTATTATTATCTACTCGCACATCCGGATGGACGAGAGCATTATACATAGAGCCCACCGAGAATTTATCAGACTTGTGTAAATTCCAACGAAATTCGTCAGACCCCTGCGTCAAATTGACAGTCACTAGCCTTTGTAGCAACTCGTGCCACGCTGCTAACCTTGGGCCCACAAGATCTCGTCTGAACGTCACAGTTGGTGGAAAATTCTCCAACACCTTAGCAAGCGTATCGCTTTTGTGACGTCCAAGGACAATGTTGTATAAAGCAGGATGCTGTTCTCGGAGAGTGGTATTACCAAGCCAACTATCCTCCCAAAACATTATCTCTGATCCATCCTTAATGGAGAAAGAACCATATGAGAAGAAGAATTTCTTCGTTGCCATTAGGTCGGCCCAAAAATGCGAGTCACCAGGTTTCCACGATACCTGTGAGAGCGCACTTGAGCCAATATACTTTCTCCGTAAGAGAGTCTGCCAAACCCCTTCTTCGGTAAGAAGCTTAAACAACCATTTACCAAGAAGGGAAGTATTCTTAACCGCAAGGTCATGAATCCCTAGTCCACCATGGTCTTTAGGGCGGCACACTACATCTCATTTTGCCAGTTTGTACTTCTTTTTCTCACTATCCCCTTGTCAAAAGAATCTTAATCGAAAGTAATCCAAGCGATGCAAGACTCCCTTAGGTAATTGGAAGAAGTAAATCATATACAGTACCATGTTACTTAGTACGGAGTTTATGAGAACCAACCTACCACCCAGGGATAGCAATTTTCCTTTCCAACTACTCAATCTTTTTTGTAACCTTTCCTCGACATGCTTCCATTGAGCAATCGTAAGCCTCTTGAAATGAATCGGAATACCTAGATAGCTTATTGGAAGCTGACCTTGCCCCCAGCCAAATAACTCAGCATACTGGGTGGCATGGTCCTGGGCATCGCCAAAACAGAACAATTCACTTTTATAGAAGTTGATCTTTAGACCGGAAAGTTGCTCGAACGCTGATAATATTAATTTCAGGTTTCTGGCTTTTTCCATGTCATGTTCTATAAAAAGAATTGTATCGTCAGCATATTGAAGAATAGATAACCCGCCATCCACTAGATGCGGAACTACCCCTTCAATTTGCCCATCAAATTTAGCTCGCTCGATGATTATGGCTAACATATCAGCAACTATAATAAATAATATAGGTGATAATGGACCGCCTTGCCGTAACCCTTTTTCGTTTGGAAGTACCGACCAACGTCATCATTGACTTTGATGGCAACACTTCCTCCGAAAACAAAGTTATGGATCATCGCACGCCACTCATCAGAAAACCCTTTCATTCTGAGTGTTTGCTGGAGGAAAGACCACTTAATTTATCATACGCCTTTTCGAAATCAATTTTTAGAATTACCCCATTCATTTTTTTCCGATGCAACTCGTGGACAGTTTCATGCAAAACCACAACCCCATCAAGGATATTGCGACCTTGCATAAAAGCCGTCTGAATCGGGCGCACAACGTGATCAGCCACCGAATTCAGCCTAATAGTAGCGGTTTTGGTGAAGATTTTGAAGGTAACGTTAAGAAGACAGATATACCTGCATTGCTGGATCTTTTATGCTTCGTTAACCTTTGGCAAAAAAATTATTTCCCCAAAATTTAGGCGAAATAGCTCAAGTTGTCCAGCATGCAACGCATGGAATAACTCAAGCAGGTTCGTCTTGATTATCTCCCAGAAGTTCTGATAGAACTCAGCTGGGAAACCATCTGGACCCGGTGCTTTGTTGTGTTCCATTTGGAAGACCGCCCTTTTAACCTCCTCCTCAGAATACTGAGCTGAAAGGTGGGCGTTCTCCTCCTCGGTAACTTGCGGGATGTCATCTGTTCGTGATTCATCCAACGAGAAATCACTCTCCTCAGGTTCACCGAACAGATTTTTAAAGTATTTGGTTATATACGATTTGAGTTTCTCATGAGCTTCAATCGTACCCTCATCTTGATTGAGAGAATGAATGAGTTTCTTTCGATGCCTACCATTGGCCAGACTATGAAAGTATCTCGTATTCGAATCTCCCTTCAAAATGAATTGGGCTTTTGATCGTTGATACCATTTGAGCTCCTCCTCTCGAAGGATGCCAGCCATTTCCGCATTTGACTGATTTTTCAATTCAATCAATTGCGTAGACAACGGACGCATCTCAGCAATTGCCTCCAACTCATCAATAACAAATGACAATCGAAGCTTTTCTTTTTTCAACTGGCCAACCATATGTCTAGCCCATCCACCGAGGTATTTCCGCATAGCACGGAATTTGTTATTCCACCTCTGGATCGGGCTCTTACCACTGACCGGCCTCTCCCATATTTTCTTAACCATATCACAGAATACCTCCCGATGTAACCAACCCAATTCAAACTTTAACTGGCGTTTACAAATCGGTCTAGGTGTCCCAGTGGTTAATAATATGGGGGCGTGATCTGACAATGCTTCAATACACTCAAGTGCCCGTACTGAGACCATTTAAAATTTAGATTCCCAATCTGAGTCTATGAGTACACGGTCCAACTTTTCGTATGTCGGCTCTGGGAGGCTATTTGCCCAAGTGAACTGCCTCCCAATCATAGTAACCTCACGTAAGTCAAGACTGTCAATGACAACACTGAATAATAGAGGCCACTTGTTGTCAAATCTACCCCTACTCTTCTCATGCGCGAACTTCAGCAAATTAAAATCAATTATAGGATATGGATTATCTTTTGCAAGGTTCACCAATTCGCGGAGAAAAGTAGGTTTATTTTCATCCTGGGCAACCCCATACACAGTGACTAGACTCCATGTGAAATTGTCTGCTTTGTTGCGGATGTGAAACTTTATATGAAAGTCACCAACCGAACTAGCCAACACATCCATGGTTTCTTTTCGTACACCTAGTAATAAGCCCCCGGATCTACCACGTGGCGGACGAGAAATCCATGTGAAATCTACACCACCAGATAGGCGATTAAGTAGATTCGTAGAGAAATCTTGTTTGCCAGTTTCCGAAATCTCCACAAAATCCAATCTATGATCCCTAATAGAATCAGCAATACGTACGTGTTTAGCCAAGTCCCGAAGACCTCTGCTATTTGCGAACATGCCATTCATTGGGAAACAATTGGAGATGCGGACAATTTCACCTTTTTACGTGCCGTTTTCTTATTTTTTTAGAGGAGTTTGCTTTAGATTTACGGTCTGACGCTTTCAGGTCATAAAATGAGCTGTGCATCGCCTCATCCAAGCCACCCTCTGTTACGTCCCCAACTAGATTGGAGAGGAGCTGCACATCAATTGTGTCATGTAGCTCCTCCTCATCCAGGTGTGAAGTATACGACTTACACGAGACTTTTGGATTGACCGTTAACCGATCGTATTCCAATTGTCTCAGCGCATTAGTCGAAAACGAGATTTTTTATCATTATTTCCCAAAGAAACTCCTACACTATTGAATTTAGTTGAAATGCTTGAATTAGTAAATGCAAGAAAGGACTTTGGGGATTTTTCCATACCAACGGTGTCGAGGTTCTGTTCAGCTTTGCGGCGCATAGCCTTCGCCATGGAATCCTCGTCAGTGCTTGAAGTTGCATTTGGAGCCACAGCATGTCGTCCGCTCCTCCTCAATGGCGTCGACACCGGGGAGGACAAAGGTGTAGTAGAATCCATCCTCGGTGGCAACGACCCCAGATGCACGCCCGGAGCTGTGGGAGTCGAAGGCGTGACCTCCTGCAGTACCTCGTCGCCCCTCTGCTGCACCAGCGTCTCGGCCACGCACAGCGAACCGTCAGCAGCGTAAGCTAGCAGCGGCCCAGCTACCGGCCCGCCCGGCAGCCCAGCGAGTCCGTCTCCACCGGCACGGGCCTCCACCACGCCGATGTCCTTATCTGCCACCGTAGGCGGCAGCAAACTATCGACAGCGAGCAGCCCAACAGGCGAAGCCGGCCCGCTGGCGACCATGGGCCGCGGCGAATCAGCCACCTGCAGGATAGCCGCGCCATCAGCCATGGCCGGCGCCCCATGTGCTGCACCAGGCGACAGATAGGCGCGCTCCTCCATGGGTCTCAATGAATCCGGCCTTGCAGCACAGATTTGAGTTGCACCGTACTGTGAGCAGCATCTAGATTTATTGTCAAACTTATTTTCTTAGGATACTCATTTGATATTATAAATGTTGATATTTTATTAAAGGTTGATCAAACTTAAATCAGTTTGGCTTAAGATAAAACATGCAAACCTTGTAAACTAAAAAGAAGTGAGTAGTAAAATAAATAACACTTTTTGTCCGGGAAAAAGTGACGATGCATGCCGCCGTTCGCCAATGGAACCAACCACACCCACACCCCGACACTCATATGATGTGGCCCATGTCACATTTGCGTTCATCAGTTAAGAATTCGATTGGTAGCTACTCCCTCCGTTTTTTAATATAAGATGGTTTACCTTTTTACCACATTCACATGTATCTATATGTATCTGGACATATTTTAGTGTGCATGTTCACTCATTGCACTATGTATCTAGACAAGATGTGCACTAGCTAAAACGTCTTATAATCATGAATGAAGGGAGTATCATTTAAGGCCGGTATCATGAAATTCAATTCAGATTGTATGCCCAACATGTTTAGCTGTCACCGAATTGGAAACGTCATTTCAACTGAAATTACATCAAATGACTTGGTGTGTTAAGTCAATTCCCATCACTAACCATGTCATTTCATTTCTACCAAATGAAATAAAATGATGTCAGTGTTATTTCAACTATGAACGGGAGCTAGCAATCCGGACCGTATTGAAAAGGTTCCTGAGACACAACATGGAGGAGTCAAAATATTCAGAAGCGAGGTCCAAGAATGAAGAAGGGGTAGAATTACTGAATGAATACGAGCTGTGGCTAATACCCGAGGCATAAAAGACGCATTTTCTCCAAACGTCAGACATCCGCCGCCTATACCTACCGTTTAGGTGGCACCAGCGAGATCCAGCTAAGGTAAAGAATTTTGTGTCGCGGCTGCTCCACTCCTATGTGGTCTTTTGAACTGAACTTCGTTGGCTTCCCGCGCGCGAAATGAATGGGCGCTGTGTCGTGGGTCAGTTTTGGGGCGGGGGGGGGGGGGGGGGGGGGAGAGAGACCAGAAGAATGATTCATTTGGATCGATGAGCCATTCCGCGAATCTGGGGCTACTCTCAGACGAATTTTCAACGTTCTTGGGGAGCCTGTTGACAATTTGGTTCCTGTAGATAGTAGTGCGACGTTCCCTATTCATAGATCTACACCTGCCTTTATCGAGTTAGATACGAAATTATCCATCTTTGAAACAGGTATTAAGGTTGTCGATCTTTTAGCTCAGCAGTCGAGTAGTAACTAAACGAGACTAGATGGATCCAGACAAAACAAAAACAAATGATGAAATGAGGGGGGAGGGGGGGGGGGGGGGGGGGGAAACGAGGTCTAAGTGATATTTTGGTGGATTCAACCTACTGCATACCTATCTCGAAGTTGAACTCGTAAATTTTGAGACGCTTCGGATTCACGATTATTCACCCAAAGCTGCACATAGATATCCCGTGGGGCCGCTGAAAATTATAAATAAGACCTGCAAGTCGTGTGAAATTGATTCCCAAGAAAAAGGATGCTGCGGCTACATTTTTTTTTACTTGAAGGACCCCCAAAGGGAATCCCAATTTCATTGAAATTGGACAGAGCATCCCAAAACTGGGTTCATTACACAACCTGACGCAAAACATGGTCGACGTGGGACAACCACCGCCGCCTACCAAAAGAACCAAAGCTACCAACACCATAGCGCTAAAAGTACTTCAGAACATCTAGTACAAACTTTAGAATTCTCGCCCCTCTATTACATAGTCTTCAAGAGAACTGCCGACAAAGGCTAAAACACTAGCTAGTGAGAGTTGCAGACTGCAGGAGCCTTCTGAAGTGCCTTGATCACAATCCAATTCTGCGCGAAATCGGATCCCATCCATGACTCTTCCCAAAGATCTCCTTTGCCACTTTTACGATGAGGTCAACTCCCTGCCGCAGTATGCCTTGAAGCCCTTTTTTCTGAAGTTTCGCCCACACATGCAGAAAATTACACATGAATAAAATCATATTATTAGGCTCTTTCGGTCTGATACATTGAAAGCAGGATTTGTTCCTTGTCTTCCAAACAGACCAAAACACAGCTACTGCACCTATCATAACCGCAATTCTATCTCTACCAACAAAACCGGTCAACCATCTATCATAAAGATCCGAGAAACTATCAGGAGCTTGCCCAGCCCCTAGAGCTATACTCACCACCGTCCAAATGTACCTAGCAAGCGGGCAGGAGAAGAACAAATGCTCCGTAGTTTCGTGATTATCACAAAACTCACATCGTTCTACTTTCTTCCACCCTCTTTTCTTCAAATTTTCTTTGGTCAGAATTTTGTCTCTGATCAGAAGCCAACAAAAAACTTTAATTCTCAGAGGGAGTCTAAGATTCCACAATTTTCTATAAGGAAACGACACTCTTTTTGCAATAAGAAAAGAGTACAAAGACTTTACAGAAAAAACCCCAGACTTAGTCAACAACCAACTCACCCTATCCGGCGAATCAGTTAACCTCACATGTGCACAAGTATCCACAAGCTTACACCATAACACTTTGGTCTCCTCACGGAAAAACCTTCTAAATTTTAAGCAATCAAAATTGCTCCCAATTACCTTATTAACAGTAACATTATGTGTATAGCAAATGTTATAAAGCCTAGTGAAACTTTGACACAGAGGTTTCTCACCAACCCATGTGTCTTCCCAGAACCGGGTCTTCCTCCCATCTCCAATGATTCTTTTACAACAACTATAAAAGGTCTCCCTGACCTCCAATAAACCAGACCAGAATTGAGAATGTAAATAACTAGGTTTACATTGAGTAAAAGTACATTTCTTAAGATACTTCGCAGTGACCAATTGCTGCCAAAGCCCATCTTCATTTTCTAGGCGCCAAATCCACTTACAAATTAAGCTAATATTCTTAAGGTGCAGGTTTGTCACCCCAAGCCCATCCTGATCTCTAGGTTGACAAACCATCTTCCAATTGGCCAGATGGTATTTCTTAACATTCTCCTTTTCTTGCCAAAGCATCCTAGCTCTGAAGAAATCACATCTCTTAATCACACCTTTCGGCATGATAAACATAGTCAACATATAACTAGGTACATTACTTATGGAGGAATCTATAATAACTAGTCTAGATCCTATAGAAGCTAAATTCCCTTTCCAACAGGCATTCTTTTTCTCCACCTTCTCCTCTGTTTCCTTCCAGTCACTATTGCGCAACTTTTTGTAATGCATTGGGACCCCCAGATATTTAAATGGGAAGTCTCCTTGTTTGCAAGTAAAGATATAGGAGTACTCATCCTTTTTCTCCAAAGCTTTACCAAAGAAAGACAGCTCGCTCTTATTAAAGTTAATTTTTAACCCCGTCAACTGTTCAAAAATACACAGGATAAATTTAAGATTGCGAGCACTTTCCAGGTCATCTTCAAACATAAAAATAGTATCGTCCGCATACTAGATAATGGCTATCCCATCATCCAGCTACATCGTCACTGGGGCAACATGATTATCTCATAAGTTATGGTTGGTTTTTCTTTTGGAAGGAGATTAGCTTGCATTCATGGTTTGGTGCCGTCTAGGACGCTGTACTTGGACAATAATGACATCGTCTAGGCGTTTAGGCTTCTGATCTTGGGTGCCTTTTAGCTTATATCTTATCCAGAACATTATCATGCAACCAGTATGGGTCACTCGATGATGTGCATATATCTCGCACGCACCCTCGCTCAAGGGATAAGGTTGTTTGAGCAAAAGAGATACTGCCTCCCTGCATGCGCACAAGCATTAATTTTGCCCTCGCCGGCGCTGATGTACTAACATGACTCCACATTGGTTAGATACTTCTCTGTCTTTTATATTTGTGAATTGTTTAATCTCCCTCTTTCAATTTTTGTTTAATCTCAATTTCGCTTTTTTTTTTGTCAATCTCAGTTTTGTCGAACTGTATTGTTCTGATCTTACTGTACAATCTGATATTATGCCAAAAAAAAACGTGATGATACTGTTGGTTAGACAAACGGTAAAAGAAAAGAAAAAGAGACAAAATTTGGTAACTCATAATTTATTGAAATGCCAAATCCTACGTCATATTGAGGAGGACTCACGCGTCACTCTTAACAAAGACCATATGTAATTTTCGACGAGTGTTAAATGTATTCTTAATGTCAAATTTTCCATCATTAATAATATATATTTTAGATCTATAATATTACTTGCAGATATCCTAAGTATATCTATTTAATTCTCTTTTTATTTTGTTCGTTTGTGTAAAATTGTGGTCCTTTCATAGTGTAAATGTTTGGATATCTATACCTACTAATAAAGTCAGTAAGGTTTCTTCCCGTCCGACCTTGAAAAGACGATTTTGCCCTCACGAAACAACGGAATTACAGCCACTGCCAACGCTTAAGTGAATACCGTTTCGTAAGTTCATTTTGCAAAAGAAACCCTGACAAACTTGGAAACTAACCCACAGTCCACAGGGCAGACGTCCTACTGCCATATTCGCGATTTACCGAAAACCCACGGACCTTTGTACAAAAACACCATCGAAGAAGTACGGGAGAATCTGGAGCGTCCGTTTAAGTTGCAACGGACAGCCGAGATTAATCTGCTTTCTAAATTTTGTTATAAGCGAAGCACAGGCACTTTGCTAGTATCAACACGTATCCCTAAATAATACTCTCTATGTTCCTTCTTATAAGGTGTATTAGTTTAAAAAAAATCAGATGTAACTATATCTGACCAAGTTTTAGAAAATATTATTAGCATTCATAATACCAAATCAATATCGTTAGGTTTATTTTGAAATAAATATTCTTACATTAATTTCTGCTATTTTAGTTGCTGATAGTTTTTCCCAAATCTTAATCAAAGATTATTAAGTTTGACTTTTCAGAAAACTAGCACACCTTATAAGAAGGGACGAAGGGAGTATATGTTTTATGAAGATGGCATGTGGGTGGCACAGAAGTAACAATTTTCGTCGAATTATGTCTCAATTTGTGACCTACATAAAAAAATTGAAGACCAAGAATAATTTTTGGCACCTACTTAAAGCCACATTTTTGTATATCCCAAAATACAACATATTTTTCACCAAGATTTTGCATGTTCATAGAATCATCATAACATATGTCTACAACAAACATTTCTTTTTTGAGAAATTTAATATAAAGGGCTCGCTATAGCTTGGGATTCATATGTTCGCTCCCTGCATATGTCAAATAAATTTAGCTTAATTAGAAAGATACCCCGCGCGTTGCAGCGGGAACTTTTTAAAAAATGCAATATAAACGAAAGGACATATGACACATGCAACGGGAAAATTTCTTCGAAATATTCAGGAATCGATTGGGCACCATAATCGAGAGTCTAGATTTAATCAATGTAGAATCTTTGTATACTTAACAACTAAATTTTTTTTTTTTTGACGGGCTTAACAACTAAAATTGATGATGTATTGTATGGATAAAATAATTTATAATTTTCTTTTGCGCCCTCGCAAGGCTGATTTTTCTTTTCTGTTGCAACGCACGGCCATGTTTGAAGAATAAATTCATTTTTTTTGCATGAGTATAATTTTTTATACTTCTGGTTAACCATGTTGCAAACAAAGATTGGGTGTTAAGTGGTCATTTTGTTTCTTTGGAGAGGATTGTAGTATAGTGGAAGAAGCAAATGAACAAAATCTGAAGTAAAATTGCACAACATCTAAAATGATATAAAAAAGGAACCAAAGTTAAACCTAAGATGCTTGGGTGGCATTCATTATATACTGTTTTTTGGGGTTTATATTGGCAGTGTGATTTATTTTAAACCCGTTGCAACGCACGGACACTTTGCTAGTATATCTATTCTATACCTCTATATTACTACTAAAAGAGCAAACATGTTAGGATACTTTAAATCTAAACCGTTCAATAATCAATCGACGATCCAGATTGTCCCAACGTCGAGCACCAAACAATTTTGACCAGTCAAACAGTTTTTTCAATCCTTATGTCCGATCCGATCATGTAAGATAAAATCCTGATCGAGTAAAACAATTCGGATGGTATAGCTGCTGTAATTTTGTCCCGTATAGGGGACACCGTGGACGTGGCGGGTTGCGTGCACGCACATTGCTCCTTAATTGGTCCGTTTGTCGTTGAAATATCACCCATGCCCAATTGATGCATGGCGGCATGTGTCATGAAAAACATTGTTTGCGGACAACAACGGGAGAAACTGAGCTACCACTTCGTTCCCCGAGGCATCGATGACAAGCTCGTCGGCCGCCGTCTCCCGTATCCCCCGACGAGAAGAACCTGCCTCCATGCCCGGGCCCAAGTGGCCGCCTTGCCCAACTGCAGGCGCCATGCACCCATGCCGCCACCCTGACCGAACTCCTCGACGCCGTGCATCCACGTCGTGCCCTGCCTCCACGCCGGCCGCCGCCCTGCCCGAACTCCTCGACGTCGTGCATCCACGTCGTGCCCTGCCTCCGCGCCGCCGCCCTGCAAAACGCGAGCAACGCGAGCGACGCGAAGATCCTGTCGGCGAGAGGCCAAAGCTAAGACGACGCCTCCGTCCTCCATGATGCCGTGTTCCAATACATCATCGCCTAGCTGGCGGCGAGAACGCCGCCGCCCTGCACCTGTCGCCTGGCACCAAGTTCAGTGCACCAGCCCCTCCTCTGCACCCTCCTCTGCACCAAGTTCACTGCACCGGCCCGGCAGCCCCTCCAAGGCGGGCGGCTTCTCAGCAGCAGGGTTCCCCATCCTTGCACACGGATGCGACGCGAAACTAATTCTGCATGCATCAATTTTATCCTCTGAACTGTAATTGGGCGCTCTAAAGTTACTTGCACATGGCTGATTGGTTTCTGCATTTTAACCTTTTTTAAAACTGCTATCTCTAAAAAAATGCAATGCATGAATCTGTTGTACCGTTCCTCTATATGCAAAGATGTTTTGGAGGTTTAGATTTCTACCTTAATCTTCGTAATTAATTTTTGTATCTTATGAAGCTGTGTCCATTCTTTGCAGATTTCAGAATTACAGTGGTGTCACCTCAACTGAACTGATCGATTTGTCTGCTTGACAAAGGTTTCCCTTTTCCATTTAATTTAATTTCAGCTCTTTTGCATAGGTAACCTAGATATCTGACATGATCTCAGTTTATAAAGGAAACACTGGCAATTATGTGAGAAAACTCCTTTTCAGCTTTCATTATTAGGGAAAATATCCGCTACACATGGTGGTAGCTACACACCATGCCATTATACGCCGATATAAGCCGTATATACCTGATTTAGCTTGATATTCTGGTAGAGAACGGATTTTTGGTGTACAAAACTGGTTTCGGAATTTCAAAAAATATATTTTTTGGTTGACTTTTTTAGTCAAGGGAAAAAGTCAACTCTAAAAAAGTCAACCAATTTTTTTTTTTGAAATTCCGAAACCAGTTTTGTACACCAAAAATCCGTTCTCTACCAGAATATCAAGCTAAAACAGGTATATATGGCCTACATCGCCGTATAATGCTATGGTGTGTAGCTACCACCATGAGTAGCAACTTCATTATTATATAATACTTTGATGTTGCTTTCACTTTTCATTCCCTTATTCACATTCAAGAATCGTTTTGAGCTGCCTCTTGTTGTGTGGTTTATGATATGGATTATTTTAAATTGGACGCGCTGCTGATTAACCTCAAAATATCATCTCTTAATTTTCCATTCCCTTCTTTTCATACATGTTTTAGTGACAATGTAATTTATGCATATTAACCTAAAATTCCTCTGTTATTATTTTATATAACCAACAATTAGAGATGAAATCATTATAGCACTGGCTGGCCAGAATTAAGATAGCTTTTACATGTTTAATTATTTTAAATTCTTGAATGCTTAACTCGGTGCTAAGTTTGTAAACAGTGCAAAGGAGAAGTAGCGGAATGACTCTATATTGAAATCTTTTGTACAATCAAGTAAGTAGTTGTCACATTTTGGTTTTCTCTATTCTGGAAAGAGAACTTCATTACTATCAGTAGGCTGCATTTGTTTGCAAACTCAATACATGAGAAAGACGATGAAAACCATGGCCGCATCTATAGAAACTTACAGGTTTGCTTCACTTTTTCTCGGACACGCGGTACTTCGATTTCAGCAAACCATAGAGGTTAATATATGCACCGTGATACATGCGATACCATAGCTTTGATGTGTCCATGACTTTTGAAGATTGGAGAGGATATCTATGTTGTTCTAGGTAAAACGTGTTCCCATTATGAATGCTCACTTTCTTGTAGCTGCATCAATTGGCTTCTGTTAGACGCATTTCAAAGTTCCAACAAATGAGAATTATAACCTTTTTCGTATTTTAGAAATGAGAGAAAAATCAAAGGAAAAAATTAAAAAATATTATGGGCTAAAGTTAAGGATTTGTCCAGAAAAATTACAGTTAAGCGTTTTATTTCTCTTAGTTTCCGCGAGTTTACTTTTGTTCGGCACGAATATGTAAACCAGTTCCTCTTTATAAATGGCAACGAGTGTCTACTTAAGAAGTTCAATTATGTAATTTTTGTGTTTACAACAATAATTTTTGTTGTCACATAGATATATTTCTTGGTCATGGGTCTGTGGCAGTTGACAAGGTAAGCAAAGTCGCGTAGGGCTGCTTGTAAGGCAATTTTAAAATATGTCCATGTGAACATTACGGAATTTAAATAAGAAAATATTGTTTACGAACATTAATATGAAAATGTTAAATTTTTTTTTTTAAAATATCACCGTCCGACTTTATTCATAAGACGACAACCTGTCTGATTGAATAATATCAATCAGAAAACCAGGGGCAGCTTCATACAGAAAATCTGGAGAACTAAGGGAAAGAGCTTCGCGAGCGCAAGCATGCGCCGCTTTATTAGCTATTCGCCTTACAAAACTGAACGAAAAACCCTGGAAAGCGGAGATACAAGATTTCATCTCCAAAACTACCGGAAAACCAGCTGATCGTTGCTCTTTGTCATTTGTCCAAGCTGTAACAACAGATTGACAATCGGTTTCCACCTCGACATGAGTCCACCCTCTTGCTCTGGCCATGAAAATTGCATCACGACATGCCAGGAGCTCAGTAATTCCTGGTTCAATGACATGCTGATACCTTCTCCCCTCCGCAGCCACAAAGGACCCCATGTTGTCACGCACTACAACTCCAGTTGCGGCCACCGCTCCCCCAATATCGAGAGCACCATCACAGTTCAACTTCATCCAGTTCACCTTAGGCCTTGTCATGCATTAGTCGACACGTGCATTGCACGTGCACCGTTACTAGTTAATAATAAAGGAAAGATCGCTTCTTGTGCTATGTCATCGAAACTGTCCCTTAAGTTGACAAAAATTACAAACCATGCCACCCATAAGTCGTACCCGGATCCTCTCCATAATTTCGGTATGTGTTGTGATTTCTTTCTGTAATTTCGTACGGCGCTCCTTCGTTTCCTACGTCGTCTTGGATCGATGGGTTCGTTTCGTATCATACATATGGACTCGATCGAGTCCTGCTTGAGTACTCCCTCCGTATCACATAATACAAGGACTCCATCGAGTTGCCGCCATCACGTACTATAAACATATGGGCAGGGCGAGCTTTGATCGATTAAGTTAATAAAAGGTTACGTATTTGTTAAAAAAAACATATGGGCAGGGCGACGATGGTGAACTCGCTAGCGGCGAAGGTGATTCTGCTCACGACAAACGGGACCAGGGACGGCCGGACGGGTCCTGGGCATGGGCGCGGGTGGTGGTGATAGCCACGGGCAGCAGGGCGGCGATTGGGGCGTGCCACCCGAGCAGTGCGACGACACGGGCGCTGAAGTCGGCTGCCGGCGAGAACCTTCCCGGCCAGCCGCTGCAGGGCACGCGCACGACGACCACGGTGAACTCGTCTAGCGGCAAAGGTGTTTGTGCTCATTGCGGACGGGGATAGGGGCGGGCCCTGGCCGCGGGGCGGCGATGGCCATGGACGGCAGGGCGGGGTTGGGGGCTTCGTCGTGTCGGCGGATTTTGCTTCGATCTGAAAGCCATGGCAGCTGAGACAAAATCATTATCTCTCACGGACTGCGCATGCACATCTCCGGTTGTTGATCGGCAAACGACTTCCAAGTGTTCCAAAAAGATGAAAGCTCAAAGCAGTGGTCGCGCGACGAGCACATCGACTCATGTAGACTATTGCTGGTTGTCATGGCGGCAGATATGTCCATACTCCACATGCCGGCATCATGTGTCATTAGACCAGGCCCTCCAAGCCATAGCTGGTTGCCTGGTTCCGACTAAAAAGCATAGCAAAAGGCAATCCATCCATGTAGATGTCTCTTGTGGTCAATCCGTTTTATCTTGAATTTATAATGATCCCCGTGGCATGGCTTAGCTACATGGGTTGTTCACTTGTTCTATCTTAAGATGGTTAAGGTATAGGCATGCAATAGCAGTACTAGGTCAGTTCAGTAACCATCACTACAGGAAAACGACAAGTTGCCTACGGCCAAAAACCGTCGGCAAAGGCACAAATGCCGTCGGAGGCCGTCGTCTTTTGCTCCCTCGGCATATAAGCATAATGCCGTCGGCATACAAAAGCCGTCGGCATATACATCAGTGCCGACGGTTTCCTGTGGCCGTCGGCATACAAAAGCCGTCGGCAAACAAACTAACGGACACAGCCGTCTGACGGCGTCGGTATGTTTGCCGACGGCCTGAAATTCCATCCATGTGTATGCCGAGGGCAAAAGCCGTCGGCATACTTGATGACCAGAAACAAAAAAAAAGGCAAAAAAGGCTAGCAATTTACAGAAAATACTGTCGACCAATATATTAACATTAAACACCCTTTGCCCAGGACCTTAAACAAATTACAAATGAGATAATTACAAATATGGACACATGATTCAACAACACACAAAGATTTAACATGATTACAAATTCTCGGCACTCCACAAGTAATTCCATGCCTGCTGCAATTGAAAATCAGCTTCTCATCTCAAATCACAAGTACGGTAACAGTTTCGCAAAATGAAAGCCTAGTTAGTTGCAACAGATAGATGTACTATTATTGTTCAAGCTGACCACCAGAAAACAAACCTAAAAATTTGGGGAAACTATCCTATAGAAGTACAGGGAAAAGCTAAAACCTCAGTAGAGCCTAGGAAATCAACGATATGATCTTGGGAAAGTATTCCAATATGCTTGTATCGATCATATATTCCCTGGAGCAATACCCAAATTCCCAAACATACCTACAGATCAACAAAAGCAAAGGACTGAGGATGATGAAAACAGCAAGAGAGGTCGAGGCTTTGTCCAAGTCAGCCAAGAGTCAAATAGGTAACAGCAATGAGGTGCTCCTGCAGAGATCAAATATTTACTGAGTTAGAAAGAGGATAGGCACACCATACATAGGTTCATAGACATGAGAGTTACTGCACTTGACTAATAAGTTTAAGTAAGCAAAAACAAGTGGTGGTTATAGGTCCAAATTTCCGCATGATATGTTTGCCAAGATCTCAAGGCTTCATCCTCTTTGCACTTGCACCAAACTCGCTTCCTTCTATCTCTCTCTACAAAAACAAATAGAGATGTCTATCAAATATAATACTTACAATGGACCATAGGTCAGGTTATAATTACCATCAAAACAGTTTTTGAAAAGTAAAAAGCAAGGCAGAGTACATATGCAGCGACCTCTCTGATTTGTGGTTAAAACGGTCAGTATTTGACATTTCCTATTCATTCAAATGTGTTACCGATATATTAATTAATTGGGCAACACCAACACAATATCTAAGGTCAGTCCAGGATGCTCTGAATTAAAACTGTTGAAACAGTTGTATGTATCAAGGGTATGTGTTCAAACTTTTGACATCTTTCATTCAGACACTTGTCAGTGTTAGCTTTAGTTTGAAATTATGCTTCATCTGTTATGTACATCTTTCAAAGGACTTGGCTCATACTAATTCCAAGTTCAGAAACAACAACTTTAGTTTAACACGTACCCGGCTTCGCTGAATGCCCACTTAATCAAATCTTAAAGTGGGGAGGTGAAGCTAATGACAACATCATGATGTGCAACAAGTTGGGTCATAATATAACAAGGGGAAGACTAATTTGGTAGTAACAATTGGTTTCAGAATCATGATGGCGGATGAGCATAAGTATCAGACATGAATGTACTGTTCAACATCACATTGCAGGAGAGGGAGAGAATAGAGGGGAATCGGAACATACCTGAACCTTAGGCGTAGTGGTCGAGGTAGACGAAGAAGAGGAGGCCTGGCCAGCCGTTGCCTACCACCGAGTTCAGGGAGGCCAGGCCAACCCAGGCCGCTCTCCTCTCCGTCGGTCGCCGCCTCGTCCTGGTGGCCGGCGTCGTGCACGCGCGCGACGCCGTGGATCTGGTCGTCGGGAGCTCCTGTGAAGCCACCGCAAACCCTAGGCCACGCGCAGCCGCGGTACGGCCAGCTCGTCGGAGCGGAACGCATCAAAGCACGCGCGTGTCATCGATCCAGCCGGCCGCGACGCCGTGGCTGCTGGGCAGCGGTGCCTCTGTCGACGGTTAGGTTGCGCGGCGCGCTGACGAAGGGGAGCGACTGCGACAGGAGGGAGTGGCGGAAGGGATCATGGTCAGGCTCAGGGAGGAGGGGCGGCGACGGAAGGACCTGCCGGCGAGGTGAGAGCGGCGCCGGCGGAAGGACCTGCCGGCGAGGTGAGAGCGGCGGCGGCGGCTTCGATCTGGATGGGGAGATGGAGAGGGAGGAGGAGACGGGGTCGCGCGTGCGTGTGTTGTGTGTCTGTGTACTGGGGGTTAGGGTTTGATATCGCATTGGTGTGGTGGGCTGGCTGGGCCGGTTGTGGCCTGGCTGGTGTAGCGTACCTGCACTTAAAATATGGCAAGGTACCTGTGTATAGTGCAAACCCCTGGATCGTTTCATTTGCACACACAGTTTAAGATGTAGTATCACAACAAAGTATCATTATTACATCGAATGATCCAGACTAGGTAAAATATTCATTACAACTTGCATAGCATATAGCTAGCTTGAAAGAGTAAAGCAGCGGAATATAATCTTCATGGAGTCCTCATCCTTTGCATGTGCCACAGGCGAAAACATGTTGGTTGCAGACTCGAAACCTTAACGAAAACTCACTCGTCGTCAGAACAATCTGCAACAAATAAAATTTTGCAACAGAGTGGGTCAGAACCATTAAAAATGGATCTGGCAAGTGACACTATGTGGACACTTAATGGAATAACTCTATAGCCTATATGCATATTTGGCTGGTAGAGTTCAAGGCTATTTTGCATAAAAGCCAATTTTGCCTAACACTTTGTAAAACATTTTCCTCAAATTTGAGACATGGCATGAAATCCATGGTCTCATCTACCCTTGTTCACCCATCAAAATTTTACTTAGAGAAAAGAGATGTTGGGAGCCTCCGTTGCCATCCTTGATCAGCTGCTTGAATTGTCCGTAACCGGGGACACGGCTAAGTACTTAGTTTTTAACTCTGCAGAGGTTGTGCACTTTCACCATTAGACCCAACAAACCCAAACTATCCTCAAACACTCAATTTGTGCTAAGGAAAAGGAGAGAGTTGAGACGAGACTTTTCAGAAGAATTTTCCCATCCCATACCGACTTGACGCGCTCCCATTCTAACCATTCTACCACCACCTGTCAAGTCGGGACGAGTCCACGCAACTTAATCCATCTAGCCAGAGCCCATATGACTAATGGCTGCACGGTAAGCAACTTCACTTAGAGAAACATTGGTCCCTTTAATCCTGGGTGGCAATCCACAAGTGAATAAACACTCAACTCTGGCAGCCATGCAATCCCAAATCCACCCAGGTGATAAATTAACTTAGTAGAATTTAAGCTTTGAATAAAACAAATTTGCATAGCATCAATAATTCTACCAAGTTATCAATAGGATTCTAGACACAACTAGTGTAAAGGAGATAGTAGTTTTAGCATAGCAATACTATCCTACACATGCATATAAAGAAATACACTAAGTCATGCATAGAAAAATACTTAGGAAATTTATGGGGGTGTGCCACTTGCCTTGGCAATAGGGAGTGTAGTAGTAGCAGTTGCAACCACCTTCGTCTCTCTCCGAAATTTCTAACAAGTCAAACAAGCCATAAACATACAATCATAATGCAACACTTAGAAAAATATGAGATGCATGGGATGCAAAATGATACAAAGAATTATGATGAGAAAGACATACAAAACAAATTAAGGAAAAGACATAAAATAACCTAATCCAATTGGTTAAGGCAAGGTCAAGGTAGAGTAAAATAAATTTGATAAAACCACCACTTGAAGGTTGTAAGGCTACTCTAAGTCTTCACAAGTTTGGTCTTCAGATAATCTTCAACTCCTTTGCAGCTTCATGTATCTTTCATGGTCTTCAATTAGCACTCTAAGAACTTAGTCTTAATCACCAAGGACTTGGTCTACGTCCAAGGTGAGACAAAATAGAAAGTAGAAAAGATAGACAGAATGGAGTAGTTGGTCTTCCAAGAGTCTTCTCCTTGCTTTCTTGTAGCTTTCTCCTTCATTGAAAATTGTAGACTTGATGGTTCTGTAGACTTGTTGGTCTTGAATATAACTTAGCCACCATGAAGTCTAAGAGAGGGCGAAAGAAAAGAGAGAAAGGAAGAAGGACTTAGAAAAGTAGGATGGTTGGTCTTCATGAACTTCCTCTTGATTTCTTCTAAGTTCTTTTCCTCTTGAAGATGCTCCTGGGTCTTGTCTTCTTGTCTAAGTTCTTCATTGGTTTCCACTAATTTTAACTTAGTGGTTTTTGACTGGGAGAGTCATAAGAACTAACATGCACCCTCAAATTTTTTTTAAGGAGGAATGTCATGTAAGAAGTGCAAAATATTTCTAAGGACTTTATATGCATGCAATGCCATGAAAATTACTCTAAGGAATGCAAGGCAAGTATGTTGGTCCAAAAATGACTAAGGACTATAGCTAACACATCAAGTCAAGATAAATTCTAAGGAAAGTAAACAAAACAAGAGTGTTAGATTTCTCTAAGGAAAAGGTGTGAAAACAATAGTGGATAATTTTCTAAGGACAAACATTTGTCAAAGCAAGTACTTAGAATATTTTCTAAGGAAAACAACTAGGTTTTCAAGATGCTAATTTTTTTCAAGGAAAAGATTTAGCATTAAAAGATATTGAAATTTTTCTAAGGAAAAGTATTGTCAAAATATTTATCAAATATTTTCTAAGGAAGAGAAACACTTTGTTTTGGAGAGTAAAAATATTTCTAAGTACTTTTTGTAACTAATGTGATCAAAATATGACTAAGTCATTTTATTAGTCGAATAGATGAAGAAAAATAATTTTAATCAATTTTAGTTATTAAAATAACACCTAAAAAGGTATTTAATCAATATTAATTATAAAATCATAGAAATTACTTTTACAAAATTAGTAATGTATTCCTACGGCCAGTAGTTAGGCATACAATTTTATATCAAAAGAAAATACTTTAAAAATCTATTTTTAAACTTAAAATATAACCAGAATATCAATTAAACTACTTTTAAAATTTATCTAAAATAATTTCGTCAAAACCTCAAATTAAGCTTACATAAAGTTTCTACACATTATAAGCTTTACAAAAATATAAATTTCGTAAATTTTGGATAAAGGACTAAAAATTAATAACGAATCTAAAATCCAGGGACCTATCCGTGATGTGCAGGGACTTAAACGTAAAGAAAAACTGAAAAGATCTTCGCGCTGGAGTCCTCCGTCGACGTGGCATGCTCTGGTTGGTGCGGAGATCTTCGCGGTTCTTCGCGGGCGGACGCGGGTTAAGTGGGTAACGTGCATGCGTGGCGCGTTGTGGTTGGCTCGTACCGCTTCGCCTAAGGAGATCAAATCGTGAGCGTTCAAAACAGATCGGACGGCTCGGATCTCGCTGACCAAAAACGAGCGGCGCATCGCGCCGGAATTGCTCCGGTGGCGGTGGTTCCATTGCCGGAGTTTCGCCGGAGAAATAAAAAGAGACAGAGGGGAGGAGTGGGGCATACTACGGGGTGCAGGCGGGCACGGCGGAGCTGATGGCGTGGTCGCGGTTGAAGGAGGAGCTGCGTGTCGTCGATGATCGCTCGCCGGAGCTGCTTCCGCGGACGGTGCTCCAAGTCGATGAAGCTCCCGTCGATCTGGCGCGCAAACAAAGCACGCAAAAAATCATACAGATGCGCAGGATCAAGACAAGGAAGATGGGACAAGAGAGAGGGCTTGGAGTCGACGGTACTTGCCGGAATCGACGGAGTTCGCCGGCGGTGGTGGCGGCGTTGCGAGCTCGCGTGTGCGCAGCCTGGGGGCGTATTGGCTAGGATTTTTTAGGGCTTTTGGAGCGGGGATCGTGGGGGTTTATATGGAGCAGGAGTTCGTGCAAAACACGCAGCAAATCTCAACGAATTTGGTCCGGATTAGGCTAGGGTTTCGGGTAGAAAACGTGTTCATCACGAAGAAGGCGATGACGTCATCGCTGATGTCCTGGGTGGGTCCCACATGTCAGTCAGACAGAAGGGGAGTTGGGCCGTGGGCTGGTGTTGGGCTACTGCGTACTGCACCGTGCGACAATTAGGGCGTCCTATTTTTTTGTTCAAAAGGTTTTCTTTTTTTTTTCATGAAGGAAACTTTAATATCTTTTAAAATAAATGTCCAAATGGACTCAAACCAGTTTCTAAAATTTTGTAAAATCAAACTCTTTGTCTTGCAACTTTCAAAACACAAATTGCAAAACATTTTGTAAATTAAGGGTGTGTTTGGTTCAGTGGCTATAAAAAAGTGGTTTGGGGTACCCAAACCACGTGGTTGGTGGTAACCACTTTTCATGTTTGGTTGTGTGGGTTGGTTAGCCAAGTTTTATGTTTGGTTGAAGTGATAAAAAGTGGTTATGGGTATCCATGGTTTGAGGTGTGGGGTGATATGGTAATCTCTTTGATATGATGGTGAGAATACCCTCACAACATGAGCTTTGGCTACATAATCGATTAAAGTATGATATGAATAATAAGAATTTCAAAATTATAATCTATTTTGACATCACGTTCCATTTAGACACGAAGAACCAAAAATTTCAGCACCATGATTCAATAAGGCAGATAATTTCCAAATAGAACATGTCAATATCTGGAAAAATTCTTATTATTCTAGGCTACATAAAAAAGACAAATTTGGAAAAAAATCAAATTTTTGAGGCTATGTTCTACGTGCTGTTCTCGTTTCAATATCTCAAATTTTTCATAGATGTATATTTAAATATAGAGTACTAGTATTGGGCAACATATAGGCATAAGATGGATTATTCCAGCAAGTATTAGGCATAAAAGAACTAATTTCAGTTATTATTTTACATAAAATAACTCAGTTTAGCAACATATGTGAGGGTCGTTGGCCTCAACCACAACTTTTTTGGTGGTTGGGCTCAACCACATTTTGGAGGGAATATACCCAAAATGTGGTTACCCCCACACACCCAACACCACAAACCAAACGGGGGGCTAACCACTTAAAAAGTGGCTACCACTAACCACTTGGTGGCTAGCCACCCAACCAAACACACCCTAAATTCTTGAAATGTGTTTAAATGAATTTTGGACATATTAATGTCATTTGAAACTATAGGGTTTTATAAATTCATTTCGAAATTATATTTTAAACCAAAGCAAAATATGAGTAATATTATATATCACTCAAAAGATAATTTGCTTAAAACTCGTTTTGTTTAAAAGGGGTTTGATACTTCATAATTAATTCAAAACTCATTTTAAGATCCAAATAAATATTTTCTTTCAAGGGCAAAACTATAAATTTGAAAATAGAGAATAGGTAAGTAATAGAATAATTCTCCATACAAACAAACAATTCACAACCAAACACACTTTTTAAATAGAAATCATTTTGATTTCCAAACTAAGTTTTTAATAAACAATATGACACTTGTTGTCCAATTTAAAATAGGTTTAAAACAATCAGAGGTGGCTTAAATAAAACTTGAATATCACAAGATAAACCTTTTGCAAATATTTATATTTCAACAAATACAATCAATTCACAAACAACATTAACAGAACAATACATAAAAGTCAAAATAAAATTTTGGAGCATAAATGCTCTACTAATATATTTCTTAAATATGTTTTCAAGTGGAAATTTATTTCCCACTTTTGCAATAACCAAAAGCAAACAATGCAAGATGATGATGAATGCATGCGTGAATTTTCTTTTCAAAGCAAAATACATCATAGTTTTAAAAGTTTTAAATTTTTCTGATTTTTCAACTTTTTGAAAAAAAACTTGGGATGTTACAGCTGGCCTTTGCAAAATCTTTTTTTTTCGTTTTTTTGTTTTTGGATTTTACAAAACCTTTAGCAGATTATTATCAGAATATAAAATAGGATTTTTTTTTGTTTATTGTAGGCATCATTTTTAGGCACACAATTAGTTACTTAATCAGAAATATGCCAAGTTTGTGAAACAACTGCAAAAAATATAGTGCAAAATGGCACCCGTCAAATTTTCTATGTGTCTAAAATGACTTTTTTGTAAAGCAAGTGCAAAAAATATGGTGTAAAAAGGCACCAATCAATTATTCACACACAGTAGTCCATATTTGATGGATAATCTCCAAGTATTAGGAATTTTCTCGGTTTCTACCTACTTTTGCCTATTTAAACGACTTTATGCCTATTTTCCAAAAGTAATTCAAATTTGAACTACAAGTGTGTGATAGTTTGCTCTGAAAATTTGAAAAAAATAATTTTAAGTTACACAAGTAGTGGTTATATCACAGAACCGTCGATAGTTTTGAATAATTCGACCCCTTTCAATGAATAGACATGGCGGCAATTTTGACCGTTTTTTCAAAAAAATAAAAGAAAGTAAAAAAATACTCAAAAAAAGAAATCCTTTGGCATGGTGTCTTTTTATGTGTATTAGTTGATAGGATAAATGATAAACTTGAGTTTTGACAAAGTTTTCAAAAAACTTCTTCACAAAAAGATCAATCATCTATAAACATGTATAAGTTTCGAATCAAATGACCTAGCTATGATCATTCCCGTGGCATAGTTTGTGATAATGTGCCCATATTTGACATATAGTTGTATCTTGATATTACAAACAATGTTGCAGAAATGAGTTTTTTCAAATTACTTATATAAATATCATTTTTCTTTTTTTAAGCGTCAAAAATGACATTTTTTGTGAAGCAAGTACAAAAAATATGGTGCAAAATGGCACCCATCCAAATATCTCACAAAGTAGACCATATTTGATGGATAATCCAGAAATATTAGGAATTTTCTCGGTTTCTACCTAGTTTTGCCTATTTAAACGACTTTATGCCTATTTTTCAAAAGTAATTCAAATTTGAACTACAAGTGTGTGATAGTTTGCTCTGAAAATTTGAAAAAAATAATTTTAAGTTACACAAATAGTGCTTATATCACAGAACCGTCGATAGTTTTGAATAATTCGACCCCTTTCAATGAATAGACATCGCGGCCATTTTGATCGTTTTTTCAAAAAAATAAAAGAAAGTGAAAAATACTCAAAAAAAGAAATCCTTTGGCATGGAGTCCTTTTATGTGTATTAGTTGATAGGATAAATGATAAACTTGAGTTTTGATAAAGTTTTCAATAAACTTCTTCACAAAAAGATCAATCATATATAAACATGTATAAGTTTCGAATCAAATGACCTACCTATGATCATTCCCGTGGCATAGTTTGTGATAATGTGCCCATATTTGACACATAGCTGTATCTTTATATTAAAAATAATGTTGCAGAAATGAGTTTTTTCAAATTACTTATATAAATATCATTTTTCTTTTTTTAAGTGTCAAAAATGACATTTTTTGTGAAGCAAGTACAAAAAATATTGTGCAAAATGGCACCCATCCAAATATCTCACAAAGTAGACCATATTTGATGGATAATCCAGAAATATTAGGAATTTTCTCGGTTTCTACCTAGTTTTGCCTATTTAAACGACTTTATGTCTATTTTCCAAAAGTAATTCAAATTTGAACTACAAGTGTGTGATAGTTTGCTCTGAAAATTTGAAAAAAAATAATTTTAAGTTACACAAGTAGTGGTTATATCACAGAACCGTCGATAGTTTTGAATAATTCGACCCCTTTCAATGAATAGACATGGCGGCCATTTTGACCGTTTTTTCAAAAAAATAAAAGAAAGTGAAAAAAATACTCAAAAAAAGAAATCTTTTGGCATGGAGTCCTTTTATGTGTATTAGTTGATAGGATAAATGATAAACTTGAGTTTTGACAAAGTTTTCAAAAAACTTCTTCACAAAAAGACGTAGGCATACAAACTCACAGATTATTTATTTGGGAAAAAAGTTGTATGCCGACAGCCTAAATAAGGTGGCCGTCGGCGTATAGGTGGCGTCGTCAGCTTGGTAATGGATGCAGACTTGTATGCCGACGGCCAAACATATGCCTACGGCTTTTTTGAAAAGCCGTAGGCATACAACATAGTTGCCGTCGGCCATATGTATGCCGACAGCTTTTCTAAAAAGCCGTAGACATACAAAGTATATGCCGACGGCTAAACGTATGCCAACGGCTTTTATAAAACCGTAGGCATACAACCATATATGCCGACGGCCCCGACAAAATGCCGTCGGCATACATTTAGCCGTAGGCAACTATCCGTTTTCCTGTAGTGATGCATGAAGCATGAAGGTAAGCAAAGGGTAGCAGTAATGTAGCTTAGCGTTTGGATCGGGAACAGTGTAATGTTTGCTTATTGTATTGTTGATACTACACATGAAACCAGGTTCTGTACATACTTCAGGCTCTATTGTGAAGAATCCGAGGTCTAGTTTTAGACCAGTGTAATATGATCCGGTGAAGCATTTCAGATGGAGGAGAAGTCACGGTGAGATTGTTCAAGCACTGACTAAAACTGAGCCGTGGAGAAGAAAGCAAGAATTGAAACCTTTTTCTAGCGATGTGCTACCAAATTGCGTAACTTGTAAGTTTATGTTGAGTCGAGCTAAAAATTGATTCGAGAAGCTCAGGAGCTTGGAGATTTATTTTTGTTACATGAACGGTGCAATTTAGTTATAGACAGTGCAAGGATCTAGCAATAAAACTTTGGTAACCCAATGCTCAAACAGATTTTATTGAACAATTTTCTTTTCCAATCTCGTGCAAACCAGCGATGGGTGGCTGCTGTACCAATTAGAATTTAGTTTGTGTGTCTCCCAGATTTTTCTCTCCCGTTGCAACGCACGGCCACATTTTCTCTATCTCTACTATATAATACGGCTTGAGGTGGTGATGGTATGGTACGTTTTTTAAATTTTCAATTTTACCCTTTCATTGCTAGGTTGAGTTAGAAAATATTACAGGCTATGCCACCGCCAAGTAATATGATCGCTTGGCAAATAAACCCACGCTCTCTCGTCAATCGTCATACCCCTTCGTCATGATTATTTTTTTCGTTCGGTGCACGATGCCGACAGCAGCTTCCTCCGATCCGGGGAGAGCGCGTCGTGGAGCTCGGCGCCGGGTGCGGCCTCGAGGAAGTGGGTGGCGGCGCTGCTGGATCCCGCATGGCGGAGTATCGATCCAGCGCGGGGGCGTGTGGACCCCTCTCCTACTAAGTGGACCTGCACGCGCGGCGGATGCCGGCCGGGCGTGCGGCGAACTCCCTCGGAGCTAGATGCGGCCGCGGAGACCTGCGTGAAGAAGCGAACGGAGACCGGCCTCCAGTGCGTGCACGTACACGCATACGGCCCACGGCGGCACCGCTTGCACGCGCGCCGGTTTCCGGCAGGGTGTGCGGTGAACTCCCTAGGCATGGAGAGCGGCGGGGTCCGGCTAGACGGCCGCATGGAGGCGCTCGGCTCCGAGGAAAACAGCCGCGGCGGCCGCTCCCTCGCCCCCCAATCCAGGCGCCCACTTCATGTATGTGAAACCCAGGGAAGAATGCATCAGCTTCAACAGACACGGTCCTGGCTGGTGGACTGGTTGTTTGAACTGTTAGAGTAGATTTGTGCATATTGTATTTTGCCCATATGTTAGGGGCCTTACTGCATATTCACCTGTACATGTACTATATATATGTGGCCTTTGGCCCCCTGGTAATACAAGCAGTCTATTACCCTAACATGGTATCAGAGCGAGGTTAGGTTTTTTTTTTCTCTCCACGTCCGTGCCGCCGCCGCCGTCGCGCCCCCGGCTCCCCGCCGCCGCGCCCCGGCCGCCGCCGCCGTTTCCTTGCCGGCCTTCGTCGCTCGTCGTCCTCAGCGACTGCTGCCGCGCTCGTGCTGCTCCCGCGCACGTACTGCTCCCTGCTCCCTGTGCCCGTGCACGTAAGCTGCTGCTCTCCAATGCCCCAAGCTGCTGATCGATCCGTGCACGTCGAATCAGACCAACGCCCCAAGCTGCTGATCGATCCGTGCTGCTAGCTGCTGTTGATCGTTGCACGCGGCCGCCGTCGCCCTCACGTACTGGTGCCCTGCACGCGCTGATCGATCCCCTGCACGAGCTGGTCCGCGTTGGTAGCACGCTGTCTCCATCCGCCGTCTCGGGCCTGCACGCGCTGGTCCCCGTCCGCAGCTGCTCTCCATCCAGGATCGAGCTGCTGCGAGTTGCTCCGATCCAATCTTCTGAGTTGATTTTCCCTTGAGAAAAAAAAAACAGAGAGATGTCTACCTCGTCGGGCTATGTTGCGATTCCTCGCTGCCCGATTATCTTTGATGGAGCGAATTACCCTGATTTCGCTAACTTCATGCGCGTCCACATGCGCGGTCTTCGTCTGTGGGGTGTGCTTTCTGGCGAGGTCCCTGTCCGCCCCCCCCGTTGCTCCTTCGGTGCCTGTTGCACCGACGCCTACTGCCCTTGCCTCTGATGCTTCTCAGGAGGACAAGGATTCCGCCACTCGTGCTGATGCTCTTGCTTGACTGCTTATGACCGGCAGGTCCAGGACCATTCTGCTGCTGTTGCGACATACCGGCAGGATCTGACTGCCTACTCTCAGTGGATAGATGAGGATGCTCGTGCTGCTGCTGTTCTGACTTCCAGTGTCCTGCCTCAGTATGCTGCTGAGTTTATGGCTCTTCCCACTGCTGCTGCTCAGTGGGCCTTTCTTCGTCAGCGTTATCAGCCGTCTGGGGATGCTCTTTACCTGTCTGTGGTCCGCCAGGAGCATGCCCTTCAGCAGGGCGATTTGACTATTGATGAGTTCTACACTCAGAGTGCTGCTATTTGGCGTCAGCTTGATTCTCTTCGTACGCCTGTGTGTGCCACCTGTCCCTGCTGCTTGATTGTTCGCGCCGACCTGGAGTTTCAGCGCGTCTTTGAGTTCTTGTCGCGGCTCCGCAAGGAGTTTGAGCCACGCCGTGCACAGCTACATGCCCGTGGTCGTGTTCCGCTCTCTGAGGTCCTGTCTGAGCTTCGTGCTGAGGAGACTCGTCTTCGTGGTGCTGGTCTTCTGGAGGTTCCCTCTGTTCTTGCTGCTCGTGGTCCTCCTGTGCCGTCTGCTCGTGGTCCTGCTCCGCCACAGCCTCCGTCGCGGTCTTCAGTACCGCCGATACTACCTACTCCTCAGGTCCAGGGTCAGAGTCAGCCCCCGCAGTCTCGTGGTTCTCGTGGTCCTTGCACCTACTGTGGCAAGCCTGGCCATGATATTTCTGGCTGCTGGCAGAGGGATCCCAGCTTACGTCAGCAGTATCTTGCTCGTCGGAGGACTGGTTCTTCAGGATCTTCAGGCTCTTCAGGTTCTTCTGCTGCTGCACTGTCTGATCAGGACATTATCCGTGGTCTTCGTGGTCTGCTCGCTGCTTCGGCTCTTCCTTGCCGGGTTCTGCTGGTTCTGTGTCTGGTTCTTCTGGCAACACGCGACCACCACCTTCTACACATCAGGTATGTCATCCCCGTGGTATCTGGATTCTGGAGCTTCTTTTCATATGACTTCTGCGTCTTCTATTCTTTCTGCTCTTCGCTCTCTTATTTCTCCTGTTCGTGTCATCACGGCTGATGGTACCTCTCTTCCTGTTTCTAGTCGAGGCACCCTCTCTACTTCATCTTTCTCTGTTCCTGATGTTTCTCATGTCCCTAGCCTTAAGATGAACTTGTTTTCTGCTAGTCAGCTTACTGATTCTGGTTGTCGCGTCATTCTTGACGCTGATTCTTGTGCTGTTCAGGACCGTCGGACTCAGGCCCTGGTTGGAGCTGGCCCTCGTAGTCTTCAGTCTCCGGGGCTCTGGGAGTTAGACTGGCTTCGTGTTCCTTCCGCTGCTACTTCATCTGCCAGTTCTCCTGCGGTTGCTGCTTCTGTCACTGGCTCTTTCCAGCAGTGGCATCATCGGCTGGGTCACCTTTGTGGCTCCCGTTTATCGTCATTAGTTCGTCGAGGTCTTCTAGGGTCTGTTTCAGGAGATGTGTCTTTACATTCATGTCAGGGTTGTAGGTTAGGTAAACAGATTCAGCTTCCCTATCCTACTAGTGCGTCTGTATCTCAGCGACCTTTTGATTTAGTTCATTCAGATGTTTGGGGTCCGGCTCCCCTTCAGTCAAAGGGGGGTCATCGATACTATATTTTGTTCATTGATGATTTTTCTCGGTACACCTGGTTATTTTTTATGCGCTCTCGCAGTGAGGTTCTCTCCATTTATAAGCGCTTTGTTGCCATGGTTCGTACTCAGTATTCCACGCCTATTCGTGTCTTTCGTGCTGATTCTGCAGGTGAGTATATCTCTCAGCACTTGCGTGGTGTTCTTGCTGAGGAGGGTACCCTTGCTCAGTTTTCGTGTCCCGGTGCCCATGCTCAAAATGGTGTCGCCGAACGTAAGCATCGTCATATTCTTGAGACTGCCCGTGCTATGATGATTGCTTCCTCTCTTCCGCCACATTTCTGGGCTGAGGCTGTCGCTACATCGACTTACCTCATTAACATTCAGCCCTCTGCTGCCCTTCAAGGTGGCATTCCTCTCGAGCGTCTTTCTGGTACCTCTCCAGATTACTCGGCTCTTCGTTTGTTTGGTTGCGCTTGCTATGTTCTTCTTCCTCCCCGCGAACGCACCAAACTGACCGCTCAGTCTGCTGAGTGTGTTTTCCTTGGGTACAGTGATGAGCATAAGGGCTACCGCTGTTGGGACCCTGTTGCTCGTCGGATGCGCATCTCTCGTGATGTCACGTTTGATGAGACGCGCTCCTTCTATCCTCGCCATACCTCTGGCACTTATCCGGTGGATGATATTTCTTTTCTCCTTTTTCCGGATTCACCTCCTGCTGTCTCTTCCCCATCTCCTAGTTCTCCATCTTCTACACCTGGTGCGCCTCCTCCATCTTCGGAGCCATCCTCTCCTCCGTCTAGTACCCCTAGTACTCCTCGTTCTCCTGCCTCGGCTCCTCCTTCTCCTATTCCTTCTTCCTCTTCTTCGGCTCCTCCTTCTTCCTCTTCTTCTGATGAGTCATCTTCTGCTGATGAGCCTTCCCATTCACGGCCTGTTCGTCAGCGTCGTCCTCCAGACCGTTATACTCCTAGTAAGTATGGTCTTTCTGTTGTCTCCGAGCCGACTTCTTATCGGGATGCTGAGCGTCATCCTGAGTGGCAGCTGGCCATGGCTGAGGAGATTGCTGCGCTTGAGCGCACTGGCACCTGGGATCTTGTTTCTCCCCCTTCAGGTGTTCGTCCTATCACGTGTAAGTGGGTCTATAAAATTAAGACCCGCTCTGATGGATCTCTCGAGCGCTATAAAGCGCGTCTTGTGGCTCGTGGCTTTCAGCAGGAGCACGGCCGAGACTATGACGAGACTTTTGCTCCTGTCGCTCATATGACCACTGTTCGTACTCTTCTTGCTGTTGCTTCTGTTCGACGCTGGTCTGTATCCCAGCTTGATGTTCAGAATGCTTTTCTTAATGGCGAGTTGAGTGAGGAGGTTTACATGCAGCCTCCTCCTGGGTATTCTGTTCCCGATGGGATGGTTTGTCGTCTTCGACGATCCTTATATGGTCTCAAACAGGCCCCTCGTGCCTGGTTTGAGCGTTTCTCCTCTGTGGTTATTGCCGCTGGCTTCTCTCCCAGTGCTCATGATCCAGCACTGTTTGTCTACACCTCTTCTCGGTGTCGGACCTTGTTGCTTCTCTATGTTGATGACATGATCATCACTGGTGATAACCCTGAGCACATTGCCTTTGTTAAGGCACGTCTACGTGAGCAGTTTCTCATGTCTGATCTTGGTCCTCTTCGCTACTTTCTTGGGATTGAGGTTTCTTCTACAGCCGATGGCTTCTTTATCTCCCAGGAAAAGTATATTCAGGATCTTCTTTCTCGGGCTGATCTTAGTGATGAGCGTACCGTTGAGACTCCTATGGAGCTTAATGTTAAGCTTCGATCCACTGATGGTGAGCCTCTTTCTGATCCCACACGTTATCGCCATCTTGTTGGGAGTCTTGTTTATCTCGCTGTCACTCGCCCTGATATCTCTTATCCCGTCCATATTCTGAGTCAGTTTGTCTCAGCTCCTACCACCGTTCACTATAGTCATCTCCTCCGTGTCCTTCGTTATCTTCGTGGCACGATTACTCGTCGTCTTTTCTTCCCTAGTTCCAGCTCTCTCCAGCTCCAGTGTTACTCGGATGCCACGTGGGCGAGTGATCCTACGGATCGTCGTTCACTTTCTGCTTACTGTGTGTTTCTTGGTGGTTCGCTTGTTGCTTGGAAGACGAAGAAACAGGTGCGGTTTCCCGTTCGAGTGTTGAGGCTGAGCTGCGGGCTATGGCTTCGTTGATTGCTGAGGTGACCTGGTTACGGTGGTTGCTTGCAGATTTTGGGGTCTCTGTTACGACACCCACTCCACTTTTGTGTGACAGTACAGGTGCTATCAGTATTGCACGTGATCCGGTCAAGCATGAGCTGACCAAGCATATTGGTGTTGATGCTTTCTATACACGTGCTCAGGTGCAGGATCAGGTTGTTGCGCTTCACTATGTGCCTTCAGATTTGCAGCTGGCAGATTTCTTTACAAAGGCACAAACTCGAGCGCAACATGACTTCTTACTCTCCAAACTCAGTGTTGTGGATCCACCCTGAGTTTGAGGGGGGGTGTTAGAGTAGATTTGTGCATATTGTATTTTGCCCATATGTTAGGGGCCTTCCTGCATATTCACCTGTACATGTACTATATATATGTGGCCTTTGGCCCCCTGGTAATACAAGCAGTCTATTACCCTAACATGAACTTCGCCCTGATCCTGTTGCTCCTCGGCAGCCATAGATTGCCCGTTGACATGAAGTTAACAACAATTTGAAAAAGGTTGGGCATGCTATGGTTTAGAACAGTACTGGTTTAGAAGACTGTAACCTCTGAATCTACACTTAGAAAATACCAGACTTTCATTCAATATAGCTTGAAATAGTGGGGATCTCAAGAATATTCTGTACAATCAACAGGCAGAGTTATCATATATTCAGAATTTAACTGAACTAGCAGGAGATGAAGCAAACCATTTATAACTGGGTGATAGTAGCCTAACTAGCAATAGATGGAATGGAGCGGTGATCTTTCAAATAAACCAGAAGCAACAAGGTTAGCTTGAGCAAGTTTCGGATCTTTATTTTTTCTCTCTTGTTTTGCGGTTGTTCAGATCTTAATTAAGTGTATTTGTTGGTATCTTCTCTGCTTCCAGTTTCTTATTCCCTCCAGCAATCTCATGCATATTGTCCAATTCTTACAAGGGCTTCGTCTGTGATGTAGCAACAATAAGCACCAATCACGGAGGCCGGTTCAGTTTGTATTCTTACAAACTTTACTGCCTTATTCTTACGTTTCTGCAGATAAGTGTAAATGCACCTGCTTCATCTTTTGCAAGACACTCCGCATTTCAAATATACACAAATTGATTTTTCTGCTGTCAATAATTAGCCACATGCTTATATGGATGAAGGAGAAGAGCCAACAACATGAGTGTAGCTGTGATTAAGAATTAAGGGAGGAAACATGTGTTTCATCTGTGCAGATTGTTGCAAATTTCAGTTGAGACTTGAGAACGTGGCATTTGCTTGTCATGGGGGTTATTTCTTAGATATTGCGGAAATGATTACTTAAATGTTTTAGTTATACCAGTTTGTAGGTCTTAAGTGAATACTCCAATGTACATGGGGAATGGCTTCCGTAAGGGTTCTTATGATAGGTTCATCATATGCGCAACGATCTTAGTTACACATAATATTTGAAATGGCAAGCTCATAATTTGTAGCCCCTAAATTTCTTGTGGTAAGAACGATGTTCAATAGACAATTTGTACGGATCATTTTAGGGCATGCAGTAACTACGAGAACCATCTTTAAAAATTTATATTCAATATATAAGCATATTTGATCGACCATTAAATTTCGTCGCCCGTTGCAACGTACGGACATTTTGCTAGTCTCTACTATATAATATAGATAAACGATGTGGTACGTCGCACCAATTTTGCAATTGAGCCCCATGTAAATTATGAAATCAACCCGCAGTCCACCGAATCGGCACGTTTGCATTTAGCCCCTCAACCCTATCCACCCAACCCGAAGCACTCTCTCCTTTCTCCTAGCAGCGACCGACGCGGACGCAGTAGCCGCCGGCGGGTATCCCCGAGGGAACGCCGCCGCCTGCACACCGTGCTGGAATCCCTCGTCGCGGCAGGGAGCCGGGACACGTGCTTCGCATCGTCGTAATCCGGGCGTGCTTCCTCCTCCCATTCCAATCTTATCCGCAACTTAGATCGAACCACCGCCCACCATGTCCGATTCAGGCGCTCCGTCGTGAGGGGCCGGTGGTGCCTGCAAGTGAATCTCACCCAAGCCTCCAGCAAGAGACTTTCGGGTGAGGAACAAGGTCATCCAGATCAAGCCGCCGCTTGTCTTCGTCTCCGTGCTCCACTCTCCGCCACCGCAGCGTCTAGGTTCGGCCTCATACCTCCTCCGAGCACCTGATGCGACGCCCTGCCGCCCGTACCTCCGCAGGTCATTCCTACCATTACCTACTCCCGAGGTCACCGTCTCCATGGCGCCTCGACTCTGAACGTCTACTGCTGCCACGGCATATGGAAGAGCTGGCACCACTTCCTCCCTCCTTCCGAGGTCCGAGCAGCGCTGCCTCTGCAACAACGTCGCCTATGATCGCCGACCTTGTCAACCCCAGGCTGCCGTGCTCTTCTTTCCTGGACGCCCGCAATCTCTACTGCACGCCTTTGCTGCGACACTTAGTGTCTTCATTCATACTCTGAATTTTAAGTTTTTAACTCATCCCTGCAAAGCACATCAATGTGACTGAAGAATGTACATATCAGTGCTCATCCGTCTTCTTGTCATACCTGGGGCGAGCAACATCTATTGCCTCAAACATGCTTTGTAGTAGTCAATGGGTATCCACGTCTGTACTGAAAAATTGGGCAGTGTTTGTGTTCGCCTCATGCTCTACAGGAATTACCACCCTAGGAGAAAGGCTCTTTACCATTTTCAGTATCCTTCCCCGGTGGTATTCTGTGTAAACACTCTCATCGGGAGATCGATGATTATATTCTTCACTTTCTGTTTAACTAAAACTCATACCCTGATTAGTAACACCCGGATTATGTACAAATGTTGTCAGATGGTCCAACTTCCAGTGCACAACTTTTTTCATAGTGATGTTGCTAACAAAGTTAGTGTGTTAATGCATGTTCTGACATGCTCAATACGATGATTTAATAGTTTGAGGCCTGTGCAAGCATTTGAGGTTGGACCTGATGGTCTTGCCGTACTCTGGATGACGATGCTACTGAATGAAATCAGATAACCAGACAAGCTTTGAGTGGCATGACCAGATTATGAGCAATGAGAAAACAACACTGGTAGGCCTAGACAAGGAGTGGCATGACTAAATGCTACGGTAGGAGAGGCCCGTGTGTACTTTTAATGTGTCTACGTAATATAATTTCAGCGTTGTTTGCTATTTGCAAAACTGTTTTAGCTTGTGAGCTACAGCATGTAGTAGTACTGCACTACAAACCTGTCTTGGATTTCATACCCTAAAATGAAACCTGAAAATCCCGCGAGCCCAATTGTTACCACAGTGGAATAAGTAAATGGAAAAAATCTGAAGCAGAATTGAACCGTATCTCAAATGATACTCCCTCCGACCTGATATAATCTTCGGAGGAAACGATCAGTTTACGTGCAACTAAATGTAAAGTTGGGTCACTTTTTATGAATCGGAGGGTGTAAAAAGAGATCAAAGTTAAACCGAGGATGCTTGGGTGGTACTCCTTATATTTATATATTGTTTTCTAGCTTTGGGATGGCATATTGATTTATTTTAGACCCGTTGCAACGCACGGGCCCTTTGCTTGTCTCTACTATATAATCTCTTCTATTCTATCTAAAAGAACAAATTGGTTCCACATTCTGCCCACCCCTTCGTCACACCTTCGTCGCGCACCGTTCCTTCGTCAAGCCTCCCAGCATGTCGTTCAAAACCGTCCTTTGCCGATCGCTAAATTTGTGCGCCGAATGTGGCTAATTTTTTTTAAATAATACACTAAATTAATTAAATTCCGGAAATAGTACGCGATTTTATTTTATTTCAAAACTAGGATCCAGTCGGTCTTGGCGAAGCCGACAGGACCTAGTCGTCATTGCCGAGGACGAGAGGCACGTGTAAGCTGCCTGGGTTATTACTGGTGGCGTACCAGTGGCGTGTATGTGTGAGTGCATGCCACTGGTGGCGTACCAGTGGCATGTATGTGTGAGTGCACGCCACTAGTCGGCGTTAGCAAGGACGACAAGGCACTAGTCGGCGTTAGCAAGGACGACAAGGTCCTGTCGGCTTCGCCAAGACCGACTGGATCCTAGTTTTGAAAAAAAAAAATCGCATATTATTTCCGGAATTTAATTAATTTAGTGTATTATTTAAAAAAATTAGCCCGAATGTGGGCATGCATACATTTCGTTGCACCAATCATCTCCGTAATTGCTGGCATTTGCTCCCCCCAGAAGATCGACATGGTTGCTTACTCCTCTCTGTCACCTGCCCATTGCTTCTCGCGCACACGGCTACCAAATCCCAGTATCTGGTGTTGCGGTTCCCAAATCGCAGATCAGACGAGACACTACCCGTGCTCGTCAGGGTTGAAGTAGGTGCGCACCAGCCGCGCGACGGAACGCCAGCGCGAGCGCCAGTACCCGCCGCTCCGGCCATGGTCGCGCCTTCCCCGGCGACTGGTGAGAAACCACCTGCTCCCTCTTCTGGAGGAGGCCGGCGGCCTTAGATCACCTGCGGTGGCTCATCGCGGCGACACACGCTCTGGGCCGGCTTGTTGGGGAACGCCCCGCTCCCCCCGATTCCCTTCGATGCGGCTACACCTAAGCGATTCCCGATCAAACAAGGATGTACTCGTGCGGCGAGGTAAGGCATTCAGTGTCAAGGTCCTGGCGGCGGTGGCAAAGTCTTTGAATCCCACCGGCGCATCGTCAAGCGACCCTTACAGCTGCTCTTGCTCATCACCCCTCTTGACCCGTGTTCTCTACATGTCGTGCTTCAATGTTCCACACACACTGGAATCTATCCAAACAAAGGTACAATCCGATCTAGCCTCTCTTGGTCTCCCTAATCCCATTCCTACCTAACCTTTTAATTAATCTTCTTTGCTGCTAGGTTCTAAACCACGAGTATATATTTGTAGACGAGTTGATGAATATATCACACGATTGTTCTTGGAGTGCAGGATGTGTAATCATGGTAGTTTGGGAGTACAGGATGTGTAATCATGGTAGTTTGAAGCAGATCTATCTGCTGCCGATGGAATCATGGCACATTTATTCATCTAATAGACACCTTCGACTTCGTCCCTGGTCACTCCTGCGCCCACTCAGCAGGAAAGTAAACTCTGCATCCTTCAGCTGGGCTGCATATACAATTTATCTCTAATACTCTATCCAAGGAACATGCACAACTGATATATGTAAATTTTCTGGGGCTTGCGTTGCACATATATGTAAATTGGGCTGGATTAATCTTGAGTTCTCCATCAATTTATTACTTGAACAGAAAAAGGAGTATGATGCATGTTCTGGGCAATCATGGACAACTAATTAGCTGATGTCTGATAACAGTTAGTTCATGCTATGCTTCCCTTCTGTCATATTTATATACTCATCTAATTTTATGAGATCTGAGTTGGTACCAGCAAACATCGATATCTTCTGGATAAGCCTGCAAATGCTTCATTATTTGACGACCAATCATTAAAAGTAATTAGTTTCCGGTCCATGTACATCAGTCATTTTATACAGAAGGCACTCAGTTAAGTCTTATAGGTTGTCCACACGAATAAGCAGGAAAACCTTAGCTCAATCAGAGGACATTCTTTGGCAAGCGAAATAGCACACAAAACATAGTAATCCCAAGCTACTTTTTATAACTGCTTTCAAAAGTGCTCCTTCATGTATGCAATTCTGTTCACTATAGAGATAATTTTTCAATTCATTTTGTTAGCTGGTCTGTGGCAGGTTCTATTCCTGAAGGTTGGTGCTGACACGGAAAAGCTCCTCTTAGAGTATTTGAGCTGCACACTCTCCATCACAACACTTGATCAACCTAGATGGATGACCTTCAACTTTAAAGAGAGCTTAATGTTTGCCTGCTAATAATGTTTTCTAAGAGTAACCTCTCCTTCTTTACCTTGAATCCAGATTCTATACAATGTTCAATGATAAATTGGGTTTTATCTGGTTACTTTAAATCGTAGATATACCTTTAGTTATAGATTCTATAAATGGAAAAATTGCTGGTACCAACTCAGATCTCATAAAATATTGCTCTTCATCTATGAAAGACAGCTAACCTTTTTACTGAGCAATAGCTCTCTGGCTATTCTCTCTCTTCTATTTATTATGTCGAAATATTTCTTCATCTAGCATAACCAATTTCTGTAATATTCTTTGGTCTGGGATTATCAACAGACACAATGGACGCACTTATGTATGTGGAATAGTAATGTACCATGTATGGAGTTTGATCGTAGTCTTAATACCGAGAAGCCAAGGGAAGGGGCAACATGTGTTCTTGCCTTTAAAAGTAGTCGTTTCCTTTTTCCAACCTGATTTCCAGTTACATTTGGTGTGTACTAATAGATGTGCTTTTCAGTGGGAAATATTAGTTACAATTCACAGCCTGCAAACAAACCAAAACTGGAGGTCTTTACCATGTGACAAATGTACCAGTGGCATATTCTACAGTGAGCAATCTTCTTTTTCTGCCGTTCCTATCTGACCATGACGATTTTCTTTGTTTGGCTCTGCAGCGGGAAGTAGAGGTGCATGTTACAAACTTTCGTGTTTAGGGATAGCTTCTTCTGGGGTGCAGCTTAAGTGGCTATTGCTCTGGTATTTTCTCCTCACCGTGACAGGAAGTAGTTGATGATACTGAATAGGTTAAATGGGAATGGTGGTTTACATTGTAAATTCCACTTAGTTTCCATGCCAAGTAAGCAAACTAACCATGATTAATCACTTGACTGGCCATGCTTAAACGGTTCTGATGCAGTAGGAATTTGAGTTAGAAGTATGAAACAATTCAGCGTAATACTTTTCTTGCTTGGGGAGTGTTTGATGGAATGTGCGCATACCATATGACGCAGTATGAATCTGGGGCAAATATGAAGTCCGGTGTTGTTATGCTTGAGCATAGTGAAATATGATGACAAGCATCTTTCTTCCCCTGAGTTTCTTCTTTGTTCTTCGCTGCATTTCGGTACATATCAAAAGCATTGGAATCACCTGAGTTCACGATATAAATATTTAACTTTTTCCTCTGAATGGTCTAATTGAATACAAACACTGCAAAGCCTCATTTTCAGACCTCTGCTTGAGAATTTCTCCAAAAAAGAATTGGCTAAAAGACACTTGGTTACATTTCTCACCTTTACGTTAAAGTTATTGAAGTTTTTAATTACTGTGTTTTCTATATTATCTTGCAGAGAGTATATGCGTGCAATCAATCGCCTGGTTCTATTTTCACGAAGCTTGCATGTTTTTCATTTGTTCGATTATCAGGTAGATCTTCAAGCTGGATTGCCCACTTGGATGCTTGGCATAAATGATGCGACATGAAGCAGCCTATATTTGTTATCACCTTCTTATTTTGTTACCTCAGTTAGATGTTACGTCCGATACAATGCTCATGGGACAATTGCACTGTTTTTTCTAAACTGAACTAGCAATTCTTGTATTTTGGTAAACAAGTTAATAAGAAAAATGTATTTGTGCATTTCTTATTTGACAGTAGTCAATTGTACATTATGTTGTTGTAATTAAGACAACCTGGGTGCCAATTCTTGGTGCCATTCATTGTTCTGTGTTGAATTTTGAGGGGTGCCAATATATTTTAAAATTTTGTAACGACGCACTGGTCTTTAATAGAGATTTAAAATACAGGAAAGGTATATGTGGTGCCATCGCAACTTCAAGATTTTTGAAACAATCTCTATGTCTACTACTTAGAAAATATGTTTCCTGTCACTGTCCACTTCAGCCGATTCCACTGACCAATCAATTAGGCAAGAAAGGATTCAATCACACAGCTTAATTTTTATTCGTTTTTCCACACTGATTCTATCATCATTACATTTTATTTTATCACCGAATAATTATCACATCCTAAATTATGCGTCTTTTTCCATATTATTCTCATAGCACGATGAAAAAACCTGCAAAAAAAATCAACCCGCGAAAAATGCACAATGCAACATGACGGGTGGGACACAAGGACGTGGGCCTGAAGGCTCATAGATGGAAAATAAATTATCACCCGTAGCAGCGCACGGGCATATCTCTACTATATAATATAGCCAGAGGTGATGGTTGGTACGTTTTTTAATTTCCGATTTTACCCCTGGGTTTGGGAGAATTTACAGGCCCTGCCACCGCTCAGTCAAAATAACCGTTCACAAGGACAGAAAAAGAGATCCCATCCCCTACCTCCGCTCCCGCTGGACGAACAGGCGGGTTGGCGCAGGAGACCGCCTCAGTTTTAGAAGCCGTCGGGGCTCGGACGGAGCAGGTCCGTGGCGTCATCTCCTCCCACAAAATCCGGTACTCTCACCCTCGTCCCCATCCCGGCCGGCTCCATCCCCTCCTCCGCGGAAGCAGGCGGTAAAAAAATCCCCGACGGACGGTGGTTCATCCATACCGTGAGTAACGATGCAAGTGCGACGAGACATGAGAAGCTGGGGCAGAGGATCCCGCCGCCGGGCACGGGCGGGGCGCATGGGTGCAGGCCGCAGCCGTCGCCGAGGTGGCTGAACCCGGCCGGGGCGCGCGGCCGGAGGATCCCGCCGCCGGGGCATGGGTGGAGGCTGCCGCCGTCGCCGAGGTGGCCGAGCTGGCGTCTCTCTCCCCACAGAGCTACTCTCCTCCGCCGCTTCCTCGCCGTCTCCTCCCGCCTCCCCTCGCACGCCGGCCTCTCTACCACGCGCAAGCCGGGCGGGCCGGTCGCCGGAGTGTCCGTCTTTTTTCCGCTCTTTTTCCTGCCCTGTTTCGAGCTTCTTTGGTTCCGCCGGTCGCCGCCGACGAGCTTGTCTGGAGGTTGCTGGGCGATCAATTCCGGCGAGAAAGTTTGCTTCTTTCCGTCTCCGCCGCCGCCGAATTGTTTAATCCAGTGGCGGGTGGTGTCGCTGCGTCCCGGCGTCGATCTCGGCGACTTGGAAGCCGAGATTTACAGCACCCATGGCTTCCATGGCGCACGAGGAGGTAAAAAAAAATCCCTCCCGCTCGCCCAGCGCATTATCCTCCGTTTGCTTCAGATTGCTTACGATTTGATCCCGCGGTAAAAAAATTACCTCTGTGGAGGCCGATTGATTACCCTTCCAGATTTTTGCAGTTACTTCTCGGTGATTTTTGGGTACCAGTGGATAATTGGCCACACACACACAAAAAAAAGATATTTTTTTTTGATGGGTGGAGATTCTTTGCATCTGTTTATCTTGGGGGAATGCCCCGTTCTGTTCTAGATACTTCTGTTTTGGGGAGGATGCATACGGACCACGATATCTTTAGCTCCGCCAGCCCGAGCTGCTCCAACAACCGGAGCACCTCCACTCAAAATCGAAAAAGAGCTCACACCTTCGGCGTCCTCCCGGCCGGCCGACGTCCTTCCCTTAGCCCCCGATTTGCGCCCTCCCAGCCCTGTTCTTCTTCAAGCTGAGAGGTGCTGCGGACAGAGAGCGCGGCGGTGGTAGCGGCAAGGGGGTGCGGCCGTGCGGGGCTGCTCGCTCGGAGGCCTTGTGGACGAGGCCGTGGAGATGGAAAGGTATTCGCAGACGCTCGGCCTCGCTGGTGTTGCCACAAGCACGTTTATGCGGATGGCGGAACAAGCCGGCTGAGGTTATTTCTCTGTATCATTCTAGCAAAGCCGGCCTGATTGATTCGCTGCCGCACGTCCGTATCTAGCTGACTTGCTTCAAAACTAGGATTCCATGGGTGGGTGATCGATCTACTACTACCGAAGGCGAAATAATCCAGTCGATCATTGATGTCTTGGTGTTTGGAACATAAATCTGTCTAGAATAAGCTCCGCTTGCTTTTTCGTTGAAAATAGATACACTGCTTCCACCTAAGCACAGTACAGTATGATTTTTCTTGCCACGTGATTATAATGTGAATCCACCGGAAGCACTAACATGTTTGTCAGAAATAGGTAGACCAGGTTTCAAGGCCAACTACAACTTCTGTGAGTATGTACTGAAAGAGAAACAAAGTAATTCACTGTGTATATAGCAACATCACAATACTAAGTCCAGCACGGTCCTACAGGCAGAAGAAGTATCTGGATGTATCCTGCAAAGAAAATAGAGGTTCAGGCCTGTACGTAAGGTAATTAATGACATGTTCAAAAGATCTCGACCAAGAGAAATTTACTCTTGTAAATGAGTTTTTGATCAACATAATTCATATTTAATTTCATTGCATCGGATTTTTTAAAACCTAACTATCGCAGGATAATGATCACCCGTAGCAACGCACGGGCTGTTTGCTAGTATTTGCTAGTATCCTTAAACGACCGTGGCAGTGGTGCGTGGTACGTCAAGGCAATTTTGCAATTTAGTCCCCGAGGAGTAGGAAAATCAACCCGTAGTTCATAACTTATCCTGAAACGTTATTTTCACAGGAAAAGAACCCCCATCCAGTTCACGAGCGAACCACAATTCCTCTCCGACCTAGGGTTCCACAAGCCGCCGCCGCCCACTCCGGCCATGGCGCCCCGCATCCCTCCGGTCCCCGCCACCAGTCCGCCTCCCTACAACGAAAAATGCCTGTCCCTTTCTCCCGACCTCTCCGTACCCTATCTCTTTCCCGACCGGGTGGAGGCGGAGCTCGCCGCGGCGGCCGCCGCCCACTCCGGCCATGGCGCCCCGCATCCCTCCGGTCCCCGCCACCAGTCCGCCTAGACCCCAGCGCTGCCAGCCTCGGGAAGCGCTCGCCGCCGGCCTGCCTCCCTGCAGGAAGCGCTCGATGCGCCGGCTCCCCGGTCGCCGAGCCTCCATGGTAGCTGCGGACGGGGCTCCCCTGTCGCCACCGCGCCGCCTCCATGGTTGCCTCGCTCTCCACGGATCCCGCCCCGACCTCACTGCCCTGTAGGACTGCCGGTCTTCAGCACCTCCATGTGGCCACCGGAAGGATCACCCGCGCCGCCGCATGGCTGAGCGTCCACGCGCTGCACTCGTCGACGTCCCAGCACTGGCTGCTTGCTATCTGACGCGTGCGTGACTATGTGCGTGTGTGCGACTGGTACGGTCTCTATTGCTTGCTGTTCCTCTCTCTCATCAATTCGTGCTGCTGGTTCTTTCTGATCGCCTCCTCTATCTGTATCATGCGATGTTGCTACTTCTATTTTTCAGGTTCTGAAATTGATGTTGCTACTTCTCTTTTTCAGGCGTGTGCAGCGGCCTCTCTCTCTGTCTCTCCCTTGCTCCGGCAAAGCAGCCCTGGTCTCTCTATTTCTCTGTGCCGTGGAAGCGAAAGAGAAGATGAAGAGAAGAGAAAGGGCTATTTCTCTGTGCCGTGGAAGCGAAAGAGAAGATGAAGAGAAGAGAAAGGGCTATTTCTCTGTGCCGTGGAAGCGAAAGAGAAGATGAAGAGAAGAGAAAGGGCTGCATATCCTGACAGAGATAATCAGAATTTGTAAATTGATCAGCTACATCTACGTTCTACCTAGAGTGTAATGGTTGATTGCTGGGTAGGATTCAGAGAATTAGTACACTAGGTACTGCTGCACGCGCTGGGCAATTTGAGAACAGAGGAATAGATATAAAATGACACTCTACCGGACATAATTCAGAGATGGCACCATAATAATTATTGTACAGGTTCTCAACATTTTTAAGAGCACTCAGTTTGCTCAAATCAAGGTTATTGCTCCACTAAATTTCTGTCAGTTAGATCCACATGTACATCAGATTTGTGGTAGGGACAACGATGAGGCATCAGACCATACATGAAAGAATTCAGCCATGGTTTCAACTACCACTATTATTTTTTATTACTATCATTTGTGTTTGTTTAATTCTAAAATGAGATGACATAAGTGGTTGGAGAAGATATCAAGTTTGATGTTCAAAATGGTGTTGATATGTTGGCAAATTTTGGCTCAACCGAATTTTTTTAACCTAAAAATAACATATCGAAACTGTAGTTTAGAATGAGTACCGAAACAACTAAGACAAAAGAAACATATGAATTGAAACTTTCTGCCATAATTCTAGACACACATTTCCCAATTAGAATAACAAACTGATCAACATTTTTCGTCGTCCTGTAGCAACGCACGGGCATTATGCTAGTCTAGTATAATATAGCTAAAGGTGGTGATGATGGTATGGGTTAAGATGATGGTACGTTCCATAGGTCTCCTATCGAGCAGAAAAAAATACCACACATATGGGTGTATGCAGCGCGCGTAGCTTTACAAAACAGAAACGAGACGTGTATGAATTCCGATCGATCTTAGTTCTCTATATTTCCTAAATAATCATAATAAGAGAAGCTCTCATACAACTCAAGAGAACATATTGGATACGTACGAGAGAAGCTCTCGTACGACTCAACAGAACAAGCGAAACGGTAAAGAAAAAAAAACTGTTGTACGAATCCAGTTCCAATCCAGTATTCCAGTTCGGCTTACGCATGGCGATCTCATCATCTCCTAGATCTCCATGGATCATCAAGGTATGGATCCACGAAATCATCTCCATGACCCCCGCCCTGATCCCTCCTCCTTTCTTCACCGCTTGGATTTCTCCCCTGGTCTCTCCTTCCGTGACAAAGTTTGGCAAGAGTTCTCAACCCCTGTTCATCCCACATCGCCGGAATCTGGCTTCACTTTGGTTGTTTCCTTTGGCCGATCAATCTTCAAACTTGACTGTCTGAATGTTGCCTATGCGCTCTCTGCCTGTTTGGGAGCAGATCACTCTAAGATCCGTGTCTCACCTCTACGAGAAATGTGTTCATCTTTGATGTTTGTTCCAAGGCCATTGGTTTTCTGATTCATAAAATGAGATCTCATATCTCAAAGGATTTCGTTTGCTATTTCGATCTTTGGGGATTTGGAGGTCCGAATTGGCAAAGAGAAGAAAAATTATGGTATGCAGAGCAAGACAAGGAATGGACTGTTGTCCGATCCAAGAAAAGGAATATTGCTCCACGTCAAATTTATCGTCCTATCACCATTGCTGTAAGGAATAATTCTAATGTGCCTCCGTTGACTGGAGCAAATACTATTCCAATTGGACAAGGTATTCAAATTGAAGCCAGATCGGATGATCGTATTCCTCGCGAGCAGTTGGATCCTGCGGATAATCAGGCAGGAGGGATTTCAAATTTGAATTTGAATGGGAACAACATATCAGGCCCAGGTAATCTGGAACCTCAGTTTAATCAGCGCCCTGTTTTACCTGTTATTGGGTCGAGCCAACTTAGATTTCCTGGGCGTCGTTTCGTTTACAAGCCAGCTTTCTGCTCCAATTTTTTATCTGATGGTCACCGGAAAATCTATTGTAAAAATCAAATCAAATGCCGTGTTTGTTATGAACCTGGACATATTGGGATTAACTGCAACAACAATCCCAACAAACAGAAGCTTATCTGGAAAGTTGTTGCCAAAGCACCTGCTATTAAACCCCAGATAGAAATCCCCCAAGCAGCCCACTCGTCTCCTATGGCGAATAGCATCACGCATGTGTCAGAAACTGAATAGCCCAATCTGCCAAACCTCCCCTGTTTCGATCTCTAGCTCTCCCAATCCGCCTTTGGCGATTAACAACGGAGGCTTTTGGCATGATGAAGCGATGAGGATGGTAATGATGAGATGCAGCATGGTATGCCACAAAACAATGCTGTAGCAGCACCTGCTGATGCTGCACCTGCAGCTCAAGAGAACTTCAACCCTGGAACACCACCTCATCAGGATCCAATGGATTGCCTTAAAAATCTGATATCAACACTTGTTGTCAATGCTGGTGAACTCCTCCCAAAGCTAGGAGATTTCAAGATCTCTGGAGCTAGATGCAGCATCTCTGAAACCACTATTACGACAGGAACAATCAAAAACTGCACTCTCCAGATTAGTGCACTCTGCAATAGGAAGGTGCAAACAGGCCAGAGCAGCTCATCAGTGCAGATTGAAGAAATCGTGCAACCGGCTGAGGAAATTCCTATTGCAGATAACCAGGAAGAGAACTTACAGCATTCTGATGTGAACCAGGTTGCAGCACAACAGGAGAATGAACAGCATGTTGATGAGATTGCAGCTGTGCAGCAGCAGATAGAAGATGTGCAACAGAATGATGAGAGGCAAATTGTTCCAATGCAGGATGTAGCCCTAAAAGCAAAAGGCAGAAGAAAGAGTTGATCAAAGATGTTAAGAAAGTCAGACGTAGCAACAGACTTGCAGGACTGGCAGCTGGTTTCAAGAATCAAAAGTGTGCTGAGGAAGCAGCTGAAGCATCCAACACCGCATGATCTAGCACCTCTATTTGAAGCTACTCTTATTGATGATGATGCTGCACCTCCACCTCACATCCCAATCCAGACGCTCCAGGCAATTGGCACCAGCCATTGCAAGATGCCACCTAGTGTGGTCTCTGAGGAAGCACTGAACTACGTTAGTTCAGATGATGATGTGTGAAGATCTACCTGCCATGGCCACGAGCAGGGCCATCTGCTGCTCGATTATCCCCAGGCTAAATCATGTCGCTTTTATTCTTTCCCATTATCTGTGTGAGACTTTTATTCAGTCATCCATCACTGTCGGCTTGCAGTCGTATTTTGCTATTCTGAACCCTTATGTCATTGTGTGGTACTATGTCAGTATCTGGAATTATGTCAATGTGATGGTTTACTTGGTTTCTGCATACATCTGGCTGTGTTATCATGATATGTGCAGTTATATATGGCATGATCTTTATCATCATAAGCAATGGCAGTATACCAGTTGGAAAATGCATGCAACTCAATTATTCATTGTGCAGTTTGCTTTACGTGGAAAATACTTTCTTGCTCCAGTAATCTGGTCCTTTATATGTGATACTATGAGAAAGTACCTGCTCTCATAATAAATTTAAAACCATGGGTTATCCAATGAGTAGAAACTTGGGAATTGGAAATTGGAATGTGAGAGGGATTAATTCCCAGGAAAGATGTGATGATGTCTCAAATAAAGTTGCTGAAAGTAATTGTAATATCCTGTGTCTGCAAGAAACAAAAAGGGAGCATTTTGATAGTGCTTACATCAAGAAATTTTGCCCAAGACGACTGAATCAATTTATTTATCAACCTTCTGTTGGAAGTTCAGGAGGTTTAATTACTATTTGGAATGGGAGCTATTTTACTGGAAATGTTGTTAGTCAGTCGAAGTTTGAAATTACTGTCCAGCTAAAATGTAACTTCTCTGCACAAATTTTCTTTGTCACCAATATTTATGCACCATGTACGTCTGAAGGAAGACATGAATTCATTGACTGGTTCTTGCAGTTAGACTCCTCACAATTTGATCTATGGATTATTATGGGGGACTTCAACATGATCCGAAGCTCAGAAGACAGGAACAGGCCAGGAGGAAATATCAATACTATGCTTATGTTCAATAGCATTATTCAAATGCATGATCGAAGAAATCCCACTTAAAGGCAGAAATTACACATGGAGTAACATGCAGGGAAGCCCTTTATTAGAGAAGCTAGACTGGATATTTACATCACCCGCATGGACTGCTGCATTCCCCAATACCATGGCTATTCCACTGGCTAGAATTGGATCTGATCATGTCCCCATACTGATTCAAATCGAAACATCTGTACCTAAATCCAAAATATTTCGGTTTGAAGAGTATTGGTTAGAGTTTGATGAATTCAAGGAAATTGTTGAAAAAATTGGGAAAACTATGGAGTATATAAAAACGCTGCTCAGGATATTACAGCCAGATTCAAGTCTTTGAGGCATGGAATCAAAAAATGGAGCAGATCTTTGTCAAATCTTAATGCTTTAATTGAGAAATGCAGTTATGTTCTTGCTGTCTTTGATGGATTAGAAGAACAAAGGATTCTCTCTCTACATGAAGCAAATTTTAGAATAGCACTAAAGAAGCATATTGCTAAGCTATTGGAAGCTAAAAGACTATATTGGAGGAAGAGAGCATGCATCAGGTGGGCTAAACTTGGTGATGAAAACACGAATTTTTTTCACGCTATTGCCACTAGGAATTTCAGACATAACCATATTGCTTGCCTCACAAAGGATGATGGAAGTATTGCAACTGATCATGAACAAAAAGCTGCGATATTATGGAATGCTTTTCATGACAGGCTTGGGAAGAGAGATAATGTTGAAATGACCTATGACCTATCCTCTCTAATTATTCCACAGGATCTAAGTGATCTGGAGTTGCCGGTTACTCATGACGAGATTGATGAAGTAATTAAACATATGCCGAATGATAAATCACCCGGACCAGATGGGTTTAATGGGCTATTCATGAAGAAATTCTGGCACATTGTTAAGCCACAGTTTTACAGCCTTTGTAATAATTTCTTCAATGGAAATCTAGATCTTACTAGTATCAATTCTGCATATATTGCACTTATTCCTAAAGTGTCCAGTCCAGATAAGCCTGCTGATTTCAGACCGATTTCGCTTGTTAGCATGGGATTAAAGATCATCACAAAAATCTTGGCAAACAGAATGCAGAAAGTAATTATATCTTTGTTGCATAAAAATCAGTACGGCTTTATTAAGTCCAGGACTATTCAAGATTGCTTGGCGTGGGCATTTGAATATCTTTATATCTGTCATAAATCCAGAAAGGAAATTGTGATAATAAAATTGGATTTTGAAAAGGCTTTTGATATGGTTGATTACAGTGCTATATTAGCTATGTTGAAGCACATGGGTTTTGGTGATATTTTCATCAATTGGATTGAAAAGATTCTTAACACAGCAACTACTTCCATCATTCTGATGGTGTCCCAGGAAAAACATTAAGTGTAAAAGAGGGGTCAGACAAGGTGACCCCCTTTCTCCCATATTGTTTGTTACTACAGCTGAGCTTCTACAGATTATAATAAATAAGGCATGGCAAGATGGTATCATCTCCTTGCCGCTGGATAATTCATATGGTCAGAGCTTCCCAATATTGCAGTATGCTGACGATACACTTCTCATAATGCCAGCCGAGCTTGATCAGATTATCAGCCTTAAAAACATACTGCAAACTTTCACAAGTTCTACTGGGTTGAAGATCAATTTTCATAAATCTTCCATGGTACCAATCAACACTAGTGCTGAAAAATGTGGTCAGCTTGCTATTGCATTTGGATGCAAAGTTGAAGCCTTACCATTTACATACTTAGGACTTCCTATGGGAACTTCGAAACCCAGAGTTGAAGATTTGATGCCAATGATTTCAAAAATTGATAAGCGGCTGGCTGGTATCTCAAATCTCCTTTCATATTGTTCCAGAGTTGTCGTTATTAAATCAATCATATCAGCAATGCCAAATCACATCATGTGTGCTCTGAAAATGCATTACTCCCATTCGGATCATATTGAAAAATCGATGAGAGTATTCCTATGGCATGGAAAAGAGATAGAGAAAAAACGTAAATGCCTAGCAAAATGGGACACGGTGTGCTTGCCAAAATCAGCAGGAGGCTTGGGTATTATCAGCCTGAGGGACCAGAACAAAGCTCTGCTTATGAAAAACCTATACAAAATTTTCAACTCTATGGATTTGCCATGGGTTCAGCTCCTATGGGAAGCATACTATAAGGATGGTACAGTACCAACGATACATCAACAAAAAGGATCCTTTTGGTGGAAAAGCTGTGTTTCATTTATGGAAGATTTCAAAAGACTTACCACATGTACGCCTGGTACAGGAAACAATATATTGCTGTGGAAGGATAAATGGCAGGAAGATACATTTCAGAGACAGATGCCACATCTACATTCTTTTGCCTTGGACAGATTCATCAACGTCCAAAAAGCCAAGCAGCTAGCCCCTGAAAACCTCCACACTTTATTTCAACTGCCCCTATCTATGATAGCCTCCGAGCAGTTTGACAGATTAAATGGTATATTGACTGATCTTACTGACAATAACAATAAAGATACCTGGCATTTTCCCTGGAATAACAACAAATACTCCACTAAAAAGGTATACCAAGCTCTTGTAAATACTTCTGATGCTCCTGAACCATATAGATGGATTTGGAAATCTCCATGTCTTCCGAAGCACAAGTTTTTCTTTTGGTTGATGATCAAAGACAGACTGAATACTAAAGATCTTATGGAGAGGAAGAACTTCTATGTTGAGTCCAACTCGTGTGTTTTGTGTGACAATAATGAAAGGGAAACAATGCTGCATCTCTTTTTTGCTTGCGAATTCAGTCAGAATATTTGGGGCAAGCTTGATACAGAATGGAACATTGACAAAGAATTCATGGAGATGCTGATTGATGCCAAGAACAGATCAACTAACCGTTTCTTTAAAATTGCTTTAATAGCAGGATGCTGGAGTATTTGGAATCATAGAAATAAAATCATCTTTGAAGATGATCCGAGGAACCTAGATGTTTGTTATGCTTTTTTCAAAGATTCGGTAGAAATAATCAGGCATAGGATTAAGCCTAGTCTGAAGGAGGGTATGCAATCTTGGCTAGACCTCTTGTAATTTTTTTTTCGAACTCCCATCTGTAAATATTCCACCCCATATGTGAAAATGAGAAAATGACGCAGTGGGGGTCTTCCCCACTGTCCTTCGCGTCAGAAAAAAAGTTCGGCTTACGCAAGGAAAAGAAAAAAACCAAACAATCATACTCTCATACGTATCCAGTGTTGGATTTTAATCGTCGACATATCCAGGAAAAGAAAAAAACCAAACAATCATACTCTCATACAACTGTTCCCGTAATTCTTTTCCCAGACGGACTCGATCATAAGTCTTTAAATGTGCACACGTACGGACACGTACGGACCAACTCGAACCAAGCACTAGCATACACCAAAAGGTAACTGACGTACCTGCAGGACGACTGCGATCGAGTAAGAATCATCACCTTGCATCCAGGGTAATCACTAATCAGAAATTGTTCAGCACAATATCCTGTAATCCTTGCATTCATCCTCAGTAAACTTGTTCCAGGGTAATCGTTTATTATATAAATCACGCGAAAGAAAGGCGACATCGTCGCTCTGGAAGCCGATGGGGCGGGCGGCGGTGGCATGACCCCCGAATTTGCCGTGAGTGTCGCGCTAAATTTTAACCCTAGCGGGGAAAGAAAGGCAACATCACCACTCTAGAAGCCGATGGGGAGCGGTGGCATGACCCCCGAATTTGCCGTGAGGGCCGCGCTAAATTTTACATTTGAGCTGCCCGCGGTGGCTTGCAGCACCAGCATAATCGTCACAGTGACATGCAAGAGTAGCTTCTCCAAAATGGACATCGACATTGGCCATGACACGACAACTTTGTATCATGACATGCAGGACCCATGGCGGGGAAGAGTGTTACTCCACTGGTGGGGTATTGGGATGAGCGTGGACACCGAAAGGATTATGGTGAAATTGCTATTCAAAATTAAGAAACATACACAAAATTTGAGAAATATAAAGATAATGAATGTCATCGTGTTGTCCCGTTGCATCGCAGGGGCATTTAGCTAGTATTAATCAAGCAGCGAAGTTGGTTATCTCTTTCGCTAACCAAAGTCTTTCGTATATGTGATGGGTTTAGAGGTATGTTCTCTCGAGTCCCTATCTAGAAGCACAATCGATCTCATTATCGCCAATGATAATGCACCTTACTGCTCCAGTAATGGACATTCAAGAATGATGTCGTGAAGGCCCGATCCCTGCACGTCGGGACGACAAGCCGAGAACTAAAAAGAGTAGTGCGTGCCCGTTTGTCAAGCATTAGGTGAAGTGCAGTAGTTATTTGATTAATTAACATGCGTTGTTGTCCTGGTTACATCGCGTTGATGGTTTTGGCTAATTCTGTAGTATGTGTTGTTTCTGTTGTCGCTTCGCTGGATGTAGACATTGTGTCATTTTAAGTGTACCTTATATATAGCCATGTGGATTGGCATGCCTTAAGACTTTCACCGGCTAAGCTAGGAGGTATAGACATGTGGACTATATATGAGCAGACTAGGTAGATTTGTTTATGTAAAAACCCTGGAAGAAATTTTCAAAAAAAAAACCCTGGAAGAAAATGTTTTAGTTAGGCGCGGTCCAAGCTACAAGAAGTGACAATTTTTAGGTTGACCATTTGTGCAGTTTTAATTTTATCGATCCATGTAATTTGGAGTTCCGTTGCTATCTACTGTTGGATGCCACTAGAAATGCAATACGAAAATTTTACTCGAATTAGGAAAAAAGACTCCGACTGACGTACCATCCCAATCCTCACCAGGTAATGTAGACCGAAGGCAGCGAGTGAATCCAACTGCGAACATAATAATAACCGAGTTAGAAAAATCATAACATCGATGACTTCATGGGATACTAACTGGAGAACATAACAAATAGGTTGTTAATTACACCCAGCGTGTGAGTGTCTCTTCTTTCTTCCATTTCTCGCCGCTGCACTAATCAATAGATGACCCATTCCACTACCAACTTCAGTTATATGCAGTAATAGAGGCTGGTGGCCGAGCACAGCCAGTCAAAGTAACACCATAACCTGTGAGGCCTAAGTGCTCGTGTATCCAATCCGATAGACAAAACATTATATTTGTGTCCTGCATCCACATCCACACAGAAAGCACGATCGATGAGGCGGACAAACTAATTAAAATTGTGGTTGTTGCTGAAATTGGCCAAGCAGCACATGCTCCTGTGCCCAAACAACAGGAGAGAGATGGCAGCTTCACATGCATCTAGTGTTGCAAGTTGCAGCCCGGGAAAGGCTTCACAAGTTTCACAGGGACAGGATGAGCCGAAATAGCGCCGTTTGGGGCAAATAGCGTCGTTTTTCTCCCAGTCGCCTCCCCAGGAACCCAAATAGCGCCGTTTCGGCCAAAACTAGCGCCGGCGCTCCCAGGCCAAACCCAGCCCACTGGGTTCCGCCTGGGGGGTCGGCGGAAGGGATAACACGCGTGGGCCAGCACTGTCGGCGAGACAGCGCATTTCCCCACCCCCGCCTCGCCCTTTCCTCTATCCCGTCTCGTCGCCGCCGGCACCACCCTCCCCCTCCGCCGCACACAAGCAGTTAGGAAGCCCACCATCTTGTGCAATCCACGCCGCCGGCGCCGCCCCTCCTCCCTCCGACGTGATCTAGCCAGAAGGAAGCAGTGGCGGAGCTAGCATGTAAGGATTGGGTTCAACTGAACCCAATGGATTTGTGCTAATCTACACTAAATTGCTACTTAGCACGGTTTATCACTTAGTTAGACCTCATGACTATGCAGAGATGAACCCATTGACTTATTCTTCTAGCTTCACCACTGCAAGGAAGGCTCTCGGAAAGGCTCGCGCCCACCTAGCCGCAAGGTGTTCGGCGTTTTGTCCGCCCAGCCATGGACTCCGACGACGAGTAGTTGCTCGCCAAACTGCTAGAAGAGGAAGTCGAGGCCGACATCGACGATGAAGAACACTTGTTGATCCTCACCTACCTTGCCGGCCTGCTCGCAAACGAGGCTGCGAGGCCGCGGCGTGGTGGCTCGGCGCCCGGTCGGCGCAAGAGCAAGCCGAGGCAGCGCTAAGAAGGCTACTGCATCCTCTACTCCGACTACTTCGCCGACGACCCCCCTCAGGACGAGACGGTGTTTCGGGGTGATACGTCTCAAACGTATTTATAATTTTTTGATTGTTCCATGCTTGTTTTATAACATTGCCACATGTTTTTATAATATTTTTATATTATTTTTGCATGTTTCATGGAACTAACCTATTAACAAGATGCCCAGTGTCAGTTCCTGTTTTCTGCTGTCTTTTTGTTTCAGAAAAGCTAGTCGGGGAAGTTTCTCTGAATCGCCTAAAAATTTACAGGAATTATTTTTACATAGAAACAAAGACTGCGCCCGAAGGAGACCTACATGGGGCCCCACAGGCCGCAGACGACCCCCAGGCGCGGTCAACCCCTTGACCGCGGCTGGGGCCTACCTGGGTGCCTCGGGCGTCTCCCCGAGTTGCCCTTTCGCCTATAAATTGACTTCGTCCTGAAAACCCTCGATACCCAATCATATTTTTCAGAAAAGTTACGAGGCCGCCGCCGTCGCCAACCCTAGATCGGGAGGAGCCTGAAGCTCTTCCCGGCACCCTGCCGAAGGGGGAGATCGTCACCGGAGGCATCTACACCACCATGCATGCATCCGGAGTGATGCGTGAGTAGTCCTCCATGGGACTACGGGTCCATGGCAGTGGCTAGATGGTTGTCTCTTCTCCTTTGTGCTCCATTGTTTAGATCTTATGAGCTGCCTACATGATTAAGATCATCTTTATGTAATGCTACATGTTGTGTTTGCGGGGATCCGATGAATTATGGAGTCATGACATTATTGTTCAGATTGTTTATTCATATGTTTTATTTATGATCTTGCATGCTCTCCGATGCTTGTGGATGGTTTGGCCGAAGTAATTGCTTGTATCTTAGAGATGGTATTTATGCTAGATAGTGGCCATGCCTCTCTTGTCTGAGCTCGAGTTGACCGAAACGATTAAGACTTGAAATGTGTTGTTGCTACTAGGGATAAAACAGCGGTGTTTATTGCTTTATGTTGTTTACATTGCTTACATTACGCACCATGCTTATTGCAATTATTTGTTACTTGCAACTTAATACTTTCGGGTGACAAGCTGGATAACGATCCCGGGGTGGATTATTAGTCATAGATGCAGTTGGATAACGGTCTATGTATTTTGTCGTAATGCCCATATTAAATGAAATGGTGAACTTTGTGTCATGATAGTATTGTGTTGCGCCCATGTTGACACCTTTCCGAAGCCTTCTCCACATCCTACTAGATTGAATAACTTGGTTTTGTAATCAAGGTAAAACTTGCTGCTAAATTACATCAAAACTTACACTTGGGGTCTCCCAACGAACGTGCTATTCCACGCCATCAAGCAAGTTTTCTGCGCCGTTGCCGAGGATTTGGAAGCTTCAGCGAGGGGAGTTTTGCACGTCCTTACACTCTATTTTGTTATTGTCTTGCTTAGTATATTTTTTGTTAGTCTTGTTTTGCTTTTCGTTTGCTTTAAAACTCAAAAACACAAAAAAAAATTTCCAGCAAGTGTTTTCTTTTTGGTTTGTTCAATTTTATTGCTTGTTTGATTCATCATGCTTTTACCTAAGTTTGCTATGAAAGACATTGAGGTAGGAAGTGGTTCCATCATTGGTAAAAATAATATTGAAGAATTCCTTAACCACATTAATAGTCTTTATGATCTTAATGAAAAATCTTTGGTGGAACTTACACATGATTATGAAACAGTTGTAGTTTCTTTGGTGGAAAAATTAGAAGCTAGGTTTGTTAACCTTCATCCTACGATACAACAATTATTCTTTAAACTTGAAAGTATGAAGAAAGGGGAAGATAAAGATTTCTTGCTTAAAACCTTGCTTATGGAATTTGATGATATTGCTAGAGAAGTTAGGAAGATTTTGCTCATTATAATATGCTGGGATGTAGCCTTAATATTAAACACACCCTTGAAACTTTTGAAATTAAAAGGATGAAGTATGAAGGAAAAAACTGAATGTGAAAGGGAACTAAAAATACCTATACCCTTCAAGCTTATAGCAATTCAAGAAGCCCTAGAAAAGAATTTTGATTGGGTTGTTCCTGAAAACCCTTTTGATGAGAGTAGCAAGCCTAAAAGAAGTAATAAAGGAGAATCTGAGCCTTGCATAGGGAAGATACAATCATTTATGAAAAAAAATTCCAATGATGATTTGAATGCCAATATTGATAATACTTGATCTTTTGCCATTGTGCCTAGCTAAAAGGCGTTAAAGAAAAGCGCTTATGGGAGGCAACCCATTATTTTTACCTTCAGTTTTCTTTTGGTTTTGTTGAGTTTTGGGTGTTGTTGCCTCTGTAGCAACTCCCTTGTATCCTTTTTGTTTTGGTTTTTGTGCCAAGAATAGCCTCTAATGGGAGGAAAGTAAAAATTTTGAGTTGCTGTCCAGAAATAGATTTCTGTCCGTCACCGTATGAAATTCTAAAAAATCACAGAACGTGATCTGTTGCTGAAAAGTTTTGACAGCAAACATCTGGGTTTTGTCTAACTTTCATTAGTTTTAAGTTTTCTGATTCGAGGTGTCCTAGTAGCCCGAAAAAAATCATCTTTCGTTCTGTTCTGTTTTTGACAGATTCTGTCTTCGTTTTTGCATTGCTTCTTTTACGAGCAAAGTGGAATTTTTTATCCACGGAACATCACTTAAACCTTTGTGGCAGTAGCCAATGTTTAGGAACAAGTTTATGCAATGTGCCAAATGAGAACTATAGGTGGATTATTTTATTCGAGAACTAACCCCTCTAATCAGTTTGTGAGAAGTTTTGTGTGAAGCAAGTTTTCAAGTGTTGAGAGAACGAGGTGATGAAAGAAGATCAAGAAGGGATTAAAGTTCAAGCTTGGGGAGGCTCCTGGACCTCCACTAAATATTCAAGAAGTCTCAAGCGTCTAAGCTTGGGGATGCCCAAGGCATCCCTTCTTCATCGACAATTAATCAGGTCGATCTCATGAAACTATATTTTTATTCCTTTACATAATATGTGCTGTTCTTGGAGCATTGTTTGTGTTTTGTTTTCAGTTTTGTTTTGTTTTGTCTGTTGGTAGTTTTCAATAATGGATCCTTACATTCTTGTGTGGGAGAGAGACACGCTCGCTTTTTCATATATCACTCTGTTCTTCACTTATATGTGTAGAGTGTTTGGCTTTTATTATTTTAGCTTCTAGCTCTTGTTTTTCATGTATCTCTTTTCAGAGCTATTAGTTTCTTGTAGTTAGGAAGTACTCTCTTGTGTTTCATGCGTATTTGCTTAGAGAGTTTTGTTCAAATAAGTTGATTGGTGTTTGGTTGAAAGGGAAACTATCATGTAGGAAGTGGTAAAAGAAAGAAGTTTACATAATCTTGTAGGTCATTGTCTTGAATAATTTGATGCTTGTCAATTGTTTTGAGAGATGAATTAGATTAAATGTTTAAACTTGTGGATCATTTACTTAAGAATGGAGTAGTGGAAAATACCGTAAAGCCTTAAATTATGACACTTGTTTTGATTGGTATTTTCTCAAAGTCTAGATATTCTTTTTGTAAAAGCATGTTTCGTTGACAAGGAAGACGGTATGAGGTCTAATGGTTATGCTTAATGTATATCTTGTGTTCATTCGTGTATTGGGTTGATGATATGTGTTTGCTTGATACCATGCTAAGCCAAACACTCTGTACTGAGAGGGAATGCTTCTCGTGCATCCAAAATCCTTGAGCCAAATATTTATGCCATTTGTGTCCACCATACCTACCTACATGTGGTATTTCCTAGCCACTCCAAGTAAATTTTTCGTGTGCTACCTTTAAAATTTCAAAATGTTATTACTCCTGTTTTGTGCCACTGCTTCCAAGCTCATGAGGACGTAGTAGTTGGGTTTGATATCTTCCATGCTAAATAAGTTATCCAAGGACTTGTATGCTTCATCTACTTGTTCATTAATTTTGCAAAAAGAGCTGGCAGCGGGGTGCCCAGCCCCATAAAAGATAAATTATAACTTTCACCAAAAAACTCTCCTCACATTTTGTTCCTGAGAATTCAGTAAAACATCTGCATGTGTAAAGAAAGGAGATAGAGTATTGATCTGCTTGCTGCAGAAATAACGTTCCTCATGGGAGCCGCTCTTAAAATTTGTTTGGTATGGAAGATATCAAGAACTCTATTGCCATTCGTTGACCATAGTATGCACCACTCTAAAAAAGAATAATTTTTATGTCTCTATATGCTTTCAAAAACCAAAAAGCTCTAGCAAACGATTAATCTCTGCGTCCCTCTGCGAAGGGCCTTTCTTTTACTTTAATGTTGAGTCAGTTTTCCTTTCCAATCTTTATCTCTCAAGCAAACGCATAGTATCAATTTTGGTGCAAGTCTACTACATTTTATCTTTATGTTTAACTGTGAAAACTTTTGTATTGACATTATCCAGTGATAAGTATGTTACAAGTTGAAGCTTTGGCTGAAAACTTAAATCTTACTATGTGTTGGTTGAACACCTTTTTCAGAAGTATATTGCTATGTGAGCTATCAAGCATGACGTGTTTTATAATTTTCAAGTCTCCAAAGTACTATCCATGAAAAGTTCTTGCTTAGATGTTATACATGGTTAATCATTGTTTACTTCATTTCAAACTATAGACCATTGTTTTGGATCACTTTCATTCAGTTCATGTGCTTTACATTATTATTTGATCAAGATTGTGTTAGAAGAATGTCACCACAAAAATTATCTTGTTATCATTTACCTACTCGAGGACAAGCAGGAATTAAGCTTGGGATGCTGATACGTCTCAAACGTATCTATAATTTTTTATTGTTCCATGTTGTTATATAACATTGCCACATGTTTTTATAATGTTTTTATATCATTTTGGCATGTTTTATGGAACTAACCTATTAACAAGATGCCCAGTGCCAGTTCCTGTTTTCTGCTGTCTTTTTGTTTCAGAAAAGCTAGTCGGGGAAGTTTCTCCGAATCGCCTAAAAATTTACGAGAATTATTTTTACATGGAAACAAAGACTGCACCCGAAGGAGCATGTAGGGGGCCCACAGGCCCCAGGCGACCCCCAGGCACGGTCAACCCCTTGACCGCGGCTAGGGCCCACCTGGGCGCCTCGGGCGTCTCCCCGAGTTGCCCTTTTGCCTATAAATTGCCTTCGTCCCGAAAACCCTCGATACCCGATCATATTTTCCAGAAAAGTTCTGAGGCCGCCGCCGTCGCCAACCCTACATCGGGAGGGTCCTGAAGCTCTTCCCGGCACCCTGCGGAGGGGGAGATCGTCACCGGAGGCATCTACACCACCATGCCTGCCTCCAGAGTGATGCGTGAGTAGTCCACCACGGGACTACGGGTCCATGGCAGTAGCTAGATGGTTGTCTCTTCTCCTTTGTGCTCCATTGTTTAGATCTTATGAGCTGCCTACATGATTAAGATCATCTTTATGTAATGCTACATGTTGTGTTTGCGATCCGATGAATTATGGAGTCATGACATTATTGTTCAGATTGTTTGTTCATATGTTTTATTTATGATCTTGCATGCTCTCCGATGCTTGTGGATGCTTTGGCGAAGTAATTGCTTCTATCTTAGAAAGGGTATTTATGCTAGATAGTGGGTTCATGCCTCTCTTGTCTGAGCTCGAGTTGACAGAAACGATTAAGACTTGAGATGTGTTGTTGCTACTAGGGATAAAACAGCGGTGTTTATTGCTTTATGTTGTTTACATTGCTTACATTACGCACCATGCTTATTGCAATTATCTGTTGCTTGCAACTTAATACTTTCGGGTGACAGGCTAGATAGCGATCCCGGGGTGGATTTTAGTCATAGATGCAGTTGGATAACGGTCTATGTATTTTGTCGTAATGCCCATATTAAATGAAACGGTGAACTTTGTGTCATGATAGTATTGTGTTGCGCCCATGTTTGTCAATTGCCTCGCTGTAATTTGTTTACCCAACATGTTTATCTTTCGGAGAGACACCACTAGTGAACTGTGGACCCCAGTCCTATTTTCCTATATTGTTTACAACCGTTCTAATAGCTTTTCTAAGTCATTTTGCTCGCTGGTCATTTTTGCTCTCATATTATTTTACACACATACATTTAATCCTTTGTGTCTAGCAAGCCGGAGAGATTGACAACCTCTCTGTTTCGTTGGGACAAAGTAGTTTGTTCATGTGTGCGCATGTCCACGTCAATTATCGTAAACGGCGCCGTTGACACCTTTCCGAAGCCTTCTCCAAATCCTACTGGATTGAATACCTTGGTTTTGTAATCAAGAGAAAACTTGCTGCTAAATTACATCAAACCTTACACTTGGGGTCTCCCAACGAACGTGCTATTCCACGCCATCACGGCGCCGTTTCAGGATGAAACGGAAGCTCTTCCTCGACATTATGCATGCCATCCGGGAGTTCAACACCTACTTCAAATGCAAGAAGGATTGCACCGACACGGTAGGCTTTACCTCACTTCAGAAGTGCACGGTGGCGATGAGAATGCTTGGATATGGTGCTCCCGGTGATGCCCAGGATGATTATCTGCGCATGTCCGAGTCCACTGCCATTGATTGCTTGAACAGGTTCTGCCGGGCAGTGGTTGCAGTGTTTAGACCAACATACTTGCGATCACCCAATGCGGAGGACACTGCCCGGATCCTGGCCACCAATGAAGCAAGAGGCTTCCCTGGGATGCTTGGAAGCATCGACTGCATACATTGGGCATGGAAGAACTGTCCATTTGCTTGGCAGGGGATGTACAAAGGCCACAAAGGAGCTTGCAGTGTGATTCTTGAGGCAGTGGCTACACAAGATCTCTGGATTTGGCATGCCTTCTTGGCATGCCAGGAACTCACAATGACATCAATGTCCTGCGGTGCTCGAATGTCTTCGGCAAGCTTGTTGAAGGACATGCTCCCCCGTGAACTATGAGATCAATGGCCACCAGTACACAAAGGGCTACTACCTTGCAGATGACATCTACCCAAAGTGGTCAACATTTGTGAAGACTATCTCCAACCCTGTGCCAGGAACTGCAAAAGCTTGGTTCTCTCAGAGCCAGGAGGCTTGCAGGAAGGTGTTGAGCGGGCATTTGGTGCGTTGCAGTCTCGATTCGCTGTTGTCCGGTACCCAGCTCTGACTTGGTCGAAGGCCAATATGTCCGAGGTGATGAACTGTTGTGTGATCTTGCACAACATGATCATTGAGAGCGAGCGGAATGTTCCGATGGATGACACTGAGCCATATTACCGACAGGTCCTCTTGTAGATGTAGATCACCAGGTGCCGGCAACATGGGCAACCTTCCTCACTATGCGCCAGGAGATTCGAGACCCGGTGATGCATACACAACTGCAGAATGATCTGGTGGAGCACTTGTAAAGGCGCAAAGGCAATGGCAATGCCAATGCCTAGTTTGATTTGTTCTATTTGCTTGCATTGTTGAACTATTTGTGTGTGCATGTATGTTGAACTATTTGTGTGTGAATTTGTATGTTGAACTATTTATGTTGGATTTGTATGCCGAAATGTTTGTGGAATTTTTGTATGTCAAATTTGGACGAAAATCGCCGGCTGGGGGGGGGGGCCTGGATTCGGCGACTGGGAAACTACACCCCCCAGCACGCCGAATAGCGCCGTTGCCCCCCCCCCCCCCAGGCCAAAATAGTGCCGTTTTGCGGCCTTGGAGGGGCACAACGGCTGGAGATGCCCTGAGCTTCTCCGCCCTTTTGTATCCGCCTTTTCTCTAGTTTATCAGTAACATAATAGTCCTATAGTCCATAAATATTGTAAAGCATGTCATTTTAACTAATAATGTAACTTTATTAATTAACTAAATAAACTATGTAGATATAAATAAAATAAATATAATTATAAAGAATCTTAGTAAAACCTAAAATTACATAAAAGTCCCTTGAAATAGTTCTCTAAAGCATATCTTTTGCATCTCGACTTTACTACATTTTTCTAAGTGTCTCAACTGAGATAACAAATACCATGCATGCATGTTACTTATTGCCACATGGTTAGACATAAGCTATCCATTCAAATTATAGTTTTTACAACATATATTATAAATATTTGCATGCCGATGATTTTTGGGGTTAAATTTTATAGACCTATGTATCAAATAACTAACGAATTTGCTCAGCGTACAAGCAAAGCAAATAAAGAGGAAATTTTAGGCTGAAACCTAAAAAACAAAAAGTTTGGTAAGGAGAGTCATTACATATGGTGCCACTCTACAAAATTTCTTTCAAAAATCAATAGAACATCTCATGTATATATTAGATTGTACTTAAGTTATAATAAAATCATTTGATAAATTTCGTACCAATTGTTCACCTTCTAACTTTCTCTTCCTAGAATTTGTAGTTCCATTTATGCACACGACAATAAAACAAGATATTACCTAAAAAAGAGGGAGCAAAAGACGGAATAAATTAATACAAAATATCAAGCTGTGGGTTCCATTAATTCCAACCTTCCCCAAAAAAGGGAACCGAAGCTTATAACACCAATTTTGTTACTAAGAAAATACTAGTGAGTAGGTAAAGTTTATGCAAAATGTTACGATGTTTTCCATCAGGCCCTAATCACCCGGTTCATGTAAACCGGTAAATTAAAGTAAACACTGAAAAGAAATCTTTGGCAAGAGTTTTGACTTTGTAATATTTTCACAATTTAATAAAAGAAACAATATATTGTGAGCCTATGTATAATATCTTATGCGTGGCTGAAAATAAGATTTAAAGTGAATATACAAAAATCATGTTGAAATCCACTTTTGATCTCGGGTCCATATGCAAACTAGACGTCATACATTTCTTCAACCATCCAATTAATTATTTACATTAATAATTTATATTGCACATTCATTACATGCCTATTAAATTAAGCATCTTGACTATGACCAATTGTTTTGCATATTGATTTAACAATATAATGTATCATACCTCTTATATCGTTTCGTTTAAACAATATAGTTTCTAAAGGGATCCTCGTTGCAACGTGCAGAGTATAGTATTGTAAATCCATTAGTATTATAATGTTCTATCGGAGGGGGTTCTCTATGTCATGCAGGGATGACTCTGACAAAGCACTGCACATTTGTCTATAACAATTTCAATTGGGAGATCACAAGTCATTCCAAAGTTATCGGTGTGCCCATGTGGAGAATTGCATGGCTGGTTCCAACAGTTGCATGTTTTCTTATGGGCAGTCAGTGAGACCGGTAGTGTCAAGTGTGCGAGGTCAGAGGATCTCCACTCTCATGATGCGTGAAATCACAGGGTAATGGTGATGTCAAGGATAAAAAAGGATCGGGAATTGACGTACGTGCGCCTGGTGTTTAGTGCTTCGTGGCATTTGCACAAGTTGTCGCCAGGTGGGGTGACATTTATCTCCATTTTTGGAGGTATTTTTCAGCTCCGTGTCTCAATTTTGGGGTGAAAACCCTAAATCTGACCTTCAATGGTTATACCTGGCAATGGTGGCTCTTTAATCATTTTCTTGTTGGAGGCATTGTGTGGAGACTGAACCTTCTCTAGGGTGAAAACCCAGATTCTGACATACTGGTTAGATTGGACGTCGACGGTGTAGCGTATTTTCCCTTCTTGGAGGTTTCGCTTTGGAGAAGGTATTTTGAAGACGAGATATCGTCACCACTGGTGGTGCTATTGCTTATGCGAGGTTCTTATTGCTTCGACGGGGTCTTTTTTTTCTTCTTCTTTTGTTTTTTAGGTGTGTTCATCCTTAATGTATAGATACTCTAATCATTATAGATGCTGGGTGTACTTGATATATCATTTTGATATTAATATATTCTCTTTATAGAAAATCAGTTCACAACAAACAATAGTAATAAATAGGGGAAGAACGGAAAGGGAAAGCATTCCAAGGGCCTACCTGCAAATCGTAGAAAGTCGATGGTCGTCTCCGCAAGTGCCCAATCGCATAACAACCACACCTGAGCCTGCGGCCTGAGTGCCATCGACGGGTCGTCGTCGTTCTCGCCGAGCACGAGACATAAACAAAACAAGCAAAGCAAAACCCCACTCCGCTCCTCCGCCTCTGCTTTTACCGCGCGCGGTGAAGGCCGAGGAGATCGATCAGGAGACTCTGCTCGCAGGCCGTCCGTGGGCTCGGGAGCTGTGTTTTCTGATCGATCGCTGCTTGAGGCGTGTGGTGCCGTGGCGATGGTGGAGGTGGACGGAGCCGTGGGTGTAGGAGTCGGAGGAGGAGCGGAGGCGGCGCGGCGGTGGCGGCTGGCGGACGAGCGGTGCGACCTGCGGGCCATGGAGTCGGAGTACGTCCGGCGGTTCCACCGGCACGAGCCCCGCGACCACCAGTGCTCCTCCGCCGTCGCCAAGCACATCAGGGCCCCCGTCCACCTCGTAAGCGCCCCTTTCCTCTGTTGCTGTTTCCTGGCGGAGCTAGCCATGGTGTTTGTAGCACCGCTCTTTCTTGATTTGGTTAGGCAGGCCTCTCCAGCGCTGATTTTTGAGTAGGAGAGTCGCGCGAACAATCATTACTGCTTGTTTGGTCTGTTTCTGGAATCGATTCGCAAGCTTAATTTGGAGAACCGATCGATTGGTTGATAGAATCAATCCGGCATCGATTACTGAAGGATTTCTCTTTTCTCACAACAACCAACAAAGAAAGGTACCTGCCGTTTCATCGAGCTGTTTTCAAGTTGGGCTGCGCGTATTGCTCGCTTTACAACAAGAACAGGAGGGACCATAGATGATTGATCGCAATGATAGCCACAAAGCTGTGCGGGTTTTTAATTCGCTGCCTCATCTCACGTGGAGAGATGCTTCGTCCACCTCGAGATCCCGGCTAAATGTACTTTTGTCGACATTATTTTGGGATTTCAAGGTGTTTCTGCACCCGTCGGTACTTTCTTAGTAATTAATCTTTCAAAGGCTCTAGTACCTTTTATTCTGCAAAGTAATCGCTAGAGATGGTGGAGATATATGCTTCACTTGGACTCCACTCTTTTGGATATGTATTTAGTATTGTACTACTTGTCAGGAGAATGGATGCAGTCTTGTGATCATTTTTTTATCCATGAATTATGCGATGCCGGTGGTACATAGAGTTAATTAATTCGGTAAAGCAACATAACCAATCATTTTTCGTATTTGGCGTGATCGGCATATGCTTCCAGGATGCCTCACTCTATGTTTAATCATGCCTTTATTTCGAAAAGAAATTTAAGCATGTCTATGTCGTGCATCACACTCTCTAGACTCTTACCTCACATCTGGAATAATGCACGTCTCCAATCAAAGGAGCTGTCTTGTTCATGACAATGCACCCTTGTTTCTGTTTTCTTCTGATAATTTCTGGTTTTTTCTACTGTTTATCATTGATAGGACGGTCTGGGCTATCCATTACAGTTAGGACCTTTATGCAGCACATTTAATATGAACGAACTTATGTGTTATAGATTCTTCAGTTATAAAATTACACATGTGTATGTGGATAAATCCAGTTGAATTCCCTGATTAAGTAATTTTCTATATGGGTGTTCACTCCCAGGTTTGGTCTCTCGTTAGGCGGTTTGATCAGCCACAACTTTTCAAGCCCTTCGTAAGCCGTTGCGAAATGAAGGGGAACATCGAGATTGGTAGTGTGAGGGAGGTAAATGTAAAGTCGGGCCTTCCTGCAACGAGAAGCACCGAGAGGCTGGAGCTGTTAGATGATGATGAGCACATACTTAGTGTTAAGTTTGTCGGAGGAGACCATAGGTTGAAGGTATGTACGTCCTGATCTTCACACATTTAATTTTGTTTTTGAATGCTTGGTTGTGTGGACCAAACATGTGCAATTTTCAGAATTGGCAGCCTATATGTGTGCATTGTGAACTTTTGCAACTTTCTTTTCTATATTCTCTTACTGGAGTGGCTAAAACTGCGTACAGACACCTGGTGGCTAAGAGACCAGATATATTTTTTTTTCTTTGAGAAGTCCTTATAGTAAATTTAGAACTTCCATGCACAATTTGCACGAGTTTTTGGTAAACTTGAGTGCTCGATTTTGCTTTGTACAGAAATACTATTAATTACTCTATTAGGAGAACATATCTTATCCCTGCAATCTTTTCTTATATAGAATTGCAGTCTAGCAATTCATCAGTGAGAGCTTATCTCAAATAGGTTTGCTGCAGGGTGATCTGTCATCTAATGAGATCATCACAAGAATATAATCGAAGATAAACATGGTAGTGGGTAGGTTAATCCCTTTCCAGTTCTAGTTCATTGCATGGTTGAACTGAGTGCACATGACGGATCGATTCCATCGATTAGAGTATAGACATCTTACTTTAAAAAATATATATATATATATTTCTTTCTTGGATACATTGTTCCTGCACCAATAAACAAGTACAGTTGAAACAGTAGACTGCAGGTATATCTGGAATCTGTTCTATCCTACTGTATTAATAGTAGACAAGAATATGTTAAATTATTACTAATCCTTGCGTCAATACACAGATGCGCTAACACAATGCAACCTCTGGTATGAGGAGACAATTTTACTCTAATCCCGAATCCATCCTGTTGTCTTTTCCCGTTCTATTGTCAGGAGACAGGTTCCAATCATTCCCATTGTCTAATTAGCACAAAACCCGCATCTGTTGTTGCTATATGATGTTTGCATGTTCTTAACTATTTTGGCCATGATACTACAGTATGGTCTGAGTTTCCACCCTTCGACCTTACATGCCAAACTTCTTGCATCAAGATCTATCACTTATTTGTGGTGGTCCATCCACTTGCTTTGCTCAGCCACAAGTGGCTTTGGTCACATGCATGTGTTGTCTCTGGATAATATATGAGGCACTTACATGATTTCTAGGGAGAAGTTAACTGAATTTAGTGTGTTCTTTTTGCAGAACTACGCATCCATTCTGACGGTGCACCCCGAGGTGATCGAGGGGCGTCCCGGAACCCTGGTGATTGAGTCCTTCGTGGTGGACGTCCCCGAGGGCAACACCAAGGACGAGACATGTTACTTTGTGGAGGCCCTCATCAAGTGCAACCTCAAGTCGCTCGCCGAGGTCTCAGAGCGGCTCGTCGTCAAGGATCAAACCGAGCCCCTTGACGGTGATTGTCGATTACGATTTCCGGTTCGATCAAAATTTGCATATCCCTAGAGTGTGCAGAGCTATTTCTCCAATGGAGCCCCTCTAGGTTCTTGGATCATGAAAAAGATTGTGATGTGTCCAAGAGAGAATTATGTTGCCTTTCCTCACTGAGCTTCGTTCTGTCACTATTCTTTCTCGTGCTTGTACGCCAGGAGGAGATTAAAAAGAACGCCCGATTGTGTCTTATTGTGTAGCGGTGAAGTAAACATGAAAACGGTTAGAACTGGAAGGTCCTGAACGCCTCATTCTGGGGTCTCAGGGTCTCTCTGTAATTAGATTCGCTTTAGTTTTCTGAATGATGCTCTCTTGAGGTGTATTTATATGGGGGATGTTTGTCTACGTTGCGTGAATACCAATCTACCCTGTGTAAACATAGTTCTCTAGATAATAGTTTCGAACGGTAGTTCCTGCGATGATAATTAAGGTGCTAGGAAATGTGTAACTAGTTAAGCTTGTCAGTTCATCATTAGTGTCGCATCTCAATAAAGAATACAGGGTACCGGAAGTCCGGAAAAAACTATAGTGTTTGACTCTCCGACATATCTTATGATGAAATTCATAGGTTCCAAACATTGTTGTCAATTGATAGCGTCTTGCATAACTTGCATCACAGACTCAAATGAGTTCGATGGGGGTAAACCCACCTGCTCGTAACGCCAGGACAGGTTCCTACACACGGATCTGACAGCCGGTGTCAGGGCAACGGCGAGTAGTCACTTACCTTGTTTACGGCGAGTAGTCACTTACCTTGTTTACGGCGAGGGAGGGTTTAGTGGGTTTCTATGAAAGCGCGAACCAACCCTCGTTGTATAACGAGGTCAGCGGCAGAAATCTGTTTTTAGTGTTTGATGGTCATGCATCTAAATTGTGAAGGAAAGGGTGAAAGAAAGCGTGTTTGTTGTGGTCAAGTGCGATTGACGGGGTTCACCTAATTAAGCATGTTCGCGCTATAAAGTTTGACATTGATGCGCCATTGGGAATTAGAGAGTTTTCGAAAGCCCATTCCGGTCCTCTGTTTTCGTCTCGGGTAGGTGCATGGGATCAGTGTTGCCCCCCCCCCCCCCCCCCCCCACACACCCCATGTGATAACGCCCTTTGCCCGATCTCATCGGTATGGCGGGCGGCAGTTTGGAGAAGTTGATGAGCAATCTTGAACGTTCAGCCACGGCAAAGAAGGGAGCAATCAAGGTGACGCGCAACAAGATGAAGGGAGAGTTTGGAAGCGGCGATTGGTATGTGGTGCCAAAGATGTTCTCACAAACCTCCAAAATTACAAGTGGAAGAACTAATAGAAAAATCCTACACTGCTCAAGCGGGATCGCCTTCTCTTCTCTGCACCTTGGGAGTATTCGATCGGTGGACCGTCCCAACCTTGTGCTCGTCCACTACCTATTCCTTCCTTTTCTGGTCATACACACGTTTCTAGACCGTTGTATCTTTTTTTTACTAAATGGCTATTTTTCCTAATCTTCAGCTAATTGTAGCCCTTCGAATAACTTTTAGCCACATATGGCCCTTTTCAAAAATGCCACAGACTTAGATGTTCTGAAAATCTCTCAGACCCTCAAAGTCTCGAAAAACGTCATTCACTTTGGCCTATCCGAGTCCAATAAACACAAAACTTTCTAAGTCATTTATAATAAGACATTTGATATGGAGTTACTCACACATAGAGACTTTGAATCTCAGAGTATGCCAACTTATATGGCGTATTCTGAGATTCTCAGAGCACGCCAACTATATGGCTTATTCAAGATGACTTAGATTTTTTTTGTTTTCTGGACTAGGATAAGCCAAAGTGTATGGCGTTTTCTGAGATTTTCAAAATGCCTAACCCTATGGCGTTTCAGGGGAAGGGCCATATGCGGCTGAAAGTTATTCGAAAGGCCACAATAGCTGAAGGTTAGCTTAAGCGCCATTTAGTAAAAAAGATCCTAGACCGCAAGATCAATTATTGCACCCACGATATTTTTTTGTCGTGATGGACATGCCCTCTGACCACGCACCCTTGTCCTCCTGACTTCTCTGGGTTGTTCTTGAATATTTTAGAGAACCTTTATTGTAGTCTATGCGTTATACGTAGATGGTTGGTGTCGATGGTCACGGTTGTATATAGTCATACAATGTTTTCATCGCTTCAGTTTTTTTTTTTTGCTTCATCCGCCTTGGTATTCATTTGGTCTTGTAGGAATTTGCTCTGTGCCGTTGTGATCTTTTGTGTGTGTTTTTGTGTCCTGTGCATCTTAATTATGTGGAGGCCGAGTGTGTGCCCTGTATCTCCACCAAGAGCCCCGAAATGTTTCCCGGCACCACCCAAAATGTCCGGCACTATGGGGTTGCAGCCCCCAGCGGCACCACTAGAAAGTTTCATTTAAAATTCTGAACATTCGTAAATTTTGAATAAAATGATCGATTTTCATTGAAACTTGACATCTTACAACGAAATTTAAACTAATACTTAAACTATATCTAATCTAGACGCCGGGGCTAGGAGCATCTGGCTCATTGGGGCCATCCTAGCCATCGTTCACCGTCAGCTCAGTGAAGTAAGTGGGGGTGGGGCTGACTCATTGGCACTTGACACCCGCACGAGCCACCGCCTCTCCCATCTAAACCCTAAACCATTCGGAGAGCCTTTGCCACATAAACTTCTCCTCCACCACCACCACCTCCGCCATCTCCTCGTTGTTGCTGTCGTCGTCCGACAACGGAGGTGTTGAGTCTGACGGTAGAGTACACAGGAACACGGCCATATGAGGGTAGCCCACGAGGTGGATAGGTGGCGAGGCATTTTGTTGAAGACGGTGGAAGTGAGCATGACTTGACTTGGTGGCATGGCGGACCATCTTTACAGCCGAAGACTAGGCGGGAAGCAGCGGGAAACAGTGGCCTAGACGGGAAGCGACGGGTGGGTGGGGAGGCGACACGACCGAGTAAATGCCGGCGACGTGTGGGGGGTCGTACCTCTGCCGCGTCGACATGGCAGCGCCGAATGGGAAGAAGAGAAGGTTAGACATCATTTAAACCGCCGTGACATACTGGTGCGTGTATGTATGACAAGGACGACCCACCTGTCGAACTTAGTGTCCGAACGTTGTCTGACGACCCCGAACAGGCCCTGCATTTGGGGATGCCGGACACATTTTTGGGCGATTTTTTGTCCAGACTGCACCCCATTAATTTTTTTTGGGAGCGGGGGAGGTGCTCTTATAATTCTTAAAAGATATCTAGCCGCCAGCATACCCGATACGGGGCATGATGGCCACTAAGGAAAAGAACAAAATAGATTATCATCCCAACCATGTTGTCAGTTTAACTTGTCAAACAGTCTAATCAGCAGGCATCACTATACTGTTTAGTAGTATTAGTTAGTAGCCTCGCCGGTGGGCAGATCGGGCCAGAGGATAAACGGAGACAGAATTCAGAGAGCACGGGGATGGGTGGGCCTCACGGTTTGCCCGCCTGTGGTTCGGGGAGCTGTGTGTCAAAGCGTGGCGGGTACAACTACAAAAAGGTTTCCTTTTCAAAGGTCACTCCATGAACGTCGCGAGCGCGCCACGTGGTGGCCCTATGAGGTAGCGAAATCCAATTTGGTGACTGGAGGACAGCGACGCGCACGTGCTGGCCCGTAGCCTCCGCGTACGTACGTCTCCGCGCGGACGAATCCAGCGATATCCTGGGAGGAAGCCCCCGCGAGGCGTACTTTCTAGGCGAATAACGCACACGTCTCGACCTGACGGTGTACAGGTTGCCTCCCGCATACGTGTGTGATCATCATCATTTTTATGCAATAATATGAACCCTAAAACCCTAAAAATCTCACTGCATCAGTATCCAGTACTGCATTTACCTGCATTTTACAGTGTTTTTCATCCAAATTGCAGCTCAGTGCGCAAAGGCACATAATCTTCATAAGATCAAGTGTTGAAGTGAAGCAAGAAGATGTACACATGCTACCCCAATGCAGCAGAAAAGATGGACATGCTAAACAAGATCAAATCCAGATAGAAATTCGGATGAACACCTGTTGCCAGACGATGAACAGTGCACTGACAAAGAAATGCAAATTCCTGTCAGTAGCTGATGAAGCTCAAGTGCAAATGCAACCAAGTGCTATCTGAAGGAAGTCCAAACCAACATGTTTGAGCAAGATTGGAGCATCAGAAGAAGAAGAAATCAATCCAAAAGAGGAAAAACTCTCTGTGCCAGAAAGTGAACACTAGCTGACATAGTGCATTTCTGTCAGTTAACTCAAACTCTCCAAACCAAAATGAAGCAGTGCACAAGTGTGGCAGTAGAAGGTCCAAAGAAGATAAGAAGGAATTCAAACAAGTTTGAACCAGAGAGAAGGAAGAGATCAACTTGGAGATCAAGCAAGCCAAAAAGGGAAAAAGGTGTAAAGGTGCAAAAAGAGGAAACACCCCATGTGCTCTTCAGCAGAGAGAGGAAAGGGGAAGCTTCCACCTCTCCACCATTCGTGTCACACCTCCACCACAAATGGAAAAGGAGTATAAAGCCACCACCACACCACCACAGACCAGATCATCTCGCCACCATTCCATTCCCATCCATCCCATCCGCAGCTCCTCTTCCTCAGCCACCACACGACTTTCCACCAACCACCAAGAACAACAAGAACAGGGCAAGAACAAGACCATGAACAAGATGAACATGGAGACCAGGAGAAGAAGCCAAGGCCTTGGTGACCTGAAGCTCATGATCTGCAACTCTACTTCCACCCTTGTCTTCATCTCTGCTTCCCCTGCTTCGACTAGGTTTCAGTGAGCCACAGCCAAGGAACTCTCTCTACTTTTCTGTGCAATCTTGTGTTGAACTGAGTTGATCATCCATCTGTGAGTAGGGCCTATACTATTTGTTGACTGCAGTGAAGTGAGTGACACATTTCTCTGAAGTTACTGAATATTTGCTTGATCTGCTTACTGTGTGTGTAAGGCTAGTCCCTGCATACATGTGTGTTGTAATTCCATCCCTAGCCTCCAATTGCTTGTTAACTCACAGTGATCTGGCATGACAACCCAGAAAGTTGTGATCTTTGTGTTCTGAATTTTCTCCTGCCTAAACCTTCTAAAAACCCTTGCTTGCATGACTAGTCTCTACAAGTTGTGAAGTAAAATCTTGTTCCCTCTCTAAACCTTGCTTGGATCCTTGCTAGACTCTTGATTGACAACCTGGAGGCTGCAAGTTAAACTCTGAATTTGTTCTACTCAAACCCTTTTCCAAAACCCTTTCTTTTCTGAAGTAAAAACCCAACCTTTTTTGAATTGGTCTAGCTTCTGTAAACCCTTAAAACCATCATAACTTTGTTGATCCCTGTGGAGACGATAAACAAACCCCCCTATATTCTGCTTTGATCAAAATTGGCGCCGTTGCCGGGATTGACTTATGATTGTTTCTTTGAAATACAGTAGACTAGGCTGTGTGATTTCAGTGAAACTGTTAACAAATCTACATGATCTAGATGCTTGTGATGCTTTTAGTCCTGTGATCTGAACTAGAATTGTTATTAGGGGTTTTAATTCACTAACCCTTGATAAAAGTTCTTGTTTGTGCTTGTGTGTAGAGGAATCATGATCTCCTTTCTGCAGTGTTTGGATTTTGTTGATGCAGTATTCTGAAGATTCACCTCTTGCTCCATATAATCCAGAACCTGTGAGAACTTTTCTTGCAAGAAGAAGAGTAGCATCAGTGTCCTCAGTAGAAGAAACAGAGGAAAGACAGTCAGTTATCAACATGGGTGACAAAAAGTTGAGAGATTTGTGAATCCCCAAGGACCAGGTTTCAAATGCAGATGTTGTTATGCCTGCCATCCAGGCAAATAACTGGGAGACAAGCCTGCATTAATCAATATGGTGCAGCACAATCCATTTAAAGGCAGTGCTTGGAGAGTCCTCATGAGCATATTAGAAATTTTCTTGAGTATTGCAACACTCTCAAGCACAATGGAGTGCCACCTAAAGCAATTAGGATGCAGTTGTTCCCTTTTTCACTGTCAGGCACTGCAAAAATTTGGTTTCATGCATTGCCAGCTCACTACAGAGATACTTGGGAGCATTTATTTTAAGCTTTCTTTGAGAGATATTTTCTACCCACCAAAGCAGCTGAGTGCAGAGATAAAATCACAAGATTTGTGCAGTACGATGGTGAGACTTTGTATGATGCATGGCAGAGGTACCAGGGATTGATAAGGATGTGCCCAAATCATGGCCAAGAACAGTGGTTAATCTTGCAGACCTTTTACAAAGGTTTGTCAGAGCAAACAAGATCATTTGTTGATTCAGCTGCTGAAGGTGGTATCATGAACAAAACCTTAGATGAAGTTGTGGAATTAATTGAAAGTATGGCATCTCATAATTTTTCCTGGACAAATGAGAGGTATGTGCATCCTGTACAACTTGTGGTTCTTCAGCATGGAAGCCAAGGTGCTATTGAGGCTAAGCTTGAAAGCCTGACAAATCAAATATCTCAGCTTTTGTTGGAGAAGAATAGCAAAGCTACAGTGCCAGTTGGGGCAGTTTCAGTTACTTGCCAAATATGTGGTATTGAAGGGCATTCTTCTCATGAGTGTTCTCTGTTGGCTCCTCCTGAAAATCAATTGGCAGAAGTGAATTGCACTCAAAACCAAGGTGCTTTTTCTCAGAGCTACAATCCTGCTTGGAGGAACCATCCAAACCTATCTTACAAGAATGCAAATCAGCAGAGCTATCCTCAAGCAAACCAACAGAATTATGCTCAAACAGCTCAGCAAAATTTCAGGCCTCAAGGCAATATGCATACCAACAACAACAACAGCAGCAATCAGCTCAGCAAAATGCTTCTACAAGTAAAAGCCAATCTGAAATAAGTGAAATGATGAGGCTACAAAAAGAAATGTTCAGTGGAATGCAGGAAACAATGAAGATGCAGTCAGAACTGTTCTACAAGACAATGCAGCAGCTAACAGCTGGTATCTCCAATACCAAGGAAATCAGCTTGAGAACAAGTTGCCAGCACAAGCAGAGAAGAACCCTAAGCAATGTGGTGCTATTTCAATTACTGAACCAGTAGAAGCTGTCACTACTAGAAGTGGAATCAACACTGAACCAATTCTGAAGACAACTCCAATAGCCACTTATGTAGCTCCACCAAGAAGAAATCCAGTTCAGCAAGCAGTTGTGTCTGAACCCACTGTAGCAGAACCTACAAATCCAGTGCAGCAACCAGCTACACCTGAAACTACTGTAGATGAACCTGCAAAACCAGTAGAACCAGTTGTAACACCAATGGTTGAAAGGCCTATTGCTCAAAAAGTCCCATTTCCTGAGAGACTAGAGAAAACTAAGGAAGAAAAGCAATATGCCAAGTTCTTGGATACAATGAAGGAAGTCCAAATTACAATTCCTATCTTGGATGCAGTTCTACACATCCCTCTGTATGCAAAGTTTTTCAAAGACCTTATAACCAAGAAGAGAACTCTGGAAGACCCTGAAATAGTTGCTCTGATAGAGGACTGCAGTGCTGTCATTCTGAACAATATGCCCAAGAAGCTTGGTGATCCAGGGAGTTTTAGTATCCCTTGTGTGGTTAGAAAAAGAACATTCACATCATTGTGTGATTTAGGTTCATCAGTTAGTGTTTTACCCTTGGCTGTCAGTCAAATTTTGCAGTTAGGAGCTCTGAAGCCCACATCCATGACACTGCAGTTAGCTGACAGAACACTGAGGAAACCAGCTGGAATTCTTGAAGATGTGCCAGTACAAGTTGGAAACTTTGCTTATCCAGTTGATTTTGTGGTGCTGGAAATGGAAGATAACTCTGAGTCAATGATTTTAGGCAAACCTTTCTTGGCCACAGCTGGTGCAATAATTGATGTAAAGGGTGGAAAACTGAAACTACAGTTTGGATCAGAGCAAGCTGAGTTCAGTATGAGGCATGTTTCCCATCTACCCAATGTTTTGGAGCAATGCCATGCTATTGATGTTGTTGACAAGAGTGTTCACAATGTTCTAAAAGAATTGCAGTCAGAAGAACCTGAAGTACAAGTGTTTGTGACAGCTTATAGTGCTAATCCACAGGAGCTATGTGGAATTAATCTTTGTGAAGAAAAATCAGAGGAAGTAGAAAGTAAAATTCCTCAGCCAGCTCATCATTCCATTGTTGAGCTAAAAGAACTACCATCTCATCTGAAGTACTCCTTCTTGGAAAAGGAGAAAATTCATCCAGTGATAATTAACTCTGCACTGGGTAGTGAACAGGAACAAAGTCTGTTGTCAGTATTGAGATTGTACAAGAATGTGATTGGTTATTCCATTGAAGACATTAAGAGAATTGATGAGAAAGTTTGTTCACACAGAATACACTTGGAAGAAGATTGTACACCTACAAGAGAGGGGCAGAGAAGATTAAATCCTGCTATGCAAGAAGTAGTGAAAAATGAGGTTCTGAAACTCCTACAAGCAGGCATGATATACCCTATCTCTGACAGTGAGTGGGTGAGTCCAATACATATTGTACCCAAGAAAGGTGGCTTCACAGTTGTTGACAATGAAGAGGGAAAGTTGATGACCACAAGGCCTATCACAGGATGGAGAATGGTAAATGATTTCAGAAAACTAAACAAAGCAACCAGAAAAGATCACTTTCCTATGACTTTCATGGATCAGATGCTGGAAAGACTTGCAGGGCAATCATTTTATTGTTACCTTGATGGTTATTCTGGATTTCTTCAGATACCCATTCATCCATCTGACCAAGACAAGACAACTTTTACATGTCCATATGGCACTTTTGCTTATAAGAGATTGCCATTTGGTTTATGCAATGCACCTGGCACTTTTCAGAGGTGTATGCTATCAATATTCTCTGATCAGGTTGAAAAAATCATGGAAGTGTTCATGGATGATTTCACAGTGTATGGAAAAGACTTTGCCACTTGCCTGAAAAACCTAACAGCAGTGTTACACAGATGTTCAGAGCAGAATTTGATTCTTAATTGGGAGAAATGCCACTTTCTAGTAACTGAAGGCATTGTGCTTGGACATATGGTCTCTACTAGAGGAATAGAAGTGGATAAAGCAAAAGTGGATGTAATTGCTAAGCTACCTCCTCCTGAAAATGTGAAAGGAATTCAGAGCTTTTTGGGACATGCAGGTTTCTACAGAAGATTTATTCAGAACTTTTCCCTCATTGCAAAACCTCTCACAAACCTGTTAAATCAAGATGTGAAGTTTGTTTTTGATGAAGCATGTCTGCAAGCATTCAATAAGCTGAAGGAAGCTTTGATCTCTGCTCCAATAGTACAGCCTCCAGACTGGATTTCGCCATTTGAGTTGATGTGTGATGCTAGTGACTACGCCGTCGGAGCCGTGCTAGATCAGAAGAGGGGGAGAGCACTTCATGTGATTCATTATGCAAGCAAAACACTTGATGATGCTCAGATCAACTACACCACTACAGGGAAAGAATTGTTAGCAGTAGTATTTGCATTTGACAAGTTCAGACCTTATCTTGTTGGACACAAGTGCATAGTCTATACTGATCATGCAGCAATAAGGTACTTGGTGAGTAAAAAAGATGCTAAGCCAAGATTAATCAGATGAATTTTGTTGCTGCAAGAATTTGATATTGAGATCAAAGACAAGAAGGGCTCTGAAAATACTGTAGCTGATCATCTGTCTAGGATAAACTGTTCTGACAAGAGGGAAATTGTGGCGCCCCGACCCGACTGCTATACAGGGATACTGTGTCTCCGGTTATCCGGTACCACCAGACACACTATCAAAGCATAACAGAGAGATCAAGACTTGTGGAACAACTGGCACATCACAGACTCTACGACTCAAAGCATTATAGTTCAACTCTTATAATAGAGAAAGATAGCAAATATTACAACCAGAGGTCACAGACCCAACAGTACATCATGCGGAAGCGAAATAAGTTGTTCTAAACAACAAGATCCAAATTATGGCCTAAGAGGCCTATAGATAAACATTCCAGCGCCAGCTGTTCCGGGATGTCCCAAGCTGCCACCTGGGAACCCCAGACTACTCGTCGACGTCCACATAGAACCCACCTTCAGTGTCGGTGAAGTCCTCCACTGAAATCAAATAAACAACGTTGAGTTCGACGAACTCTGCAAGATTATTAGAGCTACTAGCTCGATGATTGGCTTTCAAAGGTTTTATGGCTGTTTTGCATAAAGCGGGTTTTCTTCATAAAAGACATCTGACATCGACTAATCAGAATATTTTCGGAAGGGGGGGTAAGAAGAAAACTCTTTTATTTTGATCATCTTCATCAGCAACCACCATCAATCACTTCACCTGTCTACCAAGGCACCTCCCCGAATCACCCTCGAGGAAGTCAACCTTGCATTCTTGGTAGTACCTCTAGTACTCAGGTTTTAATCATTCCGTTCAGGTTTTCTATGGTCTCTGAATCCGGCACCAAGTCGTCCATAACCGTGGACACGGCTTTTCGAAAAGATTTACCCTGCAGGGGAGTACTGTTTTTAACCACCGGTACCGTCCGGCTCATTGCCTGACATTAGATCTCTTCCGGGGAAAGCCGGCTGAGTGGGAGCGGTTACAACCTTTACCTTGTTGAGGACTAACCCAGGATCATCAGTGGCGGTAGGACTGCCAGGATCACATCACCCCGCCCTACGGCCACTCATTTTCCTAAACACTACTATCCTCATCTCAGTCTTGGGCACCATCTCCACGCACACGCAAATGGAAGCTCAAACTAGAGGACCCTGGCTAGCCCCGCCCAAGTTAGTCGGTCGATAGGGATCCCATAGGCCCACCGATGGAAGCACGCTCAGTCTTGGCTCGAAGGGAAGAACTCGCACTTAGGCGGCGAGAACGAGACAACCCACCACATTCCCCGTGGCCTCTCATCCCCGCCTTTAGCAATTTATTATCCCTCACCACATTTTCCATCACATCCGGCCATTCCATCAACTGTTCCAACATTGTAACATCCACCGGACATCTAAGCATTTACACTAAGCATGGCTAAGCATATACATAGCGAGTATAATTTATCTCGAGCCAACACTTCAATCCTATGGATATTAGGAAGGATACAGGTAATGGCAACTAATTTCTAATGCAACTAGTAGGATACTCTAATCCAGGCAAAAGACATTTGGAACCGAATGCAATATTATAGTGGGGAAAATAATTGCGGAAATATAGGAGGAGACATGCTCAGAGGGGGGGGGGGTTACGCTTGCCTTGTTCAGGGGGCTGATAATACGGTTCGTCAGGGTATTGCGGTGGCACCCCGACTGCTTGATCTATCGATGCATAAAAACACCGGAAAGACCACAATCAATAAACACACAAGCAAAACAGGTGCAATGCACAGACACATGATGGTATGACATTTTAATGCACTGAAAGTTAACTAACAAGTTAAATTGGGTGCAAAAATAATTATTTCTACCAGAGTAGATAAAGTCTCAAATTTAATTTAATGTTTCCTTACTTCCTAAGAAGGTGCAGTACCACAAAGGTGTTCAAACATGCATGGGAGTGATGTTAATGGATGGTTCATATTATTCTGAGCATTTTGATGTATCAAACACATTTTTCTGATAATCCAATAAAGAGTTATGGTATTTTCAATATCTGATTTAATGCTGCCATTTTACTAACATCACTTAAATAGCATCAAAACTAATTATCCAAGCTTAGTGAAGTGGTGAAACATGACGTATATGGAGTGCTGAACATTTTGGTATATCAAACTCAATTTTTGGATCAATATTTAATAAGTTATTGATTTTCCAAAACTGCATTCTTTTCTGCCATTTTAGTTATTTTAATAAAACAGCAACTAAATTAATTTAGTTGGATGTGTGAGTTATACCAATAGACTCAATTTATTTTTCTGAACATTTTGATATCTTGTTTGTAATTTTTGGACAAGTGGTTAAAGAGATATGTATTTTACAAACTTAACCCATTTTCTGCCTATTCCTTTATTTTCCAGAAAAAAACGGTGAAACATTTTCCACCGAGGGGCTGGCTAGCCCGTGTCACTGACCAGTGGGGTCACTGCCACGCTGGCGCTGACTGTGCGCGCGGGTGGGTGCTGAGCCACTGACTGGTGGGCTCCACCTGTCAGCGAGCGAAATAAAATTAAAACGGCCGTGCGCCAGCTGGGTTTCGAACTCGCGTCTCGCGAGCGGGCGCACGTGTGCTAGCCACTGGGCTGGCTCGCGGTTTGTGTTAGTATACGGGTTCGCACCCTTTTGAGGTGGTGGCAACGCACGGCGTCAACGCGCACGGCCGCGGTGACCACCGGCGGCGTCGACCACGGACTCGACGTTCTACGGCGTGCGGAGACCAACTTCAACATGCCAACTTCGCGTACGGGTGCGGGCTATTCAGTGGCGGAGCCATGGACCAAATGGTCACCGGAGGCGGCGACGATGGTGAGCTCCGGCGGCGGCTTGCTACGGCTAACGACGCGCCGACGAACTACGACGAACTGAGATGAACGAAGGTGTCCAGGAGGTTGCAATGCTCACCCTCGACGCGTGGGTGCGCTCCGTTGGTGCTGCGGTGGTCGGAGGCTACGCCGAGCTTGATCGACGTGCTGCGGCCGGAGAGGAAGAAGACGGACTGTTGCCGTCGATTGGCTGCTCCCCGCGTCGATTCCTTGCACGGAGATGAAGAGGAGGACGAGGCGAAGACGGTGGCCTGCTTCACTGGGCCCGGGGAGGCTTCAAACCGTGGCGTCGAGCTCGGCGAGCTCGGTCCCGTGGTGGAGAAGAAAGGAGAGAAGGGGAAAGTGAGCAGAGGAGCGTCTCGGGGTACTTATCTCCTCGCAGGGGGAGAGGAGAGAAGGGGGGGGGTGTCCGGTGCGCGGCAGGGGAGCGAGGGACACGGCGGCAAGGCGTCGTGGGGGGGGGGCCGCTCTCTCGCCCGGCCATGGCGCGGCCGTGTCGGACGGGAGGAGAGAGAGGACGCGCAAATTACAAAAGCCCCCCTGTATTTCTTTTCCCATTTACACATAAGTCCTTTTTCTGTTTTTCTTTTAGAAACCAGTAGCACTACAAGGATTTATTTGGGGCACTTAACTCATTTCAAAAATTATGAAAATATTTGGGCAGCCTCCCCATATCATGTAGAGGCTCCACAAAAATTGGCGTCTCAAAATAAAATCTTTTGAACAACATTTGTTCATAGGGCTTGTTTATGGTAATTTTAATTAATTCCAATTTGATATCCCTTTGATTATTTCAAGCAAGTGCAAGATTTTATTTTGGACTCTTGGAACTTCCTTGACAATTATAAGAGGTCAAAGTATTTTTGTTTTGCAGGTTTGAATTCTCTCATTGCTTTGAATTTGTAATTGAACAAGTTTGGCACTTGTTTTTAAATGGTGCCAAAACCTTTTGTGTGTTGTTTAGCAAGTTAAAATTGGATGCCATGATGCAATGGAATACAAAAAGTGGAAATTTTATTCGGGTTTTTAGGTTCTCAAACTTCGGGCTGTTACAATTCTACCCCCCTTACAGGAATCTCGTCCCGAGATTCTTAGAGTAGGAAAGAGGGAAGAGGGTTACAACGGTACTACACGATCGTTGACCGAGGGCATCATGGATTTCTCCATCGTCTTCACTTCGAGGTCACTATCAGCGTACACCATAGAAGGAAACCTCTCCGGAAAGATGGGTCTTTGTAAAGATACAACGACGGGGTACCTCCTAGTAGAGCTTAGGATGAGACTTCAAGCATCCCTTGATTTGACAGTTAGGAGACACATGCGTTTAACGGGAGATTGATAAGTAGTTTCCGGTTGGCAGTCAACTGTTTCTCAAAGATTCAGAATATGAACTTTGCACAAGGCCTTAAGTTTCTGAAGACGAAGGTTAGACAAGATTCGAACATATGAAGGGGCAACTTCTACCAAACAGCTTGAGTATAACTTTCTTCACGGAGGAGCACTTCGGATCACCGGAGAAGGGTCAGGAAGATGGATATAGAAAACTTCAGAATCTCCGCAAACGTTAGTATCAGGAACACTTCTTGATTTCTCCAGACATCGGGAACAAGCTTCTTGAGGATCACCAACTATCGTTTCTGTTTGAGGTTTAGATCTGGTCAGGTGTAGAGACACCTCAGACTCCACATGTAAGAATAGGGAATCTTTGCAAAGCATACCAACGGGTTACAATTGCTAGGACCCCAAGAGTTGGACTACAAGGTCAAACTCCAAAGGAGGAACGAGATTGAGGAACTCAAGTATTAGCAACTTGTCAGAGGGCATCAGCACCTACTGGAATTACTCGCGACAATACACCATTTAGTCTCTGCTAGGGAAACACCAACGAAGACAAAAGAAGTTCTCATACTTCCTTTCTTTCTGGAACAATTCAATCAGTGGCTTGGATGCATGGATAAAATTCTCATCGAATGGAGGTAACAACATACCATTCCGAGAATATTCTACACGTGCATGATCGAGTTGAAATGATTCGGAGGGAACCAGACAATTCACTCAGATCCACGGCGACATCTTTCAGCAATTGCACGTGAACCAAGGAAAGTCACTTCTAATCTTCAGAACACATACCTTGTAACGACACAAAGTGAGTTCCGACAATTTTCCAATGCCCACGCCCACCATCCAATATAAATCTCCTCCAACATGGAGAAGATAAGAATGTAGCTGATGGGCTCAACAACAAACTTATCCTGATACTCCACGACGGTAAACTCATATGTCACATGAACGGGGCATAGGTATTTGGTCAGACTAACACATTCAGTAGGTTAGCCTGAGTTTGATTTGACGATAGCCCAGTTCAAATCAAAAGATTTGTAGGATAGCATATCCACAAAGGAGATACCACCTAGCTTCAACACGGACAGACTAGACATCCCATTGAGAAGGAACTATATCAGATAGAGCTTTCGTCTTTGGACTCTCCAAGTGTCTAAGCTCAACTGAATAATTCTGGACATCCAGCACGATTTTCTTGGAGAAGGGAGTTGTTCAGAGAACCAGCTTACTCATAAGCTCAACATCACGGTCAGGTGACAACCTGGCGATACTTCTGGAAAGACCTCCAAAATATCGCGATCCACATATAGGATATCACGACATACCGGTGGATCTTGAGTTCAAGAGAGGATCATGCCTTTCAAGGCACCACGAGGTGGTCTTGGGAGCTTCGGCACAAACCTATCTCTTTGACCGAGGGAGTGCATCAGAGCCAACTGACTTGGTAGCACTGTCAAACTCAGCTTATTGATTGGCTAACCAATCATGCTAAGGAGGCAATGGATATCCCTGGATTTCCGCACAGTAAAAACTGCTAAGAATATCCGATAGCCAACATCATTGCTCTCGACTTATCACTCTGGAGTAATAAGTCACTCGGAGATCGGAGAGTAACAAAGTGTAAGAGCATCACTTCATCAAGAGGATCATGATGCTTAGCTCGATACCCTGATATAAAAGAGTGTGACACTCTAAGGTGGAGCAGAACAAAAGCTGAACGAGGCCCTCATTCTGAAGTTTACAATTCTTTGACCAGGTCCGGGAAAAATGGACAAGGTACTGGAGTTTGTTTCTCCTAACAAGACGAATTGGAAAGTCTTGACGGATCAAGAGAGTGACTTGCATCGGAACGTACCAACTCACGATAAAACTTTACTGTCAACTGACAGAGAAAGGTTGGAAAGCAGATCAGAGTACGAAACATACTCAGGAGAAATCCTAAGATGTTGAAGATGCACCGGTTATTACTCAATTGTGATAACCATGCCCAAAAGGAGAGAGAGGTGCAGCAGAGTCATGACATAGAGGGGGGGATTCGCTAAGGGAAATCGGATCATAACCCAGATGATTCCAAGACAGAATCTACACAAGGCTACGGAAGAGTTGGAGTTACATAGCCAGCTGAGGTGTGGGAAATTAATGTTCAACCATTTACCACACAGACCACATAAAGGACTTGGGTTAGAGGTCAGCTTCATGCGCCGAGAATCATAAATGGCATAACGATCACATGGGTAACAACCCACACAATTCATCATACCAGACTCACAGCACAATCCGGGACCTTCGGTTCAAGACCTTGGGTTAAATCCCAACAGAGGAGCAAATGATTAGACTCGGTAAAAACATCTGAGTTGATTTGGATTGTAACGCAGCGGGTGCAACGTGACACATAACCTAAAGGTAGAACCCCACCCACGTGATACTAATAATTTTGAAGTAACAGGTGAGAAGTAAAACCTTTAACTCAAATCGAGGTAAGATAGCTCCGAGATTAGAGTGTAACCAGGTAAGGAGTAAAAAGAATCCTAAGATGGATTTCACAACTCATTTTTAGGTTAAAATATTTTCACAAACACTAGACTCAACGTCGACCAGTAGAAAGGTTTCCTACAGGCAGTACTGCTCTGATACCAACTTGTGGCGCCCCGACCCGACTGCTATACAGGGATACTGTGTCTCCGGTTATCCGGTACCACCAGACACACTATCAAAGCATAACAGAGAGATCAAGACTTGTGGAACAACTGGCACATCACAGACTCTACGACTCAAAGCATTATAGTTCAACTCTTATAATAGAGAAAGATAGCAAATATTACAACCAGAGGTCACAGACCCAACAGTACATCATGCGGAAGCGAAATAAGTTGTTCTAAACAACAAGATCCAAATTATGGCCTAAGAGGCCTATAGATAAACATTCCAGCGCCAGCTGTTCCGGGATGTCCCAAGCTGCCACCTGGGAACCCCAGACTACTCGTCGACGTCCACATAGAACTCACCTTCAGTGTCGGTGAAGTCCTCCACTGAAATCAAATAAACAACGTTGAGTTCGACGAACTCTGCAAGATTATTAGAGCTACTAGCTCGATGATTGGCTTTCAAAGGTTTTATGGCTGTTTTGCATAAAGCGGGTTTTCTTCATAAAAGACATCTGACATCGACTAATCAGAATATTTTCGAAAGGGGGGGGGGGTAAGAAGTAAACTCTTTTCTTTTGATCATCTTCATCAGCAACCACCATCAATCACTTCACCTGTCTACCAAGGCACCTCCCCGAATCACCCTCGAGGAAGTCAACCTTGCATTCTTGGTAGTACCTCTAGTACTCAGGTTTTAATCATTTCGTTCAGGTTTTCTATGGTCTCTGAATCCAGCACCAAGTCGTCCATAACCGTGGACACGGCTTTTCGAAAAGATTTACCCTGCAGGGGAGTACTGTTTTTAACCACCGGTACCGTCCGGCTCATTGCCTGACATTAGCTCCCTTCCGGGGAAAGCCGGCTGAGTGGGAGCGGTTACAACCTTTACCTTGTTGAGGACTAACCCAGGATCATCAGTGGCGGTAGGACTGCCAGGATCACATCACCCCGCCCTACGGCCACTCATTTTCCTAAACACTACTATCCTCATCTCAGTCTTGGCCACCATCTCCACGCACACGCAAATGGAAGCTCAAACTAGAGGACCCTGGCTAGCCCCGCCCAAGTTAGTCGGTCGATAGGGATCCCATAGGCCCACCGATGGAAGCACGCTCAGTCTTGGCTCGAAGGGGAGAACTCGCACTTAGGCGGCGAGAACGAGACAACCCACCACATTCCCGTGGCCTCTCATCCCCGCCTTTAGCAATTTATTATCCCTCACCACATTTTCCATCACATCCGGCCATTCCATCAACTGTTCCAACATTGTAACATCCACCGGACATCTAAGCATTTACACTAAGCATGGCTAAGCATATACATAGCGAGTATAATTTATCTCGGGCCAACACTTCAATCCTATGGATATTAGGAAGGATACAGGTAATGGCAACTGATTTCTAATGCAACTAGTAGGATACTCTAATCCAGGCAAAAGACATTTGGAACCGAATGCAATATTATAGTGGGGAAAATAATTGCGGAAATATAGGAGGAGACATGCTCAGGGGGGGGGGGGGTTACGCTTCCCTTGTCCAGGGGGCTGATAATACGGTTCGTCAGGGTATTGCGGTGGCACCCCGACTGTTTGATCTATCGATGCATAAAAACACCGGAAAGACCACAATCAATAAACACACAAGCAAAACAGGTGCAATGCACAGACACATGATGGTATGACATTTTAATGCACTGAAAGTTAACTAACAAGTTAAATTGGGTGCAAAAATAATTATTTCTACCAGAGTAGATAAAGTCTCAAATTTAATTTAATGTTTCCTTACTTCCTAAGAAGGTGCAGTACCACAAAGGTGTTCAAACATGCATGGGAGTGATGTTAATGGATGGTTCATATTATTCTGAGCATTTTGATGTATCAAACACATTTTTCTGATAATCCAATAAAGAGTTATGGTATTTTCAATATCTGATTTAATGCTGCCATTTTACTAACATCACTTAAATAGCATCAAAACTAATTATCCAAGCTTAGTGAAGTGGTGAAACATGACGTATATGGAGTGCTGAACATTTTGGTATATCAAACTCAATTTTTGGATCAATATTTAATAAGTTATTGATTTTCCAAAACTGCATTCTTTTCTGCCATTTTAGTTATTTTAATAAAACAGCAACTAAATTATTTTAGTTGGATGTGTGAGTTATACCAATAGACTCAATTTATTTTTCTGAACATTTTGATATCTTGTTTGTAATTTTTGGACAAGTGGTTAAAGAGATATGTATTTTACAAACTTAACCCATTTTCTGCCTATTCCTTTATTTTCCAGAAAAACACGGTGAAACATTTTCCACCGAGGGGCTGGCTAGCCCGTGTCACTGACCAGTGGGGTCACTGCCACGCTGGCGCTGACTGTGCGCGCGGGTGGGTGCTGAGCCACTGACTGGTGGGCTCCACCTGTCAGCGAGCGAAATAAAATTAAAACGGCCGTGCGCCGGCTGGGTTTCGAACTCGCGTCTCGCGAGCGGGTGCACGTGTGCTAGCCACTGGGCTGGCTCGCGGTTTGTGTTAGTATACGGGTTCGCACCCTTTTGAGGTGGTGGCAACGCACGGCGTCGACGCGCACGGCCGCGGTGACCACCGGCGGCGTCGACCACGGACTCGACGTTCTACGGCGTGCGGAGACCAACTTCAACATGCCAACTTCGCGTACGGGTGCGGGCTATTCAGTGGCGGAGCCATGGACCAAATGGTCACCGGAGGCAGCGACGATGGTGAGCTCCGGCCGCGGCTTGCTACGGCTAACGACGCGCCGACGAACTACGACGAACTGAGATGAACGAAGGTGTCCAGGAGGTTGCAATGCTCACCCTCGACGTGTGGGTGCGCTCCGTTGGTGCTGCGGTGGTCAGAGGCGACGGTGAGCTTGATCGACGTGCTGCGGCCGGAGAGGAAGAAGACGGATTGTTGCCGTCGATTGGCTGCTCCCCGCGTCGATTCCTTGCACGGAGATGAAGAGGAGGACGAGGCGAAGACGGTGGCCTGCTTCACTGGGCCCGGGGAGGCTTCAAACCGTGGCGTCGAGCTCGGCGAGCTCGGTCCCGTGGTGGAGAAGAAAGGAGAGAAGGGGAAAGTGAGCAGAGGAGCGTCTCGGGGTACTTATCTCCTCGCAGGGGGAGAGGAGAGAAGGGGGGGGGGGTGTCCGGTGCGCGGCAGGGGAGCGAGGGACACGGCGGCAAGGCGTCGTGGGGGGGGGGGGGCCGCTCTCTCGCCCGGCCATGGCGCGGCCGTGTCGGACGGGAGGAGAGAGAGGACGCGCAAATTACAAAAGCCCCCCTGTATTTCTTTTCCCATTTACACATAAGTCCTTTTTCTGTTTTTCTTTTAGAAACCAGTAGCACTACAAGGATTTATTTGGGGCACTTAACTCATTTCAAAAATTATGAAAATATTTGGGCAGCCTCCCCATATCATGTAGAGGCTCCACAAAAATTGGCGTCTCAAAATAAAATCTTTTGAACAACATTTGTTCATAGGGCTTGTTTATGGTAATTTTAATTAATTCCAATTTGATATCCCTTTGATTATTTCAAGCAAGTGCAAGATTTTATTTTGGACTCTTGGAACTTCCTTGACAATTATAAGAGGTCAAAGTATTTTTGTTTTGCAGGTTTGAATTCTCTCATTGCTTTGAATTTGTAATTGAACAAGTTTGGCACTTGTTTTTAAATGGTGCCAAAACCTTTTGTGTGTTGTTTAGCAAGTTAAAATTGGATGCCATGATGCAATGGAATACAAAAAGTGGAATTTTTATTCGGGTTTTTAGGTTCTCAAACTTCGGGCTGTTACAGAAATCCAAGATGGCATACCTGGTGAGCAACTGATGGAAGTGAATGCTTGTACTCCATGGTATGCAGACATTGTGAATTATTTGGTCTGTGAAATTGTGCCAGCAGACATGACCTATCAACAGAAAAAGAAGTTTATGCATGGTTTCAAGAGCTATTATTGGGATGAGCCATTTCTGTACAAGCATTGTGCAGATGGTGTTGTGAGAAGATGTGTGCCATCTGAAGAAATACAAGATGTGATGTTCCAATGCCATGCAGGCATGTATGGAGGCCATGCTGGAGTGATGAAAACACAAGCAAAAATCATGCAAGCTGGATTTTATTGGCCTAATCTGTTCAAAGATGTGCATGATTATATCAAGCAGTGTGATCCCTGCCAGAGAGCTGGAAAAATATCAAGGAGAAATGAAATGCCCAGAATGGAATTCTAGAGGTAGAACTGGTTGATGTGTGGGGAGTAGATTTTGTAGGTCCATTACCATCGTCTCAAGGCTACAAGCACATTTTGGTAGCAGTGGACTATGTGTCTAAATGGGTGGAATCAGTACCCACTGTCAGTGCAGATTCCAAGTCAGTCTGCAAGATGTTCAAAACTGTCATTTTTCCTAGATTTGGAGTTCCCAGAGTTGTGATCAGTGATGGTGGAGCTCATTTCAACAATGAACAGCTAGAGAAGCTCCTCAGCAAATATGGTGTGAAAAACCATAGAGTGACAACACCCTACCATCCTCAAGCTAATGGGAAGTTGAGCTATCCAACAGAGAATTAAAACAGATTCTTGAGAAAGTTGTGTCTAAATCCAGAGCTGATTGGTCAATAAAATTGCCTGATGCTTTGTGGGCATACAGAACAGGATACAAGACACCTATTGGTATGTCACCATTTAGGCTTGTCTATGGAAAAGCATGTCATTTACCTGTTGAATTGGAGGACAGAGCACAATGGGCTATTAGGAAGCTAAACATGGACTTAGGAAAAGCTGGAAGTGCAAGAAAGTTGCAGATGTGTGAGCTAGAAGAGCTAAGGCATGATGCCTATGAGAGTTCCAAGATTTACAAGGAAAAGACCAAGAAATGGCATGACAAGCACATTCTCAGGAAATAATTCAGTGTTGGACAGACATTGTTAGTTTATGATTCCAAGCTGCATTTGTTCCCTGGTAAATTTAAGTCAAGATGGTTTGGCCCTTGTATCATCAAGAGAGACCTGGGACATGGTGCTTTCGAGGTTCAGAGTTCGATTGAATGCACTTTCAAGGTCAATGGTCAGAGAATGAAGCATTATGTGATTGGAGATAAAATTGATCCTGAAGACACTGAAGCAACAGAGGAAGATGAGCTAGAAGATGCTGGCAATACATCTTCTGCTCAGGAGAACCAGTGAAGAGAAGCTATGGTCAGGCTCGCGACCTTAAACAAGCGCTCATTGGGAGGCAGCCTGATATCCTTTTTATTATATTTTCCTTTTTATTTGCTATTCTTGTTTTGTGTGTTTCTTTTGTTTTTGTTGTTTCAGTTAAGGAATAAAAGAAGACTGGAGAAGTTTGGCTGTGATATCATGAAGCAAGGAGCAGAAGCAATTACCAGGTGGAAACATTCCAATCCCTAAAACCATTTTACAGCATGAATATTACTGATATGCCATTATTCTTAATTATGATCAAGTTGGCATTTAATTGCTGTTTCAGTAAAAGTTTCATTGTGTTGCTCTGTTCTGATCAAACAGCATTACATACTATTGAGAATCATGCATTGTATCTGTTTATCATTCTTGCAAAGGCTTATGTTTAGAACCATTTATCAAAGCAGAATACATTTATTTCTCTGTTCAAAACTTTTGGAGTACCTGATAATGCAATCTGCTTAGAAACTGAATGTAATGATCCTTTTCAGAGCCATTTATTAACTGCATTTCTGCATTTTTGCATTAGCAATCATGATCCCTAGATTGTGATATGTGAAGCACTAACAGTGAAACTAACTGAAAATTTCATAATGGCAAACAATTTTTGCATTAGCAACCATTATCTATGGATTGTGGTATGTGAAGCACTAACCTGAAGTTTCTGACAGAATTCTGAAGCAATTTTTGCATTAGCAGTTATGATCCTGGGATTGTAACCTGTGAAGCACTAACTGTATTAACCTGACAAGAAATTGCTAAACTAACTCATTTCTTGCATATGCATTAGCCTACTATGTTCCTGGGAACTGTAGTAGGTGAAGCACTGACTTTGCATTCAGTTAACATCCATCTTGCATAATGGCTATTTTCTGGATCATTTCTATTCAATTTCCTTGCCAATTGTCTTATCTTGTTAGTCCTAAGTATTTGAACCTAGAAATGATTAAATTCTGTTATTTGAAACTTGTTTCAGAACTAGCACTTGCTCAAGTAGTAAACATAAACTGCAAAGAATCCAATTTGAATGAACTGTTATGTTTTCAGAACTTTGCACTGTTCATTATCAGACTGTTGTCACTGGTATCTCATTTTGCTTTACTTGGGGACAAGCAAAGGTTTGGGTCTAGGGGTTTGATCATCATCATTTTTATGCAATAATATGAACCCTAAAACCCTAAAAACCTCTGCATCAGTATCCAGTACTGCATTTACCTGCATTTTACAGTGCTTTTCATCCAAATTGCAGCTCAGTGCGCAAAGGCACATAATCTTCATAAGATCAAGTGTTGAAGTGAAGCAAGAAGATGTACACACGCTACCCCAATGCAGCAGAGAAGATGGACATGCTCAACAAGATCAAATCCAGACAGAAATTCAAATGAACACCTGTTGCCAGACGATGAACAGTGCACTGACAAAGAAATGCAAATTCCTGTCAGTGCAGTGATGAAGCTCAAGTGCAAATGCAACCAAGTGCTATCTGAAGGAAGTCCAAACCAACATGTTTGAGCAAGATTGGAGCATCAGAAGAAGAAGAAATCAATCCAAAAGAGGAAAAACTCCTCTGTGCCAGAAAGTGAACAGTAACTGACAGAGTGCATTTCTGTCAGTTAACTCAAACTCTCCAAACCAAAATGAAGTGTGCACCAATGTGGCAGTAGAAGATCCAAAGAAGATAAGAAGGAATTCAAACAAGTTTGAACCAGAGAGAAGGAAGAGATCAACTTGGAGATCAAGCAAGCCAAAAAGGGAAAAAGGTATAAAGGTGCAAAAAGAGGAAACACCCCATGTGCTCTTCAGCAGAGAGAGGAAAGGGGAAGCTTCCACCTCTCCACCATTCGGGTCACACCTCCACCACAAATGGAAAAAGGAGTATAAAGCCACCACCACACCACCACAGACCAGATCATCTCGCCACCATTCCATTCCCATCCATCCCATCCGCAGCTCCTCTTCCTCAGCCACCACACCACTTTCCACCAACCACCAAGAACAGCAAGAACAGAGCAAGAACAAGACCAAGAACAAGATGAACATGGAGACTAGGAGAAGAAGCCCAAGGCCTTGGTGACCTGAAGCTCATGATCTGCAACTCTACTTCCACCCTTGTCTTCATCTCTGCTTCCCCTGCTTCGACTAGGTTTCAGTGAGCCACAGCCAAGGAACTCTCTCTACTTTTTTGTGTAATTTGTGTTAAACTGAGTTGATCATCCATCTGTGAGTAGGGCCTGTACTATTTGTTAACTGCAGTGAAGTGAGTGACACATTTCTCTGAAGTTACTGAATATTTGCTTGATCTGCTTACTGTGTGCTTGATCTGTGTGTGTAAGGCTAGTCCCTGCATACTTGTGTGTTGTAATTCCATCCCTAGCCTCCAATTGCTTGTTAACTCACAGTGATCTGGCCTGACAACCCAGAAAGTTGTGATCTTTGTGTTCTGAATTTTCTCCTGCCTAAACCTTCTAAAAACCGTTGCTTGCATGACTAGTCTCTGCAAGTTGTGAAGTAAAATCTTGTTCCCTGTCTAAACCTTGCTTGGATCCTTGCTAGACTCTTGATTGACAACCAGGAGGCTGCAAGTTAAACTCTGAATTTGTTCTACTCAAACCCTTTTCCAAAACCCTTTCTTTTCTGAAGTAAAAACCCAACCTTTTCTGAATTGGTCTAGCTTCTGTAAACCCTTAGAACCATCATAACTTTGTTGATCCCTGTGGAGACGATAAACAAACACCCCTATATTCTGCTTTGATCAGTGTGCACCTGTGTAAAATTGAAGCATCTAGTGTAGTACACAGAACAACATTTTTTTCACTTTTTCCTCTCGTACAGTACACAGACTCGATTAAATATTACGGTTTGGCTTCGTCTCGATAAATTTTAGTAATATCTTGAATGAGTTACATTGGTCATTGCGCGCATTTATCGTTGCACGCATTGGTCGTGCCGTGTGTTATAGCTCGGCTTCGCCTGGATGGCTTTGCCTTGCAGAGCTCTAGATGCCTACGACGCATCATCTCGGCTACGCCTCGTTCTATGCGCCTACGGTAGTTGTACATACACGAATATTGAGGGAGTAATAAAGGGAGAAAATGCGCCTCGTTCAATTTACTTTGTTTCTTTTGATGTAATTATTTTGTAAATATGTACTCTATCTAACTTTTAATAAAGGGAGAAAATGAGACTGTGGGGGACTCCCCTGCAGTAGAAAAGTTTCAAAAAAAACATTGAGGGAGTACAAAGTATGAGTTATTGGTAGTACAAAGGACGGTGTGGAAAGTACACAAAATATGGAGTACAAACTACACATAAATACGGTGTACAAATTACCAGAACTAGAAGTACATAATACACATAGGACGGTATACAAACTACACAGAACAAGGAGTACAAAGTATACAAACACAGGTAGTACAACTACACAGAAAACAGAGTACAAAAATACACATAACAGGGAGTAAAATGTACAAAGAAGTGAGAGTACAAAGTACACAGAATATGAAGTACAATCTATACATAACAGGGAGAACATTTTTTTTTTTCTCAAAACCTATCAACATGGGATCTAGTTTTGAATAACTCGACGCGAGGAGCCAAAAGTGTAAACGGTTCATAATTTGGATGAAAGGTTTTCAAGATATTCCAGTTTGAAATCTCGGTTTTGAAAAAAAGGGAAAAGCTGCCCTCCCACCTCCTGTATCCCTTTCTCTCTCATCCTTCTCACTTTTAATCCGGTAACGACACTTCGCGGACATACAAACAACTACGAGGGACCGAGCGAGGAGAAAACTACAATTGTCGCGACGAGAACAAGCGTGAGGTACCTAGGGAACCCTTTTTTAGTTATTACCGTGGCAGCGTGCTCCGGGAGCTCCTATACATCACAGTACGTAGAGCGCGCTCGCTCCGGCCTGCAGCATCGACGTGGGCTGAGCCCACCACTACATTGTTTTCCGCATCGACTTCCTCCCCAGTCGATCCCCCGCCGCCACCGCCGGCCGTAACCACCAGCTGCGCCCGGCGCCGCTCCTGACCTGCTCGAACCGCCGTCTCCCCGGCTTCCCTCTAACCCCCCCCCCCTCCCCCGACACCTAGTTTCTTCTCCGATGCCGGTCACCGCACCCGCACCCCCACCCGTTAAGTCTCTTCCTCACCTCCACCTGCGCCGCAGCGGCGAGCTACATCGTCGCCGGCTACGGTGAGGTCCATTCTTCACCTGCCGGCGACGTCGCGGCTAGGTGCGCCGTCCCGTCGATGGCGAGGTCGGTCTGCCTTTCTCTCCCTGTCTTCTCCTTCTCGGGCCGCACGCGATCTCCGGCTGCTCCGGTCACCGCTTGTAGTAAAGGGCCTGGCTCATCCGCGATACGGGGTACGTGTGAGCGATTCGCTACCGCGGTAAGCGGGGTATAGGAATTGCGGCGTGCTCCTGTGTGGCGACAAAGCGAGGCAGGGATGCGAGAGCGGGCAAATCCTATAGCCTGCATGCGTGCTGCGCGGGAACGTTGTGCCGGCTCAAGGGTGCCACCAGGTGCCGGCCCATTTTACGTTTTTTCTTTTGTTTGTATTTTTCTTCTTCTTTGTTTTCTTTTCCGTTTTCCTTTTCCTGTTTTATTTCATTTATTTTTCTCTTTTCGAGAATTGTTCAGATTAAAAAAACTTCATAAAATTGTTCACGTCTTAAAAAATGCAGATTTGTAAAGTGAGCACAATTTTAAAAATACCCAAATTTAAAAAATATTCAGATTAAAAAATAGTTTATGTTTAAAAAATTGTTGAACTAAAAAGTTTTCAAACTTTAAAAATTGTTCAATTTTTTTAAAAATCATGTTTTTTGCATATTTTTAGAATGTCCAATGTTAAAATATGGTTCAGATTCTTAAAATGTTAGGCCGCGTGCCATAACGGGTGCCATAACGGCTTCAACTAGAGCGAAGGGTTTGCTTAGCAAATCCTATATCCCGCCCGCGTGCGGCGCGTGAACGTTACGCCGCCTGAAGGGTGCCACCAGGTGGGCCGGCCCATTTGGCCTTTTTTTTTTGTTTTGTTTGTCTTTTCACTTCTTTGTTTTATTTTCTGTTTTATCTTGTATTTCTTTTTTGTTTCTTTTCATTTAATCTCATATATATTCGGGAATTGTTTAGATTTTGGAAAATGTTTCAGATTTGGAAAAACATAGAAATCTATTCAACTTATAAAATCATTCATATTTGAAAAATGTTCCAAATTTTGGAATATTCAGATTAAAAAAATATTCCGATTAAAAAATTGTTCATATTTTGAAAATTGTTCAAAATTCCAAATTTATTTGATTTTCAAAATGTTTCAAATTTTAATAAATCAGGTATATATTTCATCTTTTAAAACGTTCATTGTTAAAAAATGGTTCAAAATTTTAAAATATTGGAATTTGAAAAAAATCTCCATATTCAAAATATATTTTCTTTGAATTATTTCAAAATTAAATATAAACCTGCAGTTTTTCTGAGTTTAAAAGAAAATCTTTACAAAATATTCATTTTTGGAAAAAACTCACGTGTTAATGGGCCGTGAATACGGGCCTCATTGACTCATCGCTTCAGGCAGCCGAGGTGGGTCGCGCCAAGCCGACAAATCATATTTGCCGCCTTTTGTGGCGCGGGAGGCTCGCGCCGCACACCCCCGCGCCGCACTGGACCGGCCCATTTGCGTCTTCTTTCTTCTTTGTTTTCTATTCTTTTTCATGTGTACTATTTATTTTTTCTGTTTTCTTATAAATTGATTATTTTTTAATGTTCAAATTTGGTATTTGTTCAAAGTTGGTAATTTTCAAAATTTGAAATGTGTTCAAATTTGAAAACTGTTCATACTTAATTTTTTTTCAAATTAAAAAATTGTTCGAAATTGAAAATTGTTTGAATTTAAAAATTGTTCAAATTCGAAAACAATTCGGATTCAAAAATTGTCTAGATTAATTTTTTTTCCATATTCCAATATTATTCGAATTTAAAAAATATTCAGATTTGAAAATTGTTCAGATTTGAAAATTATTCAAATTTAAAAATTATTCAGGTTCGAAAATTGTTCAGATATTAAATACAGGGCATACAGGTCGACTGGTCAATGACAATTGTATGCACGAGCAGCATGGCATGATTACACGCTAGAGATACGGAAATTGCCTTTGGAACCAGGGAGCATATGCTCCCGGTATTTTTAAAAAAATATAAAAAATAGAAAACGTTTCAAAAAAATTCGAAAAACATCATGCACATACCTGAGTATGGCACGCACCATCGTGTGAAATTTCGCAATGAAATGACATCGTGGCCGCCCTGTGCAACTGTCAGAAATTTGTCATTTTTGCACAGGGCGGCCACGATGTCATTTCATTGCGAAACTTCACACGATGGTGCGTACCATACTCCGGTACGTGAATGATTTTTTTCAGAATTTTTTGAAAAGTTTTCTATGTTTTATATTTTTTCGAAAATACCGGGAGCATTCCAAAACGCCGCTCTCCTAGAGATAGACTAATTTGTACGGAGTACAAGCTGGGTACCAACTGTGGTTGGTTTGTCGAATTCAATTGCGTATGCAGTGACGGCATTAAGAAGCAAGGATGTTGCAAGGATAAGTCTCTATCGACGCATTTGCAATTTTGCATACTTTCACTGCACCAACTTTTGCCACTGATTGCAGCGTCGATGCTAAATAAAGTCGAGTCTGCATCAACGCTCGTCACGCGTTTGTTTATACTGGTAATAAAGTCATGTATGTGCACATAACCAGGCTGTAGAGCGTAGACGAAAATACTGATGCATGTGAAGTGTGCACACGAACAAAACCTAACTGACGCCGATCGAGAGTGTTGTTGCTTGGTACCTTCGCCACTCTTTTTTTTAAGGTAATACGTTTCTCATTTATAAATAAAAAACAAGATACAAAGCACGTACATACTGATCTTACAGATGTGTAAAAAATGGATAAACCTATGTGACAAACCAACGCATATCTCTCTTTTTCGGCATCACCGTAGCAACCACCAAAGTGAAGCAATCACCTCTTCACACGAGTTTGACGCGGCTCCATCGCTGATCAGCAGCTTTTCGAACCTCCAAAGTAGTTTGCCATAGGACAATCCATTGAAAGAATCAGACTGGGGCAGCACGACCCCGACACGCCATCGAACTTCAGAACCGGCACCCCGCACGACGACGTCGGAGTAGGGAACCAGAACCGTCAACCTCCAACCACAAACCCAGCACAAGGTACACCATCTTCCGTCTATCACCAGGCACCAGCACAGACAAACGTCTGCACGTACTCCTGGATAAATCCTCTCTGCTCCACCATGGCGCCGGAGACAACGCCGCAGCAATGGGGACAGAGCAGGAGGAAAGACTCATCTGATGAAGTCGCCACCGCCGCCTCGCCGACACCATCCAAGAACCCTAAAACCACCAACCTAAAAGATCGGCAAGCACACAATGCCACCAACTCCGAGACGCCGCCATGAAGGACAACGCTGGTGTGGGAGTAGAGTAGAGACAGATTTATTTTCTCGGACACCGCTCCCACTACCCAACGACGCACCACAAACTACAAAGCCAAACCATAACTACAGATCGGAGAAATCGGATCCCCCTCCCTCCCGCCACCGGAGCAGCAGACGGAGGGAGAGGGGACCATCAGGTTCGCCGGTGGAGATCGGTGGAAGACGATCGCCTCGTGGTCGCTAGCGGCGATTAGGTCAGTAGCGAACAGGTCAAGGGAACACAGCTGTTTTGGAACTTGGAAGAGTAGGAGTTGAAGTTGGTACCTTCTCCACTTGAAGTTTGTACAGAATGTCTCAAACCAGAGGATTGAAAATCGAATGAGCTTCATTCACTTGATGATGATGAAAAAAGCACGATGAACAGACTAGTGCAAATAAAAACTAGATGACTTATGCTAGATTGATAAGAACCCACAAGATACTACAGTAGTACTCCCTCCGTTCCATTTTAATTGACTCACATACATCTAGATATGAACGCATCTAGACACATTTTAGTGCTAGGTACATACATATCTAGATATATGTGAGTCAATTAAAATGGAACGGATGGAGTACGTAATAATAATGCACACGTGCAGGAGGTGACAAAGTTAATCTGCAGGAAAACACATCCCATTACTCTCACGACTCACGGGTCACAAGTCACAAGGAAGTAGCACAACAGTACATGAACCGAAGTGATAATGTGGAATATTACATGAAACGAAATAGTACTCCATCCACCACGCAAGGCGCAGAGCACAAATGAACGATGTAATCGGAAGACCAAATCAACCAGCCAGCGATAGATTTGTCTAGAACCTGTTCATGTTCATGAAGCCTCTGAACCACTTCCTCAAACCGCCAACATCGGCGTGGTTGTGGCGGTGGAGGTGGTGGCGGACGCCGCCGCGGCTGAAACTCCTCCTCATGATCGCCTTGCTCAGCCTCCTTGCCAGTTCTTCTACCTCGTCAACCTCGTTGTCGCTGTCGTGGTGGTGGTGGAAGTAGTGCTTCGCCACCGTCTCGTCCTGCTCGTCGTCGCCGTGGTTGTGGTGGTGGAAGTGGCGGCCGAACAGCTTGACGTGCTGCTGCAGCTGCACATCCCCCGCGCCTTCTTCCTGGTCCTGCTGCTCGCTGTCGTCCTTCTCCACCTCCACGGCTTGCTCGTGGTGGTGGTGATGGCGGAGGCCGTGGCCGCGGAACCTCCTCGCCATCTCCCCCTTCCACGCCTTCACCAACTCGTTCTCCTCTCCCCCGTCCCCATCGCCACGGGGTGGCTTCTTGGTGTACTTCTCCTCCACCTCCTCGACGTCGGTGTCTGGGCGAGTATCGGGGTCAGGCTCCGCGACAGCCTCCAGCTCCGCCTCCCTGGGCTCCTCGGGCAAGAAGGCAGGATGGACGCGGGCGTCGCCGGGGCCGGCGAACGCGCCGCGGTGATGGGAGAGGCCGTGGTTGCGGGCCCAGCGGAGGTGACGGTGGAGGAACCCGTGGCGGCAGGGGCGGCGGTGGGAGGGGAGCCGGAGAACGCTCTCGGCCGCCGTGACGGCAGGCAAACTGGGAATCGCCTCAGCAGCGTCCGTATCTTGTGGGACGGCGGGATCGGCTTGGCTCTGCTCGTCGGAGATGGCGACGGCGGTTTCGGGCTCCGCCTCGATGACGCGGCAGCTGGCAAGGGCCAGGAGGGAGAGGAGAGCGAGGAGCACGGCGGTGGCAGCCAGTCGGGCCATGGTGTGAAATGTTTCGGGTGGACTGAGCCTGAGTGGGACGGAAGCGTACGGGGAGTATTTGTAGTGCAGAAACGGGATGGGGTCCACCACTTGTGAGGGCCCACCTGGGTTCGGGCCTGTTGAGCGTACAGGTTCTGGGGGAGGTGGATGCAGTCGATTGATCAATGGCGCAATGGTCGGTTGGCTTGACTAAGAACGAGTTCATATATCACCGCCATGTTAATCTATCGACCAATATATGCATCGAAACATGATAAGTTTTGATATACTACGATTATTAGGAGACGATTTTTTTTTTTTTTTTTGCGGGAATAGGAGACGAAATTAAGGCTGGACGAATAAGGTTAGTTGGAGTCTCGGAGAACTTAGTTAGTAACTTAGTCCATCGGTGACGCTACATCTCACATGACATGAGTGAGTATACATTTTCCTTGCTTCGAAACGAAGGAACCAGAAGATACTTACTTCAGCTACTATATTGGTCTTTCAGCGTTTCTGTGTACGCAATTTCCGGGGGCTAGAAACGAAACTCGAGTTCTTTTTAAATAAAACAAAAGACTTGTCGTTTTCATTAATAAAGAGATTTTTTTTGTAATGGTTTACAACCGTTCTAAGCGGAGAATCCGGGCATTACATTGTCCAAAAAAAGAAGCTCAACCATAGTTTAGCCTTATCTTTAATCTTTATGATCACGACGTTGAAGGAAGAGGCATGGTTCCGAAAGACTATCATTTCGCACCTTTCATATTTCCCATGAGACAAGCATAATTATGGAGGCCATCGCCTTCCTTATGCTCAAGACACGTAGGTTACGTATAACAATGGAGTTTTTTCCTTCCTAACAAATTAGAAACAACACGACGAGAGTCTTTCAGTTCTTCACGGTTCACCAGTCGATGTAATTTTAGGTTGCTGATCAGACCTCAGATGGACAAAATCCCGTATGTGGCTTTCAAGCGGTTTTCTGTGATTTTCTTTGCCCAACTCGTATTTATGTTATGAATTGACAAGACAAATTTGTAATAATTAATATAATTAAGAAGTGTGAGTTTTGTTTCCGTTGAACTAATATATAATAAAATTTGAACAGAAATTTGATCATTTTTCTTACAAAAAGCTGGAGGTAAATAAAAGTCCACACTATACCTCGATTAGGGAATTAATTTATTATTTGTTTTTATGTTTGGGACGAATCTTAAAATCTGTTTCTGAATGTAGTAATATCAATAGCATATTGGTTAGTCATCGTACGGCATGATTCATTCATGCATCAGACTATTCCTAGCGTGTTCGTAGGTTGTACGTAGCTTTCCGTTCGACGAGCCAGTGCCGTTATTCCGAAAACTGCTCTACCCATGGACCAGAGATGAACATCTGTCCAGCTCAATTGCGTATGCAGTGACGTCATTTATCTCACGAATAATCAAATGATGCAAAGATCGAGGCTCGTTGGCATAAAGATTTGGCTATGCTAGCTAAGCAAATCCACCGTGGATCCGGCCGGCGTGCCATCTTCCGCGTGCATTGGTATAAACGCCCTTCTCCTCTCCTCGCCTCTCGTCCGCCCCCGTGTGGCGGCGGGAGGGGAACCCTAACCCTAGGCCCTCGGCCCTCCCTCCTCCGACCCGCTCCCTCGCCGTCGCCATGGGGCTCGGCCAGGCAAAGCCTGGTTGGCCGGCGGCGGCGAGGATCGAATGTCCTCTCACGTCGAGGAAGCCCTGCACGGGTCGGTACCCTTGGCAGGGACGTGGTGCTATCGGGCACCATGGCGTCCGGCCCGACAGCGCATGGCGGCGGCCGTGGCTTGGGTGCAGACGGACGGTAGGGGCGGCGCCTCTCTCCTTCACGGCGGCGGCGGCGGCGACCCGAGATCTCGATGATGGCGGCCGGGACGTGGGGGTGGATCCTGCCGGCGGATCGGCACCATGGATGACCTCCAGGTGTTGGAGACGTGGATCGGATCCTAGCGGGGATGGAGGAGCAGTGAGGGTTCCGTCGGTGGTACGGTTTCGGCCCGCCTCTTGGCGTCCTCCTGCCCTATTATCCTTACGGCGGATCTTGAGGCAAGTTCGTCGGCCGGCGAGAGCTGGGCTCCGATTCGGTCGGGGCCGACGACAGCGGCGCCCGCGGGCGTCGTTACCTTGTTGAAGGAGTCGTTGCTGCGACATTCTGGCCTCCCTCCCTGATGCTCCGGAGGAAACTTCAGATCTGGGTGTCCCGGATCGCACGATGGCGGCACTTCCGGTGTCGTTCTCCTCCTTGGGGGCATCGTGTTGGAGCACATCCTGGCTAGAGAGGTCTGATGGTGGAGCGGCGTGCCATTTTCCGCGTCGACAATGGTGACTCGGCAGCATGGTGCAGTGGGGTCTCGGCGTGGATGCGTGCGAATGAACGAGGGCAGGGCGGTGGTGCTGTTTGGCGTCATGTCGACGTCGCCGGCTGGCCTTGCAAGGTCATGGCATTGATCTTTGCCTGAAGATAGGTTTGAGGAAGACGGCGGAAGCGACTTCTGTAGCGCGCGCATGCGGTGCGCGTTGAGGGTTTGCTGGACCGGTACTCCGGTTGTAGATGATGGGTGTAGGTGGGAGGTCAAGCCATGCGGCTCTGATCATGGCCACCCCCATCATAGTTGTAGCGACTTTTTGTTGCCGAGCAGCTGACTTCGGTTTGATCAATGTTATAACTTGTAAGATTTAATGAATAATTGCGGATGGCTGTGTGCATCAATTTGATGCAGAGGCCGGGACCCGCATCCTCTTATCTAAAAAAAAAAATCTTCCGCGTGCATCTATGCGAAACCCGATCCTAATGAAAGTGCTTCACCTTGGTCCATGCATGTCCGGGCAACGGTGGATTATGATTAATAGCTCACAGCTTGTTTTTCAAAACAAAATCCCTAATATTGATGAGAAAATATATAATATGTCTTAATAATGCCACTATCTATGTAACCATAAATTAGATCCAAAAAAGTTCAAACGAGTTGATCGTGATTTCTTTTCACGCCGTGTTTGTCCAATTTTATTTGCCGGACGCTGTCTTCACTAACCACTAGTACACTCGTGAACTCGTCTACATGCCCTTACATCTCGTAATCGGCTCGAAAGAAATCTCTAATGCCTAGTCCATCTGTTCCAAAATATAAGACTTTCTAACCTTTTTGTTTTTGTCCTGATTCGTACGTATACACACATGTTTTAGTGTGTTGATTCACTCATTTAGGAACGAAACATAACAATGTCGAAAAGGTTAGAAAGTCTTATATTTAGAAACGGAGTGAGTATCTATTTTAATAGAATCTCTAGATAAATTTGGAGTAGAATGTGTGCATCTACAAAGGACGGGTAAACCCCCCTTTGGAAAAAAGATGAATTTGTGGTGGAACTTACACTGGTTGTTTACAAATTAAACGCACGCGTGTGGGTCCCGATAATTTTCAGACCACTACAACCCTCCTTGGAAACTTCCGAAGAATATGCGACCAATTTAAAATACAAATATATCACTTTGCAAAATACTCACGTTACGATAAAATACGTTTTTTATTAACACGAAACTCGCATCAAGCTGAAAGAAGAAAAAAGATGGAGTTTACGCCCGATCATGTACAACTAGTATGCACACAGCCAAATCAACAAGGTCAGTTAAAAATCAACCTCAATTGACAAAGAAAGAAAACTACCTAATGTGACGGAGGACTAATGAATAAAATACGAAGTTGTCACCCATGCCTAGTAAACACATCCTTGACCACACGATCCACTTGGGTACATACCGCTCTAAAAAATCCCTTTTTTTAGAATAAAATCCCATTTGTAAAGATACATGAGTATATAACCCGCAGTGAAGATTAAATCGTCCTTTTGTCAACCATAACATCATTCATGCGCTTGCACGAAGATCAACAATACCCGCAGCTCCAACAACGATATGGATGTTAAAGTTTTGAAGAAATATCCAAACCAATTAGCCAACATATTAACACAACGGGGTTGGTACAAATTTGATGCAACCCAAACAATAGACCAAACAACAAGAGCGAACTTGTATATACACTAGTAGACGGGACCTAGAGCGGTTAAATTGAAAAAATTATCAGCTGTTTGGGAAGAGCTACCTCAAACGGCCGTTATTCTGTGTCCGTCTCTAATGTTATCTCGGACAGTGAATATTAACGCTTGTCTCTAATAGGATACACATCGTAGACGGCCAGCAAAATCACCCGGCGTAGACATATTGCAGACGGCCAGTACAACTACGTGTCGCTAATTACATAGCTTCTGAGACGGCCAGTAAAATTAATCGGCACTAACCTATATGTGCAAAAGTAATATATGCATTCAGATCAGAGTTCCGTAAGTGCGCTAATTAACATACTAATTAAGTAGGTACTTATATATATATAGGCCAGCAAAAGACAAAGTACTCTATAGTATATAAACAGAGCGCCCCGTGCGCTGCGCACATGAAGTGCATATATATAGCCAGAGATCGATCGATCGAGATTGATCAGTGCTTGCAAGTCCAACCAGTACCCAGCCACCTTCGTCGGCGATCTTCGAGCCGCCACCGGTACCCCAGCCACCTTCGTCGGCGATCTTCGAGCCGACACCCATAACCCAGCCACCATCGCCGCCGTCGAACTTCGAGGCTGCTGACTCGCCACCCCAGCTGTCCCAGCCACCGTCGGCGATCTTCGAGGATGGCTCGCCACCCCAGCCAGTACCGGCGATCTTCGAGGATGGCTCGCCACCCCAGCCAGTACCGGCGATCTTCGAGGAGCCGCCCGGCCAGCTGCTAGGGCCGTCCTCGATCATGAAGCCGCTATCCTTCCCGCCGGTGCCGCCCTTCCAGCCATCGTCCTCGTCGCTGTCGTCGCTGCTCTCGCACCACGCCCCTTGCGTTTCGGCACCACGTGGAGGTGAGCCGTCTCCTTTGCAATCACATCGAGCTGACGATTGAGCTCGTACGCGACAAACCCATTGACAGCAGCGTAGTTGAGGTTCTCTTGAGGCAGTGGGATATCCTCCCAGCAATCGTGCAACGAATGATGGAACTTGGACTTCATATCCGCGTAGTCACAGCAAAACCGAATAAACATAGACACAGAGATTGAGTACATATATATACTAGATCTGTTTGTATATACGTATCATTGGAATACGAGGACCTCATTGTTCAAGCCGAGTTGGACGACGACGACTCGTTTGCGGCTTTCCTCGGCCTTGCTGTATTCGAAGTCGAGCCCCATGAATCTATCCTAGCCCACCTTGCATCAGAGCAAACCCTCGTACTCCAGCAGGGTTTTCTTAACCTGCTCACTGTCGGTGGTGTAGACAACGTGGATCTTCTTCCCACCATGGATATCAGCGGGGAACTCGCGCGTGATGCTTTCTCCGGCGACGACGGCCATGGCGATTTGGAGGGTGCAAAGCAGAGGAGAAGGCGATGAACAGTTGCCGAAAGGGGAAAACATAGGATGTGTCAGACGAGAGAGAGACTGTGGCACAGAAGACTCACCACACGGGCGTGGAAGACGAGTAGAATGGGTAAAAAATGGAACCGCACGGAGTTACCCCGTGTCGCTGACAGGTGGGCCCATGTTGATTTCACGGCGGCATTGATGAACAAGGGAACGGTTGGGAACTAATGTACCGCATTGGCCGCGTCGTTGTGGCATCGGCAGCTATGGAGCACGTACGCGTGGCAGCCATAGTTAGTGATCCGGAGGCTCTGGGTACCGCCCTTGGGGTTACCGATTGCTACCGCGTCCCAGTAAGGTAACTGCTGACCGTGTCGCAGTAAAGCAACTGCTCCCGCGTCGCATCAACGCAACTGCTCCTCTGGACTGTTCTTTTTTCATGCTAAAAAAATCAAGGCAATTATTTTCCGGAGCGTCCGAGAATGTTCCGACTTTTTACTAACACGATATTCCTTTTAATATGTAAACAATTTGGAAATATATATATATATATATATATATATATATGAAACTTCACATTTATGCGTTATATATAGTACCAAATTGGTGTGGTCGGTAAATTACGAAATTCCGATACAATTGCAGTGAAGTTGTATGGTGACTAGTATAACCTCTCAGAAGAAAAGCCTGACAAGTATCAGCAATGTTTGGACATGATATAATCTCTTTGATATAAGACCTTATTTTTGCCATGGAGCTTCACTCACCCCAACAGACATATATACACTTGCATTTTTATTTTCCTTCAATACATTTGATTATTTTGAATTTTATAAGTACAAATTTATTCTGGACTGCATGAACATATGCGGACACTCTGGCTACTCTGTGTTTGGCGGGAGTCAAAATTTTGGGTCCAAAATTTGTGAGGGGATTTTTCCCCATTTGCCGCCCCTCATCCTTTCAAACCCTCGTCCACTCGCTTGCAGCCCCTGCAAATCTGTAGCCTTGCCGACCTCCTCCACTCCCCCGCCGCCGCTGCAAATCCTAGCCTCACCGCCCTCCTCCACTCCTCCGCCGCTGCAAATCCCTAGCCTCGCCGCCGCTGCAAATCCCTCACCCTCTCCCTCGCCGGCCCTGCAAATCCCTAGCCTCGCCGCCCTCCTCCACTCTCCTGCCGCCGCAACAAATCCCTGGCCATACAAATACCTAGATTCGCCGCCGCTGCGAAACCGCATGGTTGCCCCTCCCGTTGCACTCGCCAGCAGGTCCGTGAGGTAAGAGATGGTCCTTGAAGATTAGATAGATTTACTAGTTCTGGTTCAATCCCCATGTACCTCGGTATCAATCAAGAAACCAGATTTACTAGTAACCTTGAAGATTTGCCTATAGTCTTTTGGCTGGTCGATGCCGTAGGGAATTGGGGTTGAAAATCCAATCATCCGAGGTGGAATGATTTGGTGCTGTTCAAAGAAATGCTTCAAATTCGTTTTAAGTCAAAGCAAAAGTTTCATATTAATAGATGCCTAATATTCTCTTTGATAGTATAGAATTTACTTCATGCTGCAAAGTATACTTAGTTAAGTAATGTGTACTCATTGTCTAACAAATGAGTTATAATTTTGTTCGCATTAGTTGTTTTGTTCTGGTTCTTATGATTGGTGCAACTATACTTAGTTAAGCAATGTGTACTCATTGTCTAACAAATGGCGGATAAAGGCATGCTCATTCAGTGTTCGGCTAGAAAAGTATTGTGAACGCAAGTGTGTGGTAAGAAAACAAGGTTTTCAAATACACATATGATTTGTGTTTCGTCGTCTTAATATAATATATAATTTATGTGATTCTTTCTGTTTTTGTTGAACAGTTTGTACCATGTACAGCTCGCCTAGCGTTTAACGAGTTAGTATGAGATCAGAATGTGTTGTTTCGTGTGGCCTCGGGAGCACATACAACATTCAAGTGAACAAAGGACGTAGCAAGACATGCTTGCACGGCAAACAATGGCAACAGTTCATCACGAAGAACAATCTCGGCGCGGGATATTTGCTAGTGTTTAACATGACACCACATTCCAGGATAACTGTTGCCACTGGAAAAAGAGGCAACAACGAAGATGAAACTGGTGAGATTTATGACAATTCTGACAATTCTGAAGATCACATTGACGACGATGACAGAATCATAGTTGCCCAAAGAGTTTGTCTCAACAACCATGAGAAAAACGGCCTCGTTAAGATTCTACCAGTAGGAGCCTATGTTGGAGTTCTTTTTGTGACTCGCTTGACGAGCACAAACTTGAACAGACATGAGATGGTATGTACCCACAAGACCGCCTCTTTTCATGCCTCTGTAATTTCCTATGTTAATATATAGCTATATGTCTTTATGGAAAAATCACATAGTTACGTTATCTTCCAGGCACAGAAACTACCTAAGGTGATAGCAGAAGAGGCTGACATACCGGCTCAGTGCATGGCTGGACTAGGTCTTGGAGCAGCAGGCATCATCATCGTCATCACCTACAACAAGAGAATCGATGGACGCATTGATTTCGACAAGCTGGGGTGGAAGAACTTCGTTGAAGGCAAGAATTTTGTGATTGATCTACCTGTTTTGATCATTCTAAGAAAGATCAATAACTTGGAGGTCATTATTGAGTTCCAGCTCATATAGAACTCATTCTAGCTTGTTAGGTTTGGGGGGGTATGGTGAACACTTATCTGATTAGGGCTATTTTGTTGATTGGCACAAATTGTGGTTGGAGGCATGTTATATATATAATATATATGCATTTGCTAGCTGTTGGTATTTCTTAGTTATATGTGATTTCTGCCCGGCTGAGGTTTTGTTGATGCAAAGAGGGAAAAAAAATTATGTAGCACTGTTGACCAGTACCACAAACTCGGAACCCCTGAAAATAATCCCGGAGCACACGCATATTAAACTCAGACCGTCCGCATCCTAACGACGGCCACCATTTGTAGCCGGCTCCAATGTATATGCATTACATACGTCTGATAATCACAGCCGTCTCTAAAGGTTTTGTTAATGGAGACGGTTGGTTTTCACTGCCGTCGGAGATGTTGAGGTCACTATAGCCGGCCTGAACCAACCAGCTCTAATGAAGCATACATTAGAGACCCCGACGTAGAGACGGTCATTAAAACCGTCGGAGATGACTCTATGGGGACGGCTCTAATGCGAGGTTCTGTAGTAGTGATAATTGATTTTTTTGTCATCACCACTAATATAAAAAGGCACAAACTGTCAACAAGATACACTGTACGTCTTGTTAGTCCAACGAACAAACTTATCCAAATGTTGTATGAAGAGACTGTACTAATTCCGTAACCGGAAGAAAAAAGATATGCCAATCAATGCTGATCACGTAAAATGTTTCACAATCACCTCCACGACCAGAAGAAAAAACAAACGCACGCTCGGACCCTAACTCCGCTCGTCGTCGCCGCAACGTCCGGTACCTTCCTTGCCACGTCGTCGTGCGCCCCCGCCTGTCATCCATCGTGTCTGAACCAGTCCCCACCGCCGGAGAGCCTCTCCTATGGGCACAAGTATCTTCGTGGAGGTGAACGCCCATGAAGAAGAGCCATGCTATTTTACATGTTTATCCGTTATTTGTTGTCTCTATTTTCACTCATAACATTGGATGGTTGAAGTAAAATCTCTCAAAAAAGGACAAGTCGGTTTCCTCGCCCGGTGCTGCACCATCTCAACTCCAATATATTTGGAAGTAGGCTCATGAAATTGGGGATCTACCAAATATCTCTGACTCGATTGGTCTGTTGGACATATGCCCAAGAGAAAATAATAAAGTCGTTATTATTTTATTTCCTTTATGTTAATGATTAAATTTATATATTTGATATATTTGTGTTATGAACAGGAGATTTAGAGGAAAATCTATTTACATGCGTGGAATAGTAAACATTAAACACATATCTCTAGTCGGTCCTTTAGACAGGTTAATAAATTATTGATGATCTAATTTTCCTGGTCATCACATAAAGTAGTGTGTTACGAGGATGTCAGAATTCATGAGGGCACATTGTTAAGTTTAACGTAGTGCTAGATAGACAAGCTGATACACTGACCGAGATTTATTCCTCGCATATTGTACACATAACGTGGACTTTTTAAGTACTTTATGTTTACATGTGCGGTGTAAATGTAAAACGGCAGGCTCGAGTAGAGCCCTGCTTTGAATTAACAAAGCCAACAACCGGCCAGGGAAAACCACAAGGCCACCAAAACAACACCCACACACACAAGGTCACACACGGCAGATACAAGATGCTGGTATAAATAGCTTACAACATCAACAACAACAGCAAACAGAAGCTACAGAAGATGAAGGCCAGCTTGAAGTTGTCGATGTCCTCTTCCGCGAATGGAGCACCGGGGAGCGGCCAAGGCAAGGCCTTCGGGCGAGAGACGCCAGCAAGATGAAACACACCGTCTTCTGCTCCAGAATAGGCGAACCAATGTCTGACCATCCTCTTCCATGACCGAAGGGAACCCCTGTCCCCTCGCCCTGGTTCGAACGGCGCCGAACCGTCGACAATGGAGATGCTCCCCCTAGAGCAAGGAAAGGGCCATGGACATGCTGCCAATCGAGCCAAAGAAAGGTTGCCACACTGCTGCGCCGAGCTCGCGTTGAGGGGCCTCGCCGCACAACACGAAAACATCCACGGAGAGAAGCTGCTTGGTGAAGACGAAGATGCAGAGACCGTGTCGTGGAGGAAATGCACACCACGACGGCCACCATCGGAACCAGAAACGAGCCACACCCCTCACTCCCAAAGCGGCACCTCCTAGAAGGTGGCGACGCCCAGGGCGCCGCTGCCGCCCAATCCAAAGATTTGGGATTTCTCCCGGGAATAGAGATGGGTGGGAGGAGGAGGAAGTAACCTCAACGGCGCCTCCAGGGAAGAAGACGGCGCCCACCGACGTCGTCACCGTCGTGGCTGGCAAGGCCAGCCAAGGATTTCTCCCGGTTCCCACCTCCCACCTCCGCCACCGAGCCCCACTGCAGCTCCGGCGACAAGAGTCCACCGGAGACCAGCAACAGCCGGGGAGGGAACGTCCGGAGGAGGAAGACCGTCCTTCAGATCTGTATCCAGGGCAAGAGCCAGCCCCTGCACCGCGGCCACCACCCGTCTACTCCACGCCGCCCTCACGGCCGAGGAGGAGGACCAGCACCTGCGCGCGCTGCTCGCCGCAGAGCCAGCGCCGCCTCACCGCCCGAGGCCGCCGCCTCGGCATCCTGAGTCCACCGCAGGGCGCGATGCGACGGGAACCTCGCCACTACCTTCATCAGCGGCCGCCCAGCAGCACGGCGGTCTCCTCCGGTAGCGGCGGGGAGGGGAGAAGAAGGGAAAGGGGGTGGCGGCGCTAGGGTTAGGGTTGCCGCCCGAGTCGCCCCAGAGGGAGCGACGCGGGGGCCTGGAGAGAGTAGTGATGTCGTCGTGCGGTGTAAATGTCCATCGCAACGCTCGGACACTCAACTAGTACCTGCAATGGAGGCATTTTCATGTCGTCTCTTATTGAAGGAATTGTTTAAAATTTGCTCGGCCTTGTTTTTAAGTGTGAAAACATATGTTCTAGCCTTTCATGATTGGATCCGGTTGAGTCCGCGTTTACGAGTTGTTCCCTCCTTGGAGATAAAAATAATAATCATTTCCAGAGTTCTTGTGTTGTTAAGAAATGGTGCCACTACCGTTGGTTGCTACTGCATATTGTCGATTACCGTTGATCACTTTGGCATGACACATGTCATGTCTTTTTTTTTTTGGTGATTTGGCTGAGGTGCATCATCGATCAACATCGGGGTATTTGACATGTGCTATAGTATCATAGAGCCGATACACCGATATCCGGTTAATAATATTGCTCCTTCGCGGGGAAAACATAACACCATTTCGCGTAGTACAGAAGACACTCAAGAGAGGGATATCATGCATGTCGAACTATTCGGCAGTAACGGCGATCTTCATGCCTTGCTCACAGTGCCCCGGAATGCTACAGATAAAAAAGGCCTTGCCGCCGCCGGCCAGCTTGACGTGGTCGTTGCCGGAGGTATAGGTCCTGGATGGGCCGGTGACCATGCACGAGTTGTAGTCACCTTCTCCCACCTGCACCACGTTGTGGATCTTCGGATCGTACTTGAACACTACGCACATCAGCCAGTTAAACTAGATTTGATCAGAACATATATTCATCCGTACATAGGCTAATAGGCAGTACTTCAACAATTTATAATAGGTAATCACTTGATCTTCATAGTTTTCTCACCAAGCACGTCGCCGGACTGAAAGCGCTTGCCGTCCTCCCACCCCGAGATACCAAAGGTCCATCCCTTGTCGTCTCCGACGGTCCACTCCTTCTGGCCATGGATGACGGTGGTGGCGCAGCAAATGGCCAGGAGCAGAAGGCCGGTGACGATGGTTGCCCGCGACATCGATGGTGTTATATATTCGAGGATTCTCAAGTAATGGCTTGAGTTGGGTGATGGACGTCTCCCCCTACATATAGGCTCTAAATGGGTCAGCTAGGAGTTAAAAATGGTAAAATCCTTGTTTTTTTTTAGAAAATCATTGTTACAATGTGCTCAAATAATTGGAAATATCTCATTCGATTTTAAGGATAACATTTATTATTTTGAAGGTGAGACCAATCAACAAATGTGGTCTGCAACATTAATTGCTAATACCACCAAATCCTGTATAATTGGTCAAAAAAATCCTCTCACTAAATACCAAAATACTTCCATGCAACTACTTCCTCCGATCCGTTATAAGTGTCGTAGGAATACACACTAGCTAGTACAAATGCATGCATGTCTGGCGACACTTATTTCGGATAGGAGGGAGTACTATATTTTCTCAATCTTACCAAATGATGAAGATCCCTTTATTATTTTTTCCTTCTTTGCAACATGCAGTAAGTATTTTCTTACATATGAATTAATTAATTTTAATATAATATGCTAGAATTTTATAACATATTTGTAACACCCTTAAGTTTGCAATAAGAAATAATCTTATTAGTAAAGAAAAACCACTAAATTTGACTTTTACATGGTAGTCCGGAAGGATGATCATGAACCTGAATTGTGTCCGGCTAGTCAAATTGGTTGAAATTGACTACACATTTGTCAATATTTCATAGGAGTTAGACAAATTTCATAGTTTTGATTCATAGAAGAATTTCAGACGAAGTGAAATTGTTAATACACTTGTTAAAGGAAGGGAAGACAAAAAAAAACCTTGACAAGGTTTGAACAAAGAGAACCGATTAAGAAGAGAGAAACACTCACAACATGGAAAACATGGTGAGGAAGTCCAAGAGACTTACCGTGCGGCTAGAGTTGCATCCTAAGAAGAGATGGGCCCCTACAGTCATGGAAAACAGACGAGAGAGCAATTCGAGGATGAGCAACAACAACAACATACGGATAAAGGTTTAGGTGAAGTAGCATGTAAGAAGAAAGGACGTTAACCAAACGAAAAGAAAAACTAAATCATAGAAACACCAAGAAAGCCGAAAAATCGAACAATATAAAATTGGGACGAAAGAAAGGAACACACATCATTACTAAACGAAGCGAAGGAGGCCGACGTCCGCCAGACGCACGTACCGCGCGTGAAGTACGCACTAGGGAGGAAGGCAGAAAAGATAGAAACATAGGAGGAGGAGGAGAGGATGGAGAACAATGATGGTCTCAACGGTGCAAGGTGTGTGAAGAACATCCGACATGGATGGATAAGGATGGCGGTACGAAATAAATACGTGGGGGCGTGCGGCCTCTCCCCGGAGGATAATGTCATGTGTGGGCACATACATGTTTACGTGATGACAGGGTTAGAGGCTATCCCTCGTGTAAGATATGAGAGACGTTGCACGCGTGGGCAGAGCCACAGAGCGACTAGAGGGCATGACCCATGTACGACCACGTCTGGGAGAGCTTACCCCCACCCCCGCCCCCTGCGGGTGCCTGCATCCTCTCACCGATGGCAAATTAACCCCACGATCCTGACGCACGGGGTCGAGAGGCGCGAGGCCCAGCATGCAGCAACTCAACATCAATGTAGTATGCATCGGGCGGTCACGTAGGGCAGGTGGGGGCGAGCAAATCCCAAAGAGACCCTCGGTGAGGACCAGGGTCGGGAGACGCGGGCACCGTCCCGATGCGGGTGCTTATCCTCCCATGCTCAGCGTATTTCCGTGAGACTTCCCAAACTTTGAATAAGATATTTGTGGCACTTATTTTGTCATGATGTATAGTTTGATACAAATTTTATAGTGGTTGCTAATTTTAGAGACCGACTATCGACCCTGATCTAATAGTGGTAAAATTGGTGGTACCTGTCTGTACCAAAAATATGGAACTGGTCTCGAGATTATGTGGAACCAGTACCTCCAATAATTTTTTTCGTTGCACACACGGCAAGTTGACCACCATCGCCTAGATGATATTTTGCAAAAGACTCCTCAATATTTTTATATTTTAGTTTCATGGTACAAACTGGTTCGTTGACGTGGAAACCAAACATCCTTTCCAGCCAGCCATGTCGTCCATGTACTACACCACACCGAATACAACCTCAATACGTCAAGATTCTAGTTTGGTCTCTCTATCTTTGGCACTACTCTTGGCTAGCTGGAGGATAAGCTCATCCATTGGCGAGATTTTGCTCTGTTCGAGATAACCGAGTTGGAGGCCGAGGCCGACCGTGCACGCGATCCTCACGAGATGCTCCGCTACGCGGTGTACCCACAGGGATGGTGATGTGGTCGCAGCAGTACTTAAGTTGCACGACAAGGTCGAGGTTATCCGTGAAGGTGCGAACCACTCCTTACTTACTTGCCCCTCCGTTTGTAGGTCGAAAAAATTAGCGGAGGTAATAACAGACTAGTCCCGTCTAACTCTGGATTCTTAATAAGTCTAGCCGAATTAAATTTCTCCTTATGAGAACTACCCAAGGAAATTCCTAATTTTTTTTTTTAGCGTCAATTCCTAATTTAGTGCCCACTGAAATCTTCTCAACACGAAAAAGGCGAGTAGTATTAAAAGTATGTGCTACGCGGCCGATTTTATGAATGGGCCAGAAAATAGGCCTAGTGAACACTTACACGGACCTGGGCCGCAGTCCAGAAACTCCGGCGTGTGCCCTCACGCTCGCTCCACACGAATGTCGCATGTAGCCACCAGACTTTTCCTGACGCCGTCGTTGCTCCCACTCCCACTCCCCAAGTGCCGACGGCCTAGCATCTGCTCACCGACGAGGGCCTTCGCGATGGCGGCGTCGGGGTTCGGAGGCGGCGAGACGTTCCGGCTGTCTGCGGCGGCGGGGGCCGGCGTGCTGAAGCTGCACAAGGGCGACATCACCCTCTGGTCCGTCGACGGCGCCACCGACGCCATCGTACGTGGTTCCGCTCCATCCCATGATCCCAATCCTACCATGTCTCCTCCACGCCGTATTGTTTGTGTATGATCTCAGCCTGGGACATCGCCTGCTTGCTTGCCTGCGGTTGGTCTCAAATGGGGAACCGAACTCAGCTGCGGTAACATCACATCGGTTTTTAAGTTGGAATCGAGTCTCACACGGAGGAGTGCGTTGACTAGGCCTGGGTTTGTGAAAGGGGTCTTCTTATATAGGTCTACTTACGTTCGGGTTAATATCCGCATCAGTTGCTTCTACCGTCAGAGCAGAGTGTTTTGGCTTAGGTTTGGAGTGGTGAACAGGATCTTCTTAGCTATACTTGCTTTTGGTTTTAATATCGGTGGTAGTTGCTTCTGCCATTAAGGGGATTATAATCAACTTGTATGTCGTACATCTGCCTCCTGATAAATGCTAAACGTACTAACTTGGCGTGTGGATTGTTTGCTACCTCAAGTTCTAGGAAATACTGGGTCGTTAGAAGGTATTATTTTGGTTCAGTCTACTGGGTTTGACCATCAGCCCTTAAAGTGTAGCTGAAGAAGTTTGAATCAAGTTCCCCTGTAACTATGAGCTTCTTTGTATAACTATGGCGTGGAATTAGAGTTCTGGGTCTCCAAAGCTAAACTAAACCATCAGGAAAATTGTAGTCCTTTTGCAGAAGTTCCTAAATTCGAGAACAAGACATAAACTGGTCAAATATCTTATTATGAGCCCATTAGACCAGTTACACCTTAAGCCTTTGCATGCTTGTATGCTATGATCTATTATGCGGACATGTGTTTACTAAAAAAAACTTCTCTTGCCTTGATGCATTTGTGTTTTAGTTGCTAAATTTTGTGTGATATTTGTGTTGTGCTTTTCTTAAAAGCAATATTCGTTCGCTATATTCAGCAATGAAGTAGATAATGATCTATGTATTTGCATTAAAGAATATAACCGAACCGAAATTTATTTTGGCAGGTTAATGCTGCTAATGAACGAATGCTAGGAGGGGGAGGTGTTGATGGAGGTAATGGCAAGCTTTTGAGAAGCATAATCGTTTTACTATTATTCCGGACTATCTCATACTAACTTGAAACCCCTATGCCAGCTATACATGAAGCTGCTGGACCACAACTCGTACAAGCATGCCGTAAAGTTCCTGAGGTTAAACCTGGAATCCGTTGCCCTACTGGAGAAGCCAGAATTACTCCGTTAGTACCTTTTCTGATTCATTTTAGTAGCTTCAGAATGCCATCTTCCTACCTGTATATTGAATGTGAACAGAGCTTTTGAGCTTCCTGTATCCCGTGTGATACATACAGTTGGGCCCATATATGATTTCGATAGGAAGCCTGAGGCGTCCTTAAAGAATGCCTACAAGTAAGTCTCCCTTGTGAACTTATATATTGAAAAGACCATTCTAGTTGCTGAATCATGGAACATTACCTTGAACTGCATTCTTTTAATTGCAGAAATAGCTTGAAGCTTGCTAAAGAGAATGGCATTCAGTACATTGCGTTCCCTGCTATATCTTGTGGTGTTTTTCGGTATGTACCAAGTGCCTGTTTTTATTCATGTATGTGCTTTTTGTGCAGTTTATTCTTTGTAGTATCTAATTTGTGAAGTTTAACATGATTTGATCATGCAGTTACCCTCCAAAGGAAGCATCAAACATAGCTATTTCAACTGCTCAGCAATTTTCAGGGGATATTAAAGAGGTTAGTCATAGCTCTTCATCTAAACATTTTGGTATTATACTGCTGTGCCAGTATGGTATTAGTTACCAAATGCCGTTTCACACTAACATAAATAAATTGGACACCCATTGTGCCGTTTTGCACTAAAATGATTAAATTGGACATCCATTATGACAATTAGTTCACCTTGCAGTTTTATTCTGGCCTCACTGGTTAGCCCAGTTAAGAAACTATGAAGTTTGTTTTCATCTATCATGTTCTCGGGGTGTTGTGATCTATGTCGATTAAACTCGTAAACCACTTTGTAATTGCAGGTGCATTTTGTTTTGTTTGCGGATGAGCTCTACGATGTTTGGCGCGAGACTGCACAGGAGATGGTGACGCAATTTGAGAAAGGTGACCATGGTGTGAATGTAGTATGCTCATGTCTGCCAGTATGAAATAATGCTAGTGGAGTTAGTTGAATACTAGAAGGAAAAGGCACGCTTCGCTGCGCCCGTTTGATTATTTTATGATACTACCTTTGTAGATCCACGTGAATTTATGGTATAATCCTTCAAAACAAAAACTAATATTTTCCGCCCTGATCTTCATGTGAATTAACAATGGTCGCTTGGTAAAGTAGTCGGAAGCATCGCCTCCCTCCAACACGGACGTCCCTTGCCTTCACTCCCAAACAGCCCACCTGGCTAGCAAACAAAGACTAATTATTATTTTTAAAGCAAAGAACTTAAAGCGGGAAAATTGAAACTGAAGTCAGGCAATTTCAACAAATAACTTAAAGCGGGGAAACTGAAACTAACATTAGTATGGATCTGTCTAGCAAAGATGCATTCACAATTTTTTCTATCAAAGCTTAGCTATACTTGTTTCCAATAATTTTCATAGATGACATACAACATGCAAACAATTATGCCTATTGATAAGCTATAACTGTTACATTCAGCTAAAGATACATTCAAATATCGTTGGTAAAGATTGCTTTAAGCTTCTAGAATGATTCACCAAATGAGAATTGTGGAAGCTCATGACTTCAAACATTCTCTCAAATAAATACCTTAAACAATTTTCACTTGGCGACATAGATAGTTTCATGTGGTTGAATAATGTTTAATAAAGATGTATGCAGTATGCACCACGCAGATGAGACAATATAGATGGCAAAGGGCAAACACCGTGGAGGGGTACACAAAGTGTTGGTAGCGAGCGTGGAGAACAGAAAAAGTAACATTTGAAACAAAACTATGCATGAGCACTAAATCAAGGAGAAGGGTGTGGTAATTCGTAGGCCAAACGACCGACACTAATATGTATTCTCTCTCAGTGACTCATTGCCATGAAAGGTGGAACAGAAGCATGGACATTCACCTTAACAAAATCATCGCAAAGATGAGACTGGGACCATAAGGAACAAAAAAAAGGCACGATTTCCGAAATAAACAGAGGAGATGCAGAAAAGTAACATAAATTACGATCTCAACATATTGAACTAATTTTCTGCATGTAGAAGTCAAAGGAATTTAAAAGAGAAGAATAAACAAAACAAACATAAAACGACAGAAAATCGCAGAGCTAGATCAAGGAATCAAACGAAACCATCCTAAATACAGGGCTAAATTAATTTAATGGACAATGTTCATCAATAATTGCACCACCAAAGCAATATATTCACCAATATTTTCTTCTTAACGGTCGGTAAGTTATGAGACAAAGGGGAATAAACTGATTGCAATTATATACTGTGTATTTCATGTAAAGATTGCAGTCTAACTAACAGAACATATGTATTGCATGCTAAACATATTAATTGGTAGAATTACAAGCCTTGTCACTCTTATATATTTCTCAGGCTCCAAGGAGCAATCAAACAAAATAAAATGGCCACACAATTATTTTGTAAATAATATACAATCAAGCAGTCAAGGAAACATCCCAAAACTGTAAAGAGTCACAAGAGAATAAGTCATATCATCTGATCATTGAATGACAAATAAAGTACTCATGCAGTCTTCACTTACATCGTTTCAAAGCTAAACAATTACCAGGATTTGAATCACAGCAACGGAAGCCATTAATCTTAATTCAAGAGAAGTTACTAAGCGGGTATAAAAAAAGAAAGATGAAAGCTGAACTTGATTGGGAAAAGAAGTTATCCGCATCAGCACAAGCAATTAGCCATCCGATGATGCTGGGGACTCACGGTTGATGGACATGGTGGCCGCTCAAATACGTCGAGCTCCTGGAGGACACCTATGCTCATGGATTGTGGTATGCGGACCTTGGAGGCACAGGGGAGTCAGGCACCACACTTGGACTCAGCACATAGCAGCGATGCGTAGGGTGGCGCTCGGGACGAATGTCGGGGTGTTGGTGCGGCAGAATACCACTTATAGAAGACATCAGTTTGCCATGGATGATAAGTGAGAACATGCTAGCATTGATAGTCCCCACGGATTATAAAAAGCTAAGTTAAGGTGAAGAAAAAAATTCAACATTGAAAAGTGAGGTACAGACAGCTCAGCCCAAACCACCGAGACTGCACCATGGCTCAGGCACTCTGAAATAAATCGACTTGTTCTGATAAGAAAATACCATGTCTTACATGGTTCATATTAGTGAAAGAGCTAGCCATAGAGTGCCAAAAAAGCAGAGGGTTTCTCCAACTGAAGAAACTATAGAAACAATATGAACCGCGGATAAAGCAAAACTGTACAGTTTATACCTTGTCACTAACCATTTTCATTTACTTTCTTTCGGGTTACAACATCAACGGAAATGCATAGATTCCATTAGAAATTACTTTACTTATGGGCCATCCATTGAGAGGGGCAAAAGCTAGAACATAAGGCATCACCAATGCATGCCCTAGGGAATTGTCCCTGAAATAATAGAGAAATAAATCTTTGGAGACCACACTACCAGTAAGATAAAATAGACTGAACTCAAGATCAACAAATAAGTAAATTTTTCCAAGATCATGATAGTCTTTTATAGGCCACCCATAGATTAATAGGTTGAGCAAGACAATGATCTGCTAACGGCCAGAAATTTCCGCACATTACACAACAGTTGGGATTAAGAAATATGCCTCAATCACTTTTAGCAAATAAATAAAGAGTATTCATATTTTATAAAGGCAAAATGACTGGATTGCTATGGTTTTTGTATAAAGACAAACATACCTAAAATAGATCAAGAGATTAAGCTCTGACGGACCGCTTACGCTGAGAAGTGCATGTCGCACCATCATGGCCATACCTAAAATGTATCTTACGTATCTCCATACACGCTTCTCTCTGGAAAATGCTCTTAAATGAATGAAATCTCCTGTTGTTCTAAAAAAAAGCGTGTAAGGCGCGGAGATGTTCTCCCGTTGCACGCACACATTGGCTGTTTTGAGAAGTCCGGACTCCATAGATGCCCCGTTCCCAATACGGCACACATACTCTCCTATGTCCTATCCACGTTTTATTCCCTTCGTTCAGGTACCCGCTGACCCATCGTTCACCGGCGGCAGCGGTGTTCGAGGAGTCCGTCCCGGTACTGCATGTGATGCGCGTTAACGACTCCACCCTAAGATGCACTATTATCGTTCATACAGATTATTCCAGCAACTACTTATGGAGATGGGATATAATAGTTATATTGTTCTTCTATTTCACGACTTCATGTGAGTTCTTGATGGTCTGTGCCAAGTCCAACTGAAAATTTAGAACCAATAACAGTCTATGATCTCATGAACCAAGAAGATTTGTTTGTGTAGAACAACTCTTTTAAATGAAGTGGAAGCATTGGCAGTTCTCCACAAGGTAATCACATCCAGTGAATATTTGGTTGTGCTTTGTGCTCCGGTTTCTATTGCATAGTAGTTTCTGCTATATATATCAGTGCTGATGCAATTCTGCAAAAGTGCAAATACTTCGGAAGTGTACAGTATAAAAAAGTGCTGACGCGAGGCTCTAGTGATGATGTTATTATTTCTGGATGCAAAATACCGAAAAAGAGAGAAATGTGAATTACAAATAAACAGATGACCGTCACTGCTGCATGTGAAGCTCAGCAGAGGAGACGGTATTAGAAAAAAGTGTTAGGAATATGCAACTTGTATTCTATGGGGGCCAAAGGCCACAATATATAGTACATGTACAGGTGTAAATATGCAGGGAGCCCCCTATCTAATAGGGAAACTACAATATACAAATATCTCTCTAACACCCGCCCCCCCCCCCCCCCCCCCCCCCCCCCCCGCCCCGCAAACTCATGGTGGATCCACAACACTGAGTTTGGAGAGGAAAAATCTATGTTGTGCTCTAGTCTGGACCTTCGTGAAAAAATCCGCCAACTGTAACTCTGAAGGCACATACTGGAGCGCAATAATCTGATCCTGCACACTAGCACAGACAAACGAAGCATCAACGCCAATATGCTTAGTAAGCTCATGCTTCACCGGGTCACGTGCAATGCTAATAGCACCTGTACTGTCTGACAAAAGAGTCGTGGGTGGCATAACAAAGACACCAAAATCTGCAAGTAACCACCGTAACCAAGTCACCTCAGCAGTCAAAAGAGCCATAGCTCGCAACTCAGCTTCTGCACTCAAACGGGAAACTGCGGTCTGTTTCTTCGTCTTCCAGGCAATGAGAGAACCACCAAGAAAAACACAGTAAGCAAAAAGTGAACGGCGATCCAAAGGATCACTAGCCCAAGTAGCATCGGAGTAGGACTGAACCTGTAACGAGCTGGAACGAGGAAAGAAGAGACAAAGAGAGATCGTTCCACGAAGATAGCGTAGGACACGAAGAAGGTGACTATAGTGAACCGAAGTGGGAGCAGAAACAAACTGACTCAGAATATGAACAGGATAAGAAATATCAGGGCGAGTAACAGCCAGATAGACGAGACTCCCGACAAGATGTCGATAACGAGTCGGATCAGAGAGAGGATCGCCATCAGAAGCACAAAGAGAAATATTGAGCTCCATGGGAGTCTCAACAGTACGCTCATCAGTAAGGGCGGCACGAGAAAGAAGATCATGAATATATCGTTCTTGGGATATAAAGAAACCATCAGTGGTGGACGAAAGCTCAATCCCAAGAAAGTAACGAAGCGGACCAAGATCCGACATAAGAAACTGCTCGCTCAGACGTGCCTTGACAAAGGCAATATATTCTGGGTCATCACCAGTGATGATCATGTCATCAACATTCAGAAGAAGAAGAGTGCGACCACGAGGAGAACAGTGAACAAACAACGCAGGATCATGAGCACTGGGAGAAAAACCAGCAGCTGTGACCACAGAAGCAAAGCGCTCAAACCATGCACGAGGGGCTTGCTTAAGGCCATAGAGAGAGCGACGAAGACGGCATACCATGCCATCTGTAACAGAATACCCAGGTGGTGGTTGCATATAAACCTCCTCACGCAACTCACCATTAAGAAAGGCATTCTTAACATCAAGTTGAGACACAGACCAATGACGAACAGATGCAACGGCAAGAAGAGTCCGAACAGTGGTCATGTGAGCCACCGGAGCAAAAGTCTCATCATAATCACGGCCATGCTCCTGCTGAAAGCCACGGGCGACCAGACGAGCTTTGTAACGCTCAAGAGTCCCATCAGAGCGGGTCTTAACCTTATAGACCCACTTACATGTGATAGGACGAACACGAGGAGGAAGAGGGACGATCTCCCACGTACCAGTGCGCTGAAGCGCAGCAATCTCCTCAGCCATGGCAAGCTGCCATTCAGGATGAACAACAGCCTCATGATACGTAGTCGGCTCCGGGACAGCCGAAGCACTGTAGGTAGCGGGATTATATAAATCAGGTGAAGGACAAGGCCGAGTACGAAGAGAGTAAGTCGGTTGAGACAGTGCACCAGAAGTAGAGGGTGCATCAGAGGACTCGGTCACAACACGTGGACGACGAGTATAATAGAAAGGAAAAGTAGGATGAGAAGGAGCAACAGGAGAAGACGGAGATGGGAGGGTGAAGAAGGTGGCGACGAAGGAGGAGAAGAAGGCGGCGACGAAGGAGGAGAAGAAGGCATCGAAGTATACGGCACCGGATCAGGGGGAGGAGTAGAAATATGAGGGACAGCGGGAGGAGAATCAGGAAAAGTAAGAAAAGATAGATCCTCCACAGTAGAGGTCGAGGAGGCCGAGCACGGATAGAAAGGACGAGACTCGTCAAACGTCACATCCCGGGAAATACGCATCCGACGAGCCACGGGATCCCAACAGCGATAGCCCTTATGCTCATCACTATATCCGAGAAAAACACACTCAACAGACTGAGCGGTTAGTTTGGTGCGTTCACGAGGAGCGAGGAGAACATAGCAAACACAACCAAACATACGCAACACGGAATAGTCAGGAGAGCGATCACAGAGTCGCTCGAGAGGAATGCCACCCTGAAGGGCGGCAGAAGGCTGAATGTTAATGAGATAGACCGAGGTAGAGACAGCCTCAGCCCAGAAATGAGGCGGGAGAGAAGAAGCGATCATCATCGCACGAGCAGTCTCAAGAATATGACGATGCTTACGCTCAGCAACGCCATTCTGAGCATGTGCACCGGGACAAGAGAACTGAGCGAGAGTGCCCTCCTCAGCAAGAACACCACGCAAATGCTTGGAGATATACTCACCAGCAGAATCAGCAAGGAACACACGAATAGGTGTAGAGAACTGAGTGTGAACCATGGCAGCAAAACGCTTATAGATAGAGAGAACCTCACTACGAGAGGACATAAAGTAAATCCAAGTGTATCGAGAATAAAAATAATATAGTACCGATGACCCCCTTTCGAAGCGAAGGGAGCCGGACCCCAAACATCTGAATGAACGAGATCAAACGGGCGCTCGGATACCATGTTAAGCTTCATGCACTAACCACTATTCCAAAAGACCGATCTGATGGAAAGGGCCAGCGCAATCCACATATACTGTAACACCCCCTCTCACGTGTGACGGGCAAGTCAACACGTGTAGAGTCAGAGGCAGGCCCAAGAGGCATGAGGTGCCTGTACGTGGCCTATACGTGCCTATACGTGGACACCGAGGGGGCAATAGCAATTTTAGAATAAAGTGCGGAAGCTAGGACTCGAACTCGAGACCTTGGCTCTGATACCATGTTAGGAATATGCAACTTGTATTTCATGGGGGCCAAATGCCACAATATATAGTACATGTACAGGTGTAAATATGCAGGGAGCCCCCTATCTAATAGGGAAACTACAATATACAAATATCTCTCTAACAAAAAGGACGTATCCAGGCCGTGCGGGACTGCATCAGCCCATTGGAGTTTATTCCTGGAGCTATTATCAAGTCTTTTTTAAGAAAAAAAAATCATTTCTGAAAAGTTCAATGGAGACACAAGACACACTTGTTATTCTGAAAGATCTTACTACTGTCAGTGTGATGAATGGAGTGCAATATGGCGTTATCAGTCTCCACAGCATCCTAAACACCATTATGAGGTGCACCATTTCTTCCCTTGCCTCTGCTATTGTAACTTGTAGGGCCATTACCCTAATTTTCCTTTCTGTTACTCTATTTACTATCATTTATGTGAACTTTCGCTGCTGCAGCATGGAGCAATTGTACTGCAACACAACACAGTGTGTATTTCGTAGAAACCAAAATGGGCATTATCTTAGTGACCTTCAGGTTTGGGAAGCTAAATGTGATACGCAGCATGTCATATGTATGCATCCTACTTTATTGTTAGCTTAGACACAGGGTAATATGAGCAAATTGTTTCCTGAGTGATTGAACTCCAGTTCTAGTGTTCTCCAGTTCTTGGTTGTGTTTCCTTTTCTTTTCTGATGTGTACCGGCAATGATGCTGTTTTCTTGCACCATGTGAAGACTGAAGACTGAAGAAGCTCGGTTTATGTGTTATGTGCGGGGTTTACCAAGTGGGAGGTTATCTTTGTTGGAGTTTGATCATTGCCTACATGTTCAAGTTTGGAATTGTGACATGTATCTACTCAGGTTTGTCACTTGATTGCCTTAGCTTTTCTTCTATCAATAACTAATACAGTAAAGAAGAACCGGACCTACTATATGAAGTTAACCTACCTAAGAGCATCTCCAACCATGGTTGCCAAAGGCTCCGCAAACGTCCGTGCGGACAGCCCGGACAGGGTTTGGCCCAAAAAAGGCCACCCAACCGCACCCCTCAAAGTCAGCCCATACGCCGGGCTGACCGGCACACCCCAAACCCAGCCCATATGTGGGGATGGTTTGGCGCGTCCGGGCCGTGGTCGCTGATAGCGCGGACCTACCCATTTTCACCATAAATCGGCCAGAACCCTTACCCAGCTAGTAGATATTTTTCACACTCCGCTGGCTCCTTCTCCTAGCTCCACCCTTGACCTTACTCCGGCGCCGCCGCCCCTCCATTTCGGTCGCCCGCACCCCCACCGTCGTCCGCACTTGCTCGCGAACCTTCCACCACCATATTTCCGCCATAGCAGAGCTCCGTTGCGGCCGCATTTCGACGGATTTGGCCATATTTCCAACGAGCATTTCCGCCGCCGCCGCCTCCGCCTCTTCCGCAGCAAGGTGTCGATCTTCCACGGCTGCTCTGCACGCCCGGCTAACCGATCTATAAGTTCGTCGGAACCCAAGCTTGCCCAGCGTCATCGGTCGTTTTCCATTCCGCCGCCCGTCTCCGCCCACCGGTCTCCGACACCATGGTTTCCTGGGACATGAAAGATGACTCGACAGGCTCCTTCCGTCTATACGGGGAGGCCACCTCCTCTGACACCACCACGGTATGTCCTAGGTTTTGCTCACATTTTGAGTTTACCCCCAAATTGTGCAATGGGAGGGGAATTGAGTAGCATTTTGTTGAATTGTAGGATTCAAAAGCATGTCATTGCAATGTCCATGGTGTGATATCCGAGTTGAACGAGTCCCTCCGAGGCAAGATGTGCATATTGGAGGATTTGAACTTCACAATTGAGGAAAAAAGGAAGATCAAACAAAAGTTCGAAGAAGTTCATGATACAAACCGGAAGTTGGAGGAGAAAATAAAGGAGATTGAAGAAGAAGATTGAAGAAGAGAAGAAGAGGATAGAAGAAGAGAAGAAGAGCTTCGAGGAAGAGAAGATGAAAATGGAGTTGCATCTCGCCGACGTTGTCGATGATTGCAAAAGCAAGACGGATGCAACTCGGACGAAAATGACGAAGATAAAGAAATATGTCATCGAGAAGGAGATGCATCTCCATTATGCATTGGGAGCTATAGTTATTTTAGTGATAATTATAGTTGCTATGTATGGTGTTTCTTTGTGCACTAGATAGAATTTGCACAATGAAAACGTAGCTGCATGGACTGCATGTATTTGAGGAGGCAAATATGAGGTTTATGATTGTAGTACACCAATTATGGTGGTTGCCCGGTCACTGTCCGCGGACACTTCCGGACGTGTCCGCGGAGAGTTTGGGGGCCGATTTTGGGGTTGTGGTTGGAGACGCTCTAAGATGGTAGCACAAGTTACACAATTTATTTGTGCATTATGTCCACTGTCGTGCCCCCTTAGAACATGTCAGATGACTTGATGGATGATGCAGGATACCTAAATCGAGGATGGTTATCTATGCTGATGGTCATTCATTTCTTTGTAACATGGAAAATGTGTTTTTTTGATGATTTGCCCCCTTCCAATCAAATGATGGCTTTAACTGATCTAAATACCTTTGACTGCGCTGTCAAGGATGAGAAAAGAGAAAAAAAAAAGTGAAGCTTTGCCCCTAGTTTTCTTACAAAATTGGTCCTATATATCTTTACCGTGATAAGTAAATTCAAGGATGTGGTCGAGGGTTATCTTCAATTTTTTCTTCCTGCAGACAGTGTTTGAGGGTTCCCGCAGACAGTTGCGGCTCCCCGTGAACAGTCAACAACAAGCAATGTATCCACCATCTTCATGTTTATCAGAACTCACCACAAGTTCCACAAATACAGTGTTACCTTCATGGAATTTACTAACTTGGAAGTATATATTATCTTTATAGAATTATTACTTCCAACAAGTACTGATATTTTGGAAGTCAGAGCCATAGCTAAACTGCATATCCTAGTAACCAAACCACTGGTCAGTTTTTCCATTAAATCTTCAGTACATAAGATCACCAAAAAAACTCATGTTGTTGCTTCCTCATCGTCCGCAATAATAATTTTTATATGCACCAAAAATAAATGTCAGAGAGGCAGAATACGAAGGCATACAGAAGCATATAGTTTTACAGGGCCGTCACAGACCTGAGGCTAGCAGGTCTGTTGTTGCATGTTGTATTATTGTATTAGCAAGCATCCCTACGGGAAATATGTGAATTCATCGATTACATTATAAGAATCAATAACTTTTGTTATGCGTTATCACGTTTTGTACTTCAAACACAAGTCATGATCAACCTCATCAGTAACTGATAAGGAATCAAAACAGAAGAATATAAGCACATGCTAATAGAATAAAGGGACAACAAAGCCTTTTTCCTATTACTCTATACAACATGTAACATTCTCAGTAACTGATATAATACAAACAATATTGTCAATGTCGCATATTATCATGGTGAGAAGCAAGTGAGGATCGAATGGCCAAGGTTGGCTTGAGTTCGAACAATTGGGAGGCGAGATGGGCGACACGGAAGGCGACACGGAGGGCGACGCGAGCGCCGGCCCTCCGTCCACGCCGGACGTCCGCTCCACGCCGAGCCTGCGCTCGCGGCCTTCCCTGAGCGGCGGAGGGCTTCGGGGCCGGTTTTGGGAGGCGGAACCATGGCCGTCGGAGGAACCGGACATGCGCAGCGACGAGGAGGTGCGGGAGCTGCCGCCCAGGCCGACGGCGACGCTGGGCGATTTCCTGGCGGTGGCGCAGCACCGACGCTCGCCGAGGTCGGGCGGGGAACGCCGGCCCTTCGCTCCAGGTGGGTGCGGTTCGCGCTTCCGCTCGGGGAGCGGCAGTGCCCGCCCGGTGGCACGGCGGCCGCGGAGCGAGCCATCGCAGCTTCAAGCACGGCCGTGCGATTAGCGGTGGGCATAAAAACCGAAGACCGAAAAGCGAAACCGAAAAGACCGAGACCGAAACCGAAATGACCGAGACCGAAAAAACCGTTAAAAGTTTGGGTAGCAAATTAGAAAAGACCGAAATTAGATCAAAAATTCGGTCATCACTTATAAATAACCCGAATAGACCGAAAGACCGATTTTATTTTATTTTGAGTGAATTACGTACGGAAGCAGCCGGATTTGTGTGCCAGCCCAGCTTATGTGTACATCTAGTCTATAGGCCAACTACTAAACCAAGTATACCATCTAGTCTCTAGTCTCAACAACTGAGTATCCCAGCCCAGCGTACTGTAAATTCTCCCGTGCGCGAGAGACTAGTCGATCGCTTCTCACTTTCCCAGTCCCGGGCGCTGATTCCACTTCTTGCGCCCTATATTTTGGTCTATTTGGTCATGACCGAAGACCGGACCGAATAGACCGAAGACCGAAGAACAGAAAACCGAAAAGACCGAATTTATTACGGGTATCATTTCTGGATGACCGAAATTGTTAAAGACCGAAAAGACCGACCGAACTAACCGAAAAGACCGAACGCCCACCCCTACGTGCGATTCTTCTCCATCGGTAAGAATTCCTGCCCCTGCCAAGCTTCTCACCCCCCGGCCGGTGGCCGTGACTTTGCCCGAAGTACCTGAGACACCGCCGCCGCCGGCGGCGGCGAGGGAGACGGAGGACGACCTAGGGTTCGCCTCAGCCCCCACCTGGGCCGTGCCGCTAGATGGGCCGGCCCTGCTACCCTTTGTGGAGGAGGGCCAGAAGTTGGGCCAGGACGATGTTGTGGGCCTGGGGGCATGCGCATTGCATGCTGGGCTCTAGCCTCTGCCTTTGTGGAGGCCCAGCCCACCCGCGAGCTAGGGTTTGGCCCGGCTGCGATTGCCTTATGGTGGTGGATACCCCGGGGCTGCCGTGACCTTTTGCTAGGTTTCCCTGCTTCCGTCAAAGACGTGCGGCGACGCGGCGCATCGGCGAAATCCATCCACCTCACACCTCCCCTGCCGCCCCACTCCTCGTCCTTTGCGCAGGTCGTGCAGATGGACCGGCCGCGCTCAGCAGGGACGGGCGCCGGGGCGACCAACGGCGCGGGCAACCGTAGGCATCAGGCTGGCCCTAACCGCGGCGGCGCTCACCGCCAACCCCCGGCCGCCAACCTGCCGGCCAACCCGCAGGCCCCCCGCGCTCCTAACCCTCCACCGGTGCAGCCGCACTGGCTCCTCGAAAGAGAGAGGAAGCGCGAGGCTAAGAGGCTCGTGGAGGAGTTAGCCCTGGCCGGTGCTCCGGCACCGGTGGCTGCGGCTCTGCCCGCTGCGGCGCCGGGCGGTGGCCGTGATCTGGCGCGAGCTGCCGGGAAGGCCCCAGTCCCGCCCTCTCGTAGGCCACCACCTGCTCGGCCCTCTTCCTCAACATCGGTCTCGGGCTCGGGTGGTCCGAGCGCTTCCCCGGCGGAATGCTTCAAGTGCGGCCTGACTGGCCACTTCCAGTCGGCCTGCCGCTTCACCCCGGACCACGCCGACCTGCACCTCATGGGGTAGGCCATCCCAGGAGAGGGGTTCTTCTACCTTGACTTCGAGGAGAGCGATTCGGAGCAAGAGGAGGACACCAACGAAGCCATCATCTCCTCTGCGGGACAAGGGCTTCTGATCCCCGCCTTGGAGGCGGAGCTGCGCCATCTGGTGGATGGTTCTTGGGACTGGAGGGTGCGGGAGGTTGCCCCCCTCCAGTTCTCAGTGTGCTTCCCCTCCCGGGACCTCCTCAAGATGAGCGTGCGGAGTGGCAGGCTCTTCCTGCCCCTCAACAATCTGGAGGCTGCCATCCGGCTCGCGGATGCTGATCCGGCGCCGGCTGTGGTCCTTCAAGAGGTATGGGTGATGATCACGGGCCTGCCCAAGCGCATGCGGAAGGTGTCGTGGCTCATGGCTGGGATGCGCATGCTTGGGCGACCCTTGGAGGTGGACACTCGCACCCTCGCCAACTTCCTCCCGGTGCGGATGCGCATGGCATGCCGTAACCCGGCCAAGCTCAACAGGCGTGCCAAAATCTTCCACAAGAACGAGGGGTTCAACGTGGGTGTCCGGGTTGACCAGCCGAGGGCGAGCTCTTCCGCCCCACCACCACCGCAGCCTCCGGCTGACCACGACAGCTCCGAGGAGGACAGCCTCAACGAGGTGTGGAGGCTGGCGAGCGAGAAGGACCAGCAGGCCTACGGGGCTGCGCCGCAGGCCGGTTCGACAAGCACCACGCTCTCCGACGCGGCTGCTGCCGGGGGTCAGCACAAGACCGCCTCGGCCTCGGCCGGTGCCGCCATCGGGGATGGGCCCGTGGTGCCGCTGGTTGGTGACCAGTGCGGCTCCAACTTGAAGGGGCTAGGGCGTGGCCCCCTTCTCTTTCTGTCATCGAGCGCCTGCGGGCGGCCTCGGCCTCCATTGAGATGGTGGTGATGGACGTGGTGCCACCACCTCCTTCACCCCGTGCCGCCGATGCCGACGCTGCCAGCATGCTCTCCCCGGGCTCTCTGGCCTCGGAGGGCTCGCCTTCCCCTGCCATGGTCTGGTCGGGGGCTGTGGAGGCGGAGGTAGAGTCGGAGGCTGAGACGGGCTCGGTAGCGCAGCTAGCGCCGCTACCGGAGGACTTGGAGGTGGCGGATGGCGGCGCGGTCTCCCGCCGCCCACGCTCCAGGCCTATCACAGCTGGACCACCCCGCAAGAGCGCGAGGCTCCACGGTCCGGAGTCTGCCGTGCACTCGGTGGAGCGGGCAGAGCGCCGCGCAGCGGTCAAGAACCTCGAGGAGCCAGGTGCCTCTTGATCTCCTTTCGCCGTGCTCCAGGATTTACCTGATTCTCACCTCGCTGCAGTAGTTCATGACGCGGGTCTAGCTTTTGTGGTAGAATCGGAGGTCCTTTCGCTCATTCGGGCAAAAGAGGCAGCGCAAGCTGCGATCGCTGAAGCGATCTTCCGCCGGGACGCAGCGGTGGCCGAAGCGGCTGCCGCGGTCGCGAGAGAGTCGGACGAGGTGGTTGGGGCCACCAAGGAAGTGGAGGTGGAGCCGTAGGCCACCTCCTCGGCTAAAACCGTGGCCACCCCCACCGCCACTAGGAGGGGAATGACCAAGACTAAGGTGGCAGCCCGTCGTGGACGGAGGAAGCCCTCCGCTGTGTAATGCGCGGAGGCTTCTACAAAATCCAGGGTTTTGGACGATCGGGACGTCGAACCCAGATCAAGGATTTTATTGCCCGAGAGCGGCTGGACTTTGTGGGCCTCCAGGAGACCATAAAATCCAGCTTCACTCCTGCTGAGCTGCAAAGTATTGACCCCGGGGGGCACCTTGCTTGGCATCACACCCCAGCTAATGGACATTCAGGCGGAATGTTGGTGGGAGTCAATGAGGATTCATACGAGGTGCAGAAGTGGAGTAGTGGCTCCTTCTTCATCAGGGCAGATGTCTTACAGCTAGACACATCCAAACACTGGGCGTGCTTGGTAGTCTATGGCCCTGCGGATCACCGTCGCACGGATGAATTCCTGTCGGAATTAGCTACGGCCATTTCGACTTGTCCCCTACCTCTGGTGGTGGGAGGAGATTTCAACCTGATTAGGGGATCAGAGGACAAGAACAACGACAACATCAACTGGCCTCGAGTGCACAAATTCAATGACTTCATTGCGAACCTTGCACTTCGGGAGATTCGTAGGGGTGGATCTCGATACACCTGGACGAATAGACAGTTGAACCCAGTGTGCTCTATGCTGGATTGGGTCTTGATGACGAATGAGTGGGAGGCGCTCTTCCCACTCTGCTCGCTGACGGCGGAGATCATCATAGGCTCGGACCATGCGGCCCTTGTGCTTAGCTCTGGGGAAGAACTAAAGAGACGAAGCTCTCGGTTCTTCTTTGAGAAGGCATGGCTAGAAAGACCAGAGTTTGTGGACCTGGTGCATGAGAAATGGCGGGGGCTCGAGGGACTTGTGGGTACCTCGGGAGATCCCATCACTGACTTGAATAAGATTGCCGCTGGCCTTCGCCAATTCCTAAAAGGCTGGGGGGCCAACATAGGACGGGAGGACAAGGACCTGAAAGCGGATATTCTTACCCAGATTCAGGGCTTAGATGCTCAAGCCGACGCCTCCGGTCTGGATGATGAGGGGTGGGCCCTCAGATACCACCTGGAGGACCAACTCACCCACCTCGCTAAGGTGGAGGAGGAGTACTGGCGGCAAAGGAGCCATGTTCCATGATCAATGGTTTGTACTGTATGCTGCTTGGCGACGAGGGGGAGCCGGGGCTCTTCTCCCTCGCCAATGCCCTCTGGGACATGCAGGGTCGCGTCTCGGAGGAGGAAAATCACGAACTCATGCTTACCTTCTCGAGTGAGGAGATGGACACGGTCCTCAGAAGCATGAAGGTGGATACGGCACCGGGCCCGGATGGCCTGCCGGTGATTTTCTTTAAAAAGTTTTGGCCTCTTGTAAAACCATTGATCATGGAAATTACAAATGGTTTCGCTCTTGGGAGAGTGGACATATCGAGGCTAAACTTTGGGGTCCTCACGGTTATCCCCAAAGTTCCCGGGGCGGAAGACATACGACAGTTTCGACCGATTGCTCTCATAAACGTTATCTTTAAGTTTATCGCTAAAGCAGACGCTCTTCGGTTATCTCCCGTCGCCCACCGCACGATTAGTAGGACCCAATCTGCGTTTATCAAGGGGCGTCACATCCATGAGGGTGTTGTCTCTCTACATGAGATCGTGCACGAAATTAAGTCCAAGAAACTTGGGGGAGTTTTCTTGAAACTGGACTTTGAGAAAGCCTACGACCGTGTGAAGTGGCCTTTCCTACGAGAAGTGCTACTTCGCAAAGGTTTTGACCCAGGATGGGTCCATCGCGCTATGGGGTTGGTCTCGGGGGGCCAAACCGCCATTACCATTAACGGGGAAGTAGATAACTTCTTCCATAATGGTTGGGGGGGTGCGCCAAGGCGACCCTCTCTCACCCTTACTCTTTGACTATGTGGTGGAGGCGCTTGCGGCCATTTTGGACGCGCCAAGAGTGAGGTTATGGTTTTGGGGAGCCCTGACCTTGATCAACAACGGATAGCAAATATGCTAAACTGCAAGTTAGGGGTTTTCCCCTTTACCTACTTGGGTTTACCTATCAGTGACAAAGCGTTGACGGCGGCGGATTGGGGTCCCTTACCGATGAAGGTGGGCAAGCGGGCTGACCCCTGGATGGGAAACATGATGTCAGCAGCTGCTAGGCATACCTTGTCGACACTTGTCTTTCCAGCCTTCCCCTACATGCCATGGGAGTATGCATGTTGGGCGACGACGTCCATGGGGCGATGAACAAACACCGTGCGTGGTTTTTCTGGGGGACTCTCGCACGAGACGCAAATATCACTGGGTTCGGTGGGCTGACATGTGTCTACCCAAAGCCTTGGGGGGCCTAGGGATCATGGACACTAAACTCATGAACAAGTGCCTCATGGCCAAATGGATTTGGAAGCTCTACGCTGGAGAACAAGGTTTGTGGGCTGACATTCTCCGGAACAAGTACCTTAGGGATAAGGACTTATTGGTGGACACCCACACCTATGGTTCACAATTTTGGAAGTCTATCCAGAAAGTAAAAGATGTGTTCCGCTTGGGGCGAAGCACGTTATCGGTAATGGGATCTCCACCAGACTTTGGTTGGATTGGTGGATAGGCTCGGGCCCTCTTTGTGAGAGTTTCCCGGAGATTTTTACCATTACCTCGGATCCGGAGGCCACGATTGTCGAGTCTTTACAGCTAGAGGGATGGGACATCCCTGTAGACACGCGTTTGGGCATGTAGAGAGAACCAATGGGTTAACCTGTTGAGAGTCCTCGAGGACACTCGGTTATCTCCGGCCCCCGACCAACTCATTTGGGCCCTTGAACCTTCGGGGAGGTTCACGGTCAGGTCCTTATACCGCAAGCTGTGCGAGGGAACCCCCGTAGACATTTCTGCGAGATCTGGAGGATTGCGGTCCCCCCAAGATTAAAGTGTTCCTATGGCAACTTATAAGGAAGAGACTGCCGTCCAATGACAACATACGTCATCGGCATGGCCCTTCCACAGGCAGGTGTGCCTTATGTGGGGAGTTTGAGGATACCAACCACATCTTCTTCACATGTCCTCTTGCCAAGTTCATGTGGAGTGCAGTGCGGGAGTTGTTCCAATGCAATTGGAACCCCACCTGCTTCTCGGACGTGTACCGAGAACTGTGTAGACACGCGGGCCAAGCGAAACAAGTTATGTGGACATGTTGCGCAGCTTTAGTCTGGTCTCTTTGGACGACTAGGAACAAGTTTACCATTGAGGGGTCTTCCCCGCCCAACCCGCTGACGGCCTCTATAAACTTTCTATGTATCTACAGGTGTGGAAGCCAGTGGCTAGTGACAGGATCGCGAGACGATGGAGCTGACGATCAGCAGGATCCGTCAGCTCTACACACAGGTTCGGGAGGCCCCAGGCCCCTGAGCCCCGCCATTCCTGCTTGTATCCCCTCTTTTTGGTGGCCTAGTGTGTTTGGTACAGCCTTGTGGGGCTGGTATCACCCCTAGTTTCAGTAGCTATATGTGCTCTCTCCATGTGCTACTTGTGCGCCTAGCGCGTTTCTTTTATTTCGAGCCTGCGTGCTCTAGTTGCCGGTTCACGGCATGTACGAACTCTGTCGGTTGCTTGTGGCTTCATTAATTTAAAGCCGGGCTCATCTTGAGCCTAAGGTCTCAGAAGCAAGTGATAACCGAAAACCCCTTCACAAAAATTATATACCATTTAACAGTCATGCAGTAACTTCTAGTATAATGAAAAAATATTGACAACTACTCAGCACATTAGCATATGTAAGGTAATAAAGAAAGCACATGACGCTAGCAGCAGGAAATATTTGAGTAACCTTCTTGAATCAATGTGAAACAAATTCTTCTCGAATGACTCGTATGTACTTTCCTGAAAAAATGATACCAGATTCTCACTATAAATGTTGTGCACAACTAACATATGTGATAAAGATCTCAAGTTGACATGTAGTAATCAATAATCTCGTAGGTAAGTTTTCGAAGTTAGTCCCATCTAGTGTTCAATCCCAAATCTGGAACCCTGTTGGTGCAACTTATTATGTGCAGTTCATAGATAAATAGCTAGAATATATTATGTGCAGTTCATAGATAAATAGCTAGAAGAGATTAAAGGCTCCAGGCAAGTAAGATTGATAAGAGGTTGCACATGGCAATATTAAGGACAATACCTGGTTATGACATTGCAGTAAGATTGATATGAGGTTGTGCAGATTTGCAATGGACAAATAGGATGCTCCAATCAGTGTTACAAATGTGCTTTGAGAATACCTAGCTATGAATTTCTTCATATACGCTGCAAAATAGTAAGAAGATACAGGAACCTTTATAAAACAAATTCGGACTATATTTCACATAGCTAGTTCTCAGGCTCTTTTTGTCCACAATTAGAGTTCTTTCTTCTGATAGACAGAGTAGGAAGGCCGAAAACTAAGAGTTTGGTATATCAAAGATAAACCGAATCATTGGAGCTTGGTACAACAGCCTCCAAACTCTGAAAGATAATACTGTTAACAGGCATGCAAGTATTATTTTTTATCAGCAATGACACTTTAAGCACATCCCTTCGTTTGTCTGGTATTCTTGTGTGATCTGAACCTCTAAATATTGTTCGACTACGCTTATACTTATCAGTTATTTTTTCAAACAAAGAGATAGGGTGTCTGCTTATATGATAGTTTATGGATGCTTCATCAGGGGATGTCCGCAAACAAAATGGAACTAATTGAGAATAGGTTAATTCAAGTCGGTAGAAGTAGTGGCAGAGCCGAGTACTACCAACTATATAGAATAGAACCTGAACTCGTTGTTGAAAGATACGAAATCCACTTGAAATGTAACTTTTACGCTCATAGATTGGTTGGTAGGACATGACACTAATAATGATTGTTAGCTAAATACTTAAGCTATGAGGTAACACAGATAGACAGAATCCTATGGCATCCGTTATCTAAGGCTGACATTAAGGCACGCAACAATGCTACTTAGTTGCATATCATAGACCCACATCCAGAAAGGCTAGCCATGTTAAAACAAACAATCGGGTGCAGTATTTTTTTGCTATGAGAGAATATGCACTAATGAAGACCAAAGCTGCAATTGGATATAATGACATGAATGTGAAGCTGTAAATTTATGCTTTTCATGAATCAGATATATTACCTTTTGTACACTGAACTGAAGGCCAATGAACCCCCAGTTCGGAATAGAGCAGACCTCTAGCAAAATAAAAGAAGTAATAAAGAATACCATTGTTACTGTTTATACACTGCACAAAAAATTAGTCGCCTAGTATAAGAAAAAAAAATTTCTCAAGAACATGGACTGCCCATGGGGCGTTTCTTGGCATCATCTTGTCGGGGAAGGAGGGCTTGTGCACCTACAACTGGTGATTGAATCTTCTCAGGCTTTACCTGAGAACGAAATAGGATAAGGAAGAGAGACCCATCTTCATCATGGCTGAGCGATTAGTTTGACAAATCCATGAAAGAAAGAAAGAAGAGAAGAGGGAGCGCCTACCTGTCCGGCCACCGCAAAAGAAAGAGGAGAAGCAAGAGGCCCTTCCGACCTTCCGCATCAGACAGCTGCCACCTCTAGGGTTTTGTCCCCTGGAGTGCCGCTGCGTCTGGGAGAGAGGCCGATTCGCCGGTGGATATGGACTCTGTGCCCGCCGCCCCAAGATGAGGGCGCATGCAGAGGCAGCGGGGAAGGGCTAGAGGCGGCGTCGCCGGGACCCACCTCCCATGCCGCGGGGCATCTGCTGCCCCTCCAACTGCTGCGACCCCGCTCGGCCTCCTCTGGTGCTGGAGATGGTCGGCGTCTGCAGGAATCGGAGGTGGGTCGCGGCTCTTCTGCTTGGAACCGGGGGAGCAGAGGATGAGAGGGAATAGCGCACGCAAAGAGGGAAAAGAAATAGCGAGGGCCTATGCGGGGGCGGCGAAAGCCTAGAAAGAATGGTCAAAGGCTGATGTTTTTGTAGGAAAAGTCACAGCGGTATCGAACCGACTTTCATTTCGCCAGCGAATCAACTCGCTACAGCCTACAGGTGGACGCTCTGAGAGGCTAGCAATACTAGGGAGCTTAGTTTTTGGAGGAATGGTACCATCCCAAATCCCCAATCACCGTAAAAGTTCAAAGTATGAACCAGATCTAGTTTGTTACAACACAACCAGATCTAATTTGTTACAACACATTCGACCAAATTAAACATCTGAATTCAAGTCTGAATGAATGTTCACCGCTTAGTCCCTTACAGAATTATTTTTCCGAGGTTGCCCTCGATCGAAATGATCCGCAAATGATACGCATTATTTATAACGAGATAATTAGTCTAAGTCTTAGTGCTTTGCCATGGATAGACCATCTATCTGGTGGTGACGGCGATTTTCATGCCTCCCTCACAGTGCCCGGGGAAGCTGCAGATGAAGAAGGCCTTGCCACTCGAGAGCGCGATCTTGTCGTTGCCTGATGTGAAGGTCTTGGCACTGGCGCCGGCCTTGCACGAGCTGTACCCAGCTTCGTCCACCTCAACGACGTTGTGCATATTCGGATCGTACTTGAACACTGCATCACAAAATATATATGATTCCGTAATGAGGCCATCTGTTCATTACCATATTCCTGCTAATTACTGGTTATAGATCTACGAACTACTCACCGAGCACATCGCCGGCAGAGAAGGCCTTGCCGTTCTCCCAGCCGGCGACGCCGAAGGTCCAGCCCCCGCCCTCGCCGACGGTCCACTCCGTCTGCCCGCAGACGAGGGTCGTCGCGCAGCACAGGGCCAGCATCAGCCCAAGAACAACGGCGCCGATGCCGCCGCTCATGCTTCTTCTCACTGCCATTGCCCTCTCACGGTCCAACGTGTATACTCGTTCTTACCACTACTGAAGCTCGGTCGATCTTGCGATGGTTTGCGTTAGCGAGGAATAGATCTCCCTTAAATAGGTGCCGAATGGGCCAATGTTATCGCGTAATCTTTTGTCATTATTACGGATTGATCTTATTACCCCAATAAACGTGTAATATTTTCTTCCAAATATAGTTACCGGCTTGCGTGGCAGCAAGCAGTAGGTAGGAAAGAAATCTGCATTTGGATTCGCCTGCATTAATTGGCTGCGACATGATAAGAAATCCAGATATGCAAATATCTGTAATTTTTTAGCATTGTGTAATTAGCACCTGGCTGTTTTTAATATGCTAACATGCATATTTCTGTGAATAAAACACATATACGTGAGGTTTTTCAGTTCTCATAACCAGATGGCGCCATGTCCCAAACACAAATGTTATGGCGCATTGTCTCTTAACGCGTTATCATACACAATTGTAAGAGACGACCACTCTAATGCATTATTTTTAAGTGTTGTATATAAGTGAACTTACATTTAATTATTTTAGACTAGTGCGTACTTGTATGTGATTAGGTTAGCAGCCTGTCATTCATATGATTTCGTGCAACACCCTCCTTGACTCGTCTGCACAATCTGAATAATGACACAAGGGGCATCAAACTTGATCCAGCTAATGCACATCAACTTTCATATTATAGTCACTACATCTGTTGTTCATGTTTTTTGTAAACAAAATATTGAACGACATAAATAAACGATGAAGGTCGTTAACATTTATAAAAGAGAAGAACAAAGAATAATAAGCAAGGCAACAAAATAGTAGCGTGCAAAACAATAATAACGAGTTTTCATACTGCTTAGGCAGAAATGCAACGAAAAAACCTTTCCCTTTATTTGGCAGGGCGAAGGCATCTCGCCATTCACAAACCAGACAAACACAACAATAGACATGGAATGCAAACCAGTAAATTAACAAAGACTACAGAACGAGGATGACAAGGCTACCGAGAAATAATAAATGAGATCCAATAAATGATGAAAAATAAGGAAAGTTCAACGAAGACATTAGAAACCTCTTCAAGAATGAAAAGGAAAATTGAATGAACAGTGACGTGTTAACAAATAAATGAAAAGGGAAATAGTAAATGTAGAAAGATGAAAAAGAAAAATAAAACTAACAACTAAAAAAGAATGACAATACAGGTAGAGCAGATAACTGCAAATTTCTGAAATCCAACTAAGAAGGAAGGAATTACAAAAAATCAAAGAAAAGGGACAACAAGAAGTATCAAAATGACCGATGACAAAACAACTAATAATGTGAAGACGGGAAAAAATACTAGCCGACGAGAAAAATATAAAAGCTAGACTAAAGACAAAAGGAAGAAAGAGTGAACAAAGCACTCAAAATAGAGATTGAAGAATGTGACTGAAATGTAATAGCAAGGACTGAGGAACAAGGATAAAGAAATGTCAACGAGGGAATAATAATAATGAAGATATGGTAAGTCCCTACCAAAGAGAATGAACATCATCATAAGGAATGGAAAAAATAAAAGAAATGGCTCTGAGAAGTTAGAAGGGAAGAAGAAAAAAGGAGTAACTAAAAAGAAGAAAACAACAATGGATGACGAACACGGAGAAGAGAAGCAGAATGGATAAAAATGAGATGAACGGAGAAAATAGAGTGAAGAAAGTGAAAATAATAGGACTAACGAAAAATGAAGAAATGATGTTCATAAATAACCATTAGCATTGTAGTTATATTATCACTTGAGAAGTTTTAAATGAATCTTTGGTGGTTTGGAATTTTTTACAACTCATTTGATGGTAAAGAAATAAGAATTTAGAAATGTAAATGCGAGAAACTTCTAGATACATGAGAAGAATCGGTATATTTTGATAAATACTCAACTTGCAAAGGGTAGAATCATCAAGAGGCTTGGTAAATTTGTTGGTAAGTTGTTTGTCTGTCATAACATGTTTGAGAATGATGTATTCCTTGCCTACACTGTCACGAAAGAAGTGGTGAGGAATGTTAATGTGTTTTTATCGGGAATGCCGGAGGGATTGTGGTCTAACTGATTACGCTCTCATAATCATGTAGGAGTGGGTCATGGTTTTTTGATGATGCCACGTCTCATTAAGGATGTTGAGCACAAAATAATCCACTATGGAGTTTTTCCTTGGAAATCTGACACAAATTGTAATGTGTCTTATGTGGGTTTCATATCAACATTTTAACTGGCACAGTCGGAATCTGACACTACAGCAAAAACAGCCTGTAGCGACAGTTTTTGTGTCTTGTAGCCACGGTTTTACCCGTGTCTACGAGGTCTAGCACGGTTTTACCACCCGTCTCATAGGCGTTGCCATAGCCTCCGTCTCAAACACACAGACACGGTTTTGATAACCATGTCTACAACTAGAGACGATTATAGACACGGTCAAATCCGCCTCTACATAGTGGATTTGAATTCGAAGCAAATTCACTTGACATGCCAAGAACCGTCTCTAATTCAGATTCTGCCCGTCTCTAGTTTGAAATGTGAAACGTGATAATAAATATTTAGAGACGTCTATCATGTTCATAGACACGGTCCTGTCGTGTCTAAGCTCAAACAATAGAGACGTTGTTTTTATTTCCATAGACACGGTAGCACCCGTCTCTACTTTATTGTGCTATTATTATTTTTATTTGTTTTGAACCGGTATTGCATCATATCTAGACAAGAAAGTATCCTTATCTATCCATGAATATCAATATACATCATGAAGATCATATGGCACAGATTTAGGAAGAAAAGACAACTTTACTAATATTGTTCATCCAAAGCACAAATCAAATCTGTGGGGTACAATAAATAGTTCTGGAAAGAACGGAACATAACAAATGCAAATCTTGACTACCAGATATGTATTTTCTAACATATATAATGCTAACTAGCTTGATTCGATTTCCAGGTACATATTTTCTAGTCTTCGCTTCCTTCAGGTGACTCTTCAGAAGTTGAAGTCGAATTGCTATGTGACAGTTGAACCCTCTTTCTGCCAGCAACCTATCATTGAGAGCAAAAAACATTTCATTTTTGATTCGTTGAATGTGTAAGAAAATAGGCATTTGCAAGTACGAGCATCAAAATAATTCAGTTTGTACATACCAGCTGCCTTCTAAGCTGTGGTGGTAGGCGCGATAACAGGTCATCTTCCGGGTATTTCTCAGCAAGATAGGACAAGACAAATTTCATAAGATCATGTGAGCTACTAGAGCTAGTTCCAGATTCATCTCTTGACAAAGTGGAAAACCTCCCACCAAAATACTTTGATGGGGTAATTGTTGGACCCATTCCACGGACACGACCAGGGTGGTCCTTTCCAAATACATCATTCATAGCCTTCTCATAGTCTTCTTCAGTAAGTTCATGCCCATCCAATTTTTTTCTCAGCCAATTTCATGTATACCTCGTTCTAAAAAAATCATAATTAGAGCGCAATCAAAATTATAAGAGCAAACAGTTAAAAGTTCATGTATAGGTTATTGGAAATAATAGATAATGTGTAAGTTCATGTACAAGTTGTTTAGAGCTCTACACTGCTGGAGTATTTTCTAAAATCTTGTATGAGACATAGCAATGTTCAATCTGAACCGATAACATATGAAGCATTCAATCAACACAAAAAAATACTAGGATATGCATATTGATTTTTTATTATGTATTAAAAGTACATACAACAATTAACCAAACTCTAGTGTTTTGCAGAAATGCAACCCAACAAGAAACTATGCATAGTTTCTCCGGTACAAAAGAGTCAATACCATTTTTTCCTCTGTTAATGCATTGACATACACGCCATCCTTAGTTTTATGGCATTCATCAAAGAAAGTTGCTCGATCCACCTCCTTTCCAAGAGCATCTTCCTTCAGTATTATAAATGTCAAAGTATGAGAGAAAAGAGTGAAAAGACAAATACAACAAGCAATCGATAATTACCAGTTCCTTCCTCTTCCTAGCAAAACTTTTTCGTCCTAGCGTGTGTGGATACTTAATATTCTTCGAGTTATCTTTATTCTTGTTGCTGATTGCCTGATCATCCATCATAGTACGTGTTAATAGGACATGAGATCAACGGGAAAACTTATTAAGTGACTATTGGAAGGACTAAGATAATTTTACCTTAGCCTCTTCTGAGTACCAATATGAAACAAGTGTATTCCACTGAGTTTCCTCAGCAGTTTCAGGAGCATTTTCCATGACACGCTCCATTGGCAACTCGGCCTTGTAATATTTTTTTCTTCAGCTTTGCCTTGTACTGCCTCCATTTAGTAGCTAACTGGTTGAGAAGCCAATCTTTTGCTTTTGGACCAATTGCAAATTTCCTCTAAAACAGAGAACATAAAGTTGACGGAGTTAAAAATAATATCAGTGCAACCAATTTATTTACCAACATCAAAAGTGTGAGAACTGTACCGTTACTGCAGCTAGCAATCTATTATGATATATCTCTTTAAACATGGCATCATTCCACTTAGGAACATTTAGAGGAGCAAGATGTGGCTTCTTCACTAAGGTTCCTAAGTATGAACCAAGAACTGCAGCAGATTTTGAGATAGGTGCATTGAAGCGGTCAAGTTTGACGATAATTCTAACCCCTTCTGGAAGATTTGAAACATTGGCCAGTTTTGTTGGAGGATCTTCGCCATGGCAGATCCATACCGTGTACCCTTTTAAGAATCCATCACACCTTAGATGTTCACTAACCTCCTTGTAGTTCTTCATTAGACAATTTGCACAATTAACACAAGGACAAAGTACTTTTCCATTGTTTGTCACATCACGGAATGCAAATAGTAGGAATTCGTAAACACCTGTTCTGTATTCAATACTAGTCCTAGGTTTATCAATCCAAGACTTATCCATTATCTATACCACCAACTGAAATGAAAGAGATATATAACATTTGAATTAGAATATAAGTTGGGAATAACTCTACTGGATATTAAAGTAACAATATTCGTATTACGATTATCCTCCAGATAAAATAAAATCGAGGAATACAAAGATACTCTTCAACAGATTATGAGAGCCAATATTCTCTTTTATGTTGATTTGCACGTTTCAACAAGAATGCAAATCCTATTCAGTTTTAATGCATTTTTTTAAAACCCACTTGAATTGATGTATTCCGTCATAAAACAATACTGCTAAACATTGTTGTCGATGGTATTTCAATTAAATAGGCTATAGTAAAGTTACTGAACTAGAAAATAGAAGGTTCTAATAAGAATCCTTTACACGTGTTCTTATACTGAAGGGATTAAAAATATGTGTGTCATGCATGTGCAGACATCCATCTTTCGAAATTTGTATGAACGAAAAAACAACAGGACATTAAACTTACCTAGGTGATGATGGTGCAGACCTGCACAGTCAAAAAAAGATGGTGCAGACCTAGATTCAGAATTGCACGTTCACTCTTGTACTACCAGTTGTGAACAGCACCTACAGAAAAATGCACCAAATTTTGTGAACAAAATAGGTAGACTTCAAAAGTCATTTCAAAAGCCGTGAAGGGTAAGGTGAGACCTTGATGAAGAATAATCAGCTGTGAAACAACCCTTCTATCCTCTCCGCAGCCCCCAAAATTCTAAACCAACGATAGAGAACAAGTATCAAACACTTGGTGAGCACTACCAAATACACTCATGCAGAAATAATTATACAGCATACGAGGAAATCTATGCCAGTCTTTTACCTTCCGTTTCCTTCAAGTTCGGAACTGGGGGGGGGGGGGGGGCAGCGATTGATCCGGGCCAGCTACGGGGATCGGACTCAGGAGAGAATATATGCAGGAGGATCCCAGTTCGTCATGGATGATCTGCTAGAGGTTGAAGATAAATGGTTAATTTCGGCCGTGCTCAGGTCCCGGATCGTCGATGGAGGCACAAGAGGGTTCGCTATCGAGGACCTGTCGGATGCAGAATCGTCCTGGTGCTGCAGCGACCCGGTGGCGCTAAGACGTAGGGGCCTTGATGAGTGGCGGCGTGACGGCCCTGCGGTCGAAGGAACTTGACTGGTGGCGGCGCAAGAGCGGTAGTGGCGAGAGAATAGGGAAGAATGTGCGGGAAGCTCTGGTACGTGGTGCTCGAGATAAAAGACTTCACATCTAGTCTAAGTAGTCATAGTGGGTAACTTAGGCGACATCACACGTTTCAAGACAAATTTGCTTATGTGGCAGGTAGTTAATGAGAAGAGATGCTTGTGGTAACTTAGCTAGTTACTGTAAAATCACACATACCAAGACAAGATGAGTCTATAGTCTAATAAATGAAATCTTACATGACACCACACTTTGGTTACTCCCCACTGTGGAGGTAGTAACATAGGCTAGTAACATGGACATGTTAGAGCATCTCTAAACTGCCCTATATTAGGAGGGCTGTTTTTGGGTATAGGGCACCTGTCTTAGCGTTTTAAGGCACCAAAAAAATTCTGCTTTACCAGCTGCCCCTATAATAGGGCACCTCCTCTCCAGCTGCCCTATTTTAGGGCGGCGCGGCCCGCCCCTCCTCCTCTTTTTTGTGCTATTTGAGAGATATGCAACCATAAAAGTAATAAAATGTTGTACAAATGACACATATAAATTTCAATCCATAGAATATCATAATAGATCCACTCAAACAACACATAGTTCAAACCATAAACATTGTTCACACAAATAACATCATAATTGAAAGCATAGAAGTAGTCGAAACTAGAGAAGAACACATAGTTCATGCATCGTTGCCCTTGTTGGCATCATCGACATTGACCTCTTCGGTAGTTTCATGAGGTGGGTTCGAAGCCGGCGGTGGCACGAACGCGCCATGCCACCACCACCCATGGCACCACCACCACCTCCCAAGCCGGCGCCAACACCACCACCGAAGCCAAGTCCACCTCCCATGCCACCACCACCTCCACCAAAGCCACCACCTCCCATGACAATGAATGCAATGGGTTGTAGAACAAGAATGGTAGCAAATGATGTAACAAACAAGAATGGTGTTCGACAACTTACTCAGTCATCAATATTGGTACCACTTGGGTTAATACGATCCACATTCGCCAAACAAGCCGCCCACTTTTGGCAATCGCGTTGATGATATTCCATCGGTGACGAACCGAACCCTTGTTCCGTTCGATGCCACTCTTGTTGCGAGCAACAAAGTAGTCCCACATCCGCAACCAATATGCTTCCTTGGGTTGCTCCACACCAACGGCCGCGTCAATGCCGACACGCTTGTAAGCTTGGCATATCAAAACATCCTCCGAGGTGGTGTAGTTTGCAGCTCTTCCCCTAGGCATGAACCCCTCTTCATCATTGTCAAGTCCTTCATCAAATTGTTGCTCATACTCTTGTGATGGAGTGTCTTGAGAGCCAACATGTGAATGAGTTTCAACATTCATGTAGTTCAAGAACTCCGTATCATCATTGAGACTACAATGCAATGTCGAACAATCAACAAGTAGCAACATTTGAAGATGAAAGACGAAGCAAAGGGGAAGATTTTACCCCACGGTCAAATCATCGACCACGTTGGATGTGGGCGGCGAGCGGGTCGGCGACGCGACGAAGTCCTCGGCCTCGGGCGGCGGAGGAGGCGGCGGCATCACAGCAGCGTCGGTGGAGGAGGATACGGCCTTCAGCGGCCTTCCTCGGCCGGTGGCAGTCTTTTGCCTCTTGGGAACCGGGGCGGCGCCCGTCGATCCCCTCTTCGCCGCACCGGCCGTGGTGGATCCCTTCTTGCATGCGGCGGACGGATTCACCACCAGGGCGGCCTCCACGGCCGGAGCTGAGGCGCGGAGACGGCGCGGGGGCGGCGAAGACCTGCCGGCGAAGGGGCGGAACCCTAGGGTTTTCCTTGGCGGCAACGGCGGCGCCCGGGGCCGGGGAACGGCCGGAATTGACCGCGGGAGGGGTGCGGAGGTCGGGGACGTCTACGCCGTCTTCGTCCATGGCGCGGCGGAGGATTCGGGGCGAGGCGGGCGCGGCGCGAGGGCGGGAGCGGGTTTCAGCGTGGCGGTTGGTTCGCGCGCGGTGAAAATGAAGGGAAAGGCACGGGGCGCGCGCGGCCCTCTCTGCCCCAGCAGAGGATGAAAATTTGGGGCAGCCCTATAATAGGGCACGTGATAGGGCAGCTGTTGGAGACATGTTTTTGCCCTCCGGTGCCCTATAAAACGGTTTTTAGGGCACGAAGCCTAATATAGGGCAGCTGTTAGAGATGCTCTTACTACTCTATGTTACTCCCCACTGTGAAAGTCTTAACCGCCCAAAACTTTACGCGTCGGGAAATTTCTGTTCGCGCGATTTTTTTATTGACCACGCCAGGAGAATTTGCTCGAGACGACCTCTCTCTGTGTCTTTTCCCGTATGTAGTTTGCTTAAATTCACCATATTTGCGGGAGGCTAATTAAATAGGCAAACATAGATACGGTGCACCGAGCCGTCGAATCTTTTCATAGTTACAGGATAAGTGGCGCTTTGGTGGGGATTATGTTAACACGGGATCAATTGGCCGTCTCTCTCAATGTGTCTATATGCTAGTTTTGTTGTAGTGTGAGTAGCCTCCAAGCTCGAAAGTATCTCCTGGACACCAAAGATTTAAGTTAGGTGTGAAGATCAAAATCACAAGATTATGTAACGGTCGTGAGGTGGCATTCCTTTGGATCCTATCGAAACCTCTTGCATAGACTAAGCACTATGTAAACCCTAGATACACAAACATCAAGCAAAGAACCAATCATATAACGATACACCTCTTGGTCTCACAAGAATTACTTTCAGGTTGAGGATAATGTGTCCGGCCATTGGCATTAATTGGTGTCACCATTTCATTTGCCTTGTCCATACCAAACTTCTTGATGGTGTCCTTAGTGTACTTTGATTGGGGATGAAAGATTTTTCCTCATTTGCTTGAGTTGAAGCCATAGTGAACAAAATATAATGTCTTCCACAGAGTGTTGTCTTAAATCGAGATATATTCATAACCTTAGTAAACATTGTGGAGTTCAATCATGTTGATTAATTCTTAAGGCACCAGTACCATGCTCGAGGAGCTTGTTTTAGTGCGTAAAGTTTCTTGTGAAGTTTAAAGAAATGATTATTGAACTTAATTAGGGTCTTTAATCAGGGAGGTTACTAAAGAAACACTAACCCATGAAGTTTACCATTACTAAAAGTAATTTTAACATCCATTTGGTAAAGAATGAAGTTCTAATGGTTAGCGTAATTAAGCAAGCAATACATGACAGGCCTCAAGACGAACCACGGGTGCATATAAATTTCACTTGTGAGAAGCCCTTGGGAGACGAAAAAAATTCTTCTGCAGACTATCTAATCATTCAAAGTCTGCTTTACAGAACACCCATTTTGTGCCAATGATCATGTTATTTGCATCTAGAGGCTCAACTAATGTCCACAATTGTTTGTGCTCAGATGATGGAGTTCAATAGGGAGGCTATCGCACAATCCAAGTCTCCAAGCTCTTCTTCCGTCTTCGAGGATTCCAAAGAGGAACCAAGTAATGCTCAGAAATATTTAACAATTTAAGACGTGAGCTATTTAGATAAGTTCTTCCGTCATATAACCAAGATATTGTCGACATTCTTTTTTGATCATTGAATGGCACTAAGGCTGACACCTCGGGTATTGACGACGATGAGTGGGCTTTCCGATACCATCTAGAGGATCAGTTGCTACACATTTATAAACTGAAAGAAGAATATTGGCGCCAGCGTGGTAGAATTAGGTGGGCTATCCAGGGGATGCCAACACCGCGTACTTCCACGCGGTGGCAAATGGCAAACGAAGGAGGTGTAACATTTCCTTTTTAGTCACCGAGAATGGCCCTATCTCTGGGAAGGCGGAGTTGCAAAGTCACATCTATTCTTTCTACCGAGAGCTTATGGGAAGCTCCTCGGTTAGGCATTGCGGTCTTGCCACGAACACCTGGAGCAGCCAGCAGCAAGTCTCAGACCAGGAGAATGTTGCCCTCTCCCTCACCTATTCGGAAGAGGAACTTTCCTCCTTGGTGAAGGAGATGAAGACGGACACAGCCCCGGGACCGGATGGGTTCCCGGTCCTCTTTTACAAAAAATGTTGGCCGCTGGTTAAGCATGGGGTGCTTCATATTCTGAACGATTTCATCCTTGGGAGGATTGATATCTCTAGGCTCAACTTTGGGGTGTTGACGCTAATCCCCAAAGTACCCGGGCGGACAAAATCACCCAGTATAGACCGATAGCATTAATCAACGTCATCTTTAAGATCATTTCCAAAGCTTTCGCAACAAGATTGGACCCGATTGCCAACAGAATTATCAGCCCGAACCAAACTGCCTTCATCAAGGGACGCTATATCTTAGACGGCGCGTTAGCTCTCCATGAAATTGTCCACGAACTCAAAAGTAAGAAGCTTGGGGGCATCTTACTGAAATTGGACTTCGAAAAAGCGTATGACCGTGTGAATTGGGACTTCATGGTGGAAGTTCTTAGAAGAAAAGGCTTTGACGCTGGGGTGATTCATAGAATTCACCAACTTGTTGCCCGGGGGCAAACTGCTATCTCGATTAACGGAGAAATGGGTCCGTTCTTCCGGAACAAGAGGGGAGTGCGTCAAGGGGACCCACTGTCACCTCTGTTGTTCAACTTCATTGCCGAAGGCCTCTCAGCAATCCTTTCAGCTGCTAATAGGGCAGGCCACATTTCTGGGGTAGTTCCTCATCTATACCCGGGGGGGGGGGGGATAACGCATTTCCAATATGCCGATGACACAATCACCCTCATTCAGAATAGCGAGCTGGGGGTCGCAAACCTCAAATTCTTACTCATGTGCTTTGAGAACATGTCTGGGCTTAAAATCAACTATCACAAAAGCGAAGTCTTCGTGCTGGGAGAGCAGGAGCACAGTGCTACCATTGCCAACCAACTGAATTGCAAACTGGGAACTTTTCCTTTTGTCTATTTGGGTCTGCCCATTTCGGACAAGAAGCTTTCAGTAGAACAATGGTTCTTTTTGGTTCAAAAACTTGCAGCTAGAGTGGAACCCTGGATTGGAAGGTTCCTCTCCTCGGTGGCCGCTTGATCTTATCCAACTCTTGTCTAGCTAGCTTACCCACGTACGCCATGGGACTGTTCCTCCTCCAGGAAGGGGTGCATGAACAATTCGATTCGCACCGTGGCCGATTCTTTTGGGAAGGGACCGGGCCAAATCGAAAATATCACATGTTGAACTGGCCCGCAGTGTGTCGACCGAAGGAATGTGGTGGTCTCGGCATCACCAACTCGAGACACATGAACAAGGCTCTGCTCCTTAAGTGGATTTGGAAATTGTATCAGATGGATGATTCCATCTGGGCGGTCATTATCAGGTCAAAATACACCATGAACGGAGATATCTTTTCCAGTTCGAGCAGTGGGGGCTCGCAATTCTGGAAAAGCCTACACAAGATCAAACACCTGTTTAAGTTAGGTGCTAGATTCAAGGTTGGTAACGGGCACAAGGTGATGTTTTGGACTGCTTGGTGGTGGGGAGTAGGCCCTTTGAGTGCCCAATTCCCTACCCTGTTTAACATCTGTGAGGACCCGCTGATCTCGGTGGCCCAGGCTGCTGCGGGGGGCTGTCGGTTTAGACGAACATTGGATTTGGCAGGGGCCAACCAATGGGCTAGTCTAGCAGAAATTATTGATGACATTGCGCTGTCTGAGGAGCATGACACGGTGTCTTGGACTCTCGACCAAGCGGGAGTGTACTCGGTGAACTCCATGTATAAGAAGTTGGCCCAAGGGGCGACGGTTGCACATTTCAAGGATATGTGGAAAGCGAAGCTACCCCTACAAATAAAAATCTTCACCTGGCAGTTAATTATTGATCGCCTCCCCTCTGGTCTGCAGCTTGCTACTAGAAGGGGCCCTTCGGATGGTAATTGTGTTCTTTGTGGGGCAGCAGAAGACGCGAACCATATCTTCTTTGCTTGCTCCCTAGCTAGGTTTTCTTGGAGTGTGTTGCGCCGAGCTCTGGGGAGGGTTTGGTGTCCCTCCAACTTTGCCAATTCTTCTCTATTCTCTCGAATCTCGACAAGGCTGAGAGGCGTCTAACGTGGGTGTTGTTCGCTGCCCAGTCTTGGGCGCTTTGGCAAGTGCGCAATAAGAGTGCGATTGAGGCTAAATTCATCAAACAGCCGGCTGACATTATTTATAAAACCATCATCTTCTTGCAGACATGGAGCGCCGCCCTAAAGCCGCAGGACGTGGAGGGCGCAAGGCTGATCTCTAGCGAGCTGAGGAAGACCCATGCCGAGTTCTTACCAAGCACCTCTTAGCTCGTTTCTCCTGGTAGTTTGTTGTAGTTCGCTGCTTTTTCCCTTGGCTAAGCCGTATGCCGCAGCATTATCTTTCTTGTTGGCTAAGCTGTATGCCGCAGCATGTTGCTTTACTTTGGCTAAGCTATATGCCGCAGCGATGTAATAACTCTGTGAACCTCTAGCTTTGTTAATTCAAAGTTGGGCATTAGCCTTTTATCTAAAAATGGTGCAATTCTTGTTTTGGAGGAATTGGTTGTTGTACTTCCTTTTCTTGGATGATCGATAGATGGTGGGGTGCTTCTTCCAGTTGTGGTGCTAGACCTTGATTCCAGTAGGCCACTTGAGTTGATAAAATACTCTCCTTAATTTACCTCCATCTGCTTGATTTCTCCGATGCTCATTTCTTTGATGGTTTCAGATGGCTCCTTTTGATCTACATCACTGTGTAATTTCTAAGCTTGGAAGTTGATAGTTTCATAAAATTCACATCTTAATATCTTCAATTTTCCTAGACAAGTTATTAAAAACACGTTAAGTGTTGGAATTTGAACCATAATCGAGAAAATCTATCATGACCCTCAGGAGAAAAATTATTGCAATGATTCTAATCCAAGATATCATTTACAACTAAAGACGTGAAAGCCAAATCATGGCTTCTTACCGGCGAGATGCTCATACAACATCTTCTCGAGGAGCTTGTCAGGACCACAAGCGGGCCCCACCCGCATGACCTCCTCGAACACCGCCTCGGGTACGTCTTCACCTATAAATTGCATTTAACCCTAAAAAGTTAGGGACGGGTAAATATTTTGCAAAAAGAGATACCGAACCGCCACCGTTGCAGAAACCCTAGTTCTGCATTCTGGAGTCCTATTCTGGAACCCTGCCGGAGGGGGAAATAATTGATGGACGCGTCTACACCACCATTGCTCCCTCCATGACGATGTGTGAGTATTTCATCCTTGGATTACGGGTCCATATCAGTGGCTAGATGGCGATCTCTTCCCCTTGTGCTTCAATACGATGGTCTCGTGAGTTGCCTTACATTATCAAGATTCATATGACGTAATTGCTAGTTGTTTGATGGGATATGATGAATTTTGATGTTATGATCAGATTGTGCGTGATATATATATAATCATAATTACTTTATTTACGTTCCTACATGATCTCCGATTTATATGATTGTTTTGGCCAAGTAGTTGTTTTAAGTATCTAAGAGGAGTATATGTTCGATTGTCGCTCATTCCTCGTTCATACCTGGGCTCGAGTTGACAGAAACGACTAAGGGTAACGATGTGATGTTGCTACTAAGGTTAAAACAACGGTGTTTATTTCTACTTATTGATAATAAATGTTGCTTCCATCATGTATTGAGTTTAATGCAATACTCTGTTGTTACAACTTAAAGTGGAATATTAGTTATAAATGCGGTGTCGATCCGCGGTCTATATATGATCACGTGATGCCTACATAAATATTTGCCTTCGACATTTTTCATAATGCCATGATCAAATTCTGTGAGTTGACTAGCTTCAATTTGTTTACCTAATAATGTTTTCTATTTAAGGAGAGACACCAGTATTAAACTATGGCCCACGATTCATCTTTTTACGTTGTTTACAACCTCGTTTACTAACTTTTTACCATTGCTAGCTCGCTGATCCGTTTTACTTTTGTATTATTTACTATTATCTTCCACACTATATGTTTAATCCTTTGTTTTTAGCAAGACGGGAAGTTTGACAACCTTTCTGGAACGTTGGGGACAAAGAGATTTGTGTTTTATGCGTAGTAAACTTCAAACTTTGCTAAGCTTTGATGTCCTACTGGTTCGATAAACCATGATTCTTCACTGACGGAATTTTGTTGTTGCCCTACATCATACCTTCCACTGGGTTCTCAACAGTCAGCAGATATCCACTGGAGAAGCTCGAGAGCTCATGTTTTCGTGATGATATTCCTTTTCCATCAAAACTGTAGGAAAGACCCTAAATTATTGTTTTCTATATTAAAGTAGAGACAAGCTATACATAATAGATATACAAAAAGGACTAGAAGCCCTAAAAAGGAAAGAAGAAGAATAACTATCATATAATTTGATCAACTGATACCCACAAACACAGTGGGTCCTTTCAGTCTTGGTTTGGAAGTATTCGTCCCTAATTTTTATTTCACATGATGGCAGCGAGAGGATATTGATAAGGCTTTAGCAATTGAGGCGTCAACCATGAACACGTTGCATATAACATAACTTTGTAGATTATTGATAAGTAGCAAAAAATTAAATAAGTAGAAGAAACAATGTAAATAAAACAACAACAAATATTTAGTAGTGTACCAGAAAGTAACAGATATGAAACTGGCAGTGATGAAAATGTAGGCATGGGGGTGCTCAACGGGATGTTGCATGGATGAACCTAATCTCATCATGATGATGAAACAAAAATCATGGTCTAGCATATGAGTTCTAGTTTAAAAGGAAACTGAGGGCATGTGTTCCGAAGATCAACGGGTCATCCATAGAGAACCCAATAATCCTATTATCCCATACCCTCATCTATTATATACTAAAGGTACATGATGGGCTCACCAGAAAATAGAGAAATAGGCTAGAAAATCCCACAATAATCAGAAACATCTGACCGTTTATTTGATAGACTGAAAATATATAACCGTTAGATTATGTCTTCCGCAAAAAAAAAAACAGAAGTGAAAATTACCCACCGTTGCCATTATAATAAAAAACGTTTCATGGGTTTTCAATTAAACTAGGTTTTACATCCGTCATCCGTACCATATGAGATAAGAAGAACTCATTGCGCCGCCGGCTGCCGGCCACGCACGGCGCACACGCAGCTCGCCAGCTCTTTAAGATTGAGACAGCCAAGAAATACTAGGTACGATCGATCTTCAAGGTTTATGGGAAGATCAATTAATGGAGAGGAGGAGCCAGTACCGATCAAGACAACACGCACCAATTCAGATCAGAGAAACCGGCAGCCGGTCAAGACTCAAGAGCAACTAGATCGGTAAGCTTGATGAAAGCTGCTGACCGCCTTGCATGCATGGACCCTGATGCGTTCCAATCCCATATATAGTTTCCAGCAATGATTCAGCCGCAGCTACAAACTCCTGCTCCCAGGCCCCCAGGCGGCGGCCAACGTCAAGCACGGAGCGCTGGCCAGCGAACCATGCTCTGAGCTTACCCAGTTCTCCACGTACCAGCGAAACATGCTCTGATTGGTAAGGCTGCTATTTGCATGCACCATGCAAGATGGATCGATCCATTGGATTAAACAAATTGCCTCATGCGCACAACCTAACAGCCAATGCCATGTGAGGTAATAGCTCGATCCTGAGCTTTCCTTTGACTGCGCTTCATCAATTAATTAATTTTTTACGCATCCTTCAACCAGCTGTACAGATTTTTACCAGCTATTTTAGTATATATTTAACGGTATGTAGGCTGCAAGTTCCTTCTGGCATCGAGTCTCTGCAGCAGGTCAATCAAACAAATAAACCACCCTAAATTACACTCGCTCGGTGCAGTACTGCAAGGTACTCTGGATAGTGCATAGCATGGGATTGCGGAAGCAGGAACCGACGATATCAAATCTGGCGACCCGGGTTAGTTGGCTGACTCAAATACGCAAATCCTCTCACAATTGCGGCACAAATTTTTAGCATTACCTGGCAATCGATTCTCTTCTGACTGTTTTCTACTTGCAGATCGGTTGCCAATTGAACAAAGCAATTGTTTTTAATCTGCAGGTCCCCAATTTCTGTGGTGTATGTCTCAAGATGGTACTTTCTTTGCTATCTCTTAGAGCCTGATAATTTCTATTTCTTGGCTAAGATAATTCTATTTTTTTCGGATGTATCTATAAATGCTAGCCTGATAATTTTCATGGTTCAGTTTGTGCTTTTACAAATTATCCCATACTTATTTCAGTTCACAACTATATCTGTACGTAAAGTTATTTCTAGCAGACCTAATTAACATGGAGGACCTCAAAGGATTAAAGGAGATAAATAACGATATTCCCACATGTGATATTTTCCTAATCGAGTCCATCAATCCTCAGGTAACATATTTCTACTACAAAATTGTAGTGATATCAACCTTTTTTTGAGTTTCCTTGGATATGATTTGTGCTACAAATTATTTATGGTAGTACTCATGCATGGTCATCCCCCTTTTCTCTACAGAGTTCTGTCCAAGTCTGCATAATAAATTCGCAGGGATACAGAAAATAGAGAAACAAAGGGGCATGTTAGAATGGAGCAAGCTCATGCAACTCAATAGAGCATTCATGTGAGAGAAAACCGCTTTATGTTGATCCCCGGGTGTATTTCACATATCATGGTGGCTGCATGTCATATATTTTGTTGTAACCAACTATGTGCATGTAAGTCACAGCCTGGAGCATCTCGAAAGACCTAAAGGCGGTGATTAATCATCTCATATTCCACAAGATAAAATTGGGCCGCTATATGAATTTTTATATTATTAAATCAAGTGAATTTCACGTGGTAAAGATATAAAAGAGGTATGTTCTCTACTGAGCTGTCACAATGTTTTGTCGCATAGAGCTGTTGTGGCTTCATTGTGTCGGGCTTTCAAAAAAAAATTGTTTTATGCAATGCATGATGAATAACAAATGTTTTGCATGCACAGATTTGAAAAACGATATTCATGGATAATGAATAGTTTTCTTTTAGAAATACAAGATTTGCAATACTTTTGTGGACATATATATCTCAGATCGATTACATGGACTATGTTAAATCTAAGTGTCTTAGTTATACAAGTTAATGTCTATTATAAAAAGTGAAACATGTTAGTTTGGCGAGGCCACTTATCAAAATAAAAGATGCGTTAATTTTTGGCAGCAACTCAGTGGAGGGGTACATTGTATTCAAATATTGGACATCTTATGTTGTTGCCGAGTAGACGTTTTGTTATGAAGCTACATGACGACTTGATATAAAAACAATCGTACTGTACTGGAGAAGTCCACATGGCACATTAATTAGTATTCCCTGGTTGTTATATTGATATTCAGCATGTTTCAGATCAGTACATCCAGGTATTGCCACCTCTACCTCCCTGTGGGTCTTGCAGAAACCATAAAGCAACTTCCTCGACCAGAAGAGTTCAAGCCTGTATATATCTTTAGCACTGCCGCTGACATGGTCATTTGGATTTAGCACACAACTTTTCTTGATATCCGTGTTTGGGTGGATAATACTAATGCTCGACATATATTGTATAGTATTTTCTGCATGCCCGCAAATATAAGAGGAATCACGTTTTTTAAACTTCCAATTTTACCCCTATGTGTTATGAGATTTTACCCACCCTGCCATCGGTAAGTGACGAAAAACGGTTCATGGCCCGTATCATTAGGATTGCAAGTGGGCATGGGACTTTCCACCGATCCCGCCTCCCATCCCCTTCCTCTGGCCATGGACGGCCTGATCGCCTTCTCCACGCCGCCGGCGCCGCTGGATCCTCGTCGCCGCCGGACCTTGCGTGCGGAGGCGACGGAGCAGGGGTTGCGTTCAGGGAAAACGGTCGCCGACTCCGATCTGGAGAACGGTGGTTGCGTCGGTGCGTCTCCAGTCGGCCGCGTGCGGCTTGGAGATGCCGTGCGTGGGGCGAGCTCCTCTGCTGGCAGCTCTACTCTTCGTCCTTGGGCACGGTCCGGCGAGCAGGGTGTCCGGATCCAACGCACGGCCGGCGGCGTGGAGGGGTGGTTGCATCGTGGATTCCGCCGGCGGCCGATGGATCCTCGTTCATCTCTCGCCGGCGAGACTTAACCGCCGATGTTAGGTGCCGGGTTCCTGCACTGGGTGCTCCGGCCATGCGCCTCGTCCGCCGCCGCCAGGGCCGGCCAGCGCGGCAGCGCCGTCCCTCGGAGGACTTCGGCCGGACGCGAATTCGGCCGGCGGCGGCGTTCGGCCCGCGGCTGGGCAAGCTGCTGCGCGGCGGCCTTGGCGATATCAGCGCGGCATCTGCTGCCTTTTCTCCACGCACGCTGGGCTGCTTCAATCCCGCCGGCCGCCGCAGTCACGGATCAGAGATTCAGAGCTACTACCAATCAAGTGGTCTTAAATGGCTGGATAAAATTGCAGATAAACAACTATCTGAATTTAGGTAAAGCTCTCTGCTGAAAATGACGTGCCTATACGGAATTGTGAATTTCTTATTGTCACTAATGCACTTGCTTGTTGTCAGGTTTGTTAACGACAGCAAGCCCGTTTCGGTTTACTCAGATCAGGCGGCGGGTGATGCGTTCCGTGTTCTTTCAGAGGAGAAGACAGGAGTTGCAGTTATCGACAGAAAAACTCGGTGTTTAACTGGAATGATTCAGCGCGGTGATGTGTACCTGCTGTTGGATGATAGCTCCTTATTTAGCAAAAGAAAGCAAGTTTTCTTCTCTCTATTGTCTCACTACACGCAAATTCAAGAGTCAAGATAACCGCTGCTAACGAACAAAAATACCTGTTTATTAGGACCCTGAGTGCTGAAGAATTCGTGAACCTGAAGAACAGGAATGACAAGGGCAGCACAGAGCACTCATCAGCATCCGAGGGGCAGAGCATCCTCAGCCTAAGAAGCAGACGGCAGGAAAGAGCAGGCCTATCAGTAACGAACCGGAAGTCTGACACCCTGAAGCAAGCAATGGAGAATCTAGCAGCTTCAGAAAGCAGCTGCAGCTTCATCGTCGACGAGGACGGGCATGTGGAAGGAGTGGTGACGACAAGAGACATCATCTCCGTCTTCTCCCCACCATGCATGGACTCGAGGATCGACGGGGGCACCTTCTTCTCGGCTGCGCTTGAGCAGGCTGGAAGCCGCTGTTCCTCCCACTATATTGAAAAGGCTGCTGGGGGAGGACGAGTTTAAACGTTGGGAAGCATTGCTTCTTCAGAGAACTCTTGATGCAATGGTTGATGTAGTTTATTGTCCGAGATGTCAAACTGCTTGCTTGGAAGATGCAGGTGATGAGGCTGTGTGTCCAAGTTGTTTATTCAGCTTCTGCACACTTTGTAGAGAGCGCCGTCATGTTGGGGTCCAATGTATATCTCCAGAAGAAAGACTTAATATTTTGGAGGTAGGAGGACTGCATCTCACACTTTTGCAATTTGTTTAATTACATCCAAACAGTACAAGAAAATGTATTGCTATTAGGTCACTTACCTCATGGTCTCGGCGGGCCAAGGGGGGGGGGGGGGGGGGGGGGGGGAGGCAGTGGTGCGTCGGGACCTCTGCTACCTCGCCGGAGACGGCGTTGATCCTCCTTCATGGTCGACACGGTGCGAGGAGGCGCGTGGGAGGGAGACCGGCGAGGCGGTGGTGCGTCGAGACCTCTCCTACCTTGCCGGCAAGGATACCATGTCGAAGTGTTTTATTTAGCAATGGCAATCCTCGTAATTATAATCAAAACGAAAAGGTGTGTTGAGTTGTTAAACATTGGAGCGATCTGAATCGTTCATCAAATATCGAACTGCTTAGATTTAATGTATCAACACAAGTTTATTCTTTTAATAGCAGTATAGATAAAGTCATCCGTAGCGACAACAACCTAGCATAGCTGTCATCCCATCATAGCCCGTACGTGATAAAAAAAAAGTTCCTGGGAGAAGTGGGTAGTGGGGCAACGGGATAAATAGATCATCAGCCTGGGTGGGACGGGATAAAGAAGTACACATTGCAAATTGGTTTCATCCGTCGTTTGGTCATTAATCCAACCGCAAATAGAAAAGATGCTAGATCGCTAAACATCATGTGATCGATCGGTCACCCAATCCCGCATAGAACTAGGCCATCTCCCGGAACATGCATCGTCGGTCGTCCGCAGCAGACAACGCCGTGATAGCTTGAACATGTTCGAGGCCGCAAACCTTGGTGGCCGCCAGCGAACGGTGGTTTGAGGTGGCGAGCCTGGCGGACGACGAGGCGTTGTTCGTCTGCGCATATGGCCCGAGGGCCCCGCATACGGCGACTGGCTACGTTGGTGACATGCGAAGAAACCGCATCTAATTCGCCATCTGCGCTTGGAGATCGACAACAAACTAGCCAGGTTGGCCATCTAGGACATGAACAACAAGACCATCTTTGACATTGGTACGTCACGCGGTTCATTCGTCGAGGACTACAAACCCATGAGGTAATGGTTTTTCCGTCCAGTGTATGAATCATTTTTTCATCAGCCCGTAGCAACGCACGGGCATTTTGCTAGTATTGTATAGTATTTTCTGCATGCCCGCAAATAAGAGGAATCACCTTTGGCCAACATGAAGAAATATTTTAGTACTGTAAAAGTATGCATGCACATGATCTTTTGCTGCATGACATGTTCGGACACTAAACAGAACGAATGAGGTAACTATGTTGTACTATAGTTATTAGTTCAGTGTAATTTTATGTCAAATCAATATGATATTTTATCTGGCTAATGAAACTATCGTAGGTTAAACAAGAATGGAAATTAATTAATAGCTGTTAAGCTATCAATGGACATAAATGTGTTCTAACATTCAATATATATTTGCGAAAGACTTGCACGATGTATGCAAGCGTTGTTTTTTGGGTTCTTTAGCAGGTATGCTTGCTACTGATGGTTCTTATTCGACTCCCGAGGCATGTTTTCTGAAGACACGGCCAAACATATTTGCACACTTTTTTATATATTCCTATGTGTTTGATTTCCTTTCTCTGGCTATTGAATTTGGAAATGCCCCATAGAATAAATAATACTCCTACATATTTAAAACAAGCCAATTCTTAGGGGAAAAGAAAGGGATACTAGAAAAAAATCATTGGTTTTACATAGTTTGTAACATAATAGATTATATGGTTACTACGAATGGAATATTCACAAATTAAATTTCAACAAGATTCCCGAGCATATATTGAGTACTCTTTCCAATGTTCAAAGCAACAACTTTAAAGGACCTGGAGATCGAGTTGTACACAACTAAAAAAAAAATATTATTCTTAGTCACATAATATGACTATTTGTGTAACCATTAGAGTAAATTTCAAACACTTTAAAGATGGTGCCCTCGCATTTGCGAGGGCCACTGTGCTAGTTTCTCTAAAGGCATAAACAAACTACAGGTAATCAAGGATGTCATTTCCTAAACATCTGGATGAACGCATTAACACTATGCACAAGGGTAATTCTCAAATTACACCCCTTCCCCCATTAATATCCCAGTCTGTTTAGCTTATGGGGTCACAGTTTTGGACTATACCACGTGAGATTACAAGAAAGAAACAACCAAAACTCAAATATACAAATAAACTTATAAAATTCAGATTAGAGTTCATGTCAATCGAGCCCTGGTAAAAACTATAACAAATAGAAAAGTTGCATGACAATAAATAAGAATATAATCAAACTAAGGACCACAAAACCTAATGGTAATACGTTATTACATGATTGTATTCATCCAATTCACATGAATCTCATGTGCCTGTTGGGCCATGACGGAAGTAACTGGAAGCAAAAACTTTTCTACCGCAACATGCACACAAGATCTGGCTCGGAGATATGCTAATGATGCTTACCACTAGACACGCTGTTGCAGAACTTGATGGCGTCACTCGAGGCAGCGTAGTCCTCACCATCCCATGAACAGCTCTGGCTCCAGCTCTTCTGGCTCCAGCGAACTTGCGGCGATACTCCGTTTGGCTGAATATATCTTGAGCGACCATTAGTACCGTGTACACCTAGTAGTCATAAGATCCATTTGATTTGGCGGAGAAGAAATACACAAAACTGAATCCAATGGATAGCCCATATTAATAACCTGCAAACCGCGAAAGTTTCTTGTTCTATTAAAATAAGGTTATTTCGATAATTCCATATTGACCAACATGAAGCTGAAACTCCAATACGAATGCGAGCCTTTATATTTTTGTCAATCCCATTCAGCCAATTACTAAACATATTAGTGATACTGGTTAGTGGGGAAATATTATAAATACTACAGACAAAATGCCATACAATTTCATAAAAGGACAAGAGATGAACACGTGTTTTACAGTCTCTTCTAAACCATAAAAAGAGTACCTTATGCACCCTTGCCACTTTCCTTTAGTAAGATTATCTTTCGTGAGTAAGACTTTTCTATCAAGCAAACTCATTTTTTAATCCTAAGCAGTATTTTTAGTTTTCAAGGTATTTGTGAAAATCTCCAGTGTGTTCATTCATCGAATTTTCTTACATCCAGTTAACACATAACACACCATTACTTGTGAGGTTCCATACAAAATGGCAGGTATATCCATTATAATGTACTGCCATTAATTGGTGGCATAAATGTGACCACAAATCTAATTAATTATCCCCGATTAGTGCCATTCTAAAACTCAAATTGAGTGGAAGAGAACTAGATGACACATCATGAACATAAATATTTTTCCGTTGTGCAATGTTATATAGCGATGGATATTAACATTGCAATGGAGTATAACCTAACCAAGCAGAAATTCACTTTGTCTCCGATGTGCATATGCATCCTATAAAAAAAGATATTTTGGTCCAAAAATTCCGAAATAAATGAGGACATACATCCCCATGGTGCGCACGTAAAGTTTCGGGAGAGACCAATATTTCGGGTGGCTTGGGTAAGAAAAGACAAAATATGTCTTGTGAAAAGACTTATTTTAGCACCAAAATTGTCTGTTTTATATAAGACACAAAAAATTCGGTTTTTCGTGAAACAACTTTATGAGCACATAGGATGCAAAGATATACGTGCGAACATTTTTTTATGATTTTTTTGTATTTCAAAATACGTTTAAAATGTGTTTTAAATAAAAGGTGCATATGCACCCGGTAGCCAAAACACTACTCCCCCCAACCAAGTATTCTCTCAAAACCTAGTGATATTACCGTATCCATGTTTGATTAAAAACCTCATACTTAACCTCGTAGTCCTTTCTAAAATGGAGAGTCCGTTGATTTGGTCTCAATCTGCGCCAACGTCTTATTGTAAAGGTAATTGTTGTGCAGCAATTCTTCCCGCACATCTTTCTTATTTAACAATTAAACAACAACATTTGTTTTCAATTCAGTTACATCACACCGGTCCTTCGGTCTACAATTGTATTTTGTTAACTGATATTTATGTTCATTCTCATCAGTTTGCAAAAAACAACGAGATTTACAAAAGTCGAGTCTTTTTCTCAACCCTTTGGGTATTTAAGAAACGATAGTATAAACATGGGTAGACTTACTAGAATAAAACGATCTCCACATATAAGAGCATCTTACCCTTCCAGGAGCCAATTTTCTCTTCGAAACTTCTTCAGCAGCCAAATTCCTCTTCGAAACGACTTTCTACCCGAGATGCTGAAGCCAATCTAAGGGTCTCTTTGGGATTGTAAGATGGTCACAGAAATTTAATAGGATTTGAATTATAATTTTTTCTATAAAGCCTTTCGAACCATATAGTTAAAGTTACCAGATTTCTCCCATTTCATAATATGATTCTAATATGAGTTTAGACCACATTTGCATTTTCCTTGAATAGTTCAATGCGCTTTCACTGTATCTCTCTCTACACTCTAATCAATCCTCAACAAAACCGCGTTTATTTAACAATCCTAATTTGTTCTCCTGCTCTACTGTGGGGGGTCTCCCCCTTCTGGAAAGGTGTCCTCTGGGCGGCTAACGCTGCTAAGATGGGATATCGGTGGAAAATAGGTAATGGTAGGAAGATTAAGTTTTGGGAGGACATGTGGTTTGGGGACTCTAGTCTCGCAATCCAATATTGGGATGTTTACATTCTGGCTAATGAACAGAATATTACCATTTCTGATGCATGGGATGGTGTTCAGCTCAAACTTTCTTTTAAATGTTTTGATGAACGCCATGTTACAGTAGTATGACATTGTTTCTATTGCTAATTCTATCTCTTTATCTTGGGAGGAAGATGCTATTTTATGGAGACTAGAATCAAAAGGAGTTTACTCTGTTAGCTCCTTTTATGCAGTGGTGAACTTTAGGGGGGTTGTGCCCACTTTTGTTCAAGCTATTTGGAAAGTTAAAATTCCTCCTAAAATACACTTCTTTCTATGGCTTGTGTCTCACAACAAGATTCTCACTTGTAACATCCCAAATTTTGGAACTAAGAAAAACTTAGTTTTACAAGACCCAAAATTCAGAACCAACAAAAACTTTTTGAAATGTTTCACTGATGATTATGTTTTCCTTCCTGTTGCTATGTTGAACCTAGTGTGACTTGTTGTTTAAATTGTTTGACTAGTAAAAGTAAGACACAACCATATAAAAATATATTTAACTTGGTGATCATGTCATGACAAGAAAAATATTCCATGTATCTTTTCCATTCTTATTTTGGCCAACTCCATTTCAAATGATACTTGGTTTGTCAACAACCAAAATCAATGCCCATTATTTGAGAAAGTAAAAGTATTTCCAAAAACTATGTGTTCCTATATGCTATCTCCTATCTATCTTTTAAAACTTGATATTTTGGCATCTGTATGCAACTCCCATTTTATAAGCTTTGATTATCATTACATTTTAAAAAGAACACAGTGGGAAATATATTACCCCACATATTTTGTCTTGCTCAAAACCCTTTTCAAAAATACAAAGGTGGAGTTGAGATAGTTTTAAACATCATCTTGTCATAATGAAGTATGATCATTCTTACAAGATAGTATGGTTAATCATGTAAATGGTGGTGTGATTAATTCTTGCGGTTTGAATTGTGTGGACTTGATTGTGATGTGGATCTTGTGGTGTTTGTTGCTTGTGAGGATAATTCCTCAGCTATGCCTAGCACTAAAGTAAAACACACTGATCACAATGGTGGAGTGTGACTTGAAAACAAAACAAGACCCCTATGATTACTTACACCTCAAATTAAAATTCTTGATTAAAAGAAATGATCTTATTTAAATTCCCTCTCTACCTAATTCTCTAGTTTGATATAACAATTACTTTATCTTATAAAATCCAGGAATGAGATGATAACCATCTCATCATCATGTTACTCTCTCCCCAAAATATCTAATCTCCAATTACAAAGATATTTCCATTTGTCAAATTGGTTTTATCCAAAAATAATATATTCAAACCCTATGAACCAATGTGGTTCAAAACATTTTATTTTCAAAAGACAATTTTTGGGAGCTTCTACATGTATATGGGAGGCTACATGAATTTTCTCAGAATTTTTAAAAATGTTTAGGTACCCCAAATAAATTCCCTAAAGGCTACTGGTTTAAAAGGAAATAAAAGAAAATCTGGAAAGGACCTAGTTGTGAGAGGGAAAAGTTCTGCCAGGGGGTTTTCGGTAATTTTGCCGTCTTCTCCTGTAGCAGCCCGTGGCCGACGATGCCGTTGTCGTCCTCCCGTCGCTCGCCCGCCAGGCCCCCCTCCCGCGCGTCTCCTGTTGCTCGATGAGGAAGATAAGGAGGCCCCCCGGCTCTCCTCTGCTTCCTCTCCTTCGCTCGCTTGCCCTCTCCTCTCTCTCTGTTTCTTCCTCGACCGAACCCTAGCCATGTCTGAGCTCGCCGTTGCGCATCGCCGTAGATTGAAGCCTCCCCGACCAAATCCAAGACCACCAGAATCTCCGCCTCGACGTCCTCTCCATCCCCGTCCAAGGAATCGCCGCGGGAAGCCGCGAATCGAACTGCGCATCTCCATCTCCTTCCGCTCTGGCCGTCACCTTGCCGGGAAGCTCGCGAGCAATATCGTCCACCATCCTCCGCCATTTTCATTGCTCTGAGCTCCCCTCTTCCAGACCTACCTCAGAGACATCTTCGTTTGCTTTTAGGACCACCGGAACCGTCGCCGCCATCCCATGGCCGTTACGGACGTCCTCGACGCCGCCGCAGTTTGGAAGTTCCTCGGCAAGAACTGCTGCTGCCCTGCCCTTCCCGTGACCTCCGCACCCCTCTCCACCGTCTTCGCCGTCCCCAGAAGCCCCCACGGTGAGCAGCCAGCAGCCCCCGTCGAGTTCCTCCCTGCCCCTGTTCGTGCTGCTGACCTGAGGATGGAGACAATCAGGAGCCGTCGATCTCCAGATCGACGGCGGCGTACCTGTTCGCTTGCGCGTGCGCGCCACGCAGGCCAGCGGGCCGGCCCATCGCCGCACGGCTCAGATCTGGGCAGATCTGGCCCATTTCCCTTTTTCTTTTAGTAGATCTATTATCTATTTTATTTCCTGTTTCATTTTGCAGTGTAGATTTAAATCTGTTGTGGTAGATATATGTGTGCAAATATTATGATGTAAATTTTCTAGTGTTCCTGTGAGTTTTCCTAATCATGCAGCACTGGCTGTGCGCAAAATAATTATTTTATGTGCCTTCTAGATTTAATCTCATAAAAAGTATGTTTTTCACCAAATATTTAATATCTAGAGTTTTATAGATCCAAAAATTGCAAACTAAAATTCTCTGGATAGGTTGAGATGCTACCTTTCCAGATCTGTTGGTCTTGTATGCAAATGAAACCTAAAACCAAAGTTCTATTCAATCTTGTAAACACACCAGTAGCACTTTGGTGATTTTTGTAGATTTTTGTGAAATGAATTTTGGAGTAAATCCAATTGGGTTGTCTTCTATATGTATAGGAGAACATATCCCTAGCTTGGTTTGAATTTAGGAGTCACTGATTGACTGTGGTGCTAATTATAATGTTTAGGCATTTCTGCCTATTTTTATTAGGACTTTATTAGTTGTTGTGTTATAACTTTATTATTACAAATGTGTTTCCTAGCATGTGTGTGGTGGTAATCCACTATTATGACTTGTTTCCTTAATTTTACTAGCATGTTAGGAGAGCTATTTGTGAGTCATGTGTTGTTAGGTTTTATTCCCTATATAGTCTCTCTCCTAGCAATTAGGAATTTGTTAAGCTTGTTCATTTTGATAGGAGATTATTGTGTGTGATTAAAATGTATGCCTTGCTTGTTAATGATTGTTGTGGTACTATTGTTTGCATGTTATTACTGTTTAGAAGGTTATAATATGTTAGTACTGCTAGTGGTATTTGTTAGACATATTGGTATGAGTGATATATTTGCATGGCTTAATGAACTTGATGGACTTGAGTTGAGTACTAGCTTAAATATCTTGTTAGAGTATCCACCTTAGCTTGTTGAGATATTTTGAATTACCAAGATTAATTGGTAGTTTAACTTTTGTCTGAAGTATTTCCTGGTTAGAGAAAAGTGGTTGTTAATTACCTCTAATTGAGGATGGCTTGGTGCTCTATGTTTTGGCATGTGTTTGGTGTTATACTCCTGTGAGTATAATGCCCTTGTAAATATAGATCTTAGTTTGTTGCTTGTTAAATTAGTACTATGTTTGTAGCTTGTTCCTTGTGTGTATACCACTTGTGGTTTGGTTTGCTTATTGAGTGTTGTTTTATTTTCATGTTGCGACGCTAGAGATAAACGCTACCGGAGTGGTATTTGGGAAGGATTTATCGAGAAGGATGAGAGTTTATTTCTTTGGTCAACGAGGAGAAGTCCAGGAACATCATGCTGAAATCAGGCAAGCTATCCTCTGAGCTTGCATTTATATACATCTATTTTGGTTCACATGTTTTACTTATAAAGAGCAAAAGTGATTTATGTGGTGTTTGCCACAAAAGCTATGATTTTGAAACCCTTTTCCAAAATATAAGTATATTATTTTGACACCCTATATGGAGATATTAGATGGAAATTCTTTTTCAAACTATAGGATGGGAAAAATATTGTTTACTCAAAACTCCTTTGAAAATACTTGTGTGGTATGGAATACCGAGATGTCGGTGTGAAAGTGAAGAAATGGAGAATGGTGGTGTTTATGAAAAATGCACATTGTGTCCTTGTACTTACAGAACAACCAATAATCTGTGCGACCACATTTACCCCCATATGGGAACGGGGCTTAGTCATATAATTTGCTCTTATTAGTATGGGATACCTCATCGACGGAGATGACTCCGTTATGCATGAGGGGATGGTCTGAGGACCTACCCTGACCTGGGTCCTCGCTCAAACTCTATGGAAAGATAAGGAGGAGGATTGAAGACTTCATAAATGTGGTCGCCGGGAAAAACATATGAGTCCTCACACTTAGGGTTGCCGACGGGGACCGGACTGAGTGTCGATGGGAATTATCATATGGGTAGGATCCTATACTAGCATGAGCAAAGGAGAGGCTAGGGTCGGTGGCTCAACTTCGCATACACCTTGTATGGCGGGACGTGGCTGACACGATGAGTTACCGGATGGATGTGGGATAAAAGCGTGCTACCTCTGCAGAGGGTTAAAACTATTCGAATAGCCGAGTCCTCGGATATGGACAGTTGGAAAGAACTGATTTGACCATGTGCAAGTTTTGCAAAGTTTTGAGATTTGAAAATAAAATGGAGATGTGTTGTATCAGCAACTCTACCGACGGGCTAGTATGAGGTTGCTGGAGAATGATTTGACCATGACGGGCTATGGTCGCGAAGTGAAGAGTTTTGTGATTTGAAAGGTGAAAATGTTTTATGCAACTATGCCAACGGGCCGGCATGAGGTTGTGGGATTGATTGACCATGAAGGGTTATGGTCGAAAAAGGAGGAGTTTTGGGAAAATAAAACCTGGTGATGAATTTCGGGAAAACATTTTTAAAGAGACCTCTTATCTTCTCCAATAAAGATATATTTTCGGGAAAAAGTTTTAAAAGAGACTTCTTTCAAAGACAGGTTTATGGGAAAAGATCTAAAAGCCTTATTTCTTTGAAATAAAGATATAGAGATTTCAAAACAAAGTTTTATCAAACAAAAGTCTATCCTTCCCTTTTTAAACAAGGATATAGAGTTTTCAAAGCCAACGAAGTTTTATTTAAACAATAAAAAGAGTAGTGCATGCTCATTCCGGGGGTAGTTTGCGAGTACATTCAAATGTACTCATATTGGTTTCGTCCCTGGCTATTGTCTTAGCCAGATTTTGAAGAAGAACAGTTCGAAGAAGAAGACCTCAATAACGTCAATGCGAACTAGGGCGCTTCCCAGTCAGCTGCCTGTAGGGTTGGCAAGTGACTTGGGCTCCACGTTGATTTGGTGATTTCCGCTACGAGTACCTGATGAAGTTATGGCTTCAATCAAGTAAGTAAATTTATTCGGTATTTATGGGTGTTCTGTGATACCAATTCGAGTTATGTGCAACAACAGACTGATCATGAGATTGTTGCAGGAAACATAACGGGTATCTCGGATAGTTAATCCGGGGTCCTCACATCACTAGAGATAATCTGCTGAAGAGACGGGCAATACCTGATCTGACCTGCTTATTCAGTGCTGAAAATGAATCTTGCAACCACCTTCTTTTTGATTGTGTGGTAGCTAGGTTACTTTGGTCTGAAGTGAGCAGATTGACTGGTTTCCCTATTTTATCTATCAATTATGAGAAAATTGCTAGTCTTTGCTTGAGTGAGTTAAAGCATGAAATGCATAATGTTCACCATGCTGCTATTACATGGGTGTTGTGGAAAACTCGCAATGATATTTGCTTTAACAAAACTCCGTGGACTGACATGCAGGTGATGTGGAGGAGATTAGTGTCTACTCTTTCACAGTGGACGATCTTGCTCTCCGAGGCTGCCAAGGTTCAATTGGGCACGGTGGTGTCCTAGATAGAGCGAGATCCAGGCTGAGTGACTCGGTGCAAATCTCTGGCACTCGCAAGCACGCGTGGCTCGGTCCTCCCTGCGACTCTCAAGCAGATGATTGGGATGCTACAACCAAGGCGCTGGCAGAAACCCTGAAGGAGGCCAACTTGGCGATGATCGAACATGGTGAGAACTGGAAAGTGATCCAGCCTCCTGCAGTTGAGCAGCCATAGGTGTTGTCAGGTCTTGGGTGTGTTTGGCAGTTTATATATGTAACTGTGAAAACAGGCTTGTTGCGTTTTATCTGGGTGGGACATGTTCTTCTTCCCCGAGTACTGTAATAACTAGACCTAAAATTGCAAAACTAGACCTAAAATTGCTGTAAGACTGATCTGATTTCGTTCTTTTGAATGGAGCTGCGGCGAGGCCCTTTTTTATCTAAAAAACTGCGGTTAATTGCCATGCACCATCGAAAGATACTTGTTGCAAAATTTATGTGTTACAGAATCTGTGGATTCCACTTCACTGTAAGTTTTAATCATGTGTTTTGTAAAAATACAGTAAAAAAAATGATTTTCGCTAGGGACATGATCCAGTCCACGTTCGCCTTTTATTTTAAAACGAAATTTGAAGACCGGATCCATGAAAATATGGCTATCTTTTGCCCAAACATTATTCCGTTATGTGATCGATTACCATTAACAAGCACAACAACAAGGTCCAGATAATTTACACGACAACGTTTACCAATTACGAAAATACAGAATGGCGTAGCCATAAGGCAATGCTCTCCAGTCTCCACCACCTGATGCCATGGCGCACACACTTATTGTTGTTACCGCGCACGACAAAATCGTTAGTTGCCGCCGCTCACAAGAGCTTCTTTGTAAGACCCCTCCGGCGGCGGCGGGACGGGCGTACCCCTCGGCTCCTGCCGCGCCGCCGCTGACCACGTGTCGTCTGCATTTCCTCCATGCTTCCTCCTCCTGTCCTCCTCCAGGATGAGAGGCACCTTGCCCTCCCTCTCCCTGCTCAGCCGCTCCTGCGCGCCGCCGCGAAGCTTCTCCAGCCCCCGACCGTCCATCTGCTGCATCTTGAACACCTTGAGGAGGTTCAGCAGCCCTCCGGCCAAGAACAGTAGGCTTCCGAACAGGCAGAACCAATCCCAGCTCTCCCCCTGAATCGAGAGCAGAGTATTACCACCGTGTCAGTTTCATCGCCGGTGCATAGCGAATTGATCTCAGGTTCTTCAAATTTAAGTTAAATGGGAATTCATAGGTTAGACATTTAAATGGTTACCAGCAGAGTGAAGCTATGGGAGGAATGGCCGTGGATGTCGTTCCGATTGACGATGCCGCCGACGAAGTAGAGCGTGCTGCCGAGCAGAAGCGGGATGTGCACGCTCTTCTGAAGGATCTGGACGTGCCCGTTGGCTCGCTCGTAGATTTGGCAGATGTTGTGTATGGATCCGAGGCACCAAAGCGCTGGACCGGCGATGAGCAGGTTCAGGCCATGTTTCTCCAGTCCGTGCCGGTACCCCCTCTCCATCTGCGATGTTTTGTTCCACGGATTGAGGCAAAACAGAACATGTAATCGAAACTAGACTAGTCGGTAACACTGAGACAGCAGTGACAGTCTATACCATTGTTGAACACTGACGATGTACTTCTAGTTAAATCTGATGTATGAACTCCCAACTCTGTTTGCCTAATTGACAGACGATTTTAGTTCAGATAAGGGCTAGTCCAGACCTGAATCTCGAAGAAGATGAGCGCGACCAAGGTGAGCACGGCGCCAGCGAGCTGCACGGCAGGGGCGGCGAGCTCCACGAGGGCGAACTGGGTGTCCAGCCCGGCCAGCCCGAGGTTGTAGTCGACGCCGGCGACGTGCGCCAGGAGGTCGTGCGCGTTCACGCCCACCACGCCCAACAGGCCGACGATGGCCACCGCGAGACCTGTCTTCCTAGACACCACCCCCGGCCAAAGCTGCACCAGGAAGCCGCCAACGAGGAGCAAGGCGGCGAAGATGTATACCCCGGCGTTGATGTACTCCCACCGCCGGTTGCGCGACGCCTCGCCGCCGCCGGAGCCCAGGCTGTACGCGCGGCACTCCCGCGCCGTGGCCAGCTTCACCATGGTTGCTGCCTGTACGTAGCTAGCTTCTCTGCGATGGAGTTGAGGCAGAGGGAGGCGGAGACGGCGATCTGGACTGTAGAGCGAGGAGAGGGGAAAAGGTGCTATGTGTAAGCTGAAGCAGGCGGGCCATGGCGGATACGTGGCGACGTGCATGCTGTGCCATGTAAGGCAGCCGCGAGTCAGGCTGTGATTCGTCATGCATATTTTGGCGAGTAAACTATGGGGATACGACTTACGAGTGCTTCTGGAGCATACGAGACAGACGCCACTTCTCTCACTCGAGTCAAACGACGTGGGTGTCCGCAGAGGCGGAGCTGGGCCCCAGGCCACCCGGGCCATGGCCCGGGGCCTGGAAAATTTGTCTTACCCTTATATACTTGTGTATCTTGCTTGGCCCGGGCTGTCCACTGTCATATCTGCTAGTAGAGTCGACCAATCTCTCTCTGTGGAGGCAGCCCAGTCCACCAATTCCTCTCGGTAGGCATCAAAGCAAGCTCCGTCTCAGCCCAATGACAATCAATTGATTCCAACTAGCCAAGTCCCCAAGCATGATAAAAGGATCGATTGATCGAGCAACAAGAGTATCTAGAGTGTGTAGGTTATTTCCCTATTTCTCTTTCTAAAAGCTTGAAGTTTATGCAATTTCTTATCAATTCTACGATATAGAAGTACAAGATGAATAGTATCCATTAGTACCCTCTTCTAGCATGTCTACTTAATTCCGTAAGTAAAAATTAATGTTTTGTCTTTTTTGTTGGATCATTGAGTATTTAGTTCAAATTCTATAAATATAATGCATTCAAGCCATATTTTGTATGCTTAGGCTTAGGGTATGTTTGGCAATATTTGCGAGTGCATAATTTTTGGCCCGGGTCTTGCTTGATTCCTGGCTCCGCCACTGGGTGTCCGGAACCACAAATGGAACCCGGGCGAGTCCTTAATTTTCAAAATTTTGAAAACCACATTTTAAAGTTGTAAAAAATTCTGAAAAAATCCTGCGTGTAGATAATATAGTATTCTATCAACGTGCAAAATATCAAATCAAAATAGTTCATATTTTGAGCTACACAAAAATGACAAAATCTGAAGAGTTCAAATTTTACACTGTTCACTACTTTCAAATTTTAGTTTGTCATTTTTGTAGAGACCAAAATACGAGGTATTATTTTCTGAGATTTTACACGTCGGTAGAATACAACATTGTCTACATGCAGGAATTTTTTTAAGATTTTTTTATAACTTTAAATTGTGGTTTTTAAAATTTTCAAAATAAAAAGCTCCCTGTAGCCCGAGTTCTATTAGTCCACTCTCCATGGGTGTCGCGCAAGAGGGCCATAAATTGCTGAGCTGCGCGGCCGAGCTTTTTTTTTTTTTGAGATTTCCAAGACTTAGTACATCTGTAGTATCTGAACTCACGCACAACGCACTCCACACACACACAACACCACACACACACCACCCGTGCGCAAGCTAGACCTAACCAGACTATACTAAGACTATGAGCCTTCCGCGAGCCTAGATCTTCCGGAAAACCCCTGCGGTGGTGGGCACACCACAATACCAGTGTCGAACCGCGGTGGAAACGGCTCAGTGCAACACTGTTCACAGTGAACACTGTTCACGTGAACAGTGCCGCACGGGTGAGACGCCGGAAATTCGCTCCCGTGGGGAGTCGAACTCGGCAGGCGGTGAGGCCACTGCCTCAGCAGCCAACGCGCCACGGGCGCGTCCTCCGACCGAGCTTAACTTGCAATTTTCAAACTGAAGTACTACGCGGTGTGCTCCCGAGACCCGAGTAGTGACCGAGGATAGTTTTGGTTGGTTTCCGTGGAGAAGCTACTCTATATTTTGTCGGTTTGTTGATTCTCGCTTATCGACAAATTATTTACAATATTTCTCTGTCGATGTAGAGAACCGTCAATTTAATAGTAGAAAGATACGTTCAGCCGTTCAGGCCATGTTCATTCGCAGGTTTTAAAAACGTTCAAATAAGAAAAACGTAGAATTACCATGTCGTGTCCGTTCTAACTCTATTGGTTTTTTTATATGCATTGAAATTTGTTTGATTCTGTCACAAAAAAAAAATTCTACAAAGAGGTCTTACTAGATTTAGACTTCTTATTAAATGCAATACAAAGGATTCCGTAGCAAAAATTAGTATGCGATTCAATCCTAAAAATCAACCAACCACCATAGAAAATTCCTAACTATTTGAATCCTACAAAATTCATAGAAAAAATCCTACAAATCAAAGAGGCTCTCAAATTTCTCTAAAAAACTTAAAAATTTATAATTTTATTATCTTTTTACACGAGTTAATTATTGTAATCTGGTAAAAAATATCTATATGACCGAGAAACAAAATTTTCACAATTGATACCACACAGTATTTGGGTATATGACCAAATTAAGCACAAAATTATTAAATCCGTATGGACATATATGTAAGTTAACCGAAAAATTGGAAGTTTTGGGTCCACTAACACATAGAGGTACTGACGGTGGGATAAATTCCATGTAGGCCCAATAGGGTGATTCATGAATAAAGTCGAGCGGTTATGGTAAACGAAGCCCAAAGCCCACGAAGGGAGCAAGAGTAAGAACATGGAACGATTGGAGTCCACGACCCGGCTAGGAGATCAAAGGGGTAGCCTTGTCAAATCGTCAGGACAGAAAATGACTCGTTCTGATATACACATTGAAGATTAGCGTTACCAAGCAATCAAGAGCAGTGTTACTAACCGGGGCCACTCATGATTAGTTTCCATTATCAGTGAGGTAGCGGAGATTATTACCCATTATCGCCACCATTTGTAATTTGGCCATGCCCCTATATAAGAGATGGCCTGGGTCCATCTAGGATATAAGATATACAAGTCTCAACACATACACGGTTCACATTGTGATCATTAGAAAAGTTATCTAGACACCAATACAACCAAGTATGAGTAGTACTTACCTTTACACAGAGAGACCGAAACGGTAAACCACTCGTGTTAATCCTGTATCTATACATCCACTGGTACTTTCCCTCCATGTTTTTCAATGTCGACTGGTAACACTATCGTTGGCTCCGTGAACACACGTCGACATGTACCCATTTTCATATTCTTTTACTTATTATTCTATTATGTCCACATTTTTACATATTTGTAAATGATAATTCAAAAAATAAACTTTAATTCCAAAAATGTAATAAACACTGCAAAGTTCACGTAGCAAGCTCCTTTTTTTTAAACAAGGCAAAATATTTGCCATTTTTCATTTATTAAGAAGAAGGTTTAGAGGTGTTACAAACAAGAACAAACTTGACCCTAAAAAAAGTACTACTCTCGTGACAGCAATGAACTCAAGGCCGTAGCACCCGCGAAAAACCAAAGACAGGCTTCATCTTTAACTCTAATAACCACCATGGCCAAGTGGAGTATTGGTTCCAGAAGACGCGGGCATTTCTTTCCTTCCAAATTTCCCAACAAATAAGCATCGCCAATGATGCAAGAGCTTTGCGATGATGGCTTCTCCCATGGTTCGCGGAAGACCACCACACCTTTACCGATTTAAAATTTTACCAATCGGAGGTATGGATATCGTGAATGCCTAGCTAATCTTTTGCCATAGTCCACACTCTAGACGTGAATCTACACTTGAAAAGAAGGTGAGCCGCCGACTCTTGGACTTGGTTGCAAAGTGTACATCGCCCATAATATTTCCATCCTCGCCTCTCCAATCTATTCACCATCCAAATCCTATTTTGGGTGACCAACCAAGCGCAAATCTTGCACTTGGGGCCGCACATTGCTTCCAAATTGGACAAGGCATTGGCGAAAACCTGAGGGGGGAAGAAATGAGCATTATAAGCCGACTTGGCCGTGTAGAGGCCATCATTGGAGAATTTCCACATAATTGAGTCTTTTTCATGGGGATTGAGAGATGCACATGTTGAAGCTTCTCCCAAAGAGCGACAAATTCAGTTGCAACAACCACAGAAGGTTGAAAGAAAATTCACTTGCAACACACTTGCAACTCATAGCCTTAACGAATCACGACGCAAAAAATAGAACGTGAGAATATGTTTCTAAATTGCAACACACTTGGAACTAAAAACACTCAGTTGCAAGCCACATGCGACCAGCTGCTACGCACATGCAACTCAGATCATTACGTGTCATGGCGAAAATCCAATGGTTGGAACAATTTTCCTAAGTTGCAACCCTCTTGCAACTCGAAAATATAAGTTGCAACCCAATTACAACCGAAAAAAGAACAGTTGCAATGCACTTGCAACTCAGAGCCATGCGTGACGGGTCATGGCCAAAATCCAATGATTGGAACAATTTTCTTCAGTTGCAGCCCACTTGCAACCGGAAAATATCAGTTGCAACCCAATTACAACTAAAAAAAATACCAGTTGCAACCAACTGGCAACTGGGAAAAACTCAATTGCAACCACTTGCAACTTATAGCCATCACGAATCATCGCATGAATCCAACGACTAGGAAATTTCTTCTCAATTACTACTCACTTTCAACTAGAAAAATTTAGGTACAACCCACTTGCAATTGAAAGAAAATTCAGTTGCAACCCACTTGCAACTTGATACGTCTCAAACGTATCTATAATTTTTGATGTTCCATGCTTGTTTTATACCAATTGCTACATGTTTTGCATCTACTTTATATCACTTTTATACATTTTTTGGGACTAACCTATTAACAAGATGCCGAAGTGCCAGTTCCTGTTTTCTGCTGTTTTTGTATTCCAGAAAAGCTAGTCTGGAAATATTCTCGGAATTGGACGAAACTACACGGGGTGCCTATTTTTCCAGAACACGCCTGACGGAGCGAAGGAGCAGCAGAGGAGGGCCACCAGGAGGCCACACGCACCAGGGCGGGGCCCCCCTTCTGCCGCGCCCTGGGTGGTGTGGGCCCCTCGGGGGTCCGCAGCCGCCGCCCTTTCGCCTACTTATTCCCCCCGACGCGAAAACCCTAAGTACCTGAGCAAATATCCACGAAAAGATCCAGAGACGCCGCCGTCGTCAACCCTAGCTCGGGAGGGTTCAGAACCTCTTCCCGGCACCCTGCCGGAGAGGGGAATCGTCACCGGAGGCTTCTACATCGCCATGCCTGCCTCCGGAGTGATGCGTGAGTAGTTCATCCTTGGACTACGGGTCCATAGCAGTAGCTAGATGGTTGTCTCTCCACTTTGTGCCATCATGTTTAGATCTTGTGAGCTGCCCTACATGATCAAGATCATATTATTGTAATGCTACATGTTGTGTTTGCTGGGATCCGATGAATATTGAATATTATGTCAAGTTGATTATCAATCTATCTTATATGTTATTTAAGATCTTGCATGCTTTCCGTTACTCGTAGATGCTTTGGCCAAGTAGATGCTTGTAACTCCAAGAGAGAGTATTTATGCTAGATAGTGGGTTCATGTCTCCGTTTAACCTGGGACAGTGACAGAAAGTTCTAAGGTTGTGGATGTGCTGTTGCCACTAGGGATAACCTAACGATGCTATGTCCACGGGCATATGTGTTTGTTTACATTACGCACTTTACTTAATGCAATTATCCGTTGCTTGCAACTTAATACCAACGGGGGACTCGGATGACAACCCGGCGGTGGATTATTAGTCATAGATGCTGTTGGATAACGTCTATGTATTATGTCGTAATGCCCAATTAAATATCATAGTAGTCAACATGTCATGTATATGCATTGTCATGCGCTCACTATTCGTCAATTGCCCAGCTGTAATTTGTTCACCCAACATGTTAGTTATCTTTTATGGAGAGACACCACTAGTGAACTGTGGACCCCGGTCCATTCTTTTACACTGATTAAACAACCACAAACTGCAAACTGTTCCTTTTTCATTCTCTGCAATTTAATACTCATTTTCCACACCATACGTTTAATCCTTTGTTTTCAGCAAGCCAGTGAGATTGACAACCTCACTGTTTCGTTGGGGCAAAGTAGTTTGATTGTGTTGTGTGCAGATTCCACGTCAACAGTCCAGACTCCCTGCGACAGCTATTTTTCTGGCGCCGTTGACAACCTTCTGAAGAGTTGCTGCTCCTACTGGTTCGATAACCTTGGTTTCTTTCTGAGGGAAAACTTGCTGCTGACTACATCATACCTTCCTCTTGGGGTCTCCCAACGAACGTGTGTTTCACGTCATCAAGCTATTTTTCTGGCGCCGTTGCCGGGGAGACAGCAGTCTTCTGCAAGGGGAGTTTCACGCTTCCAATCTCTTTACTTTGTTTTTGTCTTGCTTAGTTTATTTTATTTTATCTTGTTTGCTTTCAATTATCAAAAACACAAAAAAATTAGTTACTTGCATTTAGTTTATTTTCAGTTTTGTTTTCTGTTAGTATCATGTCTAGCCCTGTTCCAGTAGTAATGTCACCTGAAGAAGAGATCTTCACTTTCAAGCAAGGGAGTGAGGAGAGTTTTAAAGATGCTTGGTCTAGAATATCTGAGTCCTATGCTAAAACTGAACCTAAAATGACTTTAAGCCTGCTTCTTAGTAGCTTTTATTTTGGTCTTGTTCTTTGCTACAGATATGCTTTAGATGCTGTGGTAGGAGGAGATTTCCTTCGTTATGATGGGGATCAAGCTTTTAATGCTATAAAAAAATTGATTACAATTTCTAGCCCCCAATCACTAAAATTGATTTGGCTTTGACAAGCATAAGTGATAGACTTAACGCTCTTGAAACGAACATATCTGGTCTAAAAGAAGGGTATAATCAGATTCGTGAACATTATGATAATGTGCCAGTAAATTTTGAACCATCGGGATGGATTCCCTCAGTAAAAGTTGTTATAAATGGTGAAACTTTTCATTCTCGCTGTGATATTATGTCTGAATTCTGTTTAATGCCCAAGAATATTTATGATTCCTTAAATCTTTGGGAGCTTTCCAAATGCGAAGATTGTATAACTTTGGGTGATAATACTATTAAATTACCAAGGGGAGTAGCCGAAGGAGTATTTACAAAACTCTTAGGGATAACAATATCTATTGATTATCTTGTCATTGAATGTGCAGGAGTAGGACAAATTACGCTTGGAAGGTCCTGTTGAAACGCTTTGGAGCAATAATAGATGTGGGCCAAGGCACTATGAATTTCGCCTCTTCACCTATGTGTAACCAAGTATTTCCTAAAGATAAAGGTAAAGGTAAGAGAGCTAAGCGTAAGAATGTTGATGCTTCTTCACTTGGTAATACTTGATGCATGCTTTGTGCCTAGCTAAAAGGCGTTAAAGAAAAGCGCTTATGGGAGGCAACCCATTTTATTTTTCTGCAATTTTTCTTTTATTGAGTCAAGGAGTTTGTTTACTTCTGTAGCAACTCCTTTGTATCTTTATTTTCTCGCATTGTTGTGCCAAGAGTAGCCTCTAATGATAAGATGATGCTTAATTTTGATTGCTGCGCAGAAACAGATTTTTGCTGTTCACTGTACGAAATTCCTAAAATCACCAGATTGTTAATTAAATCTGAAATTTTTGTGCGTAATCTTTATGAATGTCTGAAACTTTCATTAGTTCAGAGTTTCTCGATCTGAGCGTCGTAAGTGCCTCGAAAAAATTCGTCTTTGCGGACTGTTCTGTTTTAGACAGATTATGCCTTTTTATTTTTGCATTCTCTCTTTTACTAGTGTTGAGTGAAATTCTTTTTTGGGTGGAAGAGCTTCACATAACATCAGTGGCTGTAGCTAATGTTTAAAGTAACAAATCATATTGCGTCTTTATAGAACATGTGAATTTTTGATTATGCACTAACCCTCTAATGAGATCTACTTTGAGTTTGGTGTGACGGAAGTTTTCAAGGGTCAAGAGAGAAGGATGATATAATAGGATCAAGAAGAGTGAAGAGCTTAAGCTTGGGGAGGCTCCCATGGATCTCCCCAGCATATTTCAAGAAGACTCAAGCGTCTAAGCTTGGGGATGCCCAAGGCATCCCCTTCTTCATCGTCAAAATTATCAGGTCATCTCTAGTGAAACTATATTTTAATTCTTTCACATCATATGTGCTTTTCTTGGAGCGTCTGTGTGCTTTTTATTTTCAGTATTGCACTTTTATTTTCAATAAAGCTTGACTGGACCCTAGCATTCTTGATTGGGAGAGAGACACGCTCCGCTTTTTCATGAGAATACTCCTATTCTTCACTTATATTTGTTGAGTATTCATATCTAGCGCTGTTCAGCTTTTAGCTCTTGTTTTCATGTATCTCTTGTCAGAGCTATTAGCTTTCTTTTGTAGAAAGTACTCTCTTGCTTCACTTATATTTGTTTGGAGAGTTGATGAAATAAATTGATTGGTGTTTGGTTGGTTCAGAAAATGTTGCATGTGGTAATTGGTATAAGGAAAAACTTGCTTAATCTTGTAGATCACTAAAATGGATAACTTGATGCTTGTCAATTGTTTTGAGTTAACAAGTAGATCATGATTAAATTGTGCATCACATGAGTTAAGCCTATTAGTGAAGAACTACCGTAAAGCTTGTTGAAAATTTGGTTTGCATCGGTGGTACCTCTAAGGTCTAGATATTTTCTAATAACAGGGTTTGGTTAACAAGGAAGACGGTATGAAGTCTTATAACGTTTGCAATATGTTTGTCATATAAAACTTGGTGTACGGGTTGATATTCTTGTTTGCTTACATAACCTTGCTAGCCTAAACTCTGTACTGAGAGGGAATGCTTCTCGTGCATCCAAATCCTTGAGCCAAAATCCATGCCATTTGTGTCCACCATAACTACCTATATGTGGTATTTCCTTGCCACTCCAAGTAAATTTTTCATGTGCTACCTTTAAATTATTCAAAATGTTATTATTCCCTTTTTGTGTCAATGTTTACTAGCTCATGAGGAATTAGTGTGGTTATTCTTTATTCTATTTGTCGAGTGGACTTTTACACCTGGACTAGTGGCATATACATCCGCTTATCCAATAACTTGCAAAAAGAGCTGGCAACGGGGTGCCCAGTCCCAATTAATTACAACTTTAACCAATTAATTCTCTTCACACTTTTGCCCTGATTCATCAGTAAGCAATGACAAACAGTGAAATACCTGAATGTGTGTAAACCAAAGAGAAAGAGGGATGATCTGCCTTGCTGGTAGAAATAACGTCCTTCATGGGAGCCGCTCTTAAAAGTCCGTTCGACAGGTAGAATACTGTTCTCACCCGCTACCATTCGTTGACAATTAACAAACACCTCTCAAAAATAGATACTCCTCCATGGTATGTGATTGATGGAAGGCACCCGAGGATTCGGTTAGCCATGGCTTGTGTTAGCAAGGTTGGGAGGAGTATCAAATATTTTATGCAATCTCTATATGCTTTCAAAAACCTAAAAGCTCTAGCACATGATTTAATCCCTGCTTCCCTCTGCGAAGGGCCTTTCTTTTACTTTTATGTTGAGTCAGTTTTCCTATTCTTTCTGTCTTCCACAAGCAAACACTAGTGTCAACTTTGTTACAACATGCGTTATATGCAATGTATTGGACTTGTTATACTACTTTGTGTTGACAATATCCATGAGATAAATATGTTGAAAGTTGAAGCAAATGCTGAAACTAAATTCTTCCTTTGTGTTGATTAAATACCTTTTGTTAGAAACTATTGCTTTATGAGTTAACACTTATGCAAAACTGTTTGATGCTTGTCTCGAAAGTACTATTCATGAAAACGTTTAGCTTGTGTGATTCATTGTTTACTCATTATCTATTTGGTAGCAAATTATAGACCATTGACTTGGATCACTTCATTCATTTACATGTGCCTTGCAATATTATATGATCAAGATTATGATAGTAGCATGTCACCTCAAAAATTATTTGTTTTTATCGTTTACCTACTCGAGGACGAGTAGGAACTAAGCTTGGGGATGCTGATACGTCTCAAACGTATCTATAATTTTTGATGTTCCATGCTTGTTTTATACCAATTGCTACATGTTTTGCATCTACTTTATATCACTTTTATACATTTTTTGGGACTAACCTATTAACAAGATGCCGAAGTGCCAGTTCCTGTTTTCTGCTGTTTTTGTATTCCAGAAAAGCTAGTCTGGAAATATTCTCGGAATTGGACGAAACTACACGGGGGTGCCTATTTTTCCAGAACACGCCTGACGGAGCGAAGGAGCAGCAGAGGAGGGCCACCAGGAGGCCACACGCACCAGGGCGCGGGCCCCCCTCTGCCGCGCCCTGGGTGGTGTGGGCCCCTCGGGGGTCCGCAGCCGCCGCCCTTTCGCCTACTTATTCCCCCCGACGCGAAAACCCTAAGTACCTGAGCAAATATCCACGAAAAGATCCAGAGACGCCGCCGTCGTCAACCCTAGCTCGGGAGGGTTCAGAACCTCTTCCCGGCACCCTGCCGGAGAGGGGAATCGTCACCGGAGGCTTCTACATCGCCATGCCTGCCTCCGGAGTGATGCGTGAGTAGTTCATCCTTGGACTACGGGTCCATAGCAGTAGCTAGATGGTTGTCTCTCCACTTTGTGCCATCATGTTTAGATCTTGTGAGCTGCCCTACATGATCAAGATCATATTATTGTAATGCTACATGTTGTGTTTGCTGGGATCCGATGAATATTGAATATTATGTCAAGTTGATTATCAATCTATCTTATATGTTATTTAAGATCTTGCATGCTTTCCGTTACTCGTAGATGCTTTGGCCAAGTAGATGCTTGTAACTCCAAGAGAGAGTATTTATGCTAGATAGTGGGTTCATGTCTCCGTTTAACCTGGGACAGTGACAGAAAGTTCTAAGGTTGTGGATGTGCTGTTGCCACTAGGGATAACCTAACGATGCTATGTCCACGGGCATATGTGTTTGTTTACATTACGCACTTTACTTAATGCAATTATCCGTTGCTTGCAACTTAATACCAACGGGGGACTCGGATGACAACCCGGCGGTGGATTATTAGTCATAGATGCTGTTGGATAACGGTCTATGTATTATGTCGTAATGCCCAATTAAATATCATAGTAGTCAACATGTCATGTATATGCATTGTCATGCGCTCACTATTCGTCAATTGCCCAGCTGTAATTTGTTCACCCAACATGTTAGTTATCTTTTATGGAGAGACACCACTAGTGAACTGTGGACCCCGGTCCATTCTTTTACACTGATTAAACAACCACAAACTGCAAACTGTTCCTTTTTCATTCTCTGCAATTTAATACTCATTTTCCACACCATACGTTTAATCCTTTGTTTTCAGCAAGCCAGTGAGATTGACAACCTCACTGTTTCGTTGGGGCAAAGTAGTTTGATTGTGTTGTGTGCAGATTCCACGTCAACAGTCCAGACTCCCTGCGACAGCTATTTTTCTGGCGCCGTTGACAACCTTCTGAAGAGTTGCTGCTCCTACTGGTTCGATAACCTTGGTTTCTTTCTGAGGGAAAACTTGCTGCTGACTACATCATACCTTCCTCTTGGGGTCTCCCAACGAACGTGTGTTTCACGTCATCACAACTCATAGGCTTAACGAATCACGACGAAAAATATAACGGTAAGAATATATTTTTCTAAATTGCAACCCACTTGCAACTAAAAAAACTCTGTTAAATGCCACCTGCAACCAGTTGCTACACACTTGCAACTCAGATCCATTACGAGTAACGGCAAAAATCCAATGGTTGGAACAATTTTACTCAGTTGCAACCCAACTACAACCGAAAAAATAACAGTTACAACCTACTTGCAACTCAGAGCCATGACGAGTCACGGCGAAAATCCAATGGTTGGAACAATTTTCCTCAGGTGCAGCCACTTGCAACTAAAAAATATCAGTTGCAACCCAATTACAACTGAAAAATGGGAGTTACAACCCACTTGCAACTGTAAAAAACTCAGTTGCAAGGCACTTGCAACTTAGAGCCATTACAAGTCACGGCGCAAATCCAATGGTTGGAACAAATTTTCCTCAGCTACAACTTACAATTGGAAAAAAAATACAAGTTGCAACCCACTTGCAATTGAAAACAAACAGTTGCAACCCACTTACAACTGAAAAAATACCAGTTGCAACCCACTTGCAACTGAAAAAACTAGTTGCAACCGTTACAACTGGAAAAAAATACCAGTTGCAGCCCATTTACAATTTTATTTCAGTTTAAAGTAACAATTCTCAGTTGCAACCAATGTGCAACTGATAAAATATCCGGTTGCAACAATTGTGCATTTGGAAATTTCTGATTTTTTTCTAAAAAATAGAGTTGCATCAGGTGTGCAACCCGACAGAAAATTCAGTTGCGACCATAGTATAAATAAAAACCAGTGGTTAAATACTTTTTTGCTTAGTTGGAACCCATTTGTAACAAAAATCAGTTGCAATACATTTTCACGGTAAAACATCAGTTACAACCCACTTGTAACTCTCGACCAATCGCGGAGTCGACCTCAAATATAACTGTCGACCGGGTATTAGCAAGACTTATTTCTCACTACCTTAGCACTCTACCACACTCTAACTACTACCGAACAACATAACGTCTAAAACTTGGCAGCATCTCGTGTGTTCATAGGAACTTGTCTAACGCTGTGTTCGAATATAAAAACCTGAAACTAAGCACACCATGACAAAAAGGAAAAGAAAAATGCAACCAGAAGCTACGCATGTGAGGCACAAAGGGCTAACAAATCTCAAAAAAAAAAAAGACCAAGACAAATCCGGGCTGCCTCCACACGACAAGAGCAGAGAAGCCCACGCACAGCACAACAATTACAGAGGACGACGCAAATCCAACGATTAATATTTTTCTCAATTGCGACCCACTTGAAACTAGAAAATCTCATTTATAATCCAGTTGTAACTCATGATCCGCACGAATCACGTCACAAATCCAACGACCGTTCTATCAGTCCAGACCACTTGCAAATGGAAAACCTCAGTTACAACTCACTGCTAACTAGAAAAACTTAGTTGCAACCCAATTGTAAAATATTAGTTGTAAACCCACTTGCAATTTATGACCATAATGAAGGACAATGCAATCCAACGACCGGTTATATTTGAAAAATCAAGACCAATTTTGTGACAACTAAGAATTAACGATCTCGAGAACACATAAGATCAAGAACTTTGCAACTAAAAAAATGGAAAAGAAAAACCGACATGTAAAATTAAAAACTACAGAATTGAAACCAACTTCATACAATTTTTAAGAAAAAACATTGGTCCAACACAAATAAGTCACCCGCACTCCATAAAAAGATAAAAAATCTATTTGTATGCACAAAAGAAAATGACACGCACAAGTAAAAGTCCACTACGTAACATCGCCCATCTCACAAAACAAAGAGAAAAAGAAAAGTTCCACTCAACTCTCATACGCGTTCCTACTTACGACAACTACTGATCGATAGGACAACCTAACGCACGATCTTGGTGGACAAATCTGACGACCAGCGACTCAACTCAGATTTAACTAATTGTCAAACGACTGAGAATTAGCAAATCCAAAAAATAAAATGGGAAGAAAAGGAAACATAAAAGAGAACAGAAAGGAGAAAAACAAAAACAAAAGTAAATAAAAAAATGAAAACTCAAAGGAAAAAGACATGAAAATAGAGGATAAGAGAATAAAAACAATTATCATGTCATTATTTCTTAACTGATGGCACATTCAACTAGAAGAACACAAGTAGTCGTACAACTATGCAAACCAACGTGTAACAGAAAAAAAAATGAAAAGGACAAAAAAAAAGTTTGTGCAGCATAATGAACCGATGCAACATGGGCCGGGCTGCTGTTCTATATTCCAAGCGGTATGGAAAGAAAAAATCTAAGCAAAAATCACTGTCCCATGAAAAACAAATGCAAGATGAAAAAAGCCCAAGAGAACACGCGCAGCAGTAGCCCACACAACGCACGACAACAGTAGCAGGCCAGGCCAGCCTCCTTCTCGTGTAGAAGCTCCGCATCGCTTCCTAGACAATGACAAAAAATGCAAATTGTACGAATCTTGACACGCTGATCCAACGGTGACCGAGATGACTGAGAACTAGTGAGTTCTTAGGCGACTTAGAACTAGCAAAACCGTTTTTTTTTTACTGCCAGGATCACGGGAGCTCGGTAGCACAAAACACTTTCCGATGACGTCATTTCATAGTTGCCAAATGAAATAAAACGATTGGTGCCAAACGGACTCTTTTTATTTTCCGCCGCCGCAAGACTCGGCGGCCATCTCGTCCGCCTCGCCCCTCGCCGCCGCCGCGCCCCGCCATGGACTCGCCGCCCGAGTCCTCGCAGTCTCGCCGATGGGCGGACTACTCCGACGACGAGGAAGAAGATCGCTCGCCGCGCTCCTACTGCGAAGTGCTCCGCAGCGGCACCCCGCCGGCGGCTCGCTCCCCTGCGCCTTCTCCGGGGGCGGTCAGCTCCAGGCCTGCTTCGCCACCACGGATGGCGCCCTGCGTCGCGCTCGCTCGCCACCGGCCCTGCTCCGCAGTCGGGCGACCCCCGGCCCTGGCTCCATGGTGGCGGCGGTGGCTGGCCGAAGCGCCGGCGTGGACCGCAGCTCCCGGCCTTGATCATCCGGGACGACCTGCCGCCGGACCTCGCCGGCTGCTGCTTCAACTGCGCGCAGCCGGGGCACATCTCGCGTGAGTGTCCTAATGACACCAAATGCTTGAAGTGCAAAGCCGATGGCCACCACGCGCGGGAGTGCCCGCAGGGGCGAGCTCCGCCGCCGGGAGCGTGGGAACTCGGTGTTCGTCGTGGCCCTCGGGCTGTGGATGGGGATTGGCGCCGCCCCCCGGCGCAGGCGCGTGTTGGCGGCCGCTTGCCGGACTCGCCGCCGCCAGGCTTCGTGGACCAGAGGCGCGCTCCGGCGCGGGAGCGCATCGGCGCGCGCGACCCAGCCTCGCAGCCGCTGGGCTTCGTGGAGCAGCGACACACCCCGGTGCGGGAGCGCATCGGCACACGTGTGCCGGCCTCGCCGCCGCAGGGCCTCGTGGAGCAGCGCCGAACCCGGTGCGTGAGCACATTGGAGGCCAGGTTCCCAACTCGCCGCCGCCGGGTGTGGTGGAGTCCGCGGCGCCGCGCGCTGCGCCTGGCCGCGTCGAAGTGGACAATCGTTCTCCGTCACCCCGCCGTGTTGTGGACGCGGCACGCTAGAGCACGCAAGAGCATGAAGGTCGGGATGACCGTGGAAGCCGGCGGTGTGACGATCTTCGTCACGCTCGTGGCGTGGAGTCGGGAGGCCGTTGGGCGCCGGCGGAGGAAGACTTCCCGCCCCTTCGTGGGGGGAGGGACGGCCGCAGGTCTCGCTCTCCGCCACGCCCGCCGGTTGGGGAGAAGCAGCGTGGCAAGCAGCCCGTGCTGGACAGGCCGCCGCGGGAGGTCGTGTTCCTCTCTCGCACGGCAGAGATTGATCGGGATGAAGCTGCGCTCAAGTGGGCGATGGTCGCCTTCGTCTCCGGGAGCCACGGGCACATCTCGTCGGAGGAAGCCACGTGGGCCGTCGTGGAGCAGCTGCCCAGACGGAGGACAACTTCTCCGTCCACCGCTACTGGCCGGCAGATTTTCTGTTCCGGTTCTCGAGCAGGAGAATCCGCGACGAGGTGGCAACTGCCGGCGTCGTGGACGGGAGAGGCTTTGCGCTCGGCTTCTCTCCGTGGATCCGCCAGCTACAAGCTGTGCGATGCACCTTGCGCCAGAGGGTGCAGCTCGAGCTCTCCGGCATCCCCGCGCACGCGTGGAACCGCATGACGGCCGGAGCGCCGCTTGGGACTTCGGCGTGGATCGAGGGCCTCGGCTCGTCGACGGTGAGCGGAGATGATTTGCGCACATTCTACGTCACGGCGTGGGTTGACGATTCCGAGCGCATCCGCGCGGAGAAGGAGCTATGGATTGAAGAGCCCGACGACCTCCTTGACAGTGACGATGCCCTCGTCCTGCCGGGCGAGGAGCCGATGCCATTGGAAAAAACCATGCTCAAGTACGTCATCTCCCTGAGGCTTGTCTGCGCGGCGGAGAGACGGGACGTGGCGCGTCCGTCGTCGCCGGATTCTGACGATGGGCATGGCGATGGTGACCCTGGTGATGGGCGTGGAAGAGGCCCTGGAAGCGGCCACGGTGGTCGTGACCAGCGTGATGCGCGGGACCAGAGGAGGAACGGCCGGCAACCCCCCAACGCTCACCGCAGCCAAAGCAGGGGCGCGGCGGCTGGCGGCCACCACCGTCGTGCAGGAGGAAGAGCCCGTGCGGCGGCAGGGCCAGAGCCAGAGGTAGGAGACGAGGTTGGGGCTGCTGACGTGGAGGCGCTGGACCCAGTCCTGGGCACGGGGTGGGCCCCATCCGCTTCGGCAGCTAGCGCACGTTGGGATCCAATGCTGCTTGAGGCCGATCTGGCCACTGCCTGGTCCGGTCCTGGCGCTCTCTGGGCTCGGTCAATGCGGAACTGCCGCATGGAGAACGATGTGTGGAGGAGCCTGCAAAGCTACTACTAGTTGCTGAAAAAGCACCGGTCTTCTCTGGACATGTTTTGGCAGCTGGTGGAGAAGATGGTCAGGCGACCATGCCGTCACGTGGTGTACCGCGCGCGCCTGATGCATGTAAAATGCATACATGAACTTTACATTTTATTACATGTTATTCCATGTTATTTGCATCATATAAGGGTTATATTCATGATTTATAGTAAGTTTTGGGGATAATTAACAACTTCCCCATTTTTCTGGAATTAACCCTGCGCTGTCAGAAAACCCCTTTTTCTATATTTTGATGTTTCAGGGACCCAAACGACGTCCAAATGACCTGAAACTTTACGGGGATCATTTTTTTGGAAGGAACGAAACGTAGGCGCAAAGGAATCGAAAAAACGGAGACCAGAAGGCTGAAAGGGGTGGGCCCACGCGGCCAGATTCCCTAACCGCGTGGGGTCCCCCATCCTGGCCCTCGGGCCTCCGCTGCCGTCGATCTTTCTTCCCGAAGCTTCGTCTTGACCTAAAAACGACTATATATAGACCCCCCAGGGCTTTCGCGAAAGAGAGCGCCGCCGAAACACAGAAACCACGAAACAGAGATCTGGAGCTGAAGATTGGAGGGGGAAAACTCCGGCGGGGCGCTGCCGGTGTGGTCTCCTTCCCCTCCAACAACATCTCCACCGACACCATGATGAAGAGGGAGTAGTCCACCCCTGGACTATGGGTTTGTGAAAGTAACTTATGTATCTCTCCTCTCTATGAGCTTCACTAATTAGTACCGTATGAGCTGTTGAACATGATTACGGTCATCTATGTAATTCCTTTGTGGTGGATCTTTATTATGAGTTAATACATGTTTGAGATTGCAATGGTTTTGTTTCAGTTATGAAAGTAGATGCATATTATGTACCCCGTTCTTATTTACTTGTCATGATCAAGCATGTTTATGAGAGCATGTGAGGGGGAACGTGTGCATTAGTTGGAGTAACGGGGAGTGGCTAGTGCAGTGAACGTGACAGATAGTTCTGCGATCCACTTGGGTTTTCTACCTTACTTTGTTGCCTCACTAGGGATAAACAAAAATACCATGCTACCAGAGAGTGGATGTGACCTTGGCCACTATCTCCATGACTAGATCTAGCATGTTCTTATTTTAACTTCATGTCATTAAACATATTGCTATGCTCTGATTTATCTTAATTACTAAGGTGTTATGATTTAGTTCGCATCTTGGTGGAGCATAAGAGAGAGAACAACTTATACTTGAGATCTCTATGTTAGGACGTGATGCCCATATTATTAATAACTTGTCAAACCATGTCTTGCCATCTTTCATGTTAATTTTAGTGTTCCATTGCCTACCACGTTATCAAGAGAGAGTGCATTTGTGAAACCATGAACCCCGGTCCATTTTTAATCATAAGAAACACCTTTCCAACACTTTTATCACCACTTTTGTTTGCTGCCATTATTAAATCCGAAAATATAAAAACACTTTTACATCTTGCATTCATCATACAAAACCCAAAAACATAATTTATCATTACTACCATCATCCTTGCATATTTATTTTACCATCATTGCATATTTACTACTGTTTGCATATTTATTTTATTATCATTCTCACACCTTGTGCTTGACAACCACTTGGTGAGGTTGAGGGCACAAAACAATTTATTTTGTTGCAGGTTCTCAAGAGAAGGATAAGGAGATAACACCTGAAATACTGGTTCCCCGAGAGTTCGATATTAAACCCTCGAGTCACCCCTCATGGGGAAAACTGTCTTCCACTACTACATACACTCTGCACTTGGAGTCTCAACCTAACCCATTTACTTTTCACGCAGGTACCACGCGAAGGGGCTAGCAACTGTTTTCTGGCGCCATTGTGGGGTAACTACGTGAAGAGCCATCAAGACGTTTTCTGGCGCCGTTGCCGGGGAGCCATAGTTGAAAGGTTTATCCAAGGATCACTCACATCAAGTCAACTTCATCACCAACTTGTGTAACAACCTAAGCTTGGGGAGGTTGCACCTACGTGAGCATCATCTTATCCATCTTTACCTACAATCATTTTATTTTGTTTTGTTCTTGTCTTGCATATCATCTTTATATTTCGGTTTGCATATTTATATTCAGTTTTGCATTTTTGCGTTGCATTTGTTATTTCAATTTGCTTTAGTGTCATTTTACTTTTAGTTTTGCATAAAAAATTAAAAACACCTAAAAACTTGTTAAAATGGGAGATAGAACTAAATTGTGTGACTACACAAACACTCCTAATGATCAATTTATTGCTAAGCCTATCACCACACCTGAGATTACTGCTGAGAGCTATGAAGTTAGTCCTAGTTTGTTAAACTTGATAACTAGGGAACAATTTGGTGGTAGTGCTGTTGAGGATGCCTCTATTCATCTTCATGATTTTATTGAAATCCGCGACATGCAAAAGTTTAAAAATGTTGAAAGTAATGTCTTAAAACTGAAATTATTTCCTTTCTCACTTAGAGGAAAATCTAAAGAGTGGCTACATTCATTACCTACTGGTAGTATTAATTCTTGGGATGATTTAAAAGAAGCTTTCATTAAGAAATATTATCTCCCTGTTAAAATACTGCAAAATAGAAACAATATCCTCTCTTTTAGGCAAAATGAAAATGAACATGTTGCCATGGCTTGGGATAGGATTAAACTCATGCTTAGAACTTGTCCATCACATGGGGTTAATGAATGGACCATTTTACACTCTTTTTACAATGGTCTAAATTACATGTCTAAAAATATACTTGATTCAGCTGCTGGAGGTGCTTTCATGGGAAAAACTATATTAGAAGCTAAGAACATCATTATATCTCAAAAAGAGAGAAAAGTTGAGGAAGTTAAAATGCTTAGTGAAGTTAAGGAACCATTTGTTGATTTAGAGAAGTGTAGCTTGCATGAATTAATTTCTATCTTACAAAAATTTGCAAGTGATCCTTCCATTAATACTAACCAGGCTGGTTTTGGTTCCTATATTGCTAATCATGTCTTAAAAGAAAAGATTGGTAGGTACAATCAAGAGGCTATGATACCACCTAAGCTTGGGGATATATGGATTCCCAAAGTCCTAGTAACCATTGGAAAAGAGACACACCATGCTATACTTGATCTAGGATCTAGTGTCTCTATATTATCTAAAGAACTATATGAAGTCCTTGAACTTAAAAATATTGAGAAATGCTCTATTGAACTTGCACTTGCTGATGATTCCATTAGACATGCTCTAGGAAAAGTAAGTGATGTTATGGTAGAGTTACACATGACTTTTGTGCCTGTTGATTTTCTAATCATGTACATGGGGAATGAAACCTCTAGTCCTATTATTTTGGGAAGACCTTTTTTTCGTACTACAGGTGCTATTATTGATTCAAAGGAAGGGAATGTGAAGTTTCAGTTTCCACACAAGAAGAGCATGGAACACTTCCCAAGGAAGAGGGACACAGAAAGGTTCAAGCTCCCTCATGAGCTACGTCCCCTTTGATTATCAAGTGATGCCCATATTATTAATAACTTGTCAAACCATGTCTTGCCATCTTTCATGTTAATTTTAGTGTTCCATTGTCTACCACGTTATCAAGAGAGAGTGCATTTGTGAAACCATGAACCCCGGTCCATTTTTAATCATAAGAAACACCTTTCCAACACTTTTATCACCACTTTTGTTTGCTGCCATTATTAAATCCGAAAATATAAAAACACTTTTACATCTTGCATTCATCATACAAAACCCAAAAACATAATTTATCATTACTACCATCATCCTTGCATATTTATTTTACCATCATTGCATATTTACTACTGTTTGCATATTTATTTTATTATCATTCTCACACCTTGTGCTTGACAACCACTTGGTGAGGTTGAGGGCACAAAACAATTTATTTTGTTGCAGGTTCTCAAGAGAAGGATAAGGAGATAACACCTGAAATACTGGTTCCCCGAGAGTTCGATATTAAACCCTCGAGTCACCCCTCGTGGGGAAAACTGTCTTCCACTACTACATACACTCTGCACTTGGAGTCTCAACCTAACCCATTTACTTTTCACGCAGGTACCACGCGAAGGGGCTAGCAACTGTTTTCTGGCGCCATTGTGGGGTAACTACGTGAAGGGCCATCAACGCCTGAATTTCAAATTTGGGGAACCCCGGGCTCGCTGCTTCCAGTTGCCTCGGATTTGGTGGACTACGGGACAAGACGCGCTGGTGGACACGGGAGTGGTGATCTGCTGCTCTCCTCTGTGGGCCTACTCAAGTCTGGTGGCAGTGGGTCTGCCTCTCCTTGGACTCCTATCTGCTGGGCCAACAGACGTAGTGGATCCCCGGTGTTGGCGCTGGATTACTTTCCCATTTCACTGTCCTTGGAGGGAGCTGGCGAGGAGCTGGCCCAGGGGACTATGCAGGGCCAGGTGGTTGATCAGCCAGTGGCTGTGGTTGATGAGGTAGACCCGACTGACGGGGCAGAGGCCCAAAGCGTGGAGCAGTTCAGGCAGGGTTACGTGCAACCCGTGGTGCCCATCCTTTACAGGCCGGCGAAGCGCAGCCGCAAGAAGAGGATCTACTCGGGGCCGGTGCGGCGCAGCAGCAGGCACCGTGGGAAGTTCGCCGCGGGCACTCCGATGAAGCGCTAGCAGCGCGAGCTGATCACTCGGTTGCAGATCGCGAGGGAAGGCGAGACCATCGGCGACGAGGCATTGAACGCGTACCTGGACCTCTTCAACCATCCGTTACCGCAGAAGCACATTGACGTGATCTTGAGCTTGTTTGGGTGGCTACCTGAGGCGTTGCCGTTCTCTGAGGACCTACCGGTGGAGTGCCTAGTTTAGGCGTGGATCCTTTGTTTCTTGTTTAGCCTCTTGTACCCTGTGTTTGTTTCTCTCAGAACTATGTTGGATATGGATCTTGTGATTGCCATTTGGAATGCGCGTGGATTAAACTCTGGCGCACGCAGAGCGGTGATTTTCCAGGCTATGGCTGCCACTGGCGCCAAGATAGTCTGTCTCCAGGAGACAAAAATGGAGATCATCACGGCTCAGATCGTCCGTGAATGTCTCGGTGTGGCCTTTGACGGGTTCCTTTACCTGCCGGCCGTGGGATCACGTGGTGGCATCTTGCTTGCGTGGCAGTTTGAGTATGTCACGGTCACTAACCCTCACATGACCGCTAATGCGCTCACTGCTAGCATCTCGATTGGAGGGGACCAGGCATGGTGGTTCACCGAATTTATGGCCCTCAGGGCGTGGGTGCGAAGCATGCCTTCCTTCAGGAGCTTCGCGATATACGGGACCTGCATGCAGGGCCATGGATGGTTGCAGGAGATTTCAATCTCATCATTAACCCGGAGGACAAGAACCAGGGTGTCCTTCATCGTGCAATGATGGGCAGATTCAGGCGTACTCTGTCGCTGTGGAATTGAAAGAGATCTACCTAAATGGGCGAAGATTCACTTGGTCCAATGAGCGTCAGCAACCAACTATGGAGAAGCTGGATAGGGTCTTTTCGACCGTGGATTGGGAGGAGCGCTTTCTAGACGCCTTTCGTTCGGCGAACTCCTCTGGGCCTTCTGACCACTGCCCCTTGGTGCTGAGCCTAGCCCCAGATCTGCAGATGGGGCGTAGATTCCAATTTCAGTCTTTCTGGACGAAGGCGGGGGGTTTTCTGGAGGTAGTTCTGGAGGCTTGGTCATCAGTGGAACAGGAGATCAACCCCTTCAAGAGGTTGGATCTCAAACTTCGAGCCACGGCCAAGAGCCTGGCGAGGTGGAGTAGCAGGTTCATTGGCAACATCAAAATGCAGATACTGCTAGCCAATGAGATAATCCTGCGGCTAGACGTGGCCATGGAGACCCGACCCCTCTCACCGGCAGAGAGGGGGCTTAGGAAGGCCTTAAAAGGGAAGCTGCTTGGGCTGGCATCTCTTGAGCGCTCCATGGCGAGGCAACGAGCGAGGGTTGTATGGCTGCGGGAGGGCGATGCCTGCACGAGGTTCTTTCACATGCATGCAAGCCATAGACGGCGTCAGAACTTCATTGGCCACCTCATGGTCGATGGAGTTAGGAAGACTGAGCATGTGGATAAGGCTGAGGCCATGGACTATTTCTTTGACGATCTCCTCGGGACGGAGGTGGACCGGCCTTTCTCCTTCGACTTAGACTACCTGCAGCTGCCCACTGTGGATCTCTCCCACTTAGAGATGGCTTTCTCAGAGGAGGAGGTGTGGAACGCCATTAGGTGCATGCCGCTTGACAAATGCCCGGGGCCGGATGGGTTCTCCAACAGATTCTATGTGGCTTGTTGGGGAATCATCAAAGAGGATGTCATGGAGGCGTTCAACTCCTTGTCTCGGCGTGACGCCCGTGGATTCAGCTCGGTCAACCAGGCGTTGATCACCTTGCTGCCCAAGAAAGTGGGTGCGGAGGAAGTTTCGAGATTTTCTCCCTATCAGCTTTATTCATGGGTTCGCCAAGCTAGTGGCAAAGGTGGTGGCTTGCAGGGTGGCCCCCTCCATTCCACAACTGGTGGGGGCGCACCAGAGTGCCTTTGTGCGTGGACGGTGCCTACATGATAACTTCATGATGGTTCAGTGTGCGGCGCGCAAGCTTCATAGCTCGAACATTCCAGCCGTCCTCCTGAAGCTTGACATTACAAAGGCATTTGATACGGTCAGTTGGGCCTTCCTCCTGGAGGTGCTGAGGAAGATGGGGTTCGGAGACCTTTTGCTTGCAACCATCTGTGCCCTTCTTTCGTCAGCTTCCACTAAGGTGCTACTCAATGGTCATCCTGGTGGAAAGATTTTCAACAGACGCGGATTGAGGCAGGGAGACCCGCTCTCGCCTCAACTGTTCATTTTGATCATGGAGGTCTTGCATCTGTTGATTGAGAGGGCTACGGCCTGTGGATTGTTGTTGCCTCTAGCTGACACGGGTCTTAGGCACCGCACGTCGATCAATGCTGATGACGTGGTGACCTTCCTCCGCCCCCTAGAGAGGGACCTCAGGGTTTTCGCTCAGCTACTCGACGACTTTGGCTTGGTGTCCGGGCTGAGGGCAAACCTTGAGAAGTGCTCGGCGCATCTGATCCGTTGTGGAGAGGTTGAGGCGGCGTTGGTAGCTCGTGAGCTGCACTGTCCGCTGCTGTCGTTCCCGCTGCGCTACCTGGGGCTACCACTCTCCCTCAGGAAGCTGACGCCGGCTCAGCTCCAGTATCTGGTGGATAGTGTGGCCAGCCATCTTCCTAGGTGGCGTGCCGGGCTGCTCAACCGTGGAGGACGTCTTGAGCTTGTTAAGACCACACTCTCTACGATATCTATTTTCGCTATGATGTCTCTTGACCTGTCTGTGGAGACCCTGGTGGCGATCGAGAAGATCATCCGCAACTTTCTCTGGGTTGGCCGCAAGGACGCCCGTGGAGGTCACTGCCTGGTGGCGTGGGAGAGGGTTTGCATGCCCAAGCACTTGGGGGGTCTTGGGATTCCCAACCTGTGACAGATGAACCGCGCTCTCAGGGCTAGGTGGCTTTGGCTTAGCAGAACGGACAGCTCCAAGCCCTGGAGTGAGTTCAACATCCAAGTCCCCCGCGTGGTACAACAGTTGTTTGAGGCAGCCACCACTTCAGTTGTGGGTGACGGTGCTTCCAACTTTTTCTGGACAGACAGGTGGCTGCCCGGTGGGCGTGTGAAGGAGCTGGCTCCGAACCTTTTCATAAAAGTGCCGAAGGCCGCGCGGTGCTCCCGACGAGTCAGAGATGGGCTCGCAGGTGGATGGTTGGACGACGTCTCGCCTGACCTGGACGTGCGAGAGATCCGCGAGTTGTTGTCCTTGGCTGACAGAGTGGCAGGGTTCGCCCTGACAGATGGGGTCGTGGATGAATTCAGGTGGAACTGGGAGAGCCACCGCAAGTACTCAGCTCGCTCGGCTTACAGAGGACTCTTTGAGGGCAAGATCAGGTTGGCTGGGGCACAACAGGTCTGGAGCTCCCGGGCTCCAAACAAATGCAAGTTCTTCCTCTGGCTAGCGCTGAAGAACAGATGTTGGACTGCAGACCGCTTAGGGCAAAGAGGGCTGCCCAGACCGACCGCTTGCCCGTTGTGCGACCAAATGGGAGAAGACATAAACCACCTTCTCCTTGGTTGTGTCCTCTCTAGAGAGGTTTGACACTCCTTCCTGAGCAGGTGGGGTAGAGTGGACTGGGTCCCTGACCATGATGATCGTCTAGCGGATTGGCTACCGGCCAAGATGCCGGGAGGGAGCGACGAGAAGGACCTGTGGACGGCGATCAACTTGATCTGCTGGAGCTTGTGGAGGCATAGGAATGGAGTGGTCTTCGAAGGTCACGCTCCTTCGGCAGCGACCGTCATCAGGATGGTAGAAGCCGAGACTGACCTGTGACGGGCAGCGAGCATGTTTAGGGGTAGTTTAGAACCCGTAGACAGGTGGAGGGTTGGCGAGTGATCATTTTTGTTTTTTCTGTTGGTGGATTGACGTTTTCGGCGTATGTGGCAAAACGCGTTGTAAACGGCCGCTTGGCATTTCCTTCTTAAAACCGATACGTCCGCTTCCTTAAAAAGAATGTTGAAGATTTTCACCGCGGCGGCCGGCGGCGAGGAGGACTACACACGGGCACGCTCGCACGTACGCGGTCGCCGTCGCGTACTACGCTCCTCGTAGCCAAAAAGCGTCCGACCGCCGAGTCCACGAGAAATCGCAGCCTCTCAAACGGCCACGAGTCTGATCCGCTCATCCACGTGGCGTCTTCCGGTTCGCTGCGCCCTCCCAGCTCACCCCCTTCCTCATCTCCCCGACGAAACCCCGCTCCTGCTTGCCAGCCAGCCAGCCACTAGCGCAGTTCCTTACGCCTCCGACCTAAACCCCGCGCCGCCGACATCGCCGGACCGGAGTCCACCGGTTATGCAATGGCCGCCATCGTCTCTTCCGCCGCGCGGTCGACGCTAACCCCACCGCGCGCACGCGCACGGAGGCCCCGGAATAGCCGCCTCCCCCGCGGCGGAGGCCTCGCCGCCGCGCTCGGGCTCGGGGGCGGCGGCGGAGCCGCCCTCGCCGCTCCTCTATCCTACGAGGAGATGCTGCGGCTCTCGACCGACACCGCCGGCGGAGGGACGGCGGGTTCTCGCTCCCGGACCTCGGCCTCGACGGGCTGGTCGACTTCGTCTCCCAGAACCCGCTCGTCGTCGCCGCGGGCCTCGCCGTTGTCGCCGTGCCGCTGGTCATCTCGCAGGTGCTCGGCGGCGCCTCCAAGCCGTACGGAGCCGTGTCGGGGAAGGCCGCGTACCAGAGGCTGCTGGACGAGCCCGGCGCGCAGCTCGTCGACATCAGGCCGCTCAAGGACGCCCGCGAGGTCGGGTCGCCGGATATCAGGGAGGCCAAGAAGAAGGCCGTGGCCGTGCCGTACGACGGGGACGACAAGAACGGCTTCCTCAAGAAGCTTGAGCTCAAGTTCAAGGACCCCGAGAACACCACATTGATCATCCTTGACAAGTAAGGGGCTTGATTTTTTGTTGGCACTTGCAATGTGTTTGCTTTCTTCGTGTGTCTGTCCACTATTTTCTAGTTGGCCGGCGGATTCAGTTCTTAACTTCTTATTAGCACACAAAACCCATAGCAAACAGCTGGGAATGGAATCGTGTCAAGATTTCAAAATCGATGTATAAACTAGATAATCACTAGTTAGTTGGGTTGAATCCTCATACGTATTAGTTCAGTCGTGTATCCCTGATGCTCTACACCTGCTCATCGACTTTGTGAAAATGAAGTTGGTAACACCTAGCACATTGTCAGTGCTTCTAAAATGGCGTTGAAGAAGTTGATTCCAGCAATAAATTGCCAGTTCATCAAGATGACATTGATAGAATAATCAAGGTTATAGTTCAGTAGAGAAAAAATGCAGAACAGATTGTTTGCATCGAGGAAAATTCAAAATATTTCTCATTGTACCACATAAATATTACTCAGTTTTCCCTTTTTATGCACATGGGGATGCGGTTCCATGAAGAGTTTGTGCATATTTACTCATATGTTTTTGTCCGACATGGAAACAATAAAAAAGCGATCTTCTCATAATTGTCCACATTTATTTCTCTATATGCTAGAATTATCCACATTCTTTTCTAAACAAGAACGAGATCATGTTTGCTGCAGGAAATTTGCAAACAGTACTTGACCATGTAATTCTTCCATCACCAGTACATGTTTTAGATTTCATCGTCCTTCCGAATATTTACGTGAACAAAATGGATACCAGGTTTGATGGGAACTCTGAGCTAGTGGCTGAGCTTCTCACAGCCAATGGTTATAAAGCTGCTTTCGCAGTGAAGGATGGTGCAGAGGGACCTCGAGGTTGGCAGGTACTTTGCTTTACCGAGCTTGCATTCTCTGTAAGTAGTATTTCACATCAATATTCTCTATGCAAAATGTCACCATTTGCTAGTGCTCTACTGCAGAGCAGTAATCTTCCCTGGACTGCTCCCAAGAAGGGATTCAGTTTGGACTTTGGTGAGCTATTTGGGGTGAGTTGTCAACTTGAACGTTCTTTAGTCTACATTTACTTATTTTAAATATGATATCTCTGTATTTTATATATTCTCATGCTCTTGTTGTTAGACTTATGTGTCAGTTCAATTTTGAGTTTATTATATGTTAACTTACAGGATGGTTCAGAAGGTTTACCTGTCACGATTGGTCTTGCTGCAGCTACTGGTTTCGGAGTACTTGCCTACACAGAGGTTTCTAATACTTGACATGCTTTCATATCTTGATGATTTGCTTTAGTTTATATTTTTACAAATCATGTATAATATGTGCTGCAGATAGAAACAGTGTTGCAGTTTCTGGGTTCAGCTGCCATTGTCCAGCTGGTGGTAAACAAATTCTTGTATGCCGAGGTGATTATTTCATTCTTGTCTTTTTAGTGGGCTTCATAGATATGAATGGCAATTTTTTCCTTTCTACTTAAGATGTTTTTGTTGATGAACTACCTATCTATGCCGCTCACAGGACCGAAAGAAGACCCTGCAACAGATCGATGACTTCTTTAACAAGAAAGTTGCTCCAAAGGAGCTTGTTGATGAAATTAAGGTAGTTAGCCACATCCTGGATACTTAGTGTTATCATTAATAAATGCAATTTCGTTTTCTCAAGATGGCTCTGCATGAATCAGTTAAGTTGTTCTGTTGAATGCTCAGCAGGCATCTCCAAGAAAATAATCCCCGTTTATTCTAGGAAAATAAAGATACCTGGTGTAGATATGCCTCTTCCCTTTGTAATTTTTATTTCTTCTTCGCTACTATCTTTAGGTTCTGTGTTTCAAGAGCCAAACCCAATATAAGTGGTATTGTTCTATTTAGTTGGACTGAAAATCATGCAGTTCAGCAATTGGTTGTTGGTAATTTTTTCTGGTTGATGCACTTTCTGCCAGGGTTTATGCATGACTTGCGCTAGTGTTTAAACTCTTTCCTGTCCATAATAGTTTTTCACCAGCGAACCACGATATAGTTGTTGCAAATTAAAAAACAATATAGTTGTCAACTATCCTTACAATGTATCAGACCAAACTGAATGTAATGTTTTCCTATTGGTATGGTGACCAAGATGCATATAGTGAACTACAGATGGTCTAGATATATAAGAAAATTGTGTATGGCTATTAGTTTTTTTTTATTGCCGGTTCATGCTGTACCAACGCTTTTGCAAGCTTTCCTTTCAAAGATGATCCATATGCACTATTTGACATGTCAATGTTTTCTGGCATTGAAGATTCAGAAACAATGTCCAGTGCTATGATGCCTTCAGTCAGAACGTGAGCAAACTTGCTTTGTTTTTCATAGTAAATGTTGGTTGTTGTTTTAATCTCCAGGAAATCGGGCAGGCTTTGCTGCCTTCTTCTGGTGAACCTAAGAGCCAATCAGCAGCAACATCTTCAGCCCCAGTTGCTGCCGCAGCAACTGCTGCACCAGTAGCAGAAGCAGCCCCAGCTGCTGTAGCAGTTGCAGAGGCCAGCACAGAATCGCCTCCTGAGACTGCAGCGTCGAGACCCCTTTCACCATATGCAAATGTAAGCAATACTTCGTTGCCGTTTATTTGCACAATTGAAGCTGATCAATATCCATTTCTACCATTTTGTTTCTGCATTTCAGTACCCGGATCTGAAACCACCGGCCAGCCCTTCCCCACCAGCTGCCGAGGGCAAGACCGAGGCGAAGGCTGAAGCTGCAGCAACCGAATCCCCGGCGGAAGTTACCCCGGCAGCGGTAGCAGAAGCCGTCACAGAACCGCCTCCTGCGAAGCCCAGGCCTCTTTCTCCATATGCGAACGTAAGCGATACATGAAATTCCATAACTTGTATTTGCCTCCCTCTACAAACAAACACACCTGAAAGATGACGCCATGCTCATTATTCTCCTTTTATGTGCGCGTAGTATCCAGATCTCAAACCGCCGGCCTCCCCTACGCCTTCGCCGCCATAATGAGGAATTGTTTTGAGACGAGCTCATCGATGGCTGGCATCCGTATAAGAAACTATGTCTAGAGGAGAGGGCATTGAGCTGTTCATAAGACACCACGCTAGAGAATCAAGTATAAGTCAGTGGTAATGTTTTCAAGCAGTTCATATGTATATCCAATGATCTCGCTTGGAGATTCGTTTGTTCGTGTAATTGTGGAATTACTAGATGTGTGAGTTCAAAAGTCCGGGTACTACTTGACATGTTTCACTTGCTCGTGGATGAATAAACTGAAGCCGGGTAGCATACAGTTGTGACTTGTGATTTGTGAAGTGTGTACTGCTAGTGTTACAATCCGAAGATTGCGGAAACTGCTCTTCGTAAGGAATTTTCAAATCGTACTATATCTTGATAGAGGTGCCGTATGCTTTCTAAAACACGTATTGAAAACAATGGCTCCGACACCGGCCTAAAGATATGTAGGGGTGGAAGAGGATCGGACAGTACCTTTCCCAAATCTGTTTTCATATTTTCAAAACAAATACGAATACAAATACAGATATTGTCGCATACGAATGCGGAGCTGATGTTACTCGAATATAGATACAAATCGGTTCTTTCTCAATTCGGAACGGAAACGAATATACCGAAATAATAGACTTGTGTCTGATAACGAGTCAACTATATAACAATAAAAATGATAAATATAGCTAATATAATGCACAATAGTTTAAAGTTCATTCACAGAAAAATATATTTGATCCCTTTTTTTTAAAAGGGAGCAAAAGATTTGCCCCAATCTATTAATTAAGCAGAAGAGAATTGCCCAGTTAATTAACGGAAAACCGGGTGAAAACCGTTACAACAGACCCACGTGCGGCCAAAACCCGAACATGCTACTCCTGGATCACCGAGGCGGATCAACCAACTCTCCCAACCCGCTACGGCCGCAAACTCTCGAAACATCTCTTCGAGTTGTTGTGTTGTGTTTTCAGTGAGGTTTTATTTGACCCCTTTCAAAGGTTGGTTAATTGACATAACAGGTTGGAATTACCAAAATTGGCTGACATAATTTTATTCGGATACCGATATATCCATTTCCATTTTCATATTTGTTCCAAAATTTCATACCATATTTGTTTTGTATTTGTAAGAACGAATACGGATATTTACCACATTTCTATTTCGTTCTGATTCGGATATGTACCACCTTCGTTTTCAATATCTCGAGTATGAGTGTCGAATAGTTAGGATTATCCGCTACCAGTTCTCACCCCTAAATATATGTACTCGTTTCCGGTTTATGCTTGTTTTTTGTTAGTCCCATTTTCGTTCCTCTTCTTATTGGGATGGCAATGGGCCCATTTCCCGCAAACCCATGGGAAATTCATCTGTTAGTGCTGGGTATGGAAAAGTTTGATACCGCAATGTAAAATGGTGGTTAAAGGGTCCCAAATTCCTGTTCCCTGATATAGCCCGTACTTCTATATATAAATACAGTATTCTTCTATATTATATCTAGTGTGGTATGTTTTAATAGTACAATAACATATATCTACAAGAGAAAACTAGCATTGGCAAACAAAAGAAATTCATCATATAAGCCTTTTCCCATGGAAAAGACGTTGCATGGATAATCTCCAATGCCACAGTTGTGGGTATCCTGCGTACATTCCAACATACTCACCTGACATTGCCTCATTAACTTGGTCAGATATGGAGGAGCATCATACAGATCAAGTCTTTGACAATGTTTACACGAATTAGAGCGTTTCCAAGTCAGATTACCCATAGTGTGTAAGGCATTATGATATGGCCCAAAGTGTTCTTTTGGAATCTCCACTGCAGTGTATTTGAAGTTCCACCTACCGAGGGCTTTGATGTAATACTTGATCTTAATGGTCACATTTGTGTAAGACTATGTCGGTAATGTGTGGATGCAAACTTTGGTTTCAGTTAAACTTAGGCGCAACGTCATATTGATCACGAAATCGGATATTTCCAACGGCTTGTTCAGGGTCCCACTGGTAAGCTCGTGAGATAATGAGGTAAAAACAGCCTCCATCTCTGATCCTTCTGATCCGATCTATTACAACCAGCATGCCCCCCTTTCGTGACGACGGACACATCTTCGGAGGAAGAGCCGATGAAGCAAGATTCTTAAGCAACGAAGATCTGCTCACTAGTAGGAAAATGGTTATAGGTAATCTCTTAGCGGTAGAGCTGGACGGTACCACCAAGGCCTGATGGTTGCGCGTGACACGTGGACGCGCTACCAGTAATTCACCCCCGCCACACACACACACAAAACTAGTGGTAGCGTGGGTTGTCATCCACGTGCTACAACTATGGCATTAGTGGTAGCGCGTCCCCAACGGGGCATGCTACAACAACTATTCACCGCAGCCACCAAATGGGCCCCACTTAGTGGTAGCGCGAGATGGCCCAGCGTGCTACCACTACGGAGCCCTTAGATCAAATAGACCTACCCGCCCAAATCTCACTTCCTCCGTCCCTTTTCCTTCCCCGCGCCTTCCCGCCGTCACCCGCCTGCCCCGACGCTGTTGCGCGGCCTCCTGGACCATCGACCCTATCCGTCCACCCGCGCCGCCCTTTCTGTCCACCCGCTCTGCCCCTGCCCCCACCCACGCCGCCCTCTCCGTCCGCCCGCGTCGTTACCGCCTGCGCCGCCCCGCAACCCTAGCTAGCCCACCGCGCCGCCGTGCAACCCTAGATGGCCACCGGCGCCGCGCGCCTCGCCGACCAGAAGAAGCCAGTGATCCTCCGGCCGGACGCCCGCGCATCCGGTACGACCTATAGTGCTATGTCATGGTCCTATTTGGTATGACCAGTATTGCTAATGCAAGTAGCTTGTGGTATTTTTAAAATAAGAAGTGCATGAAAATGAAATGCACATAGTGTGTGATGGTTAGTTAATAGAAATGCTATGTTGAGTTTAGACTGTTGAATGTTTAGGCTAATCGTACTCTATATTGATGTTTGGACTAATCGTACTCTATGTTAATATGTAGCAAATGTTTCACATGTGTGAGGATTGTGGCTACCCCGAGTGTATGAATAAGAAATTTGACGTAGTTCTCACAGAGGAGGTTCATACTAGAATGGTATGTTTAAATTCAACACATCGCGTCGAATTTGTTAATTTCTTTACATTGTGTGTGCTTGTTCTATGTGCCAATGATTGGACTCTTGCGCATTATCAGTTTGAGTGTTGGTTTAAAGGACCTACTGATATGTATAACAACATTGTTATACATTCTCTTGGTACTTTAGTTACGACACTTGGAAGTTAATGATGTGCACGTATTGTTCATATATATGATGAGGTACCTTTTTATGCATGTTCCTTGTTAAATATTCTATTATCTCGAATGGTATGTTTAAATTCAACATATCGTGTCGAATTTATCAATTTCTTTACATCGTGTGTGCTTGTTCCATGTGCCAATGATTAGACACTTGTGCATTATCAGTTCGAGTTTTGGTTTTAAGTACCTACTGATATGTATAACAACATGAGAGAATTCTTTATATGACACTAGTTGAAAACTTGATTCCTTATTTGGCCTTGGGAATTTTTTTCTTCCATGTATGACACTTGGGCAAATATTTTTGCCTTATATGACACTCTAGCTCATTTTGAATACAAACGTTGTTAAATGGAGACAAAAAGTACGCTTTTACCCCTGATACATTATGTGACCAAATTTTTGTACAAGACAAAAGCAACAGGATTGTGACATATTTGTTTCCGACTAAATGGTTAAATAAGACTCGTACATTTTCATGGAAAACTTAATCCTTGGATGCGCGGGTATCTTCTACGCACAATTCATTTTATACTGACTAAAGCATCGATCTAGGCTAGAACAATGCCCATTCAAGTGACGGTGCATTACCTCGTTGGACACTTTCTTTTGCGCAAAACATCACGTGCTGCAGCAAAGAACACTGATCGTATGTGTAACAGATTTTATTTTGCGACTACACTGCACGCTGGCAGACCGCATCACGGAGCCTTTGACCGGCGTGGCCTGTCACTCTGCCCAAACGCACGCACGCATGGTGGACACGGACTAGAGGATTGGCCCAACTTTTTTTTTCGAGCATTTGCACAACTATGCACGGAGGGGTAGTTTGGTCCAAGAAAACAAAAACTAACGGAAGAACCTAACTGAGCCAACGGCAGTGTCATATAAGGCAAAAATATTTGCCCAAGTGTCATATAGGGAAGAAAAAAATTACCAGGGCCAAGTAAGGAATCAAGTTTTCAATTAGTGTCATATAAGAAATTCTCTCTAACAACATTGGTTATACGTTTCTCTTGGTCCTTGAGTTCCAACTCTTGGAAGTTAATGATGTATACTATTCATATATATGAGGAACCTTTTTATGCATGTTCGTTGTTAAATGTTCTATTAGCTCGTTACTTAAAATGTCCACTATCTATTGTCATAATAACAATAATGTCTGATTGTTATTTATCTCGTGCAGAGCTAGATGTGACTTCTTTTAGCATATGTGCGTTGTCATTAGTGTCCACAGGACATTCGAGGTCAACCATGTCCAGTTGACAGTTCCCACCTGAAACTACAGATTTCAATGCACCAACGAGTTTGGCATGACATATTTCAGTGGCGCTGGTTGGACAGAGCATCTAAATTTCTATGGCATGCAACCTGCTAAGAGGTGCACGTTCTTTCTCGACCATGGTAACGTCGAGACTTACTTTACTTTATGTATAGGCACCTCGACAACTCTGACAGTTTCGAGTCTGAGGATCATGACCCTAGAGGTGACCATGACTTCATGCCTGAGGAGTAGCTAGCTAGTTAGGAAGTTAGATGAACAATTAACGACTAGCTATATATGTGCTATCTATGTTAATAAGAATTTTGTTGAGTGGCACTCGTATATGAACGAGAGTCATGTGCTATCTAAGTAGTTCGAGACTTGTAATAATTTGGTCATACTATCACTACAAGGAAACAGCTAATCACCGGCGTGGCATTTTTGCGATCACCGGCGAGAAACGGCCACGCCGGTAACCTCACGCCAGTGCTATTTGGGGATCACCGGCGTGTGTTTGCCCACGCCGGTGATTCCTTGAGATCACCGGCGTGTACAAGGCCACGCCGGTGACGTATTGGGATTACCGGCAATGGAGGCCACGCCAGTGATGAATTTTTGGAAATTTTAAAAAAGCTGCTGTTATTGAATTTAATAGACCACAATTATCAGCAAAATACACCGAAACATGAACATAAACATTAACAGAAATAGCACAGGCAGTAGCTGCTGCACTCAACAAAGTTCTTATATATTGTTCATCTAGCTAACTTATCATATCTCTAGCTAGCTAGTCACTAAGTGTCTTTATCACCACAAACTCATCATAGCTAGCTAGTCACTAAGTGTCTCGATCATCTCAGACTCAGGCATGTCATCAGAACTGTCGTAGTTGTTGCCAGGCTTATACGTGAAGTAGGTAGAGACGTCACCATGGTCGAGAAAAAAGGTGCACCTCTCTTCAGGTTCCATGCCGTAGCGAATAACAAGTTCTGTCCAACTAGCACCACTGAAGTATGTCCGGCCCATCATGTTGGTGCACAAAACTCTGAAACTCCGGGTGGGCACAGTCCTCTGGACCAAGTTGACCTCAAATGTCCTGTGGTCGGTGACGGCAACACCCACATGCTCCAAGAAGTCACGTCTAGCACTGCACGGGATGTTCTGAGAAAAACAACAATTAGACATTAGTGTTATTATAAGGCTAGGATAATGCAACAGTTTAATCCATTAAATAAGAGAACATTTCACAGGTTATGTCCTACTCAGTCTCAGAGTCATCCTTACTATCCTGTGAATCAAAATCATCGGTGTAATACTAGCCTCATATATCATTGCCAAAACAAGGCAAAAAGAGTGCATACAAAACCATGTTCTAATACAAGCACTCAAATTGTATATAGTACAAGTTATTGTAGATACTCTTTTTTCCTTTAACATGACATCATTTAAATCATCGGCCTCTACCATCTACAACAGCATGGATAAAAAGACGAATAAAAAGATGCCTCATATGAAGAGTGCACAACATGAACTTCCAAGTGTCGGAACTAAAGGACCAAAGAAATGTAAACCAATGTTGTTATACATGTCAGTAGGTCATTTAGACCAACACTCGAAATGACAATGCACAAGAGTCTAATCATTGGCACATTATGGTAACAAGCACACACGATGTAAGAGTCAACCTAGCTATCCTGTGAAATGATGTTTCACAGCGATGACACTGATTCAGAGAACAGTAGTGTGACCCTGAGCCTGAACTAGATAGAAACTACAGACCGACGGTGCGACGCCGTCGATATTTGGCCCATTTTTTACATTCGTTCTACAGGTTCGGTCCTGCTCAGGCTCAAAGTCAACCTAGCTATCCTGTGAATCAGAGTCATCGGTGTAATACAGTACTAGCCTCATATATCATTGCCAAAACAAGGAAAATAGTACAAGACCAGGTACTAATACAAGCACTCAAATTGTATATAGTACAAGGTATTGTAGATACTCTCCTTTCCTTTAACATGACATCGTTAAATAATCGGCCTCTAACATCTACAACAACATGGATAAAAGATGTCTCGAATAGAGCTAAGAGTTCAAATCATTGGCACATGTATAAAACATATATGTTTACAAGAACTATGAACAAGAAAATAGGCTCATGACATGTCGAATTTAAACATACCATGCGAGTTTGAACATTCTCCGGAAAAACTACGCCAAACTTCCTATTCATGCACTCGGGATAGCCACAATCCTCACACTGATACATTTTGCTGTATATTATACATATAACAACATTAGGAGAGTACATTAAATATGAAGTAGTCTAAACATGAACTAGAATACAATAAGTTGCATATGGATAAAACATAAAACATGAAGTAGAACATCAACATAAAACATCAGTCTAAAACAACGGTACAAACATCAACATAAAACATTAGTCTAAAACAGCAACATAAAACATCAAACATAAAACAACGGTCCAAAGTAGACATGTCGCTCTGCGGGTCCCTAGTCGTCGTCGTCGTCGCGAGAGACCTGAGCCCAGAACATCGGGTCCCTCATGTCGTCAGTATCCTCGCTGCCCCACGGCTGACCCGAAGCAGTGCGGAACGGAGGCACGCCGTTTAGCCTATCCCACTCGACCCAGTACCTAGGGTCTGTGTGGTGGTAAGCATCGGGGATGGGAGGCCCCTGCTGCTGCTCCTCCTCCTCATCAGAAAACCAGATCTCCTGTTGCTGCTCCTCCTGCTGCAGCTGCCACACTAGCTGATGTCGCTGCTGCTCAGAGTCAGACTCCCAGTCCTTCTCCCACTCCTCCTGCGGCTCCTCCTGCCAGATCCCCCAGTGGGTGAAGTCCTGGACAGAAGGACCGGCGCCGTGGGAAGGACCGGCACCGAACTGCTGGTACGACAGCAGACCCGACTCGTCCTGCAGGAGACGCCTCACTAGCGGGTCATCGTGGGGTCTGACGTTGCGCCGTGCGATCTGCGCTTGAGCCAACCGGTGCTCCTTCTCCATGGCCCTGGTCACCTGTCTGATCCCAGGCGGCGCGCGCTCGTCTACACGGTGCCGATCCCAAGGGAAGTTGAGACCGTCGTCCTTCCTCTTGTCCCCGTACTCGTGGACAACAAAGTAATCGTAGGCACGTGCCGCTTCCTCCTCGGTGTCAAACTGGCCAGCCCAGTGCTTCCTCCCGCCAATATGGATCTGACATCCATAGACGTACCGCTGAAGTCTCGCCCTATAATACGCCTTCACACCCTTATACTTACCCAATCCGTGGAAACTAAAACATGTTAAGAAGATACAACGACGTCACAAGAATATAGGGGCGAATCCAGGATTTGAGTATAGGAGAGGGAGGGGGGGGGGGGGGGCGAAGGCCGAAGAAAACATTACCCATAAAAGAGATACAAAGGAAATATACCAATTTTGGGATGAAAGATGACTCTAACTTGTGATGGGATTGCGAGAGATGACTTAGTATTTCCATCGGAATTTTGCATATCATCGTATTAGGATTGGAATCCTTATGTACTGTAGGTTGCTATGTCATCCCTATCTTCTCGGTTGGATTTGTATTTTCAGTCAAAAATATGGTGGTCGAAACAACCGGATTAAAGTAACCACTAATTGACGGTGTCTTCCTATAAGCAGCCCTATAGTACTCCCTCCATTCCAAAAAGGATGACTTCCATTTGTCTAAATGCGGATGTATCTAGACATGTTACATGTATATATACATTCACCTGCATACAAATGGAAGTCATCCTTTTTAGAACGGAGCAAGTACTAAATAATCAATAAACTATTATAACTAGCAAATCAAATTAGGAAGTAGGAGTAGCTTGTTGAATTCAATAATAAAACTAGCACGTAGCAACTGAAGTATATAAACAGTAAAAATACCTTGGGCGATCGCCCTAGGAATTGTGCGTGGGGGCGGCAGGTCGTAATCGTCGACTAGTCGATAATTAATAGAGAAGCAAAGACACGGGAACTGTCGCAGCCTTGCTAATCTCCGAGACACTGACGCTCGAGTCCGTGAGAACTGTGTCCGCGGCGGCGGCGGCGACCATCTGCGGCTGGGCAGGGCAGAGGAGAATATAGTACGATCGGGTAGTAGGTGAGATCGTGGGAAACTGCGAAACCGAGTGGACCAAGTACATGGCGGCGAATCGCCTACGCGATCGTTAAGTGGCCCAGCCCAGGTATGGTGCTGGGTCTTTCCGGTTTTGGCTTCCGGCCAGTTTTTGCCTACTAACCTTTGCAGCGGGCGTTGAAAAGGAGCTCCCGTACATGGCATTAATCGATCGATTGTTTACGTACGTGCTATTGTGGCTTTGGCACTTGGCTAATTTATTTGGGCTTGGCCCATTCACGTTAATAAAGGTAGGATTATAATTAAGCCTTGTGCAGCGCTAGTTGCCGGATATTTAAGAGTAATTAACGTATGCAAGTTTACTGGTCCCTGCTGCTTTCCGTTGAGGGGGGCAAGAAGATCTGCTAACTAAAACAAGGGATCGAAGCACGCAACCGTACAACGACGTCACAACTCACAAGAAGGTCTGCCGGACTTGATGCACCAATTCTTCGGCGCTAAGCTTGCACTCTATCCCAATCTGCACATTAACAAGACATTAGTTAATTAGGTCACGATCAATATAAGATTTCTAGCGGAATGACCATATATAATTATCCAAGGAGAGCGTACACGAACAAGGCGGAGATAAAATTTTGTAGGCTATGTATGTATAGCTAGCTAGCTTGTACTCTCTTTCATGCATGTTGCCTAGCTATATATGAAATCGTTATTGTTCGATCGTGTTAAGATCAGTATATTGCCTTGTTACTGTAGGCGCATACTCTCAGGCTCTGCTAGTCTCAGACACTACTCCCTCAGATCTGTGCTACAGTATTTCTTGAACTGGTGTTAGTAAAAGAGTTGGGCAAAAGCTGTCGAGTCCTTTTCCCAATACAAATGTGAGACCACCGCTACCCGGCCTAGTGACCATCCTACTACCCGCTTGAGTACATACTAGTAGTACTAGCTATTTCGTTGAATTAAAGATACTATATATATACCTATGTAAAGATACTATATATATACCTAACCTATTATATGTTCAATAATATAATAGTCACTATTCTTTATAAGGTGTATTAGTTTTTTGACATGTCAAGATATTTAAATGTCTACTTTACTATCTCTGAGAAAGTTTCCAGAAAATTTAAACATTTACAACAAAAATGTATCATTAGATTTATCATGAAATCTATTTTCATATTTAATTTATTTAGTATTGTAGATGATATATCTTTTTCTGTGAACTTGGTCAAAGATTAAGAAATGTAATTTAAAAAAATAATACATCAAGTAAATTAATATAATTTTTATGTTATTTAGCCAAATATTTCTAAGGATACTAAGTGCTTTCATTTAGAAACATCTAATCAGCAGCAACATTATTGATAAGTAAAAGGTATAACCGTAGGTATCACGGTTGCCTAAGAATTCCTGAAATCACCGAATCGAAAATAAGCGCAATTGAATGAAAAAGATGCAACTAAAGTAAATTAAAAGTGCAATTCAACTACATAACAACCGCAATTCGTCTAATGGCTCGGCCCCCACTAGCACCTGCTTGAACACAACAACCGCAGTTTGTCTAATGGTTCGTCTAATGGTCAGAGGTCCACGTTTTACCAAATATGGTTGATTAATTTTCTTAAAAAATATGCATCTAAGTGGGAATTAGGGTCAAGACTATAAATCACATTGCTTAGGGCCCGTCGGAGACAATGAAAAACCTAGCAATTTTTGAGGATATGGTTCCTACAGGAAAATTTGCTTTGGTGTTCTCTAGAACATTGAAAATGGTAGGCTATATTCTTTTGAAATTCCTGGAATGGAACATTCCATAAGAATTTTGGAGGAAACCAAACATGAGGGCCAACCTCATGTTTCCTTCTTTTTGTGTCAACTCCCTGCGGCATCTAAACAACAGTTTTGAAGTTTTTCTAGTGGTTTGGTTCCTGTAGAAATCAAGAAACCATGACCTCTAGTTTGGTTCCCGAGGACCCAATGAAACATGACCTCTAGTTTGGTTAATGTTGGAATCAAGAAAACATGACATCTCATGTTCCATGTCTTTCCCAGTATTCCTACGTTTGTATTCCTGCGTTCCATGTGGGGAATTAGTCGAGGGAGAATTTGTATGCACGGTGTATAGCAAACTAATATAACAAGAAATGAACAGACCAAAAATACAGTCCCCTATAGTTTCATTTTGTGCCACCTGCTCTCTGCAATCGAATCATGTTTGACCAGGTGTACTTATTAGACGCTTGTATATGTTAAAATATGACTGTCTTGTTAGCATCGACGTTAACAGAACAAAAGAAGTAACAGCAACATTCAAAGCGCTAGCTATACCTTGATAGTGAAGGAGTGCACCATAGTGTCGTGGACGACGCTGATGCTGACGTGGAGGATCTCGAGCGAGAGGTTCTCAAGCGCGGCGATGATCTTGAGCACCTGGCCCGGCGCACGGTGCGACATGGTCTTCAGCACCAGGTTCGGCCCGGCGAACTCCACCTTGACGTCGGGGAGGAGTAACCCCGCGGGCCTGGCCGCGGCGAGCTCGGTGACGATACTGTCCAGGGTTGGCAGGTAAGGCCGTGGCATGATATCGTATGTGTGCGACGACGAAGAGGATGTCGTGGGCGTCATGGCCGGCGTGATGTAGGCATTATGGTGCGGCAAGCAGGGCTTGTACGGGCTGCCCGGGGTCGGCGTGCTGGGGCTTATTGGAATGGTGAGGCGCGGGCTGAGCGGCGGCGGTGCCGACTTGATCATGAACGGGCGCGGGCTGAGAGGTGGTGGTCGTGGCCGTGGGCTCAGCACCGTGGACGGTGCTGTCCTCGGGCTGAGCACCTGCTCGGCGTAGACCTTGCGGTGCTTCTTGGCCTCCAACGAGTGAAGCACTTGCTGCAGCTCATGAATGTAGTCCACCACCCCTCCTATAACCGAAGCTTGGTCTCCCTGCAATTATATGTGCATCAGTTGTCCAAATGTAATTTTTTCATCATCAAATGGAGCTTTCTATCTCTCTCCACGTACACGCTTCTTCGTCCAAGGCTAGCTAGGACGATCGAGCCATGGATTTGGGTGATTAGATTCTTGCAAGTGATGCTAGTTTCTAGCTAGTCTATAGCTATGTACGCTACTTCCGGATGGCATGCCTGTTCAATTTATTGGTACTTTTGTCCTATATATGGAGTACGCTACAACCTCCTCTGCATGTATCAAACTTGTACATTGACCAATCATTAAACTGTCGCACCACAAAACAAAGTAAATGTACGGATCATGCAGATGGGAGTGCACAAGTAACCCAGTGTATACTACAACCTGAAGTTAGTATAGTACTGTAGCTACTAGTAAGCCTAGGAACAAGCATATTTAGAAAATCGAAAAGGGAAACTCACTCTCACTCTAATACTCTATCAGGTGCTAGCTAGCTAAATGAGCTTAGCAAAACCAACTTATATATCAATTGCAGAAGACAAGTGAGTCATGTACTACTGTATATCGAACGATGATGCGTGTGGTTACTGCTTCATTACGTAATTAATTAATGTACGTACGTACCCTCTTGACATAGAAGCAAGGCATGAGTGTACGCAGCACGGCGAGGTTCTCGTTCATCTGCTTCCTCCGGTTGCGCTCCACCGTGACATGGGAAATCTTCGCCCCTCCCTCGTCCATGTCGTCGTCGGCCGTTGCAGCCACCGGCTCCGCAGCCGACGTCGATCCCTTGTGCTTCTTCCGCATCGGAGCTCCTTTAAATTTCTCGTCATCCGCTTCACGGCGCCGAGCTCCCAGCGCGGGCCTCGCACACAAGGCGCTAGCCTTTGCACCCGCGACGGCGGCACTGCTCTGGCGGCTAAACGACACCGCAGCAGCGCCGGGCACAACGCCATCTCGGCCGCCGAGGTGGCCGTTTATGCACGCTTCCCATGTCTCGAGAATGCCGAACAGGTCCTCCCGTCCGCAGGCGCTTGCCAGGACTCACAGTCGTCGACGAAGAGCTTGCAGAGGCCGCCGTCCCCCATACTCCGATTTGTATACCTCAGAAATCGGGCCCAAAGGCGAAACACAAGTATAGACGACGTTCCTAAACGTACGTACTTGTGATCACATACGAACTGGGAGTGGGACGAGAATGTTTGCAAAAGTGAGGGAGATCTCTCGCTCCACTTTTGAGCCTTTGTAGTGTGTGTGTGTAGAGAGAGAGAGAGAGAGAGAGAGAGAGACCGTTGCTGAGGTTTGTATAGTCATGTGAGGGGACGAAGGGCCATAAATGTAGGGAAAAGACGGCTCTGATAGTTTGTTTGGAATGGCGAGACATCCGGGAAGCAGACATATGTATTTCCTGCTGCCGACTCGGACCAGCAATATTGTTGTCCGGATCACCTGGATAATTTCACCATCACAAAATATACACGCACATATAATGTTGAAACATTTTTTAAAGTATATTATTTAATAACAGTGAAGACAGGTGTCCTTGAGATTGAAGATTACGAAGTGATGTGTGCTATGTTATTGACTGAAACATGGCCTACCCCTCCGGCCTTGTGTGGTGTATATATATATGTGTGTGTTTGACCTTGCATGATTTTTAGAAAATGTAGAAATGAAAAACACAGGATCACATCAATATGCTCGGATGGTTAATTCGTAGCTAGAAGATTACTCATGTGAGTGTTTCACTATGTATGTTTTGAGCTATATGCCCAAGAGGTTAGGGCCTCTCGGCCAGATTCAAAGAATCTCAAAGGAATTTTGGAGGATTCCTATGCTTGAAAATTGCTCTATGTAGGTTATTGGTTGGTAGCTAGGATATCCTACGCATTTTGTCCAGTGATTTATTTGCACTCTATATATGTGACGTGAAAAAAACTAGAGCCGCCTTGTAGGTCTTGAGGTGTCTAGACTAAGGTGAGGGTGCACATAGTTGATGTGAGGGAGGAATGAAAGAATTTATTTTTGGCTCATATCTCTTGTAATGAGTGTGAACGTGACATAGTTCTCCAGAATGAATATGCAGTGGTGCAACACATAATTATGTATCATCATCTTCGTGCCTAGCGACTATCAGTAATCTCTCTTGCGACTATCATTGATCTCTCTGTTTCTAGAAATGACACGTACCAATTTTATCCAAAGTTAAATAATATAAAGTTTGATCAAATTTATATAAAACAGTGTTAGCATCTACGATGCCAAATCAATATCATTAGATAGATCAAGAAATTCATTTTCATATTATATCTAAATAGTATTGTAATTGTCTATTGTTTTGTCCCATAAATTGGTCAAAATTTGCATTGTTGGAGTTTTTACAAATTATAAGCCTACTTTTCAGGGATGGAATTTTAAATAATGAAGTTGCTCGCTAGACCATCTCCTTCACTTTGTCATAGCCTCATGGACGGGTTGAGACGATGATGTTGCTTTCGAGGAGTATAACCGGCTAAGAGAGGAGAAAAAGGCATGTGACCAAGTTCTATGTAAAAGTGGGGGAAGATATATGGCATGGAGGGGGTAATGCAGCTTTTATTACAACATCTATGCTAGAAAGTAATATAAACTTACCATGATTGTGAGGTAAGTTTGGGCTACTTTCCTAATTTCAACACCACTGAGTTATTTTTATAAACTAATTCTCTGAATGTTACCATGTACATACCTAGGGCACGATTTGCTGCCTGCATGAGGGATACTGATGACGTGAAAACACACGTTCGTTGAAGACCCCAAGAGGAAGGTATGATGTAGTGCAACAACAATTTTCCTTGTGAATCTACCAAGGTTATCGAACCAGTAGGAGTCAAAAGTGCTTCAGAAGGTTGACAACGACACCAGAAAATATGGCTCTTGATGGGAGAAGTCTCCTAACAACGCCAGAAAATATGGTTGTTGACGTGGACCTGCACACAATAGAATAAAACTACTTTGTCTCAATGAAACAGGAAGGTTGTCAGTCTTCCTAGCTTGCTAAAAACAAAGGATTAAACTATGGTGTGGGGAGTAATAATAATTGCAGGAAGTAACAGGGAACAGATGATTGAAATTGGTATTTTAATCAGTGTAGAAGAATGGACCGGGGTCCACAGTTCACTAGTGGTGTCTCTCCATAAAAGATAATATGCATGCTTGGTAAACAAATTACAGCTGGGCAACTGACAAATAGCAAACACATGACAATGCAGTATATGACAAGAATGTTTACTGTAGTATTTGTTGGGCATTACAACATAATACATGGACCGCTTACCAGCCGCATCCATGCCTAAATAATCCACTTCCAGGATAACTTCAGTGTCTCCCATCAGTATTAAGTTGCAAGCAATGGATAATTGCATTAAACAAAGTGTGTAATGTAAACAAATGCATTAGACCTAACAGCAGTACCCTTAAGCTAAGCATTAGTTATTTTATCCCTAGTGGCAATAGCACATCCACAACCTTAGACGTTTCTGTCGCTCGTACCCAGGTTACTGGAGGCATGAACCCACTATCGAGCATAAATACTCCCTCTTGGAGTCACAAGAATCTACTTGACCAAAGCATCTACTAGCAACGGAGAGCATGCAAGAACATAAATAAAACATGTAGATAGATTGATAAACACTTGATCATAAAATCACTATTCATCGGATCTCAGCAAACACAACATGTAGCATTACAATATCATGATCTTGATCATGATAGACAGCTCACAAGATCTAAACATGATAGCACAAAGTGGAGAGACAACCATTTTGCTACTGCTATGGACCCGTAGTCCAAGGATGAACTACTCACGCATCACTTCGGAGTCAGGCATGGCAATGTAGAGCACTCCGTTGATGATCTCCTCTCCGGCACGGTGCCATGAAGAGCTCCAGAACCCTCCCGAACTAGGGTTTGTGACGACGGCGGCGAAGGAACTTTTCATGAATAATGCTCGGGTATTTCGGGTTTTCAGGACGGAGGCAATATATAGGCGAAAGGGTGGCGGCTGGAGGCACCCGAGGTGCCCCTCCCCATACCTAGGCGCGCCTGGCATGTGGGCCGCGCCTAGGGGTGGGGTGGCCCCCCTGGGTCGCCTCTTCGGACTTGGTCTTCGTGTCGGTGAAAAATTGACACCCGTTGATTTTCGTCCAATTCCGAGAATATTTCCCGACTAGTTTTCTGAAACGGAAAAACAGCAGAAAACAGGAACTGGCACTGTGGCATCTTGTTAATAGGTTAGTCCCAGAAAATGCATAAAAATGCTATGAAGTGTATATAAAACATGTAGCAATAGGTATAAAACATGCATGGAACATCAAAAATTATAAATACGTTTGAGACGTATCAGCATCCCCAAGCTTAGTTCCTACTCGTCCTCGAGTAGGTAAACGATAAAAACAATGTAATTTTTGTAGTGACTTGCTACCAACACAATCTTGATCAAATAGTAATGTAAAGCACATGAACTGAATGAATGATCCAAGAAAATTATCTATAGTTGCTAAAAAGTAAACAAGGAGTAAACAAAATGCATCATACAAGTAAAAACTTTTCATGGATAGTACTTTGGAGACATGGAGTTATAAGACTTTGCATAAAAGTTAGCTCACCAAGCAACATTTTCAAATCAAAAGTGTTGACCAACACAAAGGAAGATTTAAGTTTCAGCATTTGCTTCAACTTTCAACATATTTATCTCATGGATATTGTCAACACAAAGTAGCATAATTAGTCTAATATGCTAACATATAACAATTATTGTACCAAAGTTGACACTAGCGTTTGCTTGTGGAGAATAGAAAGGAGTAGGAAAACTGACTCAACATAAAAGTAAAAAAAGGCACTTCGCAGAGGGAAGCAGGGATTATATCATGTGCTAGAGCTTTTTAGTTTTTGAAATCATATAGAGAGTTAAAATATATTTTGAGAGGTGTGTGCTAATGGTCAACGAATGGTAGTAGACAATACAGTATTACCCCTGCCAACCAGACTTTACAAGAGCGGCTCCCATGAGGAATGTTATTTCTGCAGCAAGCAGATCATCCCTCTTTCTCTTGGTTTACACATGCAGATGTTTAACTGATTGCTCAGGAAAAAATGTGAAGAGAAGTAACGGTTAAAATCGTAAATTAATTGGGACTGGGCACCCCTTTGCCAGCTCTTTTGCAAAATTATAGATAAGCAGATGTAAGCTGCTAGTCTAGCGTAAAGTCTGTTTGACAAGTGTAATAAAGACCATCTACCACTTCCTCATGAGCTGGTAAACATGGACACAAAAAGGAGTAGTAACAATTTTGAATATTTTAAAGGTAGCACATGACAAATTTACTTGGAGTGGCAGGAAAATACCACATATAGGTAGGTATTGTGGACACAGATGGCATGGATTTTGGCTCAAGGTTTTGGATGCACAAGTAGCATTCCCGCTTAGTACAGAGTTTAGGCTAGCAAGGTTATTTAAGCAAACACATAACGTCAACTGGTACAAAAAGAACCATATGATGAACTATAAGAAAAATTATACGACTCCACACTCTCTTCCTTATTAACCAAAACATCCTTTTAACCAGAAAATATCTAGACTTTGGAACTAGCAGATGTGACAAACCGAATAACTACAACTTTACAGTATCTTCACTAACAAGCCTTACTTACATGATACACAAGTTTAAACATTACTTACTTGATAACTCAAAACAATTGACAAGTATCAAATTACTCAAGACAAATGATCTACAAGACTATGTAAGCATTTTCTTTATACCATTACCACATGCATAGCATTTTCTGTTCCAACCAAACACCAATCAACTTATTTAAACAACTCTCCATACAAATATAAGTGAAGCAAGAGAGTACTTTCTTCAAAAGAACTAATAGCTCTGAACAAGAGATACATGAAAAACAAGAGCTAAAAGCATAACAGCGCTAGACAAGAATACTCAACAAGTATAAGTAAAAACATGAGTATTCTAATGAAAAAGCGGAGCGTGTCTCTCTCCCAAACAAGAGTGCTAGGGTCCAACTAGTTATGACCAGAGAACAAAACATAAACAAACTGAAAATAAAAACACACAGACGCTCCAAGAACAACACTTAAAACGTGAAGAAATAAAAATATAGTCTCACTAGAGATGACCTGATAATTTGTTGATGAAGAAGGGGATGCCAAGCTTAGACGCTTGAGTCTTATTGAAATATGTTTGGGAGGTCCAGGGAGCCTCCCCAAGCTTAAGCTTTTCACTCTTCTTGATCTTATTTATCATCCTTCTCTCTAATACTTGAAAACTTCCTTCACACAAAACTCAGCATAAACTTCATTAGCGGGTTAGTGCATCAAACATAAGCTCACATGGTTCTGTAAAGACACATCATAAACATTATTTTAAACATTATCTACTGTTTACTAGCCTTATGTGAAGCTCTTCACCTTAAAAGAATTTCACTTAACACTTGTAAAAGAGAGAATGCAAAACAAAGACAGAATATGTCAAAACCAGAACAGTCCGTAAAGACAAATTTGTTCGAGGAACTTACGTCACTCAAATCAAAAAACGCTGAACCAACGAAAGATAGGTACATATCTCAGGCTTCTGCACAAAAATTGGCAGATTTAAATCATGTTCCGTGATTTTTTGGATTTTCGTACAGTGAAGAACAGAAATCTGTTCCTGCGCAGCAACCCAAACTTTAGCACTATCTTGTATTAGAGGCACTTCTTGGCACAAAAAAATGAAAAACAAAAGATACAAAGGAGTTGTTACAGAAGTAAACAAACTCCTTGACTCAACAAAAGGAAATAACAGAAGTAAACATGGGTTGCCTCCCATAAGCGCTTCTCTTTAACGCCTTTTAGCTAGGCACAAAGCATGAATCAAGTATTATCAAGGTTAGACTTCTCGAAAGAAAGCTCAGAAGTTTTTTCAATAATGCATTGTATCTTATCTATGTAAGTTTCAGAGTCTCCTCTTTCACTCCTTTTAGGTACACTGCTCTCATCAAAAGGATTTTCAGGAACAATCCAATCAAAATTCTTTTCCAAAGCTTCATGCATTCCTATAAGTTTAAAAAGAATTGGTACTTTTACATCCCCGTCATAATCAGTACTCCTAGTATATTTAAGCCTATCAATTTCCAAGGTTTCAAGAGTATTTATAAGATTAATGTAACAATCAAGCATCTTATAATGAATGAAAACTTTTCTACTTCCCTAGCAACATCACCAAATTCTTTAAGCAAAGTCTGTAAAACAAAATCTTTCTTTTCCCATCTTCCATATCATAGAGTTTAAGAAACATTTGTTGCATTATGGGATTAAGGTTAAAAAACCTGGCTTCTAACATGTGCACTAAAGAAGGTATAGCAATTTTATAATTATAAGCAAGCTCAACCAAAGATGTATCCTCAAAATCATCACATCTCACATGATTAAAGAATTCTTCAACATTATTCCTCCTAATGATAGAACCACTACCTATGACGTGGTGTTAACACATCAAATCCCATGGCTCGATACCTAGGGTTGATATTAAGGGGAGAGACGTGGTAGCGCTGGTGTATCGTCGGCTGACAAGTAAGGTTTACCCAGGTTCAGGCCCCCGGAGGGTAACACCCTACTTCCTGCTTGTCTAGTTATTGATGTTTGAGGTGTACAATGGAGCTACAATGGCGTCCCGCGAGATGCCATCTCCCTAGGGCTTTTGGTGGTATGAGTATTGCTTGACCTAGATCGGCGGCCCTCCCAGCCTTTATATAGGAGGCTGGGTCTCGGGGATTCGCAACCGACTAGATTTATAGGTAAGGTAGGTTTCTACCGACTCAGGTTTTCCTTATCTTGGAGCGTACATTGTCCTCTTGGGCCCCCTTTGTGGGCCTTGGTTGCGGTTTGCTGACAGGCTCGCCACTGGGCCTTAGTCTTGTTTGTGCACCAGGTATCCTCATAGTGGGTCACCCGAAGGGTAGGCCCACGTCAGTAGCCCCCGAGTGCTTGGTCGACTCAAGAATCGGGCAGGGACTGCTCTGTAAGTGCACGTCGTAATTTTCTTGATTGCGGTGAACGTTATAGGCCGGTGATGCATCGTCTTGCTTTTTGGTCGTTTTGCTATGTATTTTTGAGTCGAGACTGTCTTGAGTGCGCATGCCGAGCCGGAAATACGTCGACTGATGCTTTGCTTATTTTGCCTAGGGATGATGGCGTAGTAGGTCTGGTACACTCGACGGATGAGACCAGTTAACTGCACTTTTGGGCAAAATCTTACTAGCCTACTTCAAGTTCGAGTCCCCGGACTCGAACCCGGAACTGGCTGGTCAGATTCGACTCATGCCGCGGAGGACTTACAGAGCCGATCTGCAGCATAACTTTGCGGGTACCTAACGCGTCCGCTAGGATTTTTCTTCATGTCTGTTGACACGGAAAGCTTCAGGGCAAACGCTATACGTGGGCCCCGACCCAGCTCGACGGATCGGCGGGTCTTACCTTTGCACCATGTGTACAGCATCCGAGTATATGCGGCGGACGCAACTCGGGGAATTATGATTGAAGTTTGTATGCGGCTAAGTAGCCGAGTCGAATAAGCTTCGACTACTCTGCTTTGGACAACTTAATGTCTTTGATCATAGCCTTATCGGGTGTACGACAGCGCTCCCGATGGGAGTAGCCCCCGAGATTGTGCTTAATTGCTTGCAGTTGAGGATAATCTCAAATTTGAAACTTTGCACAGATCGACAAAATTTTGATACGCTCCCGATGGGAGTTGAATGCTTCAATCCTGAAGCAGTCGAATGACCACTTTGCCTGACTCGAATGATGTAATGACTCATATGCTTTTGAGCAATGGGCTAGCAATGACATCAGGGCTGATTGTTTGGCGACTGCACCACCTGACAGGTGATGACGTTCTTGATACGATGGATGGGATGTGACATGTGGGTCCCACCTGGCAGTGTTGACCGAGGGCGGTGCCGTTTGGACTGGAATTGGCCGTTCTGGCACGATTTTTGCGGGGACGTGATGATGGTCTCCTCGTTTCCCGTGCGTAGTGGGTGGCGTGGCCGGCGACGGTTGCTCTCCGATGCTGCCAGTGTATGGCTTGATTTTCTTTGCGGTGCACGATCTTCCATCAACGGTGGAGATCAGTGGCCCGTGCGGATAAATAAGGGAACGGTGGGATGAATAATTTTACTTCCATTCTCCCCCCCGCCGCCGCTGTTTCTGCTTCTTCTACCTCGGTGCTCTTCTCCTCCATAGCCACCCGCACCATGACCAAGCCAGTGAAGAAAGCTCGGAACGCCGCCGGTGCCGCCGCCACGGCTAGCAATACCGCAGCCACGAGCGCCGCGGCCACGCTGAAGAAGAAAGTCGGTGATTGGACGAGGTCCACCATGAAGGCCGCGCAGCTGGAGGCGTACCGGCGGGATGGATGGCTTCCCTCCGCCGAGGAGCTGCCAACGCGCCTGCCTGGAAACGAGGTAAGCCCTCAACCCAGGGAGGGCGAGCTTGTTTGCTTCCACGATTTCGTGAACAGGGGATTTTCCTTCCCCATTCACGATTTCGTGCGAGGTTTAATGTATGTGTACAAGGTGCAATTGCATGACTTCTCCCCCAATTCCATTCTGCACGTCGCCTGCTTCGTCGTGCTGTGCGAGTGCTTTCTGGGGGTGCACCCGCACTGGGGCTTGTGGAAGAAGATCTTCAACATGAAGAGGAACGCTGGTGCGGACGGCGTGTATGCTGTTGGGGTCTTCAACATCCAGGCCCGCAAGGAAGTCGACTACTTCGACCTGAAGCAAGTCGAGTCAGCGCAGAACTGGAGGAAGAAGTGGTTCTGCTTCAGGACCCAGTAGGGAGGGCTGCCGGACTTCGACGCCCACGCGACGCTGGTGAAGACCCAAGCCTGGCTGCACCAGACATCCGCCGCCGAAGAGGCCGAAGTGAATCCTTTGTTGGCGAAGGTTGCGGGACTCCTAAAGACCGTTGGTTGCGAAGTTAGCGGCTTGCATCTGATGTCGACTTTCATCAAGAGAGGAGTGCAGCCCTTGCGCGTGCGGTCGCACCCGATGTGGGAGTTCCAAGGCGCACACGACCCGACGTGTCTGACAGAGGAGGAGCCTCTTCCTTCAAAGAGAGAGGTGAAGACTCGAGTTCGGTCACTGACCAAATTGACAGCGAATGACCCCTCCCGTCTCGATTGTCCGGTTGATGCGTTTGACAGTGAGCATCCGCTCCCAGAGGTGTGTTTCGGTCTATGCTTTTCCTTTTTGCCAAAATGTATGCTTTCGACTGACTATTTTGGGTTTGCGAATGCAGGGTCATGTCTCCCCCAAGCATTGCCTCCCCTGCCCGAAAATGGGAGGACTGCGGAGGTAGAGATTCTGACGGCTGAGCCGGACAGCGACGATGTCTCTATTGCCTCCGCGCACATGCCAGTCGAGGTGGTGGAGGAGTCCGAGCAGGAGGAGGAAGAGCAGCCGCAGAAGCGACTCCGTCTGAGTGAGACGACTTCGACTGCAGCCAGCCCGCTCCTGTGGACCCGGTGACCGAGCATGGTGAGGACTCGGGCTCTTCGACTCCTGATGCGAGGGAACCCATGGTGGTGACCCCATTGCGCACAGCCCTTCCTGAAGGAGGCTCAGAATTTGGCACGCATCTTGACTTCACAAATCTTCTGAGTGATGACGAAGATGCGAGGTAAGCACTCGATATTTTGCCTAGGTTCCATGTATTTGCATGTGTTCTGAATTTTTGCTGTTCAGCCCGGAGGAGGAAGTCCTTCCGAAGGCCAAAGTGCCACCGAGCGTCCCGAGGTGACTCCTGTTTGTCTTCGGGTGAAGCGGTTCGGGCGGAACCGCAACCAGCTGGAGCTGCCACTGCATCACCCGAACCACAGGATGACGCGCCTTCTTCATCAGGTTCTCTGCTGCCGGCACATTATGATCACGTAAGTGTCATCTGGACTTTATATTTATCGGGTGCGCCACAACGCTCACGTTGTAGTTGGGTATAGGCTCAAACTCGTGCTTCTTTTGCCTACTGTTTCTGAAGTCCTGATTGTATCTGCAGCCTTTCTTCCACACCCTGCTGGAGTCGGGTGCGACATATGTTCGGATGGAGCAGGAGCGCAACCAGCTGCAGTCCAAGATGGAGCAGTCGGACCGTAAGCATCTTCCGCGTTGGCCTTGTTACTTGTTTGCACTATTGATTTTTTGACACCAATTTCGTATATCCTGTGCACGGGCGACCGGGAGGCGGCTTTGACCCGCGTGCAGGAGCTGGAGAAGGAGCTCAACGCTGACTTCTTTCAGCTTTGACCCGTCAGATCTCTTTGGAAAGCCGGCTACAATTTTGACCCGCGTGACTTCGAGAAAGTTGTAGCCGGCTTTCCGAAGAGATCCGACGAAAAGTCGGCTGTGACGAACGCTATGAGGGAGCAGGCAGGGACACTGTCGAGGGACATGGTGGTGATGATGGAAAAGCGTGCCGCCCCCTTTTCGACCTTGCTGCCCGCACCTCTAGGTCTAGGTCGGAGTCGATGTCTTAGATGGCAAGACATACTCCCTTCTGAATCTTCTTTTGCTTGTAATGAACCATGACCCTATTTTATTGTTTACGGAATGCAATACTTTTGCTTCCATTTCTGTGTTTTGAGTGTGCTTCCCAAAATTGCAGCCCCCGAGTCTATTAGTCGGGGTTCACGCTTGATTTTGCCAATTCTTACAACTAAAGTTGCTTTTGTGTAGCCTGGAGCACCGACGCGTCTGCTGGCTCTTCCTCTGGAGGTGTTGCTCCTAAGGCGGTTCCCGAAGCAAGAACGATGAGAAACTCATCAACTATCTTCAGTCGAAACTCGTGAGGGTGGAGCAAGAGCTGAAGGACACAAGAGGTGCGCTGGCTGAGTTGCAGTCGAGGCCTTCACCGGCCACAGCACAGGAGACCTATTTGCTTGGAGAGCTGGACAAGGTGAACCTGCAGCTGGAGTGTAAGTGTACCCAAACAAGCATCGAGTCCTTTTGCGAATGGGCTGTTATGATATTTTTGTGACTGTGCAGGTGCTTGTATGGATGGGCCGGCCGAAGCGGCGCGTTTGCGTGACCGCCTGGACGGTTATGCCAACAGCACACAATTTTCTACTCACCCCTATTGGTCCGATAGGGCGAGAGGCCTTGTGCTGGCTAGACTTCAAGACCGTGCCTGGCGCGCAGGTATTTTGCTCAAAACTTGTAGGTCGGCTTTGGCTCAAGTTCATCGAGCTTTGTTCCCGCTGAATGAGCAGCCACAGGGTCTTGCACGTGCTGAAGAAATTTCGAGAAGGCAAAGCTATCAAGAAATTTGTTCGAGAGCAACTTATTGGCAGAGCCACTATTGCACTCGCCTTCGTGCGGGTTCACCGCCCGCACCTTGACTTGGGGAGGATTGCTCAAGGTTTTCCACCCGCGATCGGTAGTGATCCTGTGTTAATGCAGGAGCATTACCGGGCGACTCGGGAGCCTGCTTGCGTTATCATGGACCAGTCTTGAAGGAAACGGAGCCCTTGGTGGAGCCGAAGGAAGAGCCGAGTAGGCGGTCTCTGCCTCGTAGGCTTGTTGGTATATGTGTAGTTTAGTTACTGCGTTTCGGCAGTTTGTATGTATGTATGCTCGTTGCGAGCCAATTATGGACAATTGTAATGTATATGCGGGGCGTAGCCCCCGAGTGTGAAGTTTGCGATTATTTTGGTTTCAGTTTATGCGGTCGGTTGGACGCAGCCTCCGAGTGTTCGGGTGCGTTCGGCAATTTGTGAAGTTTGAGATCTACATGGCGCAGCCCCCGAGTGTTCGGGTGGGGCCAAAGTGTTTTGAATTTGCTTGAACTATGCGGTGCGCCCCCCCGATAGTTCGGGTGCGGCCGAGGTGTTGTTATTTTGCTTAACCTGTGAGGCGCAGCCCCCGAGTGTTCGGGTACGCCAAAGTTTTATGAATTTTGCTTTAACCTGCGCGACGCAGCCCCGAGTGTTCGGGTGCGGCCGAGGTGTTATGAACTTGCTATGACCAAAGAAGATAGCGGAACATTGTTTTTATTCCAATTTTTTTAAGCTGGCAGGCCGCCTCATTAAAAACTTCCAGTCCCCTTAGGTACCCTGGTAAGGAAAAGAGTGCGTCTGAAACCTGCTGCCTTTGGCATTACGCGCTATTACATTGATGACTGAGCAGCCTAAGCATAGAATGGCGTAGGTGCGCGACGTTTCAAGGGTTGTGCGAGAGCTCTCCCGTCTTCGCGTGCTTCAGACGGTATGCTCCGTCGTCGATGACTACCGTGACGATGAAGGGTCCCTCCCATGGGAGGTGAGCTTGTGCACCTTCTTATGCTTCAGGCGAAGCACCAGGTCGCCAACCATGAAGGACCTGGTTCACAGTCAACGGCTGTGGTAGTTGCGGAGGTTCTGCTGGTAGGTTCGAGCTAGCGCGATGTCTCGTGCTTCATCCAGCGTGTCGACGCCATCTTCGAGTGCTTCATTCGCTTCTTCTTCTTCGTATGCGACGACTCTGGGTGCATCGAACTGCACATCAAAGGGCAAGACTGCTTCTGCACCGTACACCATGAATTGTGTGGACCTGTTTGGAGTAGTGCGTAAACTCCAAAGTACGGAGGGTAGCTCTTCGACCCAAGCACCCGCAGCTCTCTTGAGTGGCACCAGGAGCCGCTTCTTAATCCCGCTGCACACAAGTCTGTTAGCCTTTTCCACCTGACCATTCGACTACGGGTGCGCTATAGATGCGTTGTTGAGCTTGACACCTTGGTCTTTGCAGAAGTCACGGAACTCTTCAGCCATGAAGTTTGTACCATTGTCGGTTATGATGCTATGAGGGACCCCGAAGCGGTAGATGATTGACTTGATGAAGTTCACCGCCGTCGTGGCGGTCGAGTTTGTGATAGGGACCGCATCGATCCATTTGGTAAATTTGTCGACGCCACCAAGAGGTGGGTGTGTCCTCCACGCGAGGATTTCTTGAGTGGCCCGACCATGTCGAGTCCCCATTGGGCGAAGGGCCATGCCAGTGGTATTATTTTCAGTCTGATGTGGGTGCGTGCGGCTTGGTTGCGAATTTTTGACAGCCGATGCACCTCTTGACTATGTCATCTGCGTCCTTGAGTGTTGTTTGCCATAGAACCCTGCTCGGAAGGCCTTGGCGACGAGTACTCGACTGCTTGCATGGTGTCCACAGGTTCCTGCGTGGATGTCTCGTAGGATGGCCTTGCCGTCCTCGAATGCGATGCACCTCTGGAGGATCCCTGATATGTTGCGTTTGTACAACTCGCCTTTGATGATTGTGTACGCCTTGGCACGTCGAGTGACACGTCGTGATTCTGCTGCATCCTCTGGCAGTTCGTTGCGCAACATGTATGCGAGGAAAGGGTGCGTCCAAGTCGGTTCGATGAGGAGAATTCGACTGGCCGATCCTCAGTGCTCGTGGAGGAGAGTCCTTTGCTGCATCGGGTGGCGCCAATGGTACTGCTATGTGCTTGGTCTTGATCGACCTGTGCTCGATTCGCTCGAGGAAAATGCCAGGTGGAACTGGTGCCTTGGTGGAACCAAGGTTGGCTAACATGTCTGCCTCCTCGTTGCTTTCACGTCCAATGTGACGCAGCTCACAACCGTCGAAGTTGCCCTGCATGATGTTGTACAGCTCGCGATATGCGATCATGTTATCTGCTGTAGCATCACAGGTCTTCATTTATTGCTGTACAACGAGATTTGAGTCGCCGTAGATCATGAGTCGGGTGCACCCGCAAGCTTTGGCCATCCGCATGCCGTGTAGTAAGGCCTTGTACTCTGCCTCGTTGTTGGAGGGTTTTGGAAACTCCATCTGCAGGACGTAACGAAGCTTGTCCCCTTTTGGCAATGTGAGTACGACGCCTGCGCCCGTGCCTTCATGTTTCTTCGACCCATCAAAATACATGGTCCATGAGCTGGACACATCTGGGACTCCTGGTAGCTGGGCTTCGATCCACTCGGTGGTGAAGTCAGGAAGGACTTGCGCCTTGATTGCTTTCGGGTGTTCGTACTTGATGTCTCGAGGTCCTAACTCGATGACCCACTTGGCGACTCTTCTAATTGCGTCAGGGTTGGTGAGTATGTCACCGGTCCCGCCGAGCTGACGACAGTTATCGGGTGCTCGGCGAAGTAGTGGGCGACCTTTCGCGATGACATGAACACAGCGTAGGCCAGCTTTTGATAATGCGTGTACCGCTGTTTGATATGGAGAGAACTTCGCTGAGATAGTATACAGGTCTTTGTATGCCATGGGCATGTCCTTCCTCCATGCGCTCGACGACAAGCGCGGTACTGACCACCCTGTTGGTGGCGGAGACATATAAATACAGCGACTCGCGTTCCCGAGGCGCGACTAAGACTGGAGGGCTCGTCAGGACACGCTTGTGGTCGATGAAGACTGCTTGTGCTTCTGGTGTCCACTCAAATTTGTCTGACTTCTTCATCAGCTAATAGAATGGGAGTGCTTTTTCACCGAGCTTCCTGATGAAGCGACTGAGGGCTGCCACCCGACCTGCTAGCTTCTGCACCTCTCGAAGCTTGGTCGGCCACTCCATGGTCAGGATGGCTTGGATTTTCTCTTAGTCCGCCTCAATGCCTCGAGCCGAGACGAGGTACCCCAGAAGCTGTCCGGTTGGCACTCCAAAGACACACTTCTTAGGATTGAGTTTGATCGTGTAGCGGTTGAGGTTGGAGAATGTCTCTCGTGGGTCGTCGAGGAGTGTGTCCTCCTCCTTGGTTTTGATGACAATGTCGTCGACATATATTTGGACATTTCGTCCGATCTGCTCCTTGAGTCAGTTCTGCATCATGCGCTGGTACATGGCACCCGCGTTCTTGAGCCCGAAGGGCATCGTTGTGCAGCAATAAACGCCGATGACGTTATGAAAGTTGTTTTGTCCTCGTCTTCGACCTTCATCCTTATCTGGTTGTAGCCTGAGTAGGCATCCAGGAAGGATAGACGTGCGCCCGCAAATGAATCGACTATCTGGTCGATGCGTGGCAGCGGGAAGTGGTCTTTGGGACAACATTTGTTGAGAGCTGTGAAGTCGACACACATATGAAGTATGTATGTATGCTTTTTTGGTACAAGGACGGGGTTAGCTACCCAATCTGATTTCTTGATCTCGCGATGAACTTGGCGGCGAGCAGTCTGTCGACTTCCTGTCTATGGCTTCCCATTTCGGCTCGGAGAAACGGCGCATTGTTTGCTTCACGGGTCTGGTGTCTGGAAATAGTTGGAGAGAGTGATGGGCAAATTTCCTGGATATACCGGCATGTCAGCTGGACACCAGGCGAAAATTTCCCAGTTCTCACGAGGAACTTGACGAGCGCGCCTTCTGATGCAGGAGACAAGCTTGATGACATATTGACCGTCTTGGCTGGGTCCGTCGGTTGCACCTGATGCGATCTCGTATCGTTTGTGGCGTTGAAGGCACTGTCGGGTGCCAATTTCTTGGCTTCAGGAAAGAGGGTGCGATCGTTGGTGAGAGAGAGCTCTTCGAGTTGCTCCTGCATGCCAAACATCTCAGAGATCTTGCTGAACTCCCGATGGCAGCTATCCGAGCGCTGGAAGTTGCCGGTCACTGTGATGACGACCTTGGGTCCTGGCATCTTCAGCTTGAGGTGGGCGTAGTGCGGGACGGCCATGAATCGAGCGAACGTCGGGCGCCCAAGAATGGCGTGGTACTGTGACCTCCAGTAGACGACCTCGAACTCAATCGTCTCCGACCTGAACTGTCCTCAAAGATAACTTCGAGTTGTATTGTGCCGAGCGGGTAGACTGCCTTGCCCGGAACTATGCCATGGAAGGTGTTCTCTGATTTTGCCAGATTTTCCACCGAGCGGTTCATTTTGCGTAGTGTGTCAGCAAATAAGATGTTGATTCCGCTTCCTCCATCCATGAAGACTTTCGACATGGCAAACCCACCGATCTGGGCATCAAGCACTAAGGCGGCGTGTCCTGGACGCACCACGGCAGGCGGGTGATCCTCGCGGGAGAATGTGATGCTGGTCTCGGACCCTTTCAAGTATTCGGGCACGGCAGGTGGTGACATGGTGGCCAGGTTAACCTATCGAGTGTGCAAATTTCGAAGCCTGTTGGAGGGGCGTCCCTTTTGTATCATGTTCATTTGTCCTTGAGGCTGAGGATATTGATCCACTGCTGCTCCAGGGCCTTCTATGCGCGGTTGATGATGTATTGCACCCGCCATGTGCCCGGCTGGTGCTGGAGGTGCTGGAGGGGCTCCGTTTGCGGCGGCGACGGGAGCCGCGTGAAGGCGTTTTGAATACTCACTCTCCAGCCTATAGAAATTTCTGCAATCCTTCAGCAGGTGGCTTGAGTGGAGTTTTCCGTCCTCACCCTTGTACATGTGGAATCTGCATTCCTCCTCTATTTCTTCTACGGGTTTGCGTTGGTCTTGCGGGTCGTCGCGGGTTTTCCGCCACTCCCGCTTGCGGTATCCATCGCTGTGTTCTCCATAGTCGCGGCTGCGGTCATCCTGACGGCCTCCGCTGCGACCTCGATCATCGCGTGTGTCGACGTATCCAGCCGCCACCAGTTCGGTGCCTTCTGCGTCATCGTAGTGGCGATATTTGCGCTTCCGCCTTCGATCATTCCCGCGGCTATCTTTGCGACTGCAGTTGCCGTTGTCGATGTCGCCACGCGGTGACCCATGGTGCTCTTCTCACACCGAGTCTTCGCCATCTGCCCACTCGTTGACCACCTTCATGAGCTGGGCGATGGATCCAGGCTTCTCGCGCCCGAGTGCCTCTCGGAGGTCCCGCCTGGCAACGCCTCGGGTGAACGCATCGATCGCTCTATCCTCTAAAACTGTGCCCACGGAGTTGCGTATGGTGGTCCAACGCCGGATGTACGATCGCAGCGACTCGTCTGATCGTTGTTTGCATGCTCGCAACTCTTCGAATGTTGCGGTTCGTTCGCATGTTACGACGAAGTTTTTGACGAAGTCCTCCTTGAAGTGATCCCGTGAGTCGTATAAGCTATTGGGTAAGCTCTTGAGCCAGTCGCGAGCTGAACCCACTAGCATCAGTTGGATGTATTGCATCGTCGTTGTTGTTGTGCCCCGCTGACAGGAGATTGCTATCTTGTAGTCTTTCAGCCAGGATGATGGTTCTTGGTGACCGTCGAGCTTGGGTGTTTCAGATGTTAATCTGAACCCTTTGGGCATCCTGCTCTCGCGAATGCGTCGGGTGAAGCACAAAGATCCGCAGGGCTCGAACTCGTCATCAGAGTGTGATTCGCTGCTGGAGGAGCGAGAGGATCTCCTGGACTGGATTTTGTTGACCCTGCGCTGGGTTATGACGTTGCGCGCGTCCTCGCCTTCCCTGAGGTGGCGAGTGGCTGGTTGTCCTCGGTTCCGTCCGTCGTCGTCGCGGCGCCGGCGGTCTCTGTCCTCGTGGATGGTTACTGCGCGGTCGCGATCATCGCGAGTCCGCAGGTCTCGCCGTGGGCTGGCCGTGTGGTGCCCTCTGCCTCCTCTGCGTGTCGTGTTTCCCTCAGCGACCTCGGCTTCTGGGACTATGGCTGTAGCGGGAGATTGAGTGATTTGATCTGCTGACGGTTCAGAGCCACGTTAGGGTCGCCTTCGGGAGGTTGTGTTGTTCTCAGGTATGTGGCCACCGAGAGCAAAACTCCCGTGGCTGTTTTTGGGATAGGAATTCCCTCCTCGTCGTGCGTCATGAAAGAAATGTCCAAGTTGCAGGATAAGGTCGCTCTGTCTCTTTCTGAGAGGTGGTGTAGCCTGGAGCGGCGTCTTGGGTCCGTCCGCCCCGAGGATTGAAGGATAGTCCCGCTCTTCGCACACTCGATGCACTGGCTTGCCTCCTGCGCTCGTCGAGCGCTGCTTGATAGCTCTTCAGTCGAAGGTTCTCTTGCCAGATGAGGTATTGGTGTGTTGCGAGCTCCTCACGGGTCGAGTCTTCGGGCATCATGAGGCACTACTGGATGGCCTTTTTTGCTTTTGCCGCCATCTCCTCCATGATGACTAGTGTTGTCTTCCCATCTTGCAGAGTCACCGTCTTTGGGTAGGTTGGCGCGTTGCGGTGAGCGGCAGCCTCAGATGTTTCGGGATCTCTCCCGTCGTTGCCGTTCTCGAAGGCCACGCAGACCTGGTAGGGGATGGCATGCGAAACTTGGTTTCGGCCGCCACCGCTGCAGTTGGTGAAGATGTCGGAGTCGACGTAGTCGTCAAGTAGTATGCGAGGCCCGTCACCATCGTCATGATAGGCAGACTCGACCTCTTCGAGCTTGGTGAAGCAGTTGATGAAGACGCGACTCCCGCGATTGAAAAAGGCGTGAATTTTGCGGTCGGTGGAGACGTGAGTGACGAAGGCTCGGTTGATGAAGGCGCCGGTGAAGAGGGCGCTCCCGATGGAGATGTAGTTGATGAAGGCGTTGTCGATGCAGTTGCGTTTGTTGATGGAGATGTGGTCGACGTCACGGTCGGTGCAGATGCAGTCGATGGAGATGCGGGCGCGATCACCGCAAGTTGACTCTGGTCCGTCAAGTTATGCGTTCCCCATCGACTAACATGAAAATTGAAGCTACCGAATGTCAGATCCGCACCTGAGTGGAGATCCACGAACACCGGGTGAGCGATCGACGAGTGCGGGTCGAATCCGAAGGAGCCGAAGTACATCGGCTTGATGATTGACGGCCAGTTGCCGTTTGTCGATGAAGATGGAGCCGGCGAGTTGCCGGTTGTCGATGAAGATGGAGCCAGCGAGTTGCCGGTTATCGATGAAGATGGAGACGCCGAAACCGCGGATCCAGCACTAGTCATTCCCACAGACGGCGCCAATTGACGTGGTTTTAACACATCAAATCCCATGGTTCGATACCTAGGGTTGAGATTAAGAGGGAGAGACGTGGTAGCGCTGGTAGTATCGTCGGCTGACAAGCAAGGTTTACCCAGGTTCAGGCCCTCAGAGGGTAACACCCTACTTCCTGCTTGTCTGGTTATTGATGTTTGAGGTGTACAATGGAGCTACAATGGCGTCCAGATGCGATCTCGCTAGGGCTTTTGGTGGTATGAGTATTGCTTGACCTAGATCGAGGGCCCTCCCAGCCTTTATATAGGAGGCTAGGTCTCGGGGATTCGCAATCGACTAGGTTTACAGGTAAGGTAGGTTTCTACCGACTTAGGTTTTGCTTATCTTGGAGCGTACGGTGTCCTCTTGGGCCCCCTTTGTGGCCTTGGTTGTGGTTTGCTGGCAGGCTCGCCATTGGGTCTTAGTCTTGTACGTGCACTAGGTATCCTCATGGTGGGTCACCCGAAGGGTAGGCCCACGTCAACCTACCTTTATGTCTTTCATGGTAAACTTAGGTAAAAGCAAACAAGATAAGAAAACAGAAATCGAAATAACCAGATGCAGGAATTTTTGTGTGTGTTTTTTATTTTTAAAAGCAAACAGATAAAATAAAATAAGCTAAGCAAGACAAAAACAAAGTAATGAGATTGGAAATGTGAGACTCCCCTTGCCATAACCTCTTGACTCCCCGGCAACGGCGCCAGAAAATGTGCGTGATAACATGAAAACACACGTTCGTTGAGAGACCACAAGAGGAAGGTATCATGTAGTGCAGCAATTTTTCCTTATGAATCTAACATGGTTATCGAACCAGTAGGAGTCAAAAGTGCTTCAGAAGGTTGAAAACGGCACCAGAAAATATGGCTCTTGATGGGAGAAGTCTCCTAACAGCGCCAGAAAATATGGTTGTTGACGTGGACCTGCACACAACACAATAAAACTATTTTGTCTCAACGAAACTTGAAGGTTGTCAGTCTTCCTGGCTTGCAGAAAATAAAAGATTAAACGTATGGTGCGGGGAGTAATAATAATTGCAGGAAGTAACGGGGAACAGATGATTGCAGTTGGTGTTTTTATCAGTGTAGAAGAATGGACCGGGCTCCACAGTTCACTAGTGGTGTCTCACCATAAAGGATAATATGCATGCTGGCTAAACAAATTACAGCTGGGCAATTGACAAATAGCAAACGCATGACAATGCAGTATATGACAAGAATGTTTATGTACTATTTATTGAGCATTACAACATAATACATGGACCGCTTACCAGCCGCATCCATGCCTAAATAATCCACTTCGAGGATAACTTCCGTGTCTCCCGTCAGTATTAAGTTGCAAGCAACGGAAAATTGCATTAAGCAAAGTGTGTAATGTAAACAAATGAATTAGACCTAACAACAGTACCCTTAAGATAAGCATTAGTTATTTTATCCCAAGTGGCAACATCACATCCACAACCTTAGAAGTTTATGTCGCTCGTACCCAAGTTACTGGAGGCATGAACCCACTATCTAGCATAAATACTCCCTCTTGGATTCACAAGCATCTACTTAGCCAAAGAATCTACTAGCAACGGAGAGCATGCAAGAACATAAATAAAACATGCAGATAGATTGATAAACAACTTGATCATAACATCACTATTCATCGGATCCCAGCAAACACAACATGTATCATTACAATAAGATGATCTGATCATGATAGGCAGCTCACAAGATCTAAACATGATAGCACAAAGTGTAGAGACAGCCATCTAGCTACTGCTATGGACCCGTAGTTCAAGGATGAACTACTCACGCATCACTCCGGAGGCAGGCATGGCGATTATCTCCTCTCCGGCAGGCTGCCGGGAACAGCTCCAGAACCCTCCCGAATTAGGATTTGTGACGACGGCGGCGACGGAACTTTTCGTGGAATAATGCTCGTCTATTTAGGGTTTTCGGGACGGAGACAATATATAGGCGAAAGGGCGGCGATTTGAGGCACCCGAGGTGACCTCTCCATACCTAGGCGCGCCTGGCATGTGGGTCGCGCCTAGGGGTGGGGTGGCCCCCCTGGGTCGCCTCTTCGTGCGCCCTTCGGACTTGGTGTTCGTGTCAGTGAAAAACTGATGCCGTTGATTTTCGTTCAATTCCGAGAATATTTCCCGACTAGCTTTTCTGAAACAGAAAAACAGCAGAAAACAGGAACTGACACTGTGGCATCTTATTAATAGGTAAGTCCCAAAAATGCATAAAATGCTATGAAGTGTATATAAAACATGTAGCAATAGGTATAAAACATGCATGGAACATCAAAAATTATAGATACGTTTGAGACGTATCAGATACCAAGACCGGGCGGGTGCAATTTTTTGTTTAGATGCTTGTATAAGGGTTCTGTACGTCAAGACCCGCATGTTGATTAAAGCACCCCTTAGCCAAGCCTAGGAGGAACACATGTTTCTTCCATTTACATCAAGCTAGGCTCATGTGCGTGAAGTGGGAATGGCGGGGCTCGGTGGGAGCCTCACACATTTCGGTGGCAAGCGAGAAGTCGCCTTGCTCTAGTCCTCACTCCTCACTTCTATTTTTGGGTAGGAAAAAGATCCTCACTGTTGTTTTGGAAGCGATGCAAGTGGTACAGATACTACTACCAAACCGAGTGACTCTCATCGTCAACACGAAAAAAATGTCGAAGGATCGGAAGCGGCTATTTTTTAGTTAAAAATCACATTTATTCTAAATCGTGCGCTGAAATTACAAACCATTTCACCATCGCGATTTTGGTCACCAGATCTTCAAAACAAGATCTCATATAGACATATTTGGATGAATATTTTCTATAAGCAAATTTATACTATAAACTTGCTTTTCTATATAAAAAAAAACAACTTCATACTATAAAACTTGCTTTTCTATCGCGAACACATATAAATTTGAGGAGGAGGGGCTTGTTTTTAATCCAAGAAATCTCCAACTTGTCGGTTTTATAAGAGAAAATCATGTTTGTTCTACAATATTGTCGATGAACATCCATAGTTGCTGTTCGGAAAAGCAACTTCTTGTATGGAAAGCAAATTTATCACAAAGTTGATTTTTCGCGAAACAAAGTTGCTTTTCAAAAGTGATCATCTGAACATGTTCATGGGTGATATAGTTTAGAATATCTCGTCGTGAATAACACAACGGTGCTTATATTGATTTGGATGCCTGGTTTAAAACTAATTACTTTTTAAACTCCGTAATAAATTTACATGTCAACAACGTCATCTAGTACTCCGTATGATTTGGTAACGCGACCGGAGGGAAGGAAATGGGATCACGGGTGACCAAAATGCCTAGATGCGTCCTTATTTGGTTTTTATTTGATCGTTCCTTCGGCAAAACCAAACAGGGCATCCATAGAATGGCTGGAAATACATTTTTTTTTAGAAATGGTGGGTGTGCCCCCAGCTTCTAGATGCACACAGACGAGTTTTATTAATATGGAAAAATAGTAAGCACAAGCCTTTACAAAGTAATAAATTGATCAACCAGAAGAACCACCATCCAGGCGTCGCTACACCTACAAGCGTGATGAAGGGGGTGGAACAATCAAAGCCGATGCCCTGACCTCACGTACCTACGCACATCATCTAAATCCGGAGGCTTCAACCAGGCCCTCCGACAGCGCATCGGAAGCACAAACGGTCCAGCCGATCCTCAGCACACGCCGCATGCGCACAACCGAAGCCGCCGCCACCATCTTCCGTAGGGATGTAAATGGACCATTAAATGGCGCCACCTAATACCACTTATTTTGGTCACCAGATTAAAAACGTGTTTCGTTTCTTGGGAAAATGAATTACGCGCCACTTACACGGGATTATATGGCGCCATTTAATGGTCCATTTACATCCCTAATCTTCCGCCATCCCATCTTCAGGAGTGATCAACGTGATGACCTTGCAAGGCCTGCCATCGGCATCGCCACGACACCAGACGGCTCCAACAACCTGCGCGAGTCCATCATCATACGCTCGTCGCCGAGACCCCGCTGTCGTGGGTTTGTCACGTCAGATGTCATGGATGACTTCGTAGGTGTGGGATTTACGCGAGTCAATCGTCTCCGAGCTTGGGATCGCAGGAACAAGGACGAACACTGATTTACCTAGGTTCGGCCCCTCAATGTGAGGTAAAGACCTACTTCCTGCCTACGCTAGATTGGTATTGATATGATATATGTGGTGTTACAATGGAGGCGATCCGATCTAGGTACTCGCCGTAAGAGCTAGGGTTTTACGGCTTGATAGCTTGACCCTGTCTAAGTCCTGCGAGTCCTCTTTATATACACAGAGTCTCGCTAGGTTACAAAGGAAACTTCCTCCACAAGGAATACATCGACTGGAACCTACTCGGAGACTAACTCCTCCTCACGTCTTCCAGGATACGTCTTCTAGATCCTTCTCCTTGTGGCGGTACGATATTGGGCTTGCTTTCATGCAGGCCTTTATTGTGCGAGTAAGCAGAGTCGCACTTTATCAAATATGGGTCGCGGGTTAATCTACAAAGTATTCCCCCGACATTAGCCCCCAAGTTCAGCTTGGACTTCGGATGAAGGCTTCTTTGTCTTGTTGAACTGTTGAACCACTCACATGAATGTCCCAGCTGAACTCCAATTTTTATATCGCCATTTGCGACTTATAACCTTCTTAGCGACTCAAGGCGCGACTCATCTGGTCATGCCTGTTGGTTTTCAGATCTGAGCGTCTTCCGTGCCTGGGCTTTTTAGTTTGGCCCATCGGCCTCCCTGGCGCTCTACTTCAGTTACGTCGCCGCTACTCTTCTCCGCCGCCTTTGGTTCCACTTCTTGCGCTTGCAATCTTCTGGCGAAAATCCCCTTGGTTGAAAAGATGTCTCGCCATAGCTGCAACTGGGAAGGCTCGTGGATTGATGAGTATTTTTGGAGTCTTTGGCCGCTCGCGGCCTTCTTCCTCCGAGGGATCAATGCGAATGGCGCGCCGTCGGCGAGGAGATAATTCCCGATCCCAGCCAGGAGAATGGTGATTTTTGCGGAACACGTCGAGCGTGGATTCAAGCCTCCCTGATGCAGCGGCTGGGTCTTCGCCTTCATGACATCGGTCCCAATTCAATATTGCAAGTGAGTAACTTCCACGTTCTTTGCGAAGATTATTTAGGCGTCTCTCCTTCAATAGACTTCTGGCTTGCTCTCTTTGGCTGCAATAGTCAAAAAGAAGCAATAGATGCGTCTTTCCTCCAATGTGGCGCCATATCTTTCCAACGCCGTAAGGGTAGTATTTTCCCAAAGCTAGCCCTTGCCAAAAAAGTTAAGGACTGGCAAAGAACTTTCTTTTACTGCAAAGACACTTCTCCTGAGGGCGAGATTCATCTCCCCCTTGGTCTCCACTTCCTTTCGAGGCTACCTCTGCTTTGTCTTCCAAGCCCGATCCTTCTTCGTTGCCCTCCATCGAGATTCTTTTAGATAAGGTGAGGGCGCTGACGCTCCATGGCCTTACCGGATTGGATCTTATATCTTGCTGGACCAAATGGCGAATTCAGCCCGTGAGTCGCCGTCTGCGACTTATGGTGGATTTCACCTGTCATGCGATGACGTTGATCACTTGCCCTGAAGATTGGGACAAAGGGGAGTGGATAAACTTCATTCGCCGAGTGACGAACGAGGACATTGACTCGTATGATAACGTCGGTCTTGCTCCTTTCTGGGCTGAACACAAGCCTTTTGTGGTAATTATTCTTGTAACTTTTTCCTTCTAGGACTCTTCCTTCAAAGTTGACTATTTCTGACGTTGATTCTCTTTCAGATTGATCCCTATTTTGGACTCTCCCATCCGAAGAGGAGACCGGCTCAGGCCAAGAAACCACTGTCAAGTCACCAGAAGAAGTCGCTGATCCTGGCGAGGAAATGATTGCACATGGCACTGTTTCTGAGCCTGGTGGTAGCACATCTTTTGTCCACGGCTCCAGGCACATCTTTCCTGGCGCTTCCTGAAGTACCTCGCAGGTCCTCTAAGCGTCTTCTATCTGAGAGCTCAGAAGATCCCTCGCAACCTGAGAAACGTCGCAAGGCCTTGGCGTTGCTTGTGGATATCAAAGCTGCCAAATCTTTAAAACTTGCTAAGCCTGACAGCGCTGTACTTTCCTCCGAGCCTGCGGTGAAGAATTGCCCCTCGACAAGTTCGGGTATTTCCTTGTGACATTCTTTTTTTGTATTCATGTGTCTCCATGAAGGGTTGTTTATTCACTGCTTTTTTTCCATCCCGTAGGCTCAGACTGCAAGATTTGTCTTCTCCTTCTTCTGGTTGCCTGATGAAGAGCGTCCGTATTGCTTCTGGGTAAGACTTGCTTTCCTTTTATACTGTGCACTGCCACTTTGGTCTATAACCATCAATATCTTGCAGGGCCATGGTTGGAGGAGATACAAAGTCTACCTCCTCCACTGCTCTTTCTCAGCCAACCACGAGCGAAGATGATGTTGCTGGCGAGAACATGGGAACTAGCGATGGCGCGACTTATCTGAAGCCTTTTTAGAAGAGGGTATTGCCGATGCGGCTCCTGCCGTGGTTCCAGTCGCAGCGCGTCTGCGACTCCTAATGTTGATGGGATGCCCCTTCAAGTTGGAGCTCCTATTTCTGAAGCGGCTGACCTCCCAAGCGCTAGTAGTTCCAAATCAATTGCGGATGCCATAATCGATGCTGGAGATAAGCACGCTGCTTTATTGCGCGACCTGGTTGGCAATTATCTTCAAGTCGCCAGGTACGCATACTGTAGCCCCCAAGGATCAAGACCTTGTGTCAGTTGCAGGGTGTTGATTCTTTCTTTTCTCCAAGCTTTGAGCCCCCAAGTACCTTTCAAATTGCTTATATTTTCCTCTGTTTACTCGCAGCTTGAGCTTTCCTCGCTTGCTGCTCTGACGCAATGAAAGTCAAGGGCATTTCCTTAGATAAGCCTGAAGTGACGCGATCTGCCTTGGGACATCATAGCGAGATCATTAAGAACCAAGCGCAAGAAATAAAATACTCAAAGATCAACTTGACTCCTGTGAAGAGCAATTTAAAGAGCTCGAAGCAGATTCCAAGCAGCGACTATGGAGAAGGATGAAGTGATAAAATCCTTGCGAGAGGGGTTGAATCTCAAATCTGAGCTGCTTGATCGGCTGAAAGGAGACCATGCGAGGGAGCTCGCCGCGCGAGATGAAAAATATAACTCGCTGCTCAAGGCTTTTGAGGGTTTTGGATCTGCTGTTAAATCAGCCATTCTGCAACTCGCGGTACATCCCTAGTCCTTTGTCTCTTGATCATTTACATCTGGGTGACCATCATGAGTTGCTGATTGAATAATATCTTGTTTTTTGATGCAGGGCCTGGTGCTCCAGTGTACCGCTCCAATTTGAAGGATCAACTGGAATATCTTCAAGATTTTAGCCTGCGCCTTCTTAAAGTAACCAAAGAGGTTATGACAAAAATCGCCCCTGCGGCTGATGCTCCAGATTCATGTGAGTTTTGGCTGAACAGGCTATTTAAGGCTCCTCACTATGTCTCTGATTGGAAGGGGTCTTCTGCTCGCTCCGGAGCTGCTCATGTGTTAACATTACTCCGGGCATATTATCCAGAAATAGAGGTAGGCAAGATTGCTCTTCATGACCGGGCGAAGCGCGCGGATGGTACTGAGCTTCCAATGAGTGAATATTTCGACATCTGGAAGGGTATGCGTGGATACGCCACATTATTGTTAAGAATTTAGACTTGGGCTCTTATCTGGGAAGTTCAATCCTGATGGTAGCAAAGCTACGAAGGAGAAATCCACTGGGGCTGAATCATCCCGAGCTTCCAATCCATCCTCAGGACCTGGTGGTCCTTCTACTTCATCTGGTGGTGCCTTGGTTATAAGGACACCTGCTGCTCCAACCTCGAGACAAGCCGCGAAGGCTTCTGTTCCTGCGACTCGAAAGCAGAAATAAACATCCAATAGTAATGTGGGACTCGTCAATAGTGACTTGCCCGTTAGTCTGTAAAAAATTTGTGTACTATAAGCAGTACTTTTGTGACCTATAAGCAGGTTCTTTTATGATACTTCCATTAAGTAGACGCTCGCGCGGCTCAGTATTTCCTAGGAACATGTGTGTTCAGGGTCGAGAGCGGCCATGATAGGCAATCAAGCTCGATTGACGCCACACCCCAGTACTTTGGCCGCATAATGCAAGACGCTTCTAGCTTAAGGACTGCCACTCGTTTGGCAAAGGTTGAGGTAGCGAGCTGTGCTCGCTGTGCTTTGTAAAAAAGCCCTCAGGGTTGGTGATGTATGAAATTCAAAAGACTCAGCGACTCAATGATAGTTGAGGCGAAACGACGAACCCTTGAATGTCAAGGGCGCCGGCTTTATTTCATAACCACTCAATTTATTACAGGGTGTGACAAAGACGATGCAGACCCTTTAATGCGAGTTTTCTGTTCCTCGCAGGTCATGCATACTTGATACTCATCGCACTCATTTGCGAATAATACTCCTGACGGAGTGGGTTGAACACCTAGTTGGTTCATGTTTGAGTCGCTAAAAGCGACTCGGGTCGAGCATGATAGCTCCGATGTTTTCATGCCAAAGTGAGGGTCAAATCTTTTGATAGAGTAGTCGCACTGAGTTGCGACTTATGCTGATTCACGTCCTTGGAGGATGAGTCGCGGGGGTAAGGTCTCACAATAGTTGGGCCTCTTGACTTGGGTTGTTGATTGATATTGGATCTATGCATATACGCCATCTCTTGTTTTGTTTTTGTATCAAAGCGATTCCTGGAGTATTATCTTCCTGATTCGCGACTGTATGATTGGAATTCACCATCTGGTGGGCGCGTCCTGCTGTCCGTCCGTTCTGAGTCCCCAAGGCGACTCGTTTTGGGCTGCGGAGGTTCACTGATGGCCTGAGAGACCGTGTGAGGAGTTGGCGATGCAAGCTTCTTCTGCGATTACTGAGCCTGCTTCCTCGCATTCTAGCGCTCTCTGTCTGTCTCCATGCACCGTGATCACGCCGTTTGGTCCTGGTATCTTTAACTGCAGGTATACGTAGCAGGGGCGGGCAGTGAATTTGACATAAGCTTCTCTCCCGAAGATCGCATGGTATGGGCTTTTGACTGCTACGACCTCGAAGCTCAGGAACTCTGTGCGGAAGTTTCGCTCGGTCCCGAAGCTGACTTCGAGGGTAATTTTTCCTATAGGTCGAGTGATTATTCCTGGAATTATGCCTTGGATATCCTTCCTTGTTGGCTGTAGCCGCTGCTCGGGTATGTTCATTCGACGGAGCGTGTCTTGGTATAGGATGTTTACTCTTCCTCCTCCATCCATGAGGACTTTGTTCAGCCTGTATCCCGCGACTTGCGGTGTGACAACGAGAGCCAACTGTCCTGGATCTTTTACTTCTGGGGGATGATCGTCGCGACTCCAAACAACCGATCGCTCTGTCCAACGGCGGTGTCTTTCCAACGTTGGGACTGAGTCGCGGCTCCATCTGCTATTCATTTGCCTTTGTTGCCCGCTACATCCACGGTATGAAATTGCCCTATGTTTCTTCTTACTGAAGTTTCAGGCTTTTGACAGGAGTTCTCCTTGTCCTTATGCTGCATTGGTCCGCTGTGAGTCGCGATTGATGAATCACCTTCTTTCCATCGCCTGTAGTAGTGACACTGCGCCTTTGTGTGGCCCGCGGGTCTCCATCTCTTCTGCGGTGTAAGTCGCAAGGACTATCAAAAATCCCTTTGGCGCTATTGGGGAGTGACTCCTTGTCTCTTTTCTGCTCCCTTAGTTGATACTTACAGTGTTCGGTTTCCTTTGAGATTGGCGATGAGCCGCTTGCCATCTTATCTGTCTCTGCGTGCTTGTTAGTAGTCGCCAAGAGTTGGCCGAAAGTGTCGATCTTATGTCCAGTGCGGCTTAAGGTATGCACCGGCGGCTCAAACCTACAGTTCTTTCTCATAACTTGCACTTCAGATTGCGCCGTGGTATCTTTGGCAGAGTCAAGGATCCCTGTGACTTGTTTTATCCACTCGCTGGTTGATTCGTTCTCCTTCTGGACCCATTGCCTGAGGTTTTTCACGCCTCTATTTGGAACCTTTTGATGAACTTATCCTTCAATTCTTCCCATGAGTTTATTGACTTTGGCGGCAACCTTAGCAGCCAATCCCTGGCTTCTCCCTGTAGTACCAAGTGAAAATACTTTGCGAGCACTCCTGAGTTACACCGATTCCTGTCATGTTCATTTCATAATCCTCTATCCATAGGACAGGGTCTAGATCATTATGGTAGGTGGTGACTTGCTGCGACTCACCAAAGTTCGGTGGGAAACGAGTGAGCCGTATTTCCTCCCCGAAACATGCTGGTCCTTTCAATAACGAATAGGAGCTCACGGGCGTGTATCTTCATCTGAATCAGTTTCAACTGGGTTGGTTGAGTCGCCTTGAGCGCTTGTGGCTTTCCATCAGCCTTACTCTCTTTATCTGGTGATATTTGCAGACCTGCTAGCTGGTTGTCTAATTCTTCCACGTTGCATCTTTCCTCGCCCCACGATACCTCGTGTTGCGGCTCGTTAGGCGTGATTCCATACATGTTTGCTTGCTGTAGGGCAGCAGTCTGTAGCAGATCAATCGCATGGCGAGCTTCCTTATCAGCTCGCGTATCTCCGACTGGTGCTATTTTTGATAATATCCCGATCGCGGCGTGCATATTGCTCTCCGGATTGTTGTGGAACTTCTGCTTCATCTCTTGCCTCCTTCGTCCGTCTGGGCAGTTGCCTGTTGCTTTTGCTGCCACGCCTCAGTCGCCGATCTTCTTCCTGGAGTTTTTTGCGCTCTGCCGCGAGTCTTTGCGCTTCTTCGCAAAGCTCCATCCTGACAGCTTCGATTTCTTCAATTTGGGATCTTTCTCCCGGCTAGGCAGAGGTTCCCAATTGGTTTTGACGGGACGGAGGCGGATGTTTTTGCTCCGGCTTGTTGCAGTTCTTCTAGCACGCGGACCCTAACTGGCCGCAGTTCCTCTCCTGATTCGCCCCTTGAGTCGCGTCTGAAGATCTGCGACTGACGGACCCAACGAAGATTTTCACAGACCCGATGGGAATAATATACCCAAATTCAACGTGATCTGCCTCTGGTCCCCACTCTGAGTCGTCGATGAAGGGAACACCATTGATATCTTCCACTTGGCCGATGGCGATGTCCTTGAACCCTGATTCCGATCCTGCGCGGAACGTGACGCTCTTGACCGCAGGCCCCACGGTGGGCGCCAACTGTCGTGGGTTTGTCACGTCAGATGTCATGGATGACTTCGTAGGTGTGGGATTTGCGCGAGTCAATCGTCTCCGAGCTTGGGATCGCAGGAACAAGGACGAACACAGATTTACCCAGGTTCGGCCCCTCAATGTGAGGTAAAGACCTACTTCCTGCCTACCCTAGATTGGTATTGATATGATATATGTGGTGTTACAATGGAGGCGATCCGATCTGGGAACTCGCCGTAAGAGCTAGGGTTTTAGGGCTTGATAGCTTGACCCTGTCTAAGTCCTGCGAGTCCTCTTTATATACACAGAGGCTCGCTAGGTTACAAAGGAAACTTCCTCCACAAGGAATACATCGACTGGAACCTACTCGAGACTAAGTCCTCCTCACGTCTTCTAGATACTTCTCCTTGTGGCGGTACGATATTGGGCTTGCTTTCATGCAGGCCTTTATTGTGCGAGTAAGCTGAGTCGCACTTTATCAAATATGGGCCACGGGTTAATCTACAAAGTATTCCTCCGACACCCGCTGCGCCACGCCGCCGGGACTTGCCGTCGTCAACCCAAAAGATGTACACCGCTCCACTTTTTACCACCTCCGTCCAGTAGCTACTCCAAAAACGATGCCCCAAGAGGTAAAAATATGGTGAAGCGCCTTCATCGTCCGATAAGGATATCCGAATCTAGGGTTTCCCCAGAGCAACACGAGCAGGGAGACGCAGACTGCAACGGCGATGCCTTCAACAAGGTAACGGCGAGGAAACGCCGCAATCGCCGCCCTGACCGGGGTCATAGCTCGGCTTTCACCGAGTCTGTGCCTCCCAACTCGCCATCGAGACCAGCGGGTCGACCCCTCCGGCGGAGAAGGAAGCCACCACCATCAAGCCGAGGCCGGAGCCACGGCTTCCTCCAGATCGTACGAAGCCGAAGAGCACTCGAGCACTGACGTTGGACGGCACGGCCGAGGCCCAGCCGAGCACACCACCAGCCCAGATCCTCCTCGCCGCCGCTTCGCCGCCGTCTTGCCGTCGATGAACCCTAGTGGGCGCCGCCGCGTCGGGCCGATCTCGGGTCGAGGAAATCCGCCCCCGCCACGCCACCCGATCTTTGCCGGGCGAACCCCCCCCCCCCCCCCCCCCCTCGGCGATTGAATATGCTAATTCATACTAGGATGTACTACTAGCATCACTTGGGTTGGACTAAGTCCTCTCTTATCCCCTCTCCCGTGCTACAGTCGGGAGAGGCGATTTTTGAGAGTCGTCGGTCATTCCCCCCCGTTTCTCCGGCGCCGCCGTCGGTTCTCCTCCTCTCCTCCGTCCGCTGCGGCGGTGGGAGAGGGGGAACCGTGGATCTGGTGTCCGGCTTGTAAATAGGGCGTGGACGTTGGTGGCTAGCGGCGGCGTCCGGGTAGGAGCGGCGTCGGCGTGGTCAGCCTTTTGGCCTCCGCGGATCCAGCTCCTCCTCGCCGGTGCTGTGTGTAGCGGTGATGGATCTGTCGGAGTTCCTCCGCGCGGATGGCGTAGCGACGGCGCCGTCTTCGCCAGGTGGGGATCCCGTCCTCGGGCCTTCGGTCGACGCGCCGCCGTTTCCTCCACCGACGACGCGAGGCTGCTGAGGTACGTGTTCTGGAGGTGCTTGGACGCTGGATGCCGGGAGGAGAAGGTGACCCAGGAGCGGGATGGTGGCTTGATGGTGGTGGTCTCGGGCGCCTGTTTGGATGCCTGGACCTGGAGTGGCGCGAGCTCGGCGCGTCGTGCCGACCGATGATCGTTCATCGTCTTAGATCCAGCTATTCAAAACGCCTTTGGCTAGGGGCTCTTGCTGCTCCTTTTGTTGGTTTAGATGTGTGGTTCTTCCTGGTGTTCTCTTCTTCCTTCTTGCTTGTTCCTGTGTTCGATCTTGTGCTAAATCTGTACTTGTTCTTGTTTGAATGAATATAAGCTCTTTAATCTCAAAAAAAAAAAAAAAAAAGCATCACTTGGGTTGGCGCCTCTGCCGACGAGACGACGGACATGCTGAACTAGCCTCGACGCTGAACCATGCATCTCGATCGCCACAACCCCCATGCCTATCGCCATCTCTCCTCTCTTCTTTTTAGGAGGACCATAGCAGTTGGTACATTGGATCGACTGCATTGGATGTACTATTCGGTTTCGGCTAGTATCCACCTTGTGGCACGAGCTGAGCTGCATCCATATCACCGTTAATACATCCATGATTATTTCATAATGGAGTCGTTGCATGCACCGGTACATGATACGAGACCACACCCTGCACCAATCGCTAGCTTTTCCAGAGGAGCTCATCACGAACGATATGGACGGGAGCAGAGAAAGCTAACCAACGATCCTAAACATATATAGCATCTGCATCTCTAGCACCTTTGTACCAGAGCCACATATATAAATTGCTATATATGCAGTGCAGAATGACACATCTATCCATATATACCTAAGCCAGCCGGTCAGCTATGCACCTACTCCTCCTACGTAAGTTTTGTAAGTATGTGCATGGATGCAAGTTTAGAGCTAGAGAGAGTAATTAAAGGGCTACCTAGTTGACGCTCACGGCTTTCAGAGCTATAGCTAGTACTCCCTCCTTTCTACGACGTGGGGTTGTCCAAATTCAGATGTAGCTACACTCTAAAACACGTCTAGATACATCTGAATTTAGATAAATCCATGTCAAGTATTTTGAAACGGATGGAGTAGCATAGTATCATAGAGACACCTTGCATATGTAATATTTATAGGGTTTACAATGACCATAATTCATAGTTCTACTCGGTTGGAATTGTTATCGGCGAACTCAGCAATATAGTTTATGGTCGTGATGGAACTATGCGCAACATTACGCATTTTAATGTCTAGTAGAAAATGTGATTGCTATTCGCTATTTCCAATCAAAATACGATGTCCTTGAAAGGATTGCCATAGAACTTTATCGACTACGACTATTATTGTATGAAAAGCATCAATGAGATTGGTAAAATGGAAAAGTTCTAGTTTGATGTCTTAGGAGAAATATCTCCCAAGTATGTTTTTCTTCAATTTTAGTAACTTATATACATGGCAAATATAGTGGCATAATTTGTATGTTTGAGCTTGTGTTTATATATAAGACATCATGTATTTCGGAACGAAATGGAGACTACTATTAAAACTTTACTTTATCTTCCATACATATACATGTATATGAGACATATCTTTAGATAGTCTTTAGTAAATAGAAAATGCTTACACTTTTTTTGATCTAGTGGTATACCTACATTCAAATTAGTTGTTCACAGGAGTTCCATTTTTCTTTAGTATAATATAGTGTGAGTTATACTATAGTTAGCAGGACAAAAGTTTCTAGGAAGGAACAATATCGTAGGACACATGAAATGAATAGGAAAGGGCATACGTCTTGAACTTTGGTACTTCATGGTTCCAAATACACCGTATATTAGGTTTTAGGACAAGTCTTTGACCAACAATTATAATGTTAGTATATATTGCAGGTGACATAAAATTGATGCCATTACAGTTGTGTTCCAAATTGCTAATTTAGGATTAGGATTTTGTATTGCAATTTTTTTATAGTAAGAGTGTAATCATTGGTAAAAAGCTTATGTTGGAACGGAAGGAGTACAATGTTTCAAATCTCCAGGACATAATAAATGTGCATAAACTTTGCCACTAATGCATGCAATGCAAGGACTCCCAATACAAATATATATGAACTATGCATGCTATACCAATGGTATCCATTCATTCATTGTATACGAATCAATTATTATCCATATGGGTTCAATTAATATCGAAGAAGGTATACATGACCCAATTTGCGTGAGTCAAAACATTCTTTTTGGACTAAACATGTAGTTAATTTGACTGTGGTTAGAACAGGTAAGTAGTCGATATTTTTACTTGACATAGCCGATTAACATTCCATCTTCCCTCCCAAACAAATATATAATCAGTTCGTCAGTTTGAATACCCAAACTTATTACTATCACCTTTTGTACATGAATGCACACATATGTTTTGTAGCATTCCTCATCCCCAGAGACTAGAAGCTGGCAATACAATAGAGTGCAACAGGCTAACAAAACAGGGCCATGAAATTTAAGGCCGTCCAGTGGAAAAAGTCCCAAAAAAAAACCCGACAAAGTGCACATCTATCAGCTATTGCATGTCTTTTTGTGTGTGTCTTATATAAATCAGTTGTTATAAAGTGCTTATGTAGATCTACTTGCATGTCTGTTTATGCATGTCTTGTTATAAGCAATTCAGAAAGTTCTCATCTAGCGTCACTTCTGTGTCTTGTTGTGTATGTCTCACACTCAATCAAGTTAGTTTGGACCACGACTGAAGGATTCTAATCAATGCAATAAATTAAAGCAGGATTGGAGTAGCAATCTTAAGGAATCAAAACCTCTGTAGGAGAATTGAATTGGCTAGAGTTGCCTAGATCATTTTCACCTGAACATGTCACATTGTAGCCTTAACGCTTGTACTGCACCCAGCCGGTTGAATGCGTACCTGCATTTCGCTGTGTTGAAGTAGTAAACAGCAAACTTGACAAAAGGAAGAAGACAAGATCATCTGCTAGTTGGGATGGACGAGGTAAAACAGGTGCCAAATCTCTTTGTTTGTCTACCAGAGACATGATGCGCCACTACTTTTGTGTGCATGTTGTTGGGAGAATCAGAAACTCCCCAAAGGCATAGTGTGCTGCGGAGCGTCGTCTTCGATCCACCGCCACTGGCGCCCTCGCATCTCCGCGGAGGTGCCGTGGGCGTCTTCCCCATGGTCGGCTCCGAGGGCGGCGAAGCCTCCAAATCGAGATCAAGAAGAAGGAGATGCGGCGCATCGGATCGTCCGCGGCGGCGCTCGACGGTGTAGGTCTTCCGGGACCGGCGCTCGGCGACTTCCCGCTCGCCTGAGGACTGCCTCCGATCCAAGGCATCGAGGGAGGCAGCGGCGACGGCGCGCCACCGACGGCAACGGGTCGACGACGCGGTCAACGTGCAGAAGGACGGATCTGTAATTTTGTGTTTGTTGGGTCTTTTCTGCAATGTTTCCGATGTAATGCTTATCCTTCTCCCGCAAAAAAAAATTTATATACAAACTATGTTGCGCGATTAAAATATCATCCACTATTAAAGAATATTTTAATGGGCCTACTATGACAAAAGGGTGTCGATCTGAGTATTTATTTCTAACTCGGTGATCTTGGACCATAATTATTCATCTAAAAATTAATTAAGGGTGTTGCCCATTTTACTAATTGTGCAGCTTCAAATTTTCAGATGTACGATTAGGCTGTTGCACAGAAGGGGGCATAATGCGCCACTCCTTTTGTACAAACTGTAGGCTAGTGGTGGGTAACTCGTTCGACTTAGGAATGACTATTTGTCGGGCGTTTTTGAAATTGCGTATCTGATTATTGGTAATCTTTTAAGCATTTGACTTACTACTCAATTTCTTAAATGATGTTTTGGCAACAATGAGCAATAAATTATAGAATATATACCGAATTTAGATGAATAAATTATTAAATACTTTGGGGAATAAATTGTAGAATGACCTAGACGGAGCCGAAATCAGTACGCTAAGAACTTGATGTCAGTATATGTTGAATGCTTTGCACGCAAACAAACACATACCGACAAGCTGCGTGACACAGAAATGCATGTGCCAATGCATGCAAGATCAGAGAGACACAAAAGTCCAGAAGCTAGATAAGCAAGGAGGACGTTGGTGTAGGGGACGGCCATATATGCACGAAATTGCATAGCTAGACTGCAGCTAAAGTACTATGTAATACTATATAGTTAAGCACAGTACACAAAACTAACATGGAATAGTAGTGTATGTTAGCGTGTTGCTACAGTCAGGAAAAGTTGCAGAAAAAAAAAGACAATTTGCAACAGTATGCATGCGGCATATATATATATAGGTAAATTAATATATGCTCCCTAGTGCCCGGGCACCAAGATAGAATACAGTACATTTTGGATATGTAGACGACACGTATATCTCAGGTATGCACATGTTGGATATATAGGAGGTACACATACTCTTGGGTATGCGTATTCGAGGTATCTACATGTTATATATACCTTGGGTATGTGTGTCCAATTGTATGCGTACAGATCAGGTATATATATAAATAACTTAGGTATGTGTATATATATTAGGTATGCATACCCCATAATGTGCTACCTCCTACATATCTAAGGTATACATACCCAAGGTATATGTATATGTCTACATACTTAAAACTATTCGTATTCCATCCTGGTGCCCATGCTCCTAGGAGCTCCATTATGGTGTGAGATCAATTTGACAATACAAATAAATAAATAAATGATATGGAGGGAGAATATAGTACTTCCTCCGATCCGCAAAAAGAGTCACAGCTCGTTCGTACGTTTGTACACGTTCTATTGATTTCTTACGAACGTTTTACCGGATCGGAGGGAGTACTACTAGTACATCCTGCAGGAGCTAGGAGTGGTAGTCTCTCGATCGATCTCTGTTTGTCTTTAATTATGAGGAGCGATTGAATGATGCAAGACACGGAGAAGTCATGGCATAGTTAAGTAATGAATAAATATGAAGCTGCAGGCCCGTATTAAGTGGTCATGAGCCATGCAATGCAACCGGCCGCCTCTTCTCATTTCATTTAATTCCCAATTTAAGCCCTTTCAACAACCTAACCCGGGCCGGCACACACAATCTCTCTAGCTTGCCTGCCTGTGCCTCTGTAGCTGCTGTAGATTTGTAGTTGCTGTTCGTTGTCCGGACTCATCATGCGCACGCACTTTTTGTTTTTTGAAAAGGGGTGTATCCCGGACTCTCCATTGAAAAGATGCATACGTGTTTGACATTTCATTTATTCAACTAATTGTGGTATAAATTTTACAGTTATCATAGAGACCGAAACAGTCAATCAAGGTGACAAACACTACTCCCTAGCACAACGATGGAACAATCAAACGGCCGGCCACATCTGGCTCACTGGGTAAATTCACAGATAACTCCTCATGCGGGCACTCTGGAAGTCGCCACCACCATCTTCCGTCAATCCATGTTCAGTGCGTAGATCCAATTGAAGATCCAGCCCATGCCTGCCATGGGCACCGCCACCGCGTCAGACATCACCACGCCGTGCGCATATCCAACATCACGCGTATGCCGCCGAGACCTCCTGCACCACACCATGGAGACATGACGCCGTCGATGTGGTAGATACAACTCCGCTCTACCACTAAAACCATGCGGTGATCCCCAAGGCCGATGCACACCTCCAAAATGATGCCCCCAAGTAGGACATCGCAGGAGTCCGATCGACGGACGAAGGGTTTGACGATGCCTTCAGGAAGGAGACGGGGCGTCGCATTCATAGACTTCGGCCACCTGCCGGAAGCAGGGTTTGGACCCAGAATCTGTTCCCCAAATGTCCATCCAACGAGTACATCGGACCGCCGATCTTGCTCGGAGGATGAGGTAGCCGCACCCAGATCTCACTGAGACGTTCCCGATCCGTTGGAACAAAGACACCAAGCTTCCACCATCTCACAACCGAAGAAGACGAAGCGCCATCGCCGATTAGGGGATTGCGCGCTCTCCCGGGCCCGGCGAGGGAGAGGAGAGGGGAGGGGGAGTGGAGTGGAGAGTAAAACCTAGAGCAAACCATACCACATGTGCATGCATGCACATATGAAGATGATTTTGCCACATCGTGCATGCAGCTGCCAGTATATTTACGTACAGGCCGGCCGGGAGGCAGTGCAGAGCAGAGCAGAGAGGGAAGGGGGCAGATTGTTGGGATTGGGCGCTAATTTTTTTTAAATAATACATTTTATTACAGAAAGTCGAAGAATATTACGCGGATTGAGACTATTTAAAAAATAATACACCCTAATCGGCGCCCTAGACGATAGGGACTTATCGTTTGGACCTCCGACGATTAGCCCTTATCGTGTTGGCCACAGACGACATAAGTGTGGCTGGGCACCAGGCCTATCGTCCGGGGCCCCGACAATTAGTCGCTGGATAAGAGCGACGCCCGTTTCTTTCTTCTTCCTCGCGTTTCCTCTCTGTTGTTCTTCCTCCTCCGGCTACTCTCTCCCGATTTCGTCCAATCAACCACAGAAACTCCATTTTAGAGCATATTAGAGGTGCTAGGGAGCAAGGGCAACATCCATATCCTCATGGGATAGTTAGGGGAGGCGATTTGGTGGTGGTATTTTGGAGGGATGATGGAGATGTGGTGCTCATGGTGGTGGTGGTCGTGATGGTTGTGATGGTGAGGTGGTGGTGGTGCTGCTCCGGTGAATCGAGTCACGCTTCAAGGGCATCGCCCTACTGCTTCCTGTCGCGAAGGAGGTGAATTCATATGTCGGCGAGGGTGGGCAGGAACCTGGGCATAGCAGTCAAGAGATGCATACAGAAGAACATGATTATAACCAGTCAGGAGATGTTGGAGGTGGCTGTTACGAGTCAGGCGAGAGCAGTCAGGCTAATGCGGAGGATGATTATACTGGTGGATATCTCATAGCATCCTCCAAATCTGTTTCCCTCGTATAGGTTAGCTTCTTCTTCTGCCACCTGGCATGCATCCTGAGAAGTTCTTTCTGTATTTCCCTCCAAGTCCTCGATGGCCACCCAAGACTACTTAGCTTCGCTGATAGCTCACGGAGATGAGGTGGATAAGTAACAATATACTCGAATGGCACTTCCTTATTGTCTACCTTGAACTCGGCCGTTAACCTCAAAAGGAGTGCCGACATTCCTGGCTAGAAACTACGATCTGAAGGAAAGCTCGACATGTTCGACTGAGTGGATTAGAATGCTTACCAATCTCAGTGAGAAGGGGTTTTTATAGGCCGAGATGAGAAGATTTGGCGGGAGAAACAGGCGGGAGATACGATGGAGGGAAAAAAGGGCGGGAAAGAATTTGGCGGGAGAGAAGATGGCGGGAAAAATAGGGCGGAAACGGATTTGGCGGGATCGAGCGGTGGCGGGAGAATACAAGTATTGGCGGGAGATAGGGTGGCAGGAAAAAGGGGTGGGAACGATTTTGGCGGGAGATACGATGGCGGGAATGAATTTGGCGGGAGATACGATGGCGGGAAGCAATTTGACGAGAAAGATGGCGGGACAAACAATGCGTGAAAAAATGGCAGAAAAACCACGGTCGCGGCAACGAAAATAGTAGGAAAATAGCCTGCCATGCAGCTATCGTGCACGGCACAGCGTGCCATGCAGCGGTCGTCCGGGGCGCCGACGACCAGGCCCTGTGGTCTAGCCCCCGACGATAGGTGTTTATCGTGTTGGCCGCTGACGAGCAGGTCCTGTGGTGCAGGCAGCCGACGGACGACGACCCTCTCGTCCGGGCCCCGACGATAGGTGCTTGTCGTCCAGGCCGCAAATTAGGGTGTATTATTTTTGAAATAGTCTCAATCCATGTAATATTCATCAAATTTCTGTGAAAAAATTGTATTATTTAAAAAAAATAGCGGATTGGGCAGACGCCGCGCGCGATGGAAAGATCCTGACGGGGAAGAAGCGAACAACAGCAAGACGACGAGGCTCGTCCTGTATGTGCGGCGGTGGCCACGGAACAGAATCCGCAGGCAAACGATTACGCGCCATGCATGCCACGCATATCATGGCCTGCATGGGGGCCATGCACATTATATGCACGTACTCTGTCTTACACCGCCTGCCGCGATTTCAATTTCTCGGTCTCCCGTCCAGGCCAGCAGGCACTCCTCTCTCCTCTGCGTTTTGTTTCCGCCGGCGGCTAACGGTTTTTTTTTTTTGAGAAACACAGTACAGACGCAGACGCTCACAAACACGCGCGTACAGACACCCCTATGAACGCACGCACGCAAATCCTACCCCTATGAGCACCTCCGAGAGACTGGTCCGGCAGATCTTGAAGTTGATGAAGTCACCACGGGCGACTCGCTGTTGACGGGCACGTCACCTACCACTGAAAGCATAGCGCCGGTTAAATCCTGGTAAATCCAGGAAAATGCGATCACCCATGCCAAGTCTGAGACTTGAACCTGGGTGGGCCGGTTCCACCACAAGGAACCAAACCAGCTGAGCTAGGCTCAATTCGCGGCGGCTAACCGTTTTGCGAGTGCCATAGTATGCATGTATGCGTACGTACGTCGTCCTTGCATTCGTCTCACCTTGAATGCTCCACTCTGCTGCCTCCAATGCTAGCCAGTTAGGGTTTCTATGGATTACCCCTAGCTGTTGACCCCTCCCCTGACAGTCGACGGTGCGTCCTCGACTCCTCTCCCTCTTCTCTCTGGCGGTCTCGCCGGCCAGGGAGGGAGGTGTCAGCCACCCTCTGTTCATACCTGTACGTAGTTTTCGATGTAGATTTAGGGTTTGTGCATGGTCCTACGTGGCTTGCAACATGGCGGCGCGGCGTGGAACATGCCTTGGTGACTCACGATGGGTTGGCATGTTAGCTGCGACATCTCTCAGGAGTTTCCTAGCGGTGTACTCGCGACGATGAAACTCATCTTTCCACAGCTTTTTCAGGTCGAAAAGGCGACCCTCCTTAGCCAGATCTTATTGATTGTGCTTCCTCCTGGCCTCAAGCCACTCTAGAGGATCGATCTTCAACTCCGTATAAGGATCTATCGGTGCTACAAGCCAAGTGGTTCGTCCTCGGCGTCTATGGTGATACACTGGCCGTCGAGCTCCCGATGGTGATGCAGTGGAGAAGAATCCTAGGGACCTGATTGTGTTTCTCAGTTGGGTTTCTTTTTGTAATAGTTCAGGTCAGAGCTGTAATTTCTTTTTTGTTGTGGACCTTGACGTAATCTCTTTGGCCACCTTTGGAATATAGCAGCTGGTCCTTCGGGACATGTCCCTTTCTAAAAAAAAATGGATTCCATAGACTTTTTTTCTAAAACCATATCGATTTGCAGAACAATAATTTCAAGTCGTCTGGAGCAATGCTTGCTCGTTCTCGGGAACGACGCGATATGTGCCTAGACAAAGCCTCCAGCAATGCTTGCTCGTTCTCGGGAACGACGCGATATGTGCCTAGACAAAGCCTCCAGGCCAGGCTGTTTCAGCAAGGGAGCACGCAGCTGGGCTTGGCCCAAGATTCCATGAATGGAAGTACTCTCAGCGAGAAAGTAGAATATGGATGACAGATTCGACACACTGCTCGGTACCGCCATGAGCGATTGCTAAGGGAATCACTCGCTGCTTGTATGGGGAGAGGCCGGTCCAAGGCACAATTACCTCGCGTCCAGCCCAGTACACCTGAGTTATGTCATTTTTTGCCCTCTTAACGTCGTGATTTTTACCACATGCGTTGATTTTTTTTTGATTTAATCAAAAAAAGGGTTCCACATGTCATTAGTACAGATCAGACCGTTGCACATGATTTCTCGGCTCATTGCACACGGTTAACCGAACGGTCACTACGTGTTCATGGGCAGTGGCGGAGGACGAAAAAATTGAGCTCGGACGAACTCTAAAGACCACTAAAATCACTAATTCACACTGAGCACACAATTAGTGAATTAGACAACTTCTCCACCACTGCCGCTAGCAATCCATGGACATAATTGCAAATAATTACTAGAAAAATAAATTACTTTTTCCCCTTGTGTTGTCCCCTCACCTTACCTCTCCCTTTTTTGCACTTGTTGACAAAATCTGATAATGATAAGGATAATCCTTTGTAGTAAAACAAACAAAATCTGATAATGCAAAACAATAAAATCAGTATCGAAGCCCATCTAATGGATGAGTAGCTGGGCAGGAAGTGAACAAATAAACAAAGACACCATGGACCGTGAAGAAATACGAGGCATGGAAACCTGCAAACTGGTCGAGGTAGATGAACGGCGCATGTGGGCTGAAGGCTAGGATTGTAAACACGGACGCCCTTGCGGCCTTGCTGCACTTCCTGCCGCCGCCGATCTGGCTGTCCATGGTGGCGCGGTCCGCCTGCCCGCAGCAGCGCTCCGCCTCTAGGGTTCCTGCCGTGCGGTCGCCATCTCCGTCTCCATTCGATTCCTCTCTGCTTCCTTGCTCGGTCGGAGAAAGAATGAAACGAGCTGGATCAGTCGAGCCGCACCAGGCCAGCGCTCTGATATCTTCTAACTTGGCCCAAAGAGGCCCAGTAACCAGTTGACCAGCCCACCTCTTCCCTTCCTTTCCCCTTTTTCTCCAATCGCCTTGGAACGACAAACGGAACTGACCGGGGACCTCCTTTAGGTCGCCTTACGGCGACGCGGGACGCAGCGTCGCCTCAAGCAGCTGCTTCATGGGCCGCATTTTGGATCGGCCCAGTACAAAAAGGTACTGTTTTTTTTGTTTCTATTCTTTTTCTTCTGTTTTTAAATCTGAATAAATTATAAATTCGAACAAATTTTGAATATAAATAAATTTCTAATAGTTTTTTAAAATATGTACAAATTTCAAATTTGAACAAAATTCAAATCTGAACAAAAAATTAATCTGAACAAAAATCAAATCCGAACAAGTTTCAAAACCAACAAAATTCAAAACCGTACAAAAATTCAAAATCGAATCAAAAAAGAAATCTGAACAAATTTCAAAATCGAACAAATTTCAAAATGGAACAAAAAATCAAATCCGAACAAATTTAAAAATTGAACAAAAATTCATATTCGAACAAAAAATAAATCCAAACAAAAATCAAAATCTGAACAAAATTCAAATCCGGAGAAAAATCAAATCCACAAAGAAAAATAAAAAAAGTGAACAAAAAATATTTTTGAACGATTTTAAAAAGTGAACAAAATTTTTTTGAACTATTTTAAAATGAACGCAAATTATTTTTGAATGATTTTAAAAAGTGAACAGAAAAATGTCGGTGAAGAAAAATTATTTTTGAACAGATTTAAAAAGTGAGAAAAAAAATGTTTTTGAACGAAAGTTATTTTTGAACGATTTTAAAAAGTTAACAAAAACTATTTTTGAACGATTTCAAAATTGAACAGAAAAGGCCAGTAAACGGAAACTATTTTTGAACGATTTTAAAAAAATGAACAAAAATGGGGTGTGAACGGAAACTTTTTTTGAACAATTTTAAAAGTGAACAGAAAAAGCGATGGATCAGAAACTATTTTTGAACGATTTTAAAAGCGAACAGAAAATGAGGGTGACCGGAAGCTATTTTTGCATGAATTTTAAAAACAGAAAATAGGGGTGAAAAACAAAAGAAAAAAAGAAGAGAAAACGAAAAACAGAAACAGAAAATAAAAAGTGAAAAACGAGAAAAGAAAAGAAATAGGAAAAGAATAATTAAAAGAACGAAAATAAAAATAAAAAAGTAAATGAAAATGAAAATATAAACGAAAATGAAAATCGTTCAAAAATAAAAATAAAATAAAACGAAAACAGAAAAAGAAAACGTAAAAGGAAAAAAAAGAAAAAGAAAAAGAAAAACGAAAAAAACGAAAACGGGAAAAAGAAAAAAAAAGAAAAAGAAAAACAGAAACAGAGAAAGAAAAAGAAAAAAGGAAAGAAAATCGACTGTTGGGCCGGCCCACCCACGGCGACGTGCGCTTCCCTTCAGGCGACGCAAGCGGGAAGTGTCGCCGCGGGGCGATATAAAGGATTCGCGAAGTGACCGACCGGCAACTATGCTGCATACATATGCAAATCCTATATATCGCCTTCTGCGAGCTGTAAATCAGCATCGCCCGCAGAGATTTTCTTGGTGGACCGGCCCATTTAACTCGCTCAATGGACAAAATATTAAGTAAAAGGGAGCGTTGGTGGGATTCGAACTTGGCACCTCCGGCGAGGCAGAAAGAGAGATGGCCACTGCGCTACGATCGTGTTCTTGTTATACATTCTTTATTATACCTTCTATAGTTTTCGATTTTCTGTTTTCGTTTTTTTCTTTTTCTGTCGTTTTTTTTTCGTACTTTCTGTTTCACTTGTTTCCTTTTATGTTTTCTTTTTCTGTTTTCTATATTGTTTTTCCGTTTTATTTTTCTTTTTGCCGTTTTCTTTTTTTGTTTTCTTTTTCATTACCGTTTTCTTTTTTTGTTTTGTTTTGTTTTCTTTTCCGTTTTCTTTTTATTTTTCTGTTTTCTTTTTCCGTTGCCTTTTTCTTTTTCCATTTTATTTTTCTTTTCTATTTTGTTTTTTCGTTTTCTTTTTCCGTTTTGTTTTTTTGTTTTCTTTTTCGGTTTTATTTTTTGTTTTCCGTTTTTCTGTTTCACTTTTTCCTTTTTCTTTTTTATGTTTTAATTTTCACTTATTTTGAAAATGGTTCCTATTTTGAAAATAATTAGTTTTGAAAACATTTATTTTTTTAAAGTTGTTTGGATTTAAAAATGGTTCTGATTTTCTGAAAAAGGTTCCGATTTTTGAAAATGGTTCCCACTTTTGAAAAATGGTTCCGTCTTTTTGTTTTTTGAAAATGGTTCCGATTTTTTAAAGTGGCTCCGATTATAAAAATGTTTCCGATTTTTGAAAAATGGTTCCAATATTTAAAAATGGTTTTGTTTTTAAAGTGGTTCCGATTATAAAAATGTTGGCCCATTTTAAAAAAATCGGAACCATTTTTTAAATGGTTCCGGTTTAAAAAAAAATGGTTCCGATTTGAAAAATGGTTCCGGTTTTGAAGATGGTTCCTTTTTGAAAATGGTTCCGGTTTAAAAAAATGGTTCCGATTTTCAAAATGGTTGGATTTAAAAAATGGTTCCTTCTTGAAAATGGTTCCGATTTAAAAAATGGTTCCGATTTTTGAAAATGGTTCTTTTTTTTAAAATGGTTCCTTTTTGAAAATGGTTCTGATCCAAAAAAAATTTAAATGGTTCCAGTTTAAAAAAATGGTTTCAAATTTTCAAAATGGTTCGATTTTAAAAATGGTTTCGATTTTTAAAATGGTTCTGAGCCGAAAAAATGGTTTCGATTTTTGAAAATGGTTCTTTTTTGTAAATGGTTCCAATTGAAAAAATGGTTCCGATTTTTGAAAATGGTTCCGCTTTTTTGAAAATGGTGCGATCTAAAAATGGTTCCGATTGAAAAAGGAATATTTTTAAAAATCGGAACCGTTTGAAAATTGTTTCGCTTTTTTTAAAATGGTTCTGATTTAAAAAATGGTTCCAATTTTAAAAAATGTTCCGCTTTTTTGAAAATGGTTCCGATTTTCAAAAACGGTTCCTTTTTGAAAATGGTTCCGATTTTTTTAAATGGTTCCGAACTGAAAGAATGGTTCCGATTTTTTAAAATTGTTCCTTTTTTGTAAATGGTTCCAATTAAAAAAATGGTTCCGATTTTTGAAAATGGTTCTGATTTTTTGAAAATGGTTCCGGTTTTTGAAAATGGTTCGATTTTTGAAAATGTTCCATTTTTTGTAAAATGGTTTTTTTTTATGAAAATGGTTACGATTTTTTAAATGGTTCGGATTTAAAATAGTTCATATTTAATATTTTTTTCAATTTCTAAATTAGTTTGTACATGAAAACAGTTCAATTCTTAAAAATGGTTTTCATTTTTCAAAAATGGTTCGGATAGACTAGGTTAGGCACCAACGAGGGAGACACAAACTGGCGAATAGTTCGAAACCTGGAAAAAAAAACTAGTCTCAGTGAAGCTGGCCTGCGCGGGAAGAACGAACGAAAAGAAAAGAAAACGATTCGAAGCGAACCTTTCGCAGCGAATGGAAATCAACCCATAATGGGCCGTCGTGCTTACTGGTCCTTCGCGTGGAGGAGCTGTTCGCGCGCGAGTCGTATGATACGACTCGCAGAAGGCGATGTATAGGGGATCCCCATACATATACTCCACTTTTTGCCAAAAATCAAGGTAGGGTGGCCGCCCTACCTTGAACGAAGGGGTCCTCCGGCCCTGTTAATCATGGGAGAAAGGGTGTGCCATCCTACATGGTTAAAAATTCGTGTGCCCTTGGCTAACGGTCCCCACAAAAAATTCACGTGTGATACTTGAAGACATTTTACACATTTTTTTAAAACTGAACCGTCTGAGTTTCTGTAAGATTGCATGGGCTTTTTCATATTTCGTGGTGTGTTGGAAAATTTATCGCACACAGATAGATACTGAATTGTCCGCGTTACGCCAATATCACACACGCTTAATCATACTAAACTGTATGCGATGTCTCCCTGATGCTAGAAAGCTTAGGCCGCACCTATTAGAACCATGTTAGAAGTTGATGCCCTGTAACCCATAATTCAATATTTCATTCAAGCAATAGCACATCTCAATAATATTTCATTGAGCATTTCAGACACCACATTTCTATATACATTGCGAGTAATTTCAATTGCTACCTATACAAATGAGAAATGTCCACAAAGAATGGAATTATGTTTTCTTAGTTACATCGTTGTCTATGTGATAGGTTCACCAATATATTGTCATTATCTTCCCAAGAATCTGAAGGTTGCGCTTGTAGTTTCTTGTTCAGAATCTTCAGTTAACTATGTTTGTCACCGTCGCGATATTTTTTTCAACATTGTACAAATCCTATTGACTAAATATGTGCCTTGTGCAGTGAACCAATAAATCACAAGAGTGTCTCATATGTTTGCATATAAATAAGTAATCGAGTCAGTTATATTGATAAAACAATTTATCAATTATGTGGCATCAACATAGATACCGAAAGTGCATCTAGTGTCATCTAAGCGGGTTTTAGATGATGGGAAAACGGTTAAACTTCGAATGTGTTAATGAGTATTTATAGGTTATTAGTCCGAGGAAGTTTTGTTAAACTCAAGGATATTGACCCATGAAAATGAAGTGAAAAAAATACGGTTCAGTGTTTGAAGAAACATGATGGTTTTGAATAAACAAGAATATGACCGTTAATATCCTTCATTGCAAGAGCATAATCCCTCCAACGGCTAGATGTCGATTTGAACCCATAGATAGGACCTTGATGGCAACAAACTTAGTTGTGTAACACACGTTGGGACTCCAAGTGCAGAGTGATGAAGCACGTGAATATTTTTCCCATAAAGGTGACTCGGCGTTTAATACTGATCCTTAGGGAGCGAACAACTTCTCCTTTGCCCCATTCCAGCAACTCTACAAAACAGTAAGAAATTCTTTCATGTCCCCAACTCAACCACGTGGTTTTCAGGCACACGGTTATTAAACGAGATGAAAACAAAGTGTTGTAAAAGTTGTCATTAAGTAAAACAAATGCAACATAAAATAATACGTAAACTATCTTAATAAATGCAAGAGATATGTTTTTTGTGATTTTCGGAGTAAATAATAGCTGGAAGTAGAAATGCAGTGCAGCAAAGTAAACGGTGTTTGATACGTCTCAAACGTATCTATAATTTTTGATCTTTCCATTCTTGTTATATATCATTGTCACATGTTTTTATATCATTTTGGCATATTTTATGGAACTAACCTATTAACAAGATGCCCAGTGTCAGTTCCTGTTTTCTGCTGTCTTTTTGTTTCAGAAAAGCTAGTCGGGGAAGTTTCTCCGAATCGCTTGAAAATTTACGGGAATTATTTTTACAAGGATACAAAGACTGCGCTAGGAGGGGAGCTGCAGGGGGCCCACAGCCCCCAGACGCCACCCAGCCACGGCTGGGGCCCACCTGGCACCCTCCGACGTCTCCTCGAGTCGCCCTTTCGCCTATAAATTGCCTTCATCCCGAAAACCCTTGAGACCCGATCATATTTTCCAGAAAACATCTGAGGCCACCGCCGTCACCAAACCTAGATCGGGAGGGTTCTGAAGCTCTTCCCGGCACCCTGCCGGAGGGGGAGATTGTCACCGGAGGCATCTACACCACCATGCCTGCCTCCGGAGTGATGCGTGAGTAGTCCACCACGGGACTACGGGTCCATGGCAGTAGCTAGATGGTTCTCTCTCTCTCTCTCTCTCTCTCTCTCTCTCTCTTGTACTCCATTGTTTAGATCTTGTGAGCTGCCTAACATGATCAAGATCATCTATTTGTAATGCTACATGTTGTGTTTGCGGGGATCCGATAAATTATGGAGTCATGACATTATTGTTCAGTTTATTTATGCTATGTTTTATTTATGATCTTGCATGCTCTCGATGCTTGTGGATGCTTTGGCCAAAGTAATTGCTAGTGTCTTAGAGAGGGTATTTATGTTAGATAGTGGGTTCATGCCTCTCTTGTCTGAGCTCGAGTTGACAGAAACGATTCAGGCTTGAGACGTGTTGTTGCCACTAGGGGTAAAACAGCAGTGTTTATTGCTATATGTTGTAATCATTGCTTACATTACGCACCATGCTTATTACAATTATCTGTTGCTTGCAACTTAATACTTTCGGGTGACAGGCTGGATAGCGATCTCGGGGTGGATTATTAGTCATAGATGAAGTTGGATAACGGTCTATGTATTTTGTCGTAATGCCCATATTAGATGAAACGGTGAACTTTGTGTCATGATAGTATTGTGTTGTGCCCATGTTTGTCAATTGTCTCGCTGTAATTTGTTTACCCAACATGTTTATCTTTTGGAGAGACACCACTAGTGAACTGTGGACCCCGGTCCTATTTTTCTATATTGCTTACAACCGTTTTCATAGCTTTTCCTAGTCATTTGCTCGCTGGTCATTTTTGCTCTCATATTATTTTACACACATACATTTAATTCTTTGTGTTCAGCAATCCGGAGAGATTGACAACCTCTCTGTTTCGTTGGGGCAAAATAGTTTGTTCGTGATTGTGTGCAGGTCCACGTTTACCTCCTAGCGCCAGGGGAGGGAAACACCTTTCCAAAGCCTTCTCCAAGTCCTACTGGTTCCATAAACCTTGGTTTTGTATTAAGAGAAAATTGCCGCTACGCTGCATCATACCTTCCTCTTGGGGTTCCCAGCGAACGTGTGATACACGCCATCAGTGTTTCTTATAGTAGGACCAGGGTTTATGTGTTTACTTGTCCTCTCTCTCAGAAGCACGGTAGCACGAAAATAACTCTCAAGACAAAGTAAATATTAGTATGTGTATGTGCATCACGTCCAAACATAGCGTTGATGTAACATAACTCAGTAATACTCCGTAAGCAAGTGGGCTGTTCGCATGCTTAGAACTGAGTGTAAAGTGTAAACACATAGTACTTTCTTTAGGTATCATGACATGTTGTTGCATAATCTCATGTGTTACTTTAAGTCTTGAACTAACAAGCGCCACATTTTTTGTCACTGGGCAGACATAACGGCATCACATCCATATCCATAGCGAGATAGATGTGGAAAGGTTGAAACCTTAATAGTTTCCAAATTCGTAGTCAGTATTAAGTTTATGTTACCCATTTACTCCGGCTACTGCACATGTTCCCCCTTTCACGCACTAGCATACAATTTTGATCAGAACAATCATACAAGAACATGGTAGTAATAAACATCTACAACATAGTATGAACTGAAATTGCATCTCATATAAAAATATCCACCAAGACGATAACAAAAATATGACCATAATAACATACAACAACTCATATCACTAGTACAGAACGACACATCGGAAACGGGTCAAAACACTCATTGGAAACGGAGAAAGGGTCTGTGCCCCCGCCCTCGTTGCTGATGTGAAAGCCCCCATTGGGAACAGAGGTTGTCGAAGGAATTTTTATGGGAGTGAACTATGCTAAACAGAGGCTAGTCAACTACTACACTAAAAAAAGTCAACTAGTTATCTATACGAAAAAAAAGTTTGGGAGTGAACTATGCTAAACAGAGGCTAGTCAACTAGTATACAACTTGTGCCATGCTAATATGCCACATCCAGTGGATGTTTGGATCTATAATCAGAATCGTTGTAAGTCAAAAGGAGAAAAGTCAACCGTGACCAAACTAGTGGATATATGCTACATCCAGTGGACGTGTGGATTGATACCTTAGTCTCACCGAGAGACCCCCGGATCCATTAGCGTGCAACAGATCCGGACGGTGAGGAGGCGGCTGCGACTGTCGGAGCAGAGGACCAGGCGGTGATGCTTGCCGCGAAGCTCGGAGCAGAGATGGGTGGCGCTGCCGAACGGGCCTCTCGAAGGAGATACACAGCTGCGAAGCTCGGAGCAGAGATGGGCGACGCTGCCGGACGGGCCTCTCGAAGGAGATGCGCAGCCGCCACGACAATGTTTCCAGATCTAGGAGAGTGAGATTGTGAGAGTGAGAATGCGACTGAGCTAGGGTTGCCGTGTTGGGAGAACATTTATAGCTACCAGCACCAAATTGGAAACGGATATTTTATATCACCGTTTCATTGCCAACATTGACATATGGACCCTACATACGAAATTCATATAAATATATGTACATCTTCTACTGCCTAATGCCTATTCTGCTTCTTTGACGGCGGTGTTGGTGCCTCGTCGTCGTCAGCGTCGTGGTCATAGTCAGCCTCCTCCCCCTCTTTCCCCTCGTCCTGCTCATCCATGGCACGGCGTCGCTTTTTGCCGGTCATCAGCGACGAATCGTCGTTGTTGTCGGTCTCCTCTACCTCGTCGTCAGCTTCGTGGGCGTGGTCCCCGCTGTCGTCCTCCTCAGGGGACTGCTCCTCGTCCTCTGGCGCTTCTTCCTCCGCCGGGTCCTCCTCCTGGGAGTCCTACTCGTCCTCCGGCGGTTTGTCCTTTGGCGGCGCCTCTTGCTCAAACCAAGGGACGTGGCCCTCGCTATCTTCACCGCTCGCGTTGTCGCTTGGCACTTCCTCGTTCCTCCACCAGTCGTCAGCCATGGTGGTTGTGGTAGAGAATGTAGGATGAACGAAAGGGAGATGCGAGAACTGCCTTGCTTTCCGCGGTTCCAATCCCATTTTATTAGCCGAAGCCGGCGATTCCACTTTCTCGTTAATTCATCCGCATTGAACAGGCGCGCTTGAAGATGGCAAGTGCAATTTTTCAAACACATCGCAAACGGATACCCATCCCTAACCGTTGACATAGAATAAAGTATCAGAAACGGAAGCGTAATTGGAACCGTTGCTAATATAATGAGTGACTGAGATTCAAATTTCTCAGTAACCAATGTTGATGGGCCAGCCGTGGCCCAGTTCTGTCAGGCCTCGTCGGCAACGATCAAATCGTGATTTTCCACCGCCTAACTCGTGTCGTTTCCATAGATGGGTGTCCGATGTGTCGTTCTGTACTAGTGTATGGATCTAAAAAAGGATAATTCATAGAGAGAAATGGATCAAGCTACTGGCACAAACCGTAGTCCGACGGTAGAGAATACTCCGTTCTCATTATGGAGGCGATGGTTGATACGTCCATAAGGTATCTTATAATTTTTGATTGTTTGATGCAATTATTATATCATTGCTACATGTTTATATAACAATTTTATATAGTTTTTATGCGTTTTATTGGACTAACCTATTAACAAGTGCCAGAGGGTCAATTCATGTTTTCTGCTGTCTTTTTATTTCAGAAAACCTGTTAATGAAATATTCTCAGATTGCGCTGCAAATTTACGGGAATTTTTTATCGGAAAAATCACGACACGAGCAAGAAGGGCGAGGGCAGCCCCGAGGAGGGATGCCACGCGGCAGTGGGCCGCGGCCCAGGCTACATGTTCACGATCTCTTTTGACAAGCACTTGGTCGTGATCTTGTAATAATGCTCGATAGTATTGAAACGTTGTATTATCTCCACTATTTATATATCTATATCTATATCTATACTACTATTAAAAGAGAAAACATGTTCGGAATACATTAAATTTGAACCGTTCAATATTCAATCAACGACCCTGATCGTTCAAATATCTGACAACTCAACACACCTTTTTATTTTCGTGGTAATTACATGGATTGCCACCTCTAAAATATACGCGGTTGGATTGGTGGTTCCTAGCAAGATTTCCGTGGTTTTCTACATCGGGTCCTCCTCAAAAGAGATTTGCATGCACACGTTACCTTCCCAGCACAAAAAAATATATTATTCTAGATGGTACCGTACCTATATATGATACCAAGAGAGAGACGACCGAGGTTTGAGTACAAGAATTGACAGTCTGTTGCGAACAACACTGTCACATCACTCCACACCGGCTAGTCCGAAGACCGCCCCCACACACACAACAACAATAACAACAACCACCAGAAAAGCCTATCCTAGACCGGGCGATTTTCTCCGGCACAACAACAAATAAGGTACGCAATTGCGTACTCTCGAAAAAAAAAGATACCAAGAGAGAGACACACACGAGACAAGCCTTGTCCAAATAGATTGGAAGGACAGGGCGATTTTCTCCGGCCGGCCGGCCTTGACTTGCAGGTCCGCGCCTGGAGCACACCATGCATCGCGGCTACGCCGGTGCTAGGGCTCTGTGACTCTGTAAACTGCATTTGCTCCTGCACTTAAGTCACGCCAACGATTGAGAACAAGTGTAAAACGTAGTGTTGGATTTGGTTGGCAAAAGGAGAAGATGATGCACGAGAGCACCCAATCGTACTTACGATAGTGCCGTTCACAGTTGCAACCAGGTTTTTTTAGGGATCATGGTCGACTACTGGAATAAGGAGCTACGCCGACGGCTTTTTGTCGTCGGCATAGCCCAGAATGTCGTCGGCATAGGCTATGCAGACGGCTGCCGTCGACATACCTCCGTCGGCATACATGCCTGTAGGCATAGCCTAGAAAGCCGTCGGCATAGTGCTGTCGGCATATTTTTTCTAAAAAAATATTGAACTTTTTTTAAAAATATTTTTTAAATTCTACACCGAAATTTACCAATTTTTTTTTTAAATTTCCCACTTAGCCACACACTTAATTTCAGGTCAAAGTACTTACCCTGGTCAATCTTTCCATTCGGTCACCCATCCTCAAATTGCTCCAGCCCAAGCACGCTTAACTTTCGAGTTCCTTCCAAATTAGCTTCCAAATGAGATGTTAGAACTTAGAACTTACTGATATTAGTATCATATCAACCATATTAACCCCTGGATCATAATGTTACACTTTTTATTGTTTAAATTTTGAAAATTTATTTAAATAAATAACAATGATTATGTAATAATAATTTTTGAATAAATAACAATAAAATTTATTTTACTTTATTTTCTGCTTTTTACATTTAATATGGAATAATTCATATCTTTAAATCCGTAAATCGAAATTTGACAAATAAAATGTCTAACTCGATTAGAAAAATGAGAGGAAATCAAATATGACATCCATATCATCTTGTGCATCACAGAAATATCGATAAACAATTTCCAAAATATTTTTTTAAATATCATTTTCCATTTTTTAAGTGCTAGAAATGACTTTTTTTATGAAGCAAGTACCAAAAATATGTTGCAAAAAGGCACCCATCTTATTGTCACAAAGAGTAGTACATATTTGATGGATAATCTCCAAGTATTAGGAATTTTCTTTTTCTCGATTTCTACCTAATTTCGCCTATTTAAATGATTTTATGCCGATTTTCCAAAAGTAATCCAAATTTTAACTATAAGTGTGTGATAGTTTGGTCTATTTTTTTAAAAAAAATCATTTTTAGGTACACAAGTAGTGACTTTATCACAGAAACATCGATAGTTTTGAAAAATCTGACCCCTTTCAATGAATAGACACGGCGACCATTTTGACCATTTTTTCAAAAATATAAAAGAAAGTGTGAAAATACTCAAAAATGAAATCCTTTGGCATGGAGTCCTTTTATGTGTACTACTTGCTAGCAAAAATGATAAACTTGAGTTTTGATAAACATTTCAAAAAAAAACCTTCACAAAAAGGTATCATCTATAGACATGTATAGGTTTCGCGCCAAATAACCAAGTTATGGCCATCCCCGTGCTATACTTTGTGATAAAGTGTCCATATTTGACACATTGGTGTGTCTTAGTATGGCAAACATTGTTGCCAAAAACAATTTCCAAATTATTTTTATAAATATCATTTTTCTATTTTTTAAGTGCCAAAAATAACTTTTTTTATGAAGCAAGTACCAAAAATATGTTGCAAAAAGGCACCCATCTTATTGTCACAAAGAGTAGTACATATTTGATAGATAATCCCCAATTATTAGGAATTGTCTCGATTTCTACCTAATTTTACCTATTTAAATGACTTTATGCCGATTTTTCAAAAGTAATTAAAATTTGAACTACAAGTGTGTGATAGTTTGGTCTAAAATTTTTACAAAAATCATTTTAGGTACACAAGTAGTGAATTTATCTAGTTTCAAAAAATGTGACCCCTTTCAATGAATAGGCACGGTGGCCATTTTGACCATTTTTTCAAAAATATAAAAGAAAGTGAGAAAATACTCAAAAAATGAAATCCTTTGGCATGGAGTCCTTTTATGTGTACTAGTTGCTAGCAAAAATGATAAACTTGAGTTTTGACAAACATTTCAAAAAAAACCTTCACAAAAAGGTCTATCATCTATAGACATGTATATGGTTCGCGCCAAATGATCTATGGCCATACCCGTGCCATAGTTTGTGATAATGTGGCCATATTTGTCACATAGGTGTGTCTTGGTATGGCAAACATTGTTTCCAAAAACAATTTCCAAATTATTTTTATAAATATCATTTTCCATTTTTTAAGTGTCAAAAATGACTTTTTTATTAAGCAAGTACCAAAAATATGTTGCAAAAAGTCATATGCATGGTGAAAAAGATGATATGGATGTCATATTTGGATTCCTCTCATTTTTCTAATCGATTTAGACATTTTATTTGTTAAAATTCGATCTATGGATTTAAAGATATGAATTATTTCATATTTAATGGAAAATAGAAAAAAAATCATAGCTATGCCGACGGCAAAGCCCTGTGAACCTAGCCGTCGGCATAGCCCTGTGTTAAATCTATGCCGACGGCCATGTCGACGGGCTGGCCTCGTCGGGGCCTATGGCCGTCGGCGTAGGTCCTCTTTCCTGTAGTGTCGTAAGGTGAAGAAACTAAGTAAAGAGTTCAATATGTTTTAGATTTATAGATTTTCTACTGCTAATTTGCCTTCCAAGGACTACGGTGCGCCCGGTTTGCCATCCTGCCATTCGCGGTCACGTCGCAACCTTCCGGCTATGTTGCTTCCGGTGGGGCCGTCACTCGAGGCCGCCACCGCGTGCCTCCGATCAGCGAGCTGCAATTGTCGGAGTGGTGCTCCAGACCTACGGAAATATCAGTGAAGCTCATCCTTCCTTGCCGTCGGGTGTAGCTTCGATGAGCGCCACGTGAATTTTAGAAAAACAGGTGTCCTCCCCGGCTCCATTCTATTAAATGAAACCATCAGGGTTTGGCTGGTTACAGGGTATAAAACTCGATCACGAACATTAAGCAACTAAAGCTAAAAACTAGAAGTCCAAATTCGGTTAAGCCAGAAACTGATCAGAGCAAGGTTTTTACATCCAGGAGACAAATGTTTTGCCAAAAGCAGTCGTAGCTGAAGGTACCACTACAAAAGAGCCCTACTATAGCGGAGATGGACCGAGGACGATCACGCAGAGGGCCTTGGGGGAGTCTAGAGCAGACCCTAGTGTTGAAGTAGGCGTCCTCCAGGTTCCCGCCACTGCGAACTTCTTCAGGTCAGGTGACCTTGGTTCGTCCATCTGGCCTCGAGGGAGCTGGTCGGGGATGACGGTGTTCACTTTCTCCAGGTTTAGCCACATTCGATCATGGGGAAGGCATTCAGAATGCTGCTCACCGATAGGCAGAATGAGGCCACCTTCGGTTTCATCTGTTCCTTGAAGATCAGATCCCAACTCCTCAGAGAGTTCAGGATCAATCTCCAAACCTGTGAGAGACCGAGCCAAGAAAGACCATCAAAGATTAGTCCATTTCTAATTTTCCATATACTCCACAAAGCACAAGCACAAACTGAATTAAGGACAGCATGCTTCTTGTTAGCCAACCATAAGCTAGCAATAGAGATATAGCCGTTACTCAAATCTATATCAAAGAAACTAGCAATCTCTTGCCAGACAAGTTTAGCCACAATGCAATCGAAGAAAAGATGGTGAACTGTTTCATTTTCCGAACAGAAAACACAGTCCTCAGGTTTATTCATTTTTCTTTTCTTCAAGTTGTCCCTTGAATCCCGCGGGCATATTCTACGAGAGCAGCAACGAGGATGGTGCCTACTCTGTGCGCTCTTCCTCTTCCCCTTTACATGCAGGCGATGATGCCCATGGTAGTGCTGCCACTAAAAGTCGTGCTGAAGGATACGTGTGTGACATTGAGATTATGAGACAATTTGTGCCAAAAAGCCGTCCAAGGCGCACGTCTTCATTGCCACGCACCAGTTTCATTGGCTTTTATCTAAGTTTTATATTTTTTTTGAATATGTGTTTTATATAAAATTAAGCAACCGTGTCAGCATTACAATCGTTCATAACATGCTTCAGCATGCAGGCTGGAACATTCAAGTGCATCACACCATTACAAAGAGATTTACTACTATAAGCAGCTAGACTGTGAGCTGGAACATTAGCTGATCTTGGAACATGCTGTGCCGTGAAGTGAGGCAGGTTCTTGATCAGCTCAGAGGCTTCCGCGTAGACAAGGCTAGCTTGGGATTTTCCACATGCTTTGGAGTTGAGAGCCTTGACCACAATCAAGCAGTCACATTCTAGAATGAACGGGATGTTCAGGTCTGCAGTTAACCTGATACCTTCCAAGGCCGCAATTGCTTCAGCTTCTTCTGCTGATTGGCAACGATCTATCGGACTCCAAGCGGAGCTGATTATTTCCCCGTTGTGGTTCCGGATGATCGCACCCCAATGACCGGTGCTGTCACCCTCGGTGAAAGCCGCATCAGTGTTCACTTTCACCCAGTCTGCTTCAGTTTCTTCCACTGAACAGAGGCAATAGAGTCGGTACAACAAGGTTCAGAAATAATATTTGAAATCAGTTTACCTTTCCCTTTGCGGTCGAATTCGTTCCATCCATTTCTGATTTGGATGGTAGTGTCGAAGTAGTCTTTTAAGAAAATGACCAAGCTCCTGATGGAGGCGTCCCCTTTGCCGAAGATGGCATCATTGCGCAGGTGCCAAGCCCTCCACCAAATGAACAACAACTTTGCTCTCATCTCTGTGTTCTGTTTATCCAGGATATTGAGGGTCCATTCATCTCCAGTCTTTCTCAAATCTTCTTCTTTTGGTAAATTCCAAACCTCTCTCATAGCTTGTCTAAGAGCCAATGCTTTGGTGCAAGACATGACCGCATAGTACTCACATTCAGGTTCGTTCAGTACCACATATGTTGCAGGTTGCTGTCATGTTTTTGAGTCTTTTACTTCTGTTCTTTTGCACTGCCAGGGAATTGGAGGCTAATTTCTAGGCAAAAACCCTTATTTTGGGAGTGACCTCTGCTTTCCAAACAAGATCCCAGAGTTTCCTGTCTCCTTCCGGTTGTATGCTCGATCCAATACCCCGAGGGTTAGATCTAAGGGAGAGGGCTAGGTTATAAGCACTTTTGACCAAGAATTGTCCAAATCTGTCCGGTTGCCAAGCCACATGATCCTCACCATTGACTTTGGGGATTCTGATTTTTAGAATTTCTACTGCATCATGGTCATGGAAGGTGGTTTTGATCAGGGGAACATTCCAATCCCTAGTGGTAGGATTAATCAGATCTTCAACCTATCTCAGTTTAGAGCCCGAAGGGTTACCAGAAATTTTATGGTTACCACTTGGAAGCCAGGTGTCACGCCAAATGCGGATCCTTCTGCCGTTATAAATCCTCCACACTAGACCTTTCTTAAGAAGGTCCAGGCCGTGCATTATTCCTTGCCAGCCCAGGGACGCATTTTTTATGAATGTTGTATCAGTAAGCACCGCTGAAGGGTAGTACTTTGCTTTCAGAACCCTCGCACATAGGCTCTCAGGATGAGCAATGAGCCGCCAAGCTTGTTTAGCAAGTAAAGCTTCGTTAAATAAAGCAAGATCTCTGAATCCTATACCTCCTCTGTGTTTTTTCTGGATCATTTTGTCCCATCCAATCCAGTGAACGTGCTTCTGGTCATCATCTTCATTCCACCAGAATTTCCTGGTCATTTGCATGAGATCATTGCAAAGGTTGCTTGAGAACTTAAAAACACTCATGGTTGGAATAGCCTGGGCAATTGATTTAATAGTTTCCTTGGCAGCTCCAGAGGCATATTTCTCCGTCCAATCCGAAAGACATTTTCCGTATCTGTCTAAGTTTTATATGGTCCATAATGCTTACATAAGCATGGTTCTCTTTACAATATAAAATCTAAGACCAATGTAAAGGTGGTACGGTCTTTTCTTACTTGTAAATTGTAATACGTGCGTGTGCACGTACATGCCAACTAGTCGTGTGGAAACAAAAGAAGTTTTCCTCTTATGTCACTGCACATGTAATCCATCACGGATGGAGTCGACCAATCGTCTGGCCAGTCCAGCTCCCGTTCAAACTAGCCCCTCCAAGCATGGCTAGTACCTTACCCATGCAATGCAATCAAGCTAGCAAACCACCGCCATTAAATACCTCCACGGCGTCTCCTTGCACCTTTTTCGCCTCCCCTGAACCCATCCATCGCTGCCACTGCACGAGCCGCGACATGACGCTGCCGCCTCCACCCACCTGTAAAGCTTCATGCCCTTCTCCCTTATCCTAATCTACTTAAGCATGTACGCATACTTAGTTAGCCGAAAAGCTAAGACTCCCTCATATTGAAATACTGTAGCCAAGTAACGCGCCAAGACTCCAAGAAACACACAAGCTCGCAGCCCTTCGAAACAGTACAAGATAGCCAAGTTCATGGCGCAGTTTCCAGCCGTGCTGCCGCCCCTGGCGGTCGTCGACGGTGGCCGGAAGAAGCGTGCCGGGCTCCCGAAGCTGCTGCACAAGTTCTTCTTCAAGGTGCTGCGGCTGAGGCCAGCGTCGTGGTCGTCGGCGGCGGAGCCCGGCGCGGCGGCGTTCGAGGCGTACTACGGGTACCGGATGGTGGACGAATACTACTACTACAGCTGCGGTGGGTCGTCGTGGGCTGGGGTGCTCTTCTCCATCCCGGAGGAGGAGAGCTCCGAGGAGGGCACGCCGGATGCTGTCGTCCGGCCTGGCCCATCCGCGCTACGGAAGGCCCACTCCGACTCGGAGCGGTTCATCGCCGCCGAGGCAGCCGCCGTCATGCGCCTCGAGGTCGTCTTGTAATTACTGGCAGCACCGCGGCTTAAGCTCAGCAAGCGTCCCAAGGACAGGACGGCACCTGCGCCGTCCGATCTGAGCTCGATGCTCGGATGACCGCACCTACGCGGGTTTAGCTCGGAGGACGCTGATGGGCTTGTTGATCCTGGCAAGATGTTCAATCAAAGATCATTCTGTCAGTCCCGGATGTTGCAGGGTTCATCTACGGCTCGAAATGATTAAAGGTGCCGAACCCTAACGAAGCTAGCCAGGATCAAACTCAAGCTGCCAATACACTCAAGAGTAGGCTGCGAAGCACGAGAATAAAAGAGTCCCAATAGTGCATGTTTGCATATGACAATATCGAACTCAGTCATGTTTATTAGTTAGTGACAAGAGTTGTGTGTATAGATGATACAAAGATATATTTCATGTACTTAAAAAGAACTAGTTAAATTTTGCGCGGCGTCACGCCGCGCGTTTGATGAGAATATTTTGTGGTAATTTGTGTTTTTTTAATTGTGTCATATATATTATAAGGAAAGGAGATAGTTATAATTTGTATAATGTATGTAGGCTATAAGTTCAATTTGAAATCATTCCGTAATTAGAGGGAACAAATTTGTATTTCCTCCGATTATTCATGTAATCATTCATTTTTTAGAAATGTAAGTACGTAATTAGGTGGATTTAAGTTATACTGCTTGTAAGCATGTTAGCTAAGTTGGAATGGTCAAATATAGTTCCATTTTGCCATAGTTTTCTTATTTAGCACCATAATAAGAGGGAATATATTATGGGTAGTTCGAAATATTGATTGTTTTTAGCATGTATTTAAGTTATATGCATAATTGGAGGGAATTCAGTTAAATGATCTCTAAATATTAATCTACATGAAATGATGCAATTAGTTAGTATTTGGCTTTAAAAATTTATTGTAACTCCACAGTCGGAGGAAATACATTATGCGAGTAATTATTAGATTCAATTATATAAAATTGGAGAAAATGCACATAGTTTGTCTCTAAAATTTCACCAAATTGGAATGTTTTGTTGTAATTATTCTTAAGTTCATCAATCATGTATGGAATGCAATTGGTCCACAAATTTTCATACATTTTTGCATTGTTCCGAATTTTAGATGGGGAGTTATAAATTTTACAAATCTTAGATCTTCCTGTAATGATAAAAATAGATATATGAATTGTGGAAGTTCAATTAAAATCAATTTGAAGTTGATTAACTATGTATGGAATGCAGTAGTTGTAATTTTTTTTTTGTAATGCATATTTTGAAATATTATGGATTTTTTTTGTGTAGAGTATGTCCAAATAGTTGGTGGACTGAAATGTTCAGATATATGGTTATATGCTGCTATAAATTTTTAACTGAACTCCAAAGCGCGTGGTGAAATTCAAATATGAAGATTTTGACATTTTAAGATTGTGCGGATTTGAGAATGTTGGAATGCAAAGAGGGATTATATTTGGAATTTGTTTAGAGCTCGAAAATTGTTCAAATTGGACAGTTATTTAGATTTGAATTCTTTTAACGGTAGAAGCATGGTTAGACTTGGAAGGCATGACACATTTTAAAATATTTAAATGTGTATGTCGAGTTTTTGTGTTTAAATTGAAATTTCGAAAATGACAACATTTAAGAAGTGTGTAGATCTGGAAATTATTGGAATGTAGAGAAAGTTTGTGGTGTAAAACTGTTAAGGTTTCTAAATTCGTTGAAATTGGGAAGTTTTTCATATTGTATTTCTTTCAACACTTGTGAAATGATTAGTTTTGAAAGGTATTTAAAAGTTTGAAATATCGAAATTTGATCGTACACCATAAGTAGTCATTTTTTTGTGTGGTTGTTTTTTATATATTTTTCATAATTTGTCGATGAATATAGGTTAAGTTACCCATTTTGAAGCAATAAGCATTTTTTTTTCATAATTTGTCGATGAATATAGGTTAAGTTACCCATTTTGAAGCAATAAGCATTTTTTTTGAAATTGTTTAAATGCTCAAAAAGCTACCAATGAAGTGTTTGAAATTATGTAAAGCATGTTCTATTTCATTTTTTCTTTGATTCACTTATGTTTAGTGGGAAAATAAGTTTGAAACAGCTATTTGTCAATTTTTACATTTGTGTGGTATTCATATTTTGATATTTTGAAGCCCATGATATAAATGGATAATTGTATTTAAGTGGTGTACTAAACTCTATTTAAATGATATGTTTTGTAGCACTGATAATATTTTTCTGGATGTTATTTGAGGTTGAAAGAAAATGATTGAATCCATGTATAAAATGACATGAAGTGTCAAATGGTTTTGTATGTATTGTTTAAGATTTTGAAGAGTTGCAATTATTTTGAGAAGGCACCATAATATTTGAAGTAGCTGTTCTTTTTTTTTCCTTTTTTTTAAATTTGAAATAATTTGGAAAAGGTCACAAGTATGTGGAAAATGGTTGTTCTATGTGTGATGTAAAATATGTATAATTTGTAATAATTTTGAGAAGGTCACAAAGTTGTAGAAATGGTTGTTTTGATTTTGTTTTTTTTATGTTATGTGTGTTTTTATGTGTTTTTGCATATTCTTTTACCATAGTGTGTACATATTTTTGTATCTATATATTAATATCTGGATAGTGGGTTCTATAGTGCGCGAGATAACAATTTTTGGTTGTAATTTTTTTTTTGGCTGAAATATATTTGTTTGCGAAATATGGTTTGAAATATTTTGGAGAAGGTTTCAAAACATTTGAAATGGTTTTTTTGTTTTCATAGTTTTTTAGAAGTTGGTTTGAATTGATTTTGATTTGTATTTCAAAAGTTAGGGAAATTGTGGAAAAATGGAAAAAGAACAAAAAGAGGGGAAAAAAGAGAGGGCTGAGGCACCGGCGCAGCAAGCAGGCCAGCCCAGGAGGCGGCCCACTGCCCAGCCCAGGCCCGCCTTGACGTCACAATGACGTAAGGGGCGGGCGGAGCTGCCGCGGCGGCGATGCGGACGCCGGCGGCGAAGCACTGCCATCCAGGATGCACGGATGCGCGCAGTGGACGCGCCGCGACGCGGCCAACCCGGAAGTGACGGCGCCACCGCCTGAAGGTCGCCGGAGCGGCCGCTGCGGCGTGCGGACGCAGCAGTGGACGCGCGGCGCGACGTCGACGATTCCGGCGACTGTGGGGCGGCCTGGCACGCGATCTGCAGCGGGGAGGAAGAGGCGACGACGGCGGAGACCACCGTGGGCGTAGATCGGAGGGAGGAGGGCCGGAGCGGCGGCGAGGCGCGGCGGCGTCGCCGGCGATTTTCCGGCCGCACGCGCGAGGGGGAGGGGGGTGGGGGGATTTGGTGATGGTTTTGGAAAAAGAACCTCCTATTTTGCCCTAATTTTAGTTTGGTCCTTTGTAGCGTAAAATGATGGACTGCGGGTTGTTTCGTCTGTTGGGGAAGGGGGTTTTTGCAAAACCGTGACAGGCGTGTCCTGTGTGCCGTCCGATCGCCGGGCGACTTGGATCGAAACACTGTTCAACATTGTTCCTAGGAACAGTGATGAACAGTAGCACGATCGCTCTCAGGCCGTGAAATCGCTCAGCTTTCATATAGTTAGTGATTCATTGGGAAGTTTTTCCTTCAATTCCTCTGGGGATTGAATGGTATATCTAACGAAATTTCCATGGCACGAAGAGCCTACATCATCTACATCAACGACGTGGGTATTCTTTTTTTGGTTAGCAGTAGAAGTTGCTGTCTTGTGAACGTCACTAGTGATGTGAGATAGTCAGCTTTCATGTAAATCTCATATTAGTGGGCAGTACCAATCCGGCCTGTCTTGATCAAGTCACATGTTGTTTTAACTTTTTTCTCTTTTTCTTGTTAGAGTATGATTGGAGACTACAAGAGTGCTTACTGCTCCAGCTTTTCTTGCTTTTACCGACGAAGCAATTGCATCATGTGTACATGCAAAAAAAAAAAGTATGCCTCTCCTTCTCTTTTCAAGTGATCAGTATATTGTTGAATTCCAATGTTTCCACATTGATGATGTTGGTCGGCTAGTTCCTCTGTTTTTTGGAAAGGAGGATCTCCGGCCATGTGATGCATACAGCCATATATTATTCATTATTCAAAGAGTTAGGAAAAGGTCGAATAAGTCGATCCAAAAAAAATTGTATGCCTTCCAACACTAATTTCAAATATCCTTATTCAAGGGGAAGAATTGTTTTAGGGCTGATCGCCGCTTACGCCCAACGAACGGAAAAACATGTGTGGCCAAAGGCAGTGAGGCTCCATTTCAGGCTCATGGTCGGTGGATATGTAGGAGCGGCGGTAAAGCAGCTTAGTGGTGATGCTAGGAGCAAGACTGATGCGCGACAGTGCATCTGCCGAGCTAGATCCAACGATATGCCCACGATCGCACCAGTAGTCGAGATTTCATCATGTGGTTACGCTGCTTTGGTCATCCAGTTCGCCAGTTGTGGCAAACTTGGCCAAGGTGGGTGGTCACATGCCCCGCTTCTCTTGCGTCGGCGAGGCAGACCTTTGGCTAGTGTCTAGAACGAATGGACCTAGGCAGATCACATCACATTCACTAGTTATCCAGTGTGGTGCCTTCCGGGTCCACCTCATCGGTGGCGTAGAGGAGGGGGATCTTCTGGTAACTGCTCTTCTAAAGTGGTGGATCTGATTTTGTATTCGTTTTTTGCAGGTAGTGATCTTATCTTGGTTTACTAGTTAAGAATAAGTTTGTCCCTACTCTTGGTCCACTTTGTCGGCGGCTTAGAGTAGGGCGGGGGATATTTTTGTCCTCGCTATTCTTATTGTGGATCTCATTATATCTTCGTGTTTTGCAGGTAGTGTTTATGTCTTAATCACCTGGTTAAGAATAAGGTTATCCCTACGCCTTGTTCCGCCTCGTCGGTGGCGAAGAGGAGGGTAGGGGGTCACTATTTTTATGGAGTGGCATATCTGATTATGTCTTTGTGTTTTTCAGGTAGTGTTCGTGTCTTGGTGTGCTACATTCTTATTCGATCGGTGAGGTAAGGCCAGTTTCGACTTTATCATGGAGCTAGTGAGGCTAGGAATCCCTAGATCCGTCAACCCAGATGTGGGATGATCGTCCAGCCATCTTTCTTCTCGGGGATGCGAAAAAACCAAACATCGAGCTTCGGCAGGACTGGAGCTACCTTAGTGGCGCTAGGTCAGCTAGCCCGAGTGGAAGACACAAAATTTTCATTAACCAATAAGAAAAATGCAAAGCTTTATTTGAAAGTCAATATGTTAGTTTATTTGATGTGGTTTGTCTCGCTAGGCGACCTACAGAGGAGTTCAGCCGTTTTATATTTTTTGCAGATTTATTTAGTTTGATTTGATGTAGGTGTTGAATAAAAGCTCACCCGCTGCCTGTTCTTGTAGTGCTGATGCAAAATTCCGACGAATAAACCCAGCCCGATGGAATTGTCTGACATTTCTCAAGCCTTTTGATTTATGCAGTTTGAGTGCAACAACCATGCGTGAGAATAGAAATGAGCTTATTAGCAGGAGACGTATTAAGCTACTACCTGCTCCTGTCAGGATTCAGAGACGAGAATCCTACGAGTTCATAGTTCAACTGAAACCAAGGTTGAACCGCACTACCACAACGCGGCAACCTGATAAATCAAGGTGAGGAGGAGGAGGAAGAGCTGTGAGCCTTGGTGTACTCATCCATCTCCATCCTGTACGCGGTCATCCCTTGGGCCGCCTTCTCCGTCCACGCCTTCTTCTCCGCGCCGCTCAGCTCCTTCCACTTCACCGAGATGAGCGCGTTGAGCGTGGAGTTGTTCACGCCGGGGCGCTCCTCCACCAGCTGCCTCCTCGCCTCCTTGCTGAAATCACAGACGATTAGCACAGTGCTACACTGCTGACCGAATTCATTGCATTCGCAGAGAGATAGCGAAACGTCCCAACAAACCTAAAAAGGAGGAAGGAAGAGGCGGGCTTCTTTGGCCTGTTCGGGTCCGCGTTCTCCTGCTTCTTCTTCTGACGCCTTTCCTTGGTTTTCTGATTGAAAGCCAAGTCCAAGATGATTAATAAACACATCAAGATTCATTCCATTTACCTTGATTATATGGAACTTTGGGGGATACCTTGATTATGTTGTCTGCCTTCTCCTTCTTCTTGAGAAGCTGCAGGGCCTCCTGCTTGATGATTTTATTGTGCTCCTCTTCCTCCTTCTCCAAGCTCGCACTTTCCTGAAACAATCCACAAGCTCCACATTAGATATGTTCCTCTCCGTTCTATAGAAACCGGAAAGTACAGCAATTTACACACCTCCAGCTGCTTCTGCTTGTACACCTCCATCTGCTTCTGGTACTCTTCCTTCTGCTTCCTCGCGACCACCTCGTAGGGAGCCTTCTGAGCCTCCGTCATGCTCCTCCACTCCTCCCCAGTGATCTTACCAATCTGCAACAGCAACATGAGAATTCTTATGAGATGAATGGTCCACAGAAACACGAACCAGAGGCAGCTGAAGAACAGTCGATCCTTTACCTCGGGCACATTCTTCTTCTCGGCGACCAGCGCGGCACGCCTCTCCTGCGAGTAGACGAAGTAAGCCGACATGGGCTGCTTCGGCCTGGACGGATCCTTCTCCTTCTTGCTCTTCTTCTTGGCCTTCTTGCTGCCGTCCTCCTCAGCCTCCTGCCTGAACTTGAGGTACTGTTCGAGCAGCTCTTTGGCCGTCCAGCGCATCTGCTCCTCCTCAAGCAGCTTCATCGCCTCGGCCTCACGCTTCTCCTGGCCAACCACCTGCAGGTACACCTCCTTCTCCTGCCGGTACCTCTCCTCGTACGGCTGCTTCTCCTCGGCGCCGAGGGTCTTCCATTTGGCGCCCAGAGCGTTGCTCACCTCCTTGAAGTCTGCATCCGAGCTCTCCTTCTTGATCTAAAAATTAACAAGGTAGAAAATTCATCAAACACATGATAGGCAAGGAAACAGAAGGAAGAATTGAGCAGACTGATCTGGTTCCGCACCTCGGCCCACTGGTCTTTGCACCACAGGACATACGCCGGTGCTGGCTTCTTCCTCTCGTTTCCAGCCTTACCCTTGCCCTTCTTCTTCTTTCCCTTGTCATCTCCTTCCTGGTCCTTGCCGAGCAAAGACTGGACAACAGGAAAGTTCTGCAGCAGGGCAATCGAGATCAGACTAGCTGAATCTGAACTATTACTAATCACAAGAAATGGAGCCTAGCAGGCAAAATACAGATACAGATCGATGCAGGTGCATACCATGGTGGGCTTGAACTCCTTGATGCGCTGCATCTTCTTGAGTTCCGCCTGGAGGCGCTCCTGCTGCTTGCCCTTGGTCTCGATCTCCTCCTCCTTCTTCCGGATGACCTCGTCCCGCTCCCGCACCATCTCCTCCGCCTTCTCCTTCTCCAGCCGCAGCCTCTCCAGCATCCCCTGCAGCTCCGTCAGCTCGTCGGCCATGGACGGCGGCGCCGCCTTTCCCCTGCCGCTCTTAGACGGAGCCCTCTTCGCCTTCTGCGTCGAGGCGGGTTGAACTTTCGCAGCGGAGATCTCGGTGGCGTCGATGTCGGGCACCTGGGCGGGAGACGTCTCCATCAGCTCATCGGCCGCAGATGGCGCCGGCACCGCCGCCGCCTTGCCCCTCTTGGAAGGCGCTCTCTTGGTCTTTTGAGACGGCGAGAGGAGGGCAGCGGCGACGTCGGCCTTCCCGGCAGAGATGTTGACGTCGTTGTCGAGCACCGCCGCGAGGGCCTTGCGCCCACGAGGGCTCCTCTTTCGCCCGGCCGCCACCACGGTCGCCATGGATTGATTCGAGGAGGAGAGAGATGCAGATGCGTGGGTAGGGAGACGGGATGAGATTGGTCGGTGATCTGATCCGCGTGTTTTTATAAGGGTAATGGGTTAACGGTCCGAAATTTCAAATTTTGAATTGGATCGTTGCTAATTAGGAAGGTGATCTCAGTCCTCCCCCGCTCCGCGTGACAGTAAATGTATAGCCACCGACGTTTGGGACCATAATTAGGCTGTGAGCCTGTGCACTGGGGCTGTTCAAAATATTCCGAACGTTACGGGGAGGGGCCCGCCTACGATCTCATGGATTATCTTGCTAGTCAGATTTGTATTTATTAGATTGACACTGAAGGAATGAAGCTCGTGATTATGCTAAAAAAAGATTTCTCTTCAAATTGTCAGACTGTATTTTGCCGAGCTGAAGCGGACAGAAATAAGAGAGGAGACCACCTTGGTGAACGAACAATTCCTTCACGTCTAACGGGTTTTTATTTTATTTTTCTGTTATATACGAGTTTTTATAGAATTGTTATACAGGATGGTGTACCTTTGTCACGCCTTTTTTTTTGAGATTTGTCACGCCTTTTCTAGCTCTACTTTAATCACCACATAGCTTTTATTATTCCGTTGTATATAATGTTTGTTTTATATTGCCTTCTCTACTGTGAGATGACACAGAACGAACAACAGAAATAAAGTGAGAACTGAACATGCACTTCAGACTTTGAGATATCCAGAAGACAAGAACTCTCTCCATCAATACAGCTCTCCCAAGGGCGAGTTCACTACAATCATGCATACAACAGAGACGATACAAGTCGCAGCAACATACACTTTTCAGTCCTGCAATACACAAGCTCTTCTGGCACAAAGTTTTTGCCAACTAGAAACTTCTAAACTGGGTAAAGGCGACGATGTGGTGCTCCACTTCCTAGTCAGTTTCATCTATCCAGTCACCATAGATCCTGCTGATCTTGTCGGGGCCTTTCCATTTCTGGATAGGCCTTTGTAGCTGCCCGGACCTTTGGCTGGCCAAGGTGGAACGCTGCGACTGGACGCCTAAATGGTACACGTCTGCATGAGCGGGCGCCGCAGTGGATGCAGCAGTAGTCTCGGGAGCTTTAGCAGACCCTGCAGCCTGCTTCGAGTCCGGAGTTAACGCAATGTCTCTGCCGTCAATGTCGACAAGTCCCCCACCATACTTGTGGAGTTCTGCAGTTTACAGCCAAGATATGTCAATAATGTTAGCTAGATCAAGTACGTTATGCTACATCAAGGTACTCGGTTTATCTGATGGTTGCCAAAGCCATATGAACTCGAAATAAATAGACATGTATATAGCAGCATAAAATTCTTATGTGTCTAATTACAACCTTATAAGAAAATTCAAGCAAATACACATGAATAGTGTACAATGATGCATGTGTGCAACCACAAAATGGCATGCCGTACCAGTACTACATAATTTCATTTTACCTTGCAAATACTCATGCTGATATAGACAGTGAATGGAAAATATTATGCAAGGTAAGACCTACATTGGAGATATCAATTGTCTACAAATAATACTTGGCAACACAGATAAAAAAGCTAACAATCAGAGAAAGTGGGCACCAGCTGATATGACAACTAAGAGCATCTCCGGTCACGCCCCAATACAACTTCCGGCAACAGCGGCGGACAAGCGCTATTGGGGCGCCGGCGCATGCTGCCGCGTATGGGGGCGCCCCCAGTACGGCCCTCCCAATAGTTCTTTTTCTTGCCAAATTCAAATATTTCGCAAATACAAATCCAAACATTTTTATGTTCCACAGTTTGCAACACATAAAAATTGGTTCTACAATAATTGAAAATAGAAATAAAATAATTCATACAATTCAAATAAAATGAAGTTCAACTAGATCGTGTTTCCTTTGAACGCCCAGAAATGCTCTACTAGATCCTTTCGGAGATGGTGATGAACAAATTCATCACGGATCTCCGTATACATGGCAAGGAAATCAGCAAACTCCGTCAGCACCTAGTGTGATCAACAGCGGCGAGAGGACCCCGGTGCTCATACGGATGAGGATCATTCACTGGATCTCGGCGCTAACTCTCGATGATCATGTTGTGCATGATCAAACAAGCATTCAGCTGCTGGGTCGACTAGGTAAGAGCGGTCAACCCGGTAAGAGCAGGGTACCGACAACAACAGCAAAACAAGCTTGGAGCACACCAAATGCCAGCTTGACATCATTTAACCAACTCTCCTGACACCCCGCAAACCAAGATTTTTTGTTACCTAGAGGATTGGAGATTGTCTTCACAAACCATCTTTGAATATGCCATCGGTTAGGTAGTACCCTTTGGTGTACCGGTGGCCATTGATCTCATAGTTGACCGTCGGAGCATGGCTCGCAAATACCGGAGAGCGCTGCAGCATGTTTATCTCATTGTGAGATCCTGTTATGCCAAAGAAAGCGTGCCAAATCCAGAGGTCAAAATCTGCCACAGCTTACCACACTGCACTCTCTAGCATGCCCTTTGTACAACCCTTGCCAAACAAATGGGCAATTCTTCCAGCTCCTATGCATGCAATCTATGCTTCCAAGCATCCCAGTAAATCCTCTCGCTGTGTTTTGTGTCATGATCTGAGATGCCTCTTCTTCATTTGGTCCTTCAAATAGTTTGGTCCAAAACTTACCCACCACCACCCTATAGAAATCTCTACATGGTTGTGGACATAGACACGCGTCGGTAGTCATCTCGACCATGTGCAGGAGCTCCATATGCAAGCATCCTCATTGCAGCAGTGCATTTCTAAATTAATGAGAAACCAGCCATTCTGGTGCAGTCCTTCTTCAACAAGAAGCAGCTATCGTACTCCCTCACACCATGCACCAGCCGCAAGAACAACACTTGTTCATCCGAAAGCACCGGCGAAAACCCTTTGGAGGATATGTTGGCAAGTCGGCAAAATATTCGACGTATAGCATGCAATGACCACTGCCTTGGCTTGGTTTTCCTCCTCCCAAACTTTGAACCTCCGCGTTTGGGTTCGGCATTGGCGGCCTCGTCTGCTTTTAGTTGTAGAAGACAAGTGATGATCGCCAAATGCTGAGCTTCATCGGCGGTGATATTGGCTTCTTCCATCAACAGTTGGACCATCAACTCAACGGCGCTATCCATGGTCTATGCGAATCAAACAATGAAGCAATCAATCAACCCATCATCTTGCGCCGGCACAATTCTAAAAATTGAAACCTACCAGGCAATCGGCCGAACACCTCGCGTGCAAGGCGGGCGCACGAGGTCGTCAAGAGCTCTATGTCTAAGGATTCGACACATCAGCGTGGGGAGGCCTAGGCGAGACGGAGGAGGACCACCACGATTTCTATGCCCGGCGAGTCAACGAGCGTTGGCGCGACCTAGGCCAAATGCTGGGAAGTGGCAGCCAAATAACGGTGAGAGCAGGCTGGGAAATGAATTGGGATGGGAGGAAAGGGGAGGGAAAAAGGGTTTCGATTGTGTCTATCATAGCGCGAGCCCGTTTGTCGGTATCCGACATGGCGGTGACCACGGCTTGGTCCAGCACTACCAAGCGGCTCCATATGGGACGGGGACGGCCTGGTAGCGTCGGACAAAGTATTGGGCCACGCCAGACATATCCCACGTATGGGGGCGCGACTGAACGCGGTTTTTCATCCGGCGCACCCAACAGCCCTATTGGGAGGGCTATTGGGCCACGACTGGGAGTAAAACCCAATAGACAAATGCCACATTCCAGTACACCTAGAACCCAGAACTTATGCAGATCCATATACCAACATGGAAACCGCAAAAGATCAAATAACACGCGGTCATATTCCTGACTGGTATAAGCTAATCAGTCATCAGTGAGATTGTCAGATTTTAGTAGGAGCTGGCTTCTGTAAAGCAAGCAATAATTAGTTGTGTAGATTCAGGCTAGTTCTGATATCGTACTTGATTCCTGGTTTCTAATCCTAAACTACAAGCCAGTAATCCAATAACACAAAATCGGTGTCACTTACAAACATGTATGTTAGCACCAGTGAAAAAGTACTACGTACATTACTCTATAAGCCTTCATAAGTGAAAATGCATATATGTTATCCAGATCAAGGTTCAAGATATCAGGTATTTTTTCTTAGACATTAGCGATGCTATAGTCTAGGGGTCTTCAAGTATGGTTTCACTTCAACCGGACCAAACCGGCATAAGACGGTAGTTCCATTTCTTCAGCTTATCTGACAAGCTGCAGAAGTAATTCAAAACTTTGTAGACAGCAGTTTCACGGGTTGAAGCCAACCCATTTTTGAACAACCCTACTACAGTCTGACAGTAACTATAAAGACCAACCCAGTTGGATCACTCGCCTATTTACTAGTGGACTGGATCCCATCTATTGTGCAGAGCTAGGCTGCTAAGGATAACAGAAATTGGAAACTACTACAGTAATTAAAATTGACATGGACTAAGGGCAGACCATTTAACTTTTTGAAATCTATCTCATAAAGCCTAAATCAAGCAGGGAGAGAATATTAAGACATGATATAAACTGCAGGAACTAGACCTGCCATCATGGTGCATTTCATAACCCACAGACAAATCATAAACCTCGAATGATCTGTTCTAGAGTCCAGTAACTGTGTCAGAAATCACATACTTCCAATCATAGAGTTTCTGATAAACTGATGAAACTCGATTGAAATCAAGCCTATGATGTATTGTTGTCAATTATATAAAAAAAAGCAACAATTATTTGGGTGCGCACAAAAGTAAATGTCAGAATCAGTTTGAAAAAAGCATATGATGTATTGTTGGCAATTATAAAGAAAGATCAATTGTGTAAGTGCATGCAAAAGTAATTGTCCGAAATGAATTGAAAACCTTATTAGAGGCTCCATTACAACTCAGTCTGGGCAGTCTCATGGATCAAATGGAAATGGGCAAGTTCATTACATATTATGGGCTCATTGTTTCTATCAAATATGAACAAATGGCATGCCGAGGTAAGGACAAATTTATTTAGGGATAAATTATCTATAAGGATTAAAGTTGTTTGTGGGAAAAAAGACTCACCAGCAGCTCCATGAGCAAAGTGGCACTTGCTACCAAAGGGACAGTAGCCAGTCATTTCCCACTTGTTACAGATCCTCGTCTTCCAATTCGATGGCTTCAGAATTGTAGGTCCATTAGGAGAAGCGGCCACGGAGGCGGCAGCAGCAGCAGAGTTGTAGCTGCCCCCGCCAACGGACGGCGACAGGCTAATAGCCACGCTCTCGCGCGCCTTGGACTGCTCGTCGTGCAAGAAGGTGCACGCGTCGCCATAGGGGCAGCCCTCCTCGGTGTAGAACTTCTTGCAGTGCCGGCCCTTGTACGCCCTGCCGGACGCGGTGTCACCGGGCACCACGGTGGTCGACGTCATGATCGGGATCTGGTGCTCCTCCCTCTGCTCCGTGGCCTCCTCGTGCGCGGCCACGATCTCCTGCCAGTTGGGGGGCGGCTTGCGCAGCTCCTCCATCCCGTGGGCGAAGTTGCAGTTGGTGACGTACGGGCACGTCCCTGCCCGGAACTTGCAGCAGAGCTTGGTCTTGAAGAACATCTTCCCAATCGCGCGCGACTTGCTGGTGCTCCCAGCGTCGCCGGCGCCGCCCGACGGCCCGCCGCCCCGGGGCTTCTTGCCCGGCGGCGGCTGCTCGCTGCCGGCCCTCGACTGCGGCTGCGAGGAGTTCCTGTCGCCGCCATAGCCTCCCCCGCCAAGCCCCGGGTCGCCGTTCCACTGGCTGTAGTCGTCCTCCGTGGCCCAAATCCCAGAGTCCCCGGCAGGAGCCGCCGCCACGGAGTTGGCCCAGGCTTCGGGGCCGGCGGCGTCCGGGATGATATGGATGGCGTTGGTGTAGTCCATGGCCGCTCTGTCAGATCTCGGTGCCGACGATGGAGCACCCTCGATCAGTTGGGGAATTTGGTTACGGCCCTAGCTACACGAACCCTAGTTCTACAGCCACGAAACAAAAATACTGGGGAATTTTTCATTTTCCCCATCTCCCTCGCTGTAACCCTAGGCGTAGGCTTCTACCTCCGCGATTTAATCCTGACCCTTGATTCTTTCGTAAGTCAACTCACCAAACGTTATCTTATGATGATGAAGCACAGGCAACGGCTATTTACAAGAAGAGAAAGCTGGCACAGGTTTACCAGATTCGATCAAGCGCGGATGTTTACTGCCAAAATGGAAACTAAGGGTTGTGTTTGGTTCAGTGATCAGTGGCTATGAAAAAGTAGTTGGAGGTACTCAACCATCTAGTTGGTGGTAACCACTTTTCATGTTTGGTTGTGTAGATTGATTAGCCAAGTTTTGTGTTTGGTTAAAGTGATAAAAAGTGGTTATGTGTAGCCATATTTGTGTTGATTTGAAGTGTGGGAACCTCTTTGATATGATGGGGAGAATACCCTCACAACATGAGCTTTTGGTTACATAAATCGATTAAAGTATGTATGGATAATAAGAATTTCGAAAATAGAATATATTTTGACAACACGAAGAAAAAAATCAGCACCATGCTTCGATAACGCAGCACCATGCTTCGATATTTTGACAATTTCCAAATAGAAAATGTCATAGTGTCATATCAATATAGAGTACTAGTTCAAAGTTCAAATATAATTAAAGTGATACATCCCATAGTTCAGTGGTTTACATCAAAACTGTTTCGCGGGTGATTTTAGCGAGCCCGTCGTGGGTGGTTGGCCTCAACCACCACTTTTTTGTGGTTGAGCTCAACCAGTTTTTGGAGGGAATATACCCAAAATTTGGTTACCCACACACACCCAACACCACAAACCAAACAGGGCCTAACCTGGCTACCACTAACCACCTGGTGGCTAGCCACCTAACCAAACACACCCTAAAAGAACAAGCAAGCAAGAATCGGACAAATCTAATGTGCATGATTGAAGTGAAGCGAAAATATCGCTCGCTAAAGGTCTGTTTGGAGTGACTTCTCCAGCAGACGTGGGCTCTCATTTTCTCCTCTTGTTTCTCTCTCCTCACCCCCTCGCTCCTGAGAGTCTCCACCATCCCCGCCTCCTTCCTCCCTCCTCTCCGGCGGCTCTGCCGCCTGGAGACGTTGGGGAGGGGGAGGCCACAACTAGTAAATTTAGGTTTGGTAAGTTTTCATGTCGCCGTGGAGTTTGCCACTGCAGCTGACGGGCGGTTGCCGGTGGTGGGTGTTGCTTTTGTTGTTGGTCGCGCTCTGGAGGACAGAGCCGAAGACTGGTGATTGCGTGGATCACACGTTCGTTGGGAGACCCCAAGAGGAAGGTATGATGCAGTGTAGCAGCAGTTTCCCTCAGTATGAAACCAAGATTTAATCGACTAGTAGGAGTAAGAAATCACTTCTGAAAGTTGTTGGTGGCGGAATATGGCACGGCGCAACACCAGGGAATCCGGCGACCGACGTGGAACCTGCACACAACACAATCAGCCAAAAACAGTTTTGGTTAAAGTGATAAAAAGTGGTTATGTGTAGTCATATTTGTGTTGATTTGAAGTGTGGGAACCTCTTTGATATGATGGGGAGAATACCCTCACAACATGAGTTTTTGGCTACATAAATCGATTAAACTATGTATGGATAATAAGAATTTCGAAAATAGAATATATTTTGACAACACGAAGAAAAAAATTCAGCACCATGCTTCGATAACGCAGCACCATGCTTCGATATTTTGACAATTTCCAAATAGAAAATGTCATAGTGTCATATCAATATAGAGTACTAGTTCAAATATAATTAAAGTGTGGTTTACATCAAAACTGTTTCGCGAGTGATTTTAGCGAGCTCGTCGTGGGTGGTTGGCCTCAACCACCACTTTTTTGTGGTTGAGGTCAACCAGTTTTTGGAGAGAATATACCCAAAATTTGGTTATCCACACACACCCAACACCACAAACCAAACAGGGCCTAACCTGGCTACCATTATATCTGGCCGTCTCCGGCCCGACCCTATTGGCCCACCCAGGCCCGGCCCTAAAATCTAGGGCCGATGGGCTTGCCCGTGGGCCGGGCTTGGGTCTGAGCTTTGAGCCCACCAGCAGGGCCTGGACGGGCTTGGGCTTGGCATATTGGCATTTTAAGGAAGAGGCCCGGCCCACGGCCCTAAGCCCTAAGGGCTTTTCAGGGCTTTTTACCAGATGGGCCGGGCTTGGGCTTGAAAAGTAGGCCCGATGGTAGGGCCTGGGAGGGCCTGGCCTCAGTTTTCTGCCGTGGGCTTTTTTAGGCCCGGCCCAAGCCCGGCCCATGGCCAGGTATAGCTACCACTAACCACCTGGTGGCTAGCCACCTAACCAAACACACCCTAAAAGAACAAGCAAGCAAGAATCGGACAAATCTAATGTGCATGATTCAAGTGAAGCGAAAATATCGCTCGCTAAAGGTCTGTTTGGAGTGACTTCTCCAGCAGACGTGGGCTCTCATTTTCTCCTCTTGTTTCTCTCCCCTCACCCCTCGCTCCTGAGAGTCTCCACCATCCCCGCCTCCTTCCTCCCTCCTCTCCGGCGGCTCTGCCGCCTGGAGACGTTGGGGAGGGGGAGGCCACAACTAGTAAATTTAGGTTTGGTGAGTTTCATGTCGCCGTGGAGTTTGCCACTGCAGCTGACGGGCGGTTGCCGGTGGTGGGTGTTGCTTTTGTTGTTGGTCGCGCTCTGGAGGACAGAGCCGAAGACTGGCGGCGGCGTTGCTCCCGCTTCCCCTCTAAATAAGCTTGAGAGGCGTCAGAGCGATGGCGTTCCTTCTAGATCTGACTGTCGTGGGGACGGGCAGGCATGGAGGACGGCGGGATCCGGCGCTGGTGGTGAGTTTTGTGGAGCTTTGCTCCGTGGAGATCCAAGCGAGGGCATGCTTGCGTCGTCGCTATTCGAGGCCAAGGAGGCCACTCCACATCTCGGGCAAGTCTGCTCCGAGTGTTCTTCTTCCTCCAAATCTGGAGGATCTTCAGTCTCACCGCGGCATCCATCGATGTCCCCACCCCAAGTGGTTTGTCCCTGGTGGTGTGGTCGTCGGCCGGTGGTTCGAGGCTCTGCGTCAACGTAGGTGGAGAAAGGACCAGATCACATTTGAGAATTTTATAAAGGTCCTTTTTGTAAAGTGTGAGGGCCATGTTGTATTTCCAGTTATTTCAGAGATCCTCATTGTAATTGTATACCACCTTGATGAATGAAGCTTATGGATCCTCTGGACCCGTTTACTGTTCCAAAAAAAGGCTTGTTCGGATAGTTTTCCCTTTTTTTTTCTTTAAATATCGCTCACTAAAGGCCTATTTGGATGCTTCGGTTTTTCTTTTCTCGGCCCTAGGCTATTGCATCTCGTGTGCACCCATGTACATATTTTTCTCTACTAATTGAATGGCGGAGCATCTACCTTAACCCAAAAAAAGTCTTGTTTGGAGTTGATGTATTTTTGCATGTCTACCAGTACCGGTATTTAGCTCACGCCCGAACTAGACATCGAGGAGGTGTGTGCATGAACTAGAGAGGTTTATGAAATCTTAGCGAAGAAGTAGAAGATGAACAAAGTAAGGGGCCGACGAGCATGGTAGCTGACGGAGAACAACGGCTTTGAGCCAATGTCAACACTACGAATCATTCGCAAAAAATGTCAACGATACCACAAAAAGGTAAACAATTTTTACCACAAATAAATTTTAATCCCTAATTTTCTATATATATACGACCAACAAAAAACTATCGGTTTCAGCTATGAAGTTTATGGCTTGGTTTGAATGAGCCTCAATTCTAATCCCTTGGCTTAGAGCCTTGAACATTTTTTCAAAACGGGAGCCAAAAGGTTTGTCTCATCTCATTTATTAAGAATGATTTTTTAACAAACAAGTCTTAGAACCACCTAGAAAGGTGGTTTCCGGAAAAGAAAGCCTACTCTCGCAGTATAATACAACTCAAACGCTTAGCACCCGCGATAACCCAAAGATGGGTTTCCTCTCTAATCTTATTTACAACAACATGAGACATCGAGGCGGTGTTTCGGAAAACCCTCGCGTTCCTTTCGCTCCAAATCTCCAAACCGTGAGCATGACGAGAGACGTGATTGCCTTCTTCCTGTTGCCATTGGAGAGACAAAGATGCTCCCACCATTCCTTCACCCAGCCGAAGGTGGAACAATCCTCCAAAACCAATTCGGATAGCCCCATCCATGCCTTTAAAGCGGCCCAAATTCTCAAGGAGACGTAGCGGCATTAGAAGAGAAGTTGGGGCACGGTTTCTTGGTCTCTCTTGCAAAGTTGACAACCTCCACTATTTGGCCAACCCCTCCTCATGAGCAGGTCCGAAGTCAAAATCTTATTTTTGTTCACAAGCCAAGCGAAGAACTTGCACTTTGGAGGAGCCCAATTATACCAAATCATCTTTTTCATGTGGTGGCCACAACACCTTCAAATTGGAACTTGTAACCCGAAGATGATGAGTACTCAAGGGAGGTCGTGAGGTTCCAAGAGATTGAGTCCGGGGTGGTGCCATCAAGTGGAGGGGCATGTTGAAGCTCAATCCAAAGGAAGTAAAATTGTTGAAGGAGTTGGACGGTGAAGCCTTGGGAGGTGTTGATCTTGCTAAGCCAAAAGTTATTATGAAAAGCTTTTTGGACGTTTATCTTCTTGCATTTTGAAAGGGAGAAAACTTCGGTGTAATGTTTTTTGGTTTGAGCCCATGAAGCCAAGGGAGTGCCAAAATTCCGCCATCTTCCATCCCCCAACGGTGATAGTGGTCGCCACATAAAAAAGGTCCACTTATGTGTTGTCACAAGGGATGCCGAGGCCCACCCATGGTCTATCTGGTTCCTTCCATTGGATCCAAGCCCACCGCAACCGCTAGGCACTCGCAAACTTGTTCGTGTCAAGAACTCCAAGTCCTCCTAGGTGAGTAGGTCTACAAACCGTTGCCCAATTAACTTTATATCTCTCCTAGTAACTTTGTTCGTATCGTCCGCCCTTTCCAAGAGACTCTTAGGAAGCATAAGGATGGTGAGGGGAACAACGAGTTGATCACCAAGCACCGCTTTGACCAAAGTGGTTCAGCCAATGGTGTTGATATCCCTCATGTTCCATGTGGGGCAGCTTTCCGGCAATCTTGTCCTCTAATATTGAAGGTCCGCTCTTTTTAGACTATGAACGAAGAGCGGAAGGCCGAGGTAGTGGATAGGGAAGGTGGATTGCACTCTCAAAGTTTGTGACTAAGCCGGTCACCTCTCCAAACCCGGTGAGGATGTCATTGAGTTGATCGATACATGTAGCTTTGGTGCTATGCTGGGGGCTCTTGTGCATGGGTCGGCTTGTGGTACTTGGCTCCATCCCGGTAGGTGGAAGGCTGGTGTGTTATGCCTTATCTTCTGGGCGCTTGGACTATGCGGCGCGGATGCGTAGATGTGTGGTGTCATGGTGGTGCATCGTCCATGTTTATCTTCCGCTGGCATTTTTTCTTTCTTGTCCAGGTTGGACATGACTTTTTCTCGGACAAATTTCTAGTAACCATTCGGTAACCTGGATTATCGGTCGCTCTAATGTTTTGCTTGGTATCGGTGTTTTTGTAGGGATTAGTGGGAATAATCCCAGCAGGGACTGAGTGAAACAATTGTCTTCACTCAATCCTGTCAAATCCACATTTATCCATTATACCCAATTCACTACGGAGAGGTGGTGTATTGGGTTCTCGGGAAAATACATTAGAGTTTAAAATTCTAGGAAAAAGTGGGATAAAAAGAACCCAGTATATTAGAACCAAACTATCGTTTGGGGATACATGCTTTGCGTTCAATTACGAGTTGAAATTTATTTATTCTGAATCAAAAAGATTGAATTCAAATTTGTTTGAAAATTCTCAGGACGGGAGGGGTCAATTGCTAAGATTTCCGTATCCGTCTATAGCTAGACATACCATTGCGATCCCGTAGAAATTCAATCAGTATGAAATACCTTAGGCGAGTCCATGCCATGCAGATCGGGTTATGCCGGATTTGGCCTCTCCGCGGGGTTTTCCGGTCTGTCCTGACGTGGCAAGGGCATTTCGTCGGTTTTGGTGAAGATGACAACATAATCAGGAGACTAATAATGTGCATAAGCTATATAGTTTTATTCGAAGATGGCACAAGACGTTTCAATGCCCTCCAAATAGAATATGTGCAAATTTGGTGTTTCCGGCATTTTTCTTCTTTTTGAGTCGTAGGAAATCTGCACTATGATCCGCTTCGGGGAGGTATGGATGGATTCAAGTGCACGACACAAATCAAAACTGCACCCCAAAGCATCGAGGGAGATGATAGTACCGCTTCGTGTAGTACCCGTATGGGCACCGATAGTAGTAAGCAGTAGTACCGATCCTTCCTAGTTACGCTAGAGTTGGATGGCGTATGAATCTATGCTGTAAGCTTCACCTCTTGTGATAAAAGAATTTAGCAGCTCTTCTGATATAACAATCCGAAAACACCAACTCCTTCGTTCCTTCGGTGATCGCAGCGTTGGTCCCATATGATGGTGGTGCTGCTATGGCTGCATAATCACGTGATTGACTACTGTGAAACGATTATGTAGCATCGATAGAGTGCAAACGTCACGGACTGTTGTCGATGGATATAAGGGTTGAGGGATTTCGAAAGATAACAGTGCTGTGACTTGGCTTGATGGCAGCCTAATTGGGGAGAAGAGAACCAAGTTACATGAAACGCTAGCTGAGATGCCAACAAGATACAGTGAAAAGAAGGAGAAAGGAGGTGACATACGGACAGAGACGGCAGTCAAAATCTCCTATCTCAGGTGGGCAGACAAGCATACGGTCTACGGATTAGGAAGTTGAGCTCGCAAACACACACAGTACATAACTTCTAAGCAGCAAAGTAACCCCCAACAACTAGTACTAGCATCCCTTTAGCACAATGCAAGCAAGTTGTTTGTACAAAGCGGATGAGGCAAAGTCCACTGCCGCAAGTAGCAACACGGTACAATTCAGGGAATGCGACCTGTATCGTTCCAGCAAATTGTTGCCACTCAGCTGCAGCCTAATCTTTCTGTGCGTCGAAATACGGGGCCAAACTCTTCGACCACCTCACAAACATAATCCTGGCCTTGCAATAGCACCGAGTACATCTGAAGACCAAAAGAAAGAACATCATGGTTACACTTGTTATCAGATGAAACAAATTTAATCACAATTCACAATTAAAGGTAAAAAGATGTATAAACTAAAGCAAACCATACCATACAGATCAAGATTAAACACAAACTAATAGCTTCCAAAATGCAAATTAATACTCCAGAATAAGTTCTAATGAAAGAAAGGTTTCCTTTTATTATCAACCCAAATGGAGTACAGCTACAAAACTGCACCCAAAAACTTGGGACCTTCTCTGGCATATAAGTTTTTACTCCCAGCAGTTCTATGAGCTGCCATGGCCTTCATGTAGGTTCACAGCAGAAAACTGTATGAACACAAAACATCAAGCCAGCTACCACCAGCGTTCTAAGCCTTCTGTGCAAAGGCAACCAAAATTTGTTAATAGAATTAAACAAAATGTCAAAATATGCTACATAGACATTCCACAATAACCACGTGGCAACTAAGTAGCCACAAGCTGCCATATATATAATGGCCTAGATTAACAAATTAGTTGCATATCTGAGGAAGTCCAACAACAGGTTTTGTGATCTGCAAACCGTTGTAAGCTGCAATGCGAAAAATACACCCAGAAGATAGTTAGTAAATAAAAATAAGCGAACAAAAGATGAACATAAAGGTAGTCCACAAGACAAGAATATGAAATACGTGAGTTGGGAATTATGATGTGTTCAGAGAAATTAAAATGAAAATTATCAGGAGCAATTTTGCTTATCACGTCAACACACAAGCAGCTAATATTCTACGACTATAATACGGATTCTTCATACCTTCTCAAGAAAATTTCAACATCTCCAATGCAGATCAAATAACAGAGTACTTTCCAGTTTGAGCAGAACCAGGAAGATTCAGTGCCTGGTTGGCACAATCCTCAAGGACACGCTTCAGTTCTGTTTTTGCCTTCTTGACGGAAGACTCGTTGGGGCCCTCGATAAACAGGTACAGCTTGCGCTCGTTAGCACCAACAACTTTGCCTTGAGGAATAAAGGTTCCCCTTGTAGTAATCGCAGCCCCAGTCCATTCTTGAATAGGACCCAATGTTTCTTTGTGAGTGATCTTCCAGCGAGCATTTTGTGGGAAATCGTTAATCTCAAGCTCAGCTTCATAGTGTTCTGGAACTGCATGGGCCTGTATCCTTGCCAGGCTTTGCTGCACATTAAATGCAGCCTGAAGTGCACGCAATGTAGCATCGTTGTTTTGTTGGTTAGGTGCAACTGGCAAAGGAAGCAAGGAGCTTGTCGTCGTGGCTGGTACTTGCTGCCTGGCTGCAGCCAAAGTAGCGGCAGCTTGAGCAGCAGCTATAGCTTGTGCTGCAACATCACCTCCCTTTTTACGGACACCTCCTTCCTCGTCAGAATCTGAATCTGACTTGTCCTCCTCATATCCATATTCCCGTGCCTGAGCCTTCTTTGCGGATTTCCGTGCTTCTTCCTCTTCTTCATTGAACTTGAAACCACTTCCACCATAGCCTGTTCCATGGGCCTGCTCAGTTCCCTGCTTAACCTTTGACATAAATCGATCCGCCAAGGCTTTCAGGTCCTCTGGAACAGCCTGTTCAGATAGCTCCAAAGCCTTAACAAGGTCTGGTGCATAGCGTTCCTCTTCTTCAGAAATAAAAGTCACAGCACAGCCCTTCCTACCAGCCCGACCCGTTCGCCCAACACGATGAACATAGTCCTCATAATGATTAGTGACATCGTAATTGACAACCAGCTCAAGATCTTTCACATCTAAACCCCTTGCAGCAACACTGGTAGCAATCAGAAGGCTGCATACGTTACTCTTGAAATCCGCAAGAGTTGATTCACGATCATTTTGATCCTTTCCACCATGTAGAGATAAACACGGATACCCATGCTGGTACAGCTCTTTAAGTAGAGAATCACATTTATCTTGTGAGTGTACAAAAACAAGAATTTTTCCCTTCGCAATCCACTCCCCAAGCAACTCCAACAGCCTAAAGAACCTCTCACTTTCTGGTCGCACCTCAACCAGTTGTGTGATATCTTTGTTCACGACACTCCTCCCACCCACCTGAATCTCGATGGCCTTTGTGAGCACCTTACGTGCGAGTACTTCAACCTGCCGCGGAAAAGTAGCGGAGAAAAGGACAGTCTGCCTATCTGGACGGGTGTTCTGAACTATTCGAGTAATTTGAGGCTCAAAACCCATATCAAACATCCTATCAGCTTCATCCAGCACCAAGAACGTCACTCTTCGAAGGTTAGTAATCTTTCCACTGCTAGTGCAAAGGATATCGATCATCCTGCCCGGTGTACAAACAACAATCTCAGCACCCCTCTTCAGTTCACTGATCTGCTGGGCAACCCCAGAACCTCCATATATAGGAACGCAGTTGATGCCAAGCGCCTTAGAGAACTTTTTTATGTCTGAATATATCTGCACCACGAGCTCTCTTGTAGGAGCCATAATGAGACCAATAGGGCCATCCCCAGGCACAACAGGAGGTTGATCTTTGACATGCCGCAGCATCGGCAAGACAAACGCTAGAGTCTTGCCAGATCCAGTCTTTGCAACCCCAATACAATCACGTCCACTCATTATGACCGGCAATGCCTGTGCCTGTATAGGCATCGGTTTCTCGAAACCAAGCTTCTTGATGGTGTCAAGTAGCTTACTTGTCAGACCACTCTGTATCCACGTCTTTATTGGCTTGGGAACATCTTTCCCGTGCACCTTGAGCTCTAACAGCTTCCGGTAGGCAGCCGCTTCGTCTGCTGGCATCCTAGTGATATCCTTCACCTCAATATAAAAATTCTTACGGAATGGCTGGTAATCAATCTTGGAATGATCAACAATAACCAACTTCTCTGCCTTCGTCTTTTTGACACGTTTTATGAACTCCACATCATCCTCATTATCTGAACCAGCCTCATTATTATCAGCGTCCTCATAATCTGAGTCCGAGTCATCCCCTTGCATAATTCTTCCTATCGCCTTCATCGGTCTTTTCTTATCCCCATTACTCGTGGCATGCTTCACACTCTTATCATTCTTGTCACCTGCATCGGCAGCCGGCAAGATCTCTGTTGCTGTTGGGGCAGTATCCAGCTTTGCGACCTCCGGCAAAACCATGGAGTTCATAAATGCATCAAGGGGGTCAATCTCATCGTCCTCCATACCAGCCCTGCTATTCACATCAATGCTCCCATAAGGCAAGTCAACATCCATGGCACCGGTGCCGGCGTCACCATTCTCCTCCGACTTCTTGGCATCCGACTTTTTGGCATCCTCCTCATCCGACTCCTCACCATCCAAGGTCCACTTCTTCCCAGACTTGCCTCCACCGTCAACCCCATTGGAGCTGGCAACGCCACTGGCACCATCGTCCTGCTGTTGCAGCTGCTGTTCGAGGCGCTTCTTCTCCTGCCACTCCTTAACGCGGCGGCGGCGACGCTCCATCTCGTCATCGAGCCGCTGCTGTTCAGCCTCCATGTCTTCCTCCTTCTTCTTCTGCCGCCGCCTCTCAGCCTCCTCTCCATCCTCCTCCTCCTCCCTGGTCAGTGGCGCCGCCTCCGGCTCCGCAATGCGGTGGTGGTGGGGTGCAAGGACCGGCGGCGATGCTTGCGGTCGCGGTCTCCGTTTTCCTCGTCAACCGTATCCCGCCTCCTCGACTTCTCCTTCTCCCTGTCGCGTTCCTCTCGACGCCGAGCCTTCTCCTTCTCCATCTACATCTCCTCCCTCTCCCTCTCTCTTTCCCTCTCCTTCTCGCGCTCCTTCTCCGCCCGCTCCCGCGCCTTCCGCTCCTCGCGATCCCGCTCCTTGTCCCTGTGTTTGCGGTCGCGATCTCGGTCCCGCTCCCGCTCGCCGTCCGTGTCGTCGCGGCGGTGGCGAGAGGATGAGCGGTTGTCACGGTGGCGGCGAGAGGAGGAGTGCTCGCGGTCCTTGTCCTTTTCCCGGTGGTGGTGCTTAGAGGCGGTGGTGCCGCGCTCGTCGTCGCCGGAAGACATGGCGGCGGCGGCGGCGGTCGACGGCGATGCTCCGGGAGGCTGAAACCCTAATCCTGTTTTGTGGTGCGGTGAGAACTAGGAGCTATTTAGATTTTTTTTTCGCCTTTTTGTTTTCTCGGCCTGATTTCACGAACAAAGTTACAGGACGGCGACGAGTTGGCCAAGCTGCCGTCCTGGAACAAAAGAAGAAAAAAAAAGGACAGTTCATCTAAAAAAGTACAGTTCAAATACATAACCAATTTGATCAGCTTTGCATAATGGCCACAATGCATACGAAACCCAAGAAGGCACTACTGCACTAGGCAGTTCACTCAAAAACTCAAGTTAACGAGTCGTTATAATCTCAAGGTTTTTGTAAAGCGCGCACACATGCTTGCTAGGTCTATCGAGTCTTTATAAACTCAAGGTTTTTGTTTTGGATTGCAGACTTTTCGAAATGTATGAATAGGAAAAAAAAAGGATTGAGATGCCATACACTTCAATTTCTACAGGATTTCAAAACACAAGAATTTGGTAAACAATGTCTTTTGATGGTGCACCGGAAACGAACATATGAATTAAGTACGAATGACTAGAGAGGGTAGATAGATGAAGTGTGAGTGCATTGCACTTCGCAAAAGAAATATAAAATGATTCCTATTAAATAGGGAGCATATGATTCAATTCCTTGGGAATATGATGGATTTAGTCATATGATTCAAAGGGATTACATAGGGAAAAAATCCTATGGATTGAATCCTCCAGAATTCTTATGAAATTTCTTCAATCCAGAAAGGTCCTCATTTTTTTAGTCTGCTCTGGATCATATATGAGAAACTTTGTGCATTGATATTTCATAATCAATAAAAGTATCGACGTTCTCTCTAAAAACTATTCTATAATCATGAAATACAATATGTAGAGAAAAGATATAACTTATCGGCGAAAGGTTTAGCTAATGACTGCATGTGATCCGCAAAACATAAACGAAGAGGTGTGTACCCACAACATAATTGTTTCTTATGTGAAAGATACTTCTTAAACAAAAAAGCTAGACAGACTCAAGACAATATACATAAACACTATGAGCAATATGTACCAATATAAACAGTACACATTAGTTTTATCCAGTCAATATATATCATCCTAAAATAATTTATCCAATTCGATGAATCTAACACCAAGTGACACTAATTACCCTCCTAATTGCACAACTGCCCTTTCAAATTTCACCAAGTGATTGCCCTTTAAACCGTCTCGATATTTCAAACTCTATATATTCATTCTACTTTACTTAGGATGACTCCAACGGGGCGACGCATCGAGTCCGCGCGCCTCCGTCCCTGTCCGTGGGAGCCAAAAACATGGCCCAACGGGGCCATATCCAGCTCTATGGGGACTAATTTCATCCGGTGAAACCCACATACCCTCCCAAGGTTTTCCGGCGCCGTTTCCGGATGAGAAGATCTTTGGTCAACCGTATCCGGTTGAGGGTGATGCATTTTGATGATTATTTGATATGCAAGTCAGATGCATGTGGTACCTATGGCTTCTCATCGTATCAGAAATGCACCGCCGCAATTCGCATGCTTGCATATGGAGTTGTCGTTGATCTGGTGGACGAGTACGTGCGGATGAGTGAGTCCACGTGCCTAGAAGCAATGTACAAGGTTTGCAAAGCCGTGGTGCAGGTGTTCGGCCCGGAGTACTTGAGGGAACCCAATGCTGCGGACATGACCCGACTCTTGTCCATCAACGAGGCCAGAGGGTTCCCTGGGATGATTGGCAACATCGATTGTATGCACTGGGAGTGGAGGAACTGCCCATTTGCTTGGCAGGGGCAGTACAAGGGCCATGTTGGGGCGTGCACGGTCGTACTTGAGGCCGTGGCATCACAAGATTTGTGGATTTGGCACTCGTTTTTTGGCATGGCCGGCTCGCATAATGACATCAATGTGCTGCAGCGGTCTCCGGTGTTCAACATGCTCTCCAATGGCATGGCACCCCAGGTGACCTATGAGATCAATGGTCACGAGTATGACAAGACTTACTATCTTGCTGATGGGATTTACCCTACATAGACTACATTTGTGAAGACCATCTCCAATCCAAATGATGAGAAGAAGAAGAGGTTTGCCAAGGAACAAGAAAGTGCTAGAAAGGATGTGGAGCGTGCATTCGGTGCTCTCCAGTCACGATGGGCTATTGTTCGACACCCTGCTAGGACATGGGACAAGGACACTCTGTGGGAGGTGATGACAGCTTGTGTGATCATGCACAACATGATTGTGGAGGATGAACGCGATAAGAGTATGCATGATCAGGCATAGCAGTTTCAGGGTCAGTTGGTTGAGCCCCAGGACCGTCCACATTTGCTCAGTTCCTCGACTTCCACCGTGACATTCGTGAGAAATTGGCTCATCTTCGTCTCCAAAATGATTTGGTGGATCATGTCTGACAGCACTACGGTAACCAGTAGTTCCATTTAATGAACTACTGGTTTCATATTTATTTGATTTGTAAGACTATGAGTGGAACAATTTGTTATTTGTGAAATAATTTGTAATGGAACTACTGGTTTCATATTTATTTGGTTTGTAAGACTATGAGTGGAACAATTTGTTATTTGTGAAACAATTTGTATTATTTGCTGAATTATTTGGATTGTAATAACTATTTGATGAACTATTTGGATTGTTTTATTTGTGTGGCCGGGATTATGTTTTATTTAGGGTTTATTTCGTTGCTATATATTTATGTTGTTGCAATGTGATCACAATGGCCGAAAATGATCAAAATGATCAAAAATCCTGGCCGGACGGACTCAGTGCGTCGGCCTGTTGGGGGCACTGGCCGGAAAGGGACGGACATGGGGCGGACGCGCATCCGTTTGCCGACCCAAACGGACAAAACACGGATAAAACGCGCGTCCATTTAGGTCGCCCCGTTGGAGTCATGTCTCCGTGATATCGATCCCGTCCCCTCGATGAGCCATAGGAACGAAGTTTTGCCCATCCTCGTCCCATTGGTTTCACCCATACTAGTGGGACGGGCACCTGAATTTCTGGTTGCTCCTGTGCAATCAGATGTGTACCCGCTAGATAATGAATAAAATGCCTATGTATGATGGCGGTTTAAAAAAAAAAAGTGGGACGGGCACGTGATAGTGTTTTAAAACGTTTGGCAGTTTTCTTCGAGGTGTGGCCGCTAGGCGCAGGATGTCCGAAAAAATCGGGGAAGACTGAAGAGGACGAGGCGAACAAGGGTTTCAGGGCCTACATATCAGATGCCACTGGGTTTGGTGTTTCTATTCAGGATTTCAGGGTGGTGTCCCATCCACGTGAAACCTGAAAGAATGGCGCGTAGTCCCATCCCCATCCCTGATGAGGTACCACCTTTCAGTTTTATGCAATCGTACAGTGTGAAAAACAACTATAATTGCTAGTTAGCTCCATCAGTGATTGCCGAGTAGTGCTGAGCAGTTTAGAATGTTCACTATACAAACACACCTTGACAACACATTTTTACTCGAAAGCAGCATAGTTCACACCGCCGTATCGCAAATTATGCTACAAATCTGAATCCGCAAGAAGACGACCTTACAACATGATATATTGTGCTCTTTCTCCATACAACATACAAGGGAACAGCTTCACCTTCGACTTTGCACCTTACAGTTGAAAAAGCACATCAATCACAAAAAGTGTATAGGATCATTGATCAGTCAGTCTACAGCCATTGCATCTGAAGCACCGCCGCTGCCTTCCTCTATGCTCATCTTTGGCTCCTCAGTGGCGGCTCTCAGCTCATCTGCTATGCTCCTTTGCTCGTCTTCGATAGAGATTTGCAATTCCTCCACCTGTAACAGGCAAAATTAGACCTGGCATGCATTCTGCTCAAGCTCAAGACTATTATGAATCCAGCCACTTTGAAAATGTCAAAGCTTAAAGCAAGACAGTAAAGTGCACAATTTTAGTGGTTCTCATACGATTTAGCAGAAATAGCTGCATCTCCTACAACCACCCTAAAAGTTGGTGAGCGCTGATGTAAAATTCAGTAATTGGCTATATATTATGACACGGCTGATCCTTACTAAAAATTGTGTTGTGTCCATCAACATAAGCTGGTGGTGGCTGACTTCCGTTTTTGGATTCGTGTCCAGCGGGATAAGCGCCCAAAAGTTGCTAGAACAAAGTGGTGGAAGTTAAAGGGAGAGGCAGCTCAAGCTTTTAAGGAGAGGGTTTTTAAGGTGGGCCCTTGGGAGGAAGGAGGCGATGCAAACAGTATGTGGATGAGGATGGCGACTTGCATTCGGAAGATTGCATCAGAGGAGTTTGGGGTGACCAGGGGAAGTAGAAGGGATGCTAAGGATACCTGGTGGTGGAACGTTGAGGTCCAGAAGGCTATTAAGGAGAAGAAGGATTGTTTCAGACGCCTACACCTGGACAGGAGCGCAACCAACATGGAGATATACAAGGGGGCAAAGAAGGCCGCAAAGCGAGCGGTGAGCGAGGCAAGGGGTCGGGCGTATGAGGACCTCTACCAGCGTCTAAACACGAAGGAAGGCGAAAGAGACATCTATAAGATGGCGAAGACGAGAGAAAGGAAGACGAGGGATGTCAACCAAGTCAAATGCATAAAGGACGGAGCGGATCAACTCCTCGTGAAGGATGAAGATATCAAGCGTAGATGGCGAGAGTACTTCGACGACCTGTTCAATGGAGAAAATGAGAGCTCTACCATTGAGCTAGACGATTCCTCCGATGATACCAGCCGACGCTTTGTGCGGCGTATCCAGGAGGCTGAGGTTAGGGAGACTTTGAAGAGGATGAAAGGAGGCAAGGCAATGGGCCCTGATGGTATCCCCATCGAGGTGTGAAGAGGCCTTGGAGACATAGCGATAGTATGGCTAACTAAACTTTTCAACCTCATTTTTCGGTCAAACAAGATGCCCGAAGAATGGAGGCGGAGTACATTAGTGCCAATCTTCAAGAACAAGGGGGATGTTCAAAGTTGCACTAATTACCGTGGAATCAAGTTGATGAGCCATACAATGAAGCTATGGGAGAGAGTCATTGAGCACCGTTTAAGAAGATTGACCAGCGTGACCAAAAATCAATTTGGTTTCATGCCTGGGAGGTCTACCATGGAAGCCATCTTCTTGGTACGACAACTTATGGAGAGATACAGGGAGAAGAAGAAGGATCTTCATATGGTGTTCATTGACTTGGAAAAGGCGTATGATAAGATACCACGGAATGTCATGTGGTGGGCCTTGGAGAAACACAAAGTCCCAACAAAGTACATTACCCTCATTAAGGATATGTATGATAATGTTGTGACAAGTGTTCGAACAAGTGATGGCGACACCGATGACTTTCCAATTAAAATAGGACTGCACCAGGGGTCAGCTTTGAGCCCTTATCTCTTTACTTTGGTGATGGATGAGGTCACAGGGGATATACAAGAGATATCCCATGGTGTATGCTCTTTGCGGATGATGTGGTGCTAATTGATGATAGTCGGGCGGGGGTTAATAGGAAGTTAGAGCTGTGGAGGTGGACTCTAGAATCGAAAGGTTTTAGGCTTAGTAGAACCAAAACTGAGTACATGAGGTGCAGTTTCAGTACTACTAGGCACGAGGAGGAAGAGGTTAGGCTTGATGGACAGGTGGTACCTGAGAAAGACACCTTCCGATATTTAGGGTCTATGCTCCAGAAGGATGGTGATATCGATGGAGATGTGAGTCATCGAATCAAAGCTGGTTGGATGAAGTGGCGCCAAACTTCTGGCGTCCTCTGTGATAGGAAAGTGCCACAAAAGCTAAAAGGCAAGTTCTATAGGACGGCGATTCGACCTGCGATGTTGTATGGCGCAGAATGTTGGCCGACCAAGAGACGACATATCCAACAGTTAGGTGTAGCGGAGATGCGCATGTTGAGATGGATATGTGGCCACACGAGAAAGGACCGGGTTAGGAATGATGATATACGTGAGAGAGTTGGGGTAGCACCAATTGAAGAGAAGGTTGTCCAACACCGTCTAAGATGGTTTGGTCATATAGAACGTAGGCCTCCGGAAGCGCCATTGCATACCGGACGGATAAAGTGGGATGAGAATGTTAAGAGGGGTCGTGGTAGGCCAAACTTGACATGGGAGGAGTCTGTTAAAAGAGATCTGAAGGATTGGAATATCACCAAAGAACTAGCCATGGATAGGGCTGCGTGGAAGTTAGCTATCCATGTGCCAGAACCATGACCTAGTTTCGAGATCTTATGGGTTTCAACTCTAGCCTACCCCAACTTGTTTGGGAAAAAAGGCTTTGTTGTTGTTGTTGTTGTTGTTGTATTGTGGAAAACAGGGCCAGGAAAAGTATCAAATTTTAACCTCATCACTTGGTCAAACCATTTAAATTTACATAGGTGGAGGAAAGACGTGAGTTTGGAAAAGAACATCAACCATAAACTCACCACATGGAGAAGAAGAGCAAACTGCTTCTTCCTAAGCTCTAACGTCCTTGCACACGCTGCACTCGCAACCCCCGAATTAGCTATCTCCTTCTCAAGATCAGCGATTAGTTTCTCGGTTTCTGACCGTGGAGGCTGCAAAGATATCAGTTTTCTGATCGCTTCGCACTCCTCCTTGTGCTGCCTCTCAATCTTGCTTTGTTCAAGTTGCTTCTTAAGATCCTCAATATCAGCCTGAGCTTGCAAGATTTGGCGCTGGATCTCTACCTGCAGCTCATTGAAGCTCTCCTTCTCCCTAAGGTTTGCATCAACTACAGCCTTGCTTTTAAGAAGAGGCAGCTCGAAAGTGTTGATTTCCTGTAGAAAGGCCTTGTATAGCCTCTCACAGTCACTTGTATTGTCTGCATCCTTCTCAATCTCAGTGGCGAAGGACATGAACTTCTTCTGGAGCTTCTTTAGAGGTGGTTCACCCCTGGTAGTCGTGGTCCTTGTCAGAAGCCGGTGTTTAATAATCGCATCATCCTCATGTGGCCCAAATGCATAATGTGCAGACATGTCACCCCTTCCAGCAACTCTCCTCCCTTTGGTAAGCATGTCACGGTTTAAGGAGTCCAACAACTGAAATCAGCACAGTACAGTGAACAAAAGAAGCTGTATTAAAATAAATTAATTCAACTTTTTCTAATTAATGCGCCTGTATGAAAATGACATGAATGTGCCAACCCCCTATATCCGTAAACTATAGAAGTCAACAGGCTTTACATCTGCAAGACTGTAAATTTGACTAACCTACATCCAAGGATATTTCTACTCACTGGATCACCTGAACATATACATGTGTGCATGCATGAGCATGGCAACTTGCGTGAATAGTACTACTAGGAGAAGAGATTTTAACCAGTTGCAGAGTTAGCCCTATGAAAATTCCTTAATCTAAATTAATGATGTTGACATGTTTGAAAAGGATTATTTTTTATAAATGTTAAGCATTTTTTAGTTAAATTTAAAACTGAACCGATAAGACGAAAAATATTATTCTCCAAATAACCACACAACCGCTATTGAGGGTTTACTGGTGCACAGTGACGCTATCGATGTGTGGTGTCCACCGCTCTGTTGTTATGCTTTCAGGGACCCATAAAACTTTCGATTTTTATGGCATTTGATTGGACGACCCGCCTATCTTTTTCTTGCCGCTCTTACTGCACAAGCTGGTAATTTGATTCACGAAAATTTGATTCAATCTTAATGAAGATTGTTAAGTATATGTCAAGTATATAATATCACCACTTCCTAACAGATCGGTCTTTTGGGATAGTTGGTTGATAGAACTATTCTAACATGGTATCAGAGCACTCATAACCTGAGGTCTTGGGTTCAAGTCTCAGTCCCCGCACCATTTAATCCCCAATTTATCTGAGCGCCCGGGTCGGGTTCAAGTCTCAAGGGGAGGTGTTATCCACGTCGGATGTGAAGGGGGGGGGGGGGGGGGGGGGGGGTGTTAAGTATATGTCAAGTATATAATATCACCACTTCCTAACAGATCGGTCTTTTGGGATAGTTGGTTGATAGAACTATTCTAACAAAGATGACATGTTTTTTTCAAATGAGATCTCCATTTTCGATAAGGTTTACAAGGAAAAGCATTTAGGCAGCTCCAGCAAACCGGATAATATGACAAACCATTCTGAGCGGGACTACGGTCGAGCTCAGCATGCATGGAACTATGGATGAAAGTCTACCATGATGGGTTGTCTATCTAGTCGCAATGTGGGTCACACAGATGATGGATGCAAGTTGCACAGCCTGTTCTTCACTTTTTTAGAAGCTGCTTGCTCTCCACAGAGAAATCGCGTATAGCTGTCTCGCCTCACCTCGCCTGCGAGCTGCGAACACTGGGGTCCAGTCCATTAGATGAGTCAGAATGAAATGGACCACAATCCATGCGTGTCATACAATATGGCCTCAATGGGCCGAGACACAAGTTAGGTTGGGCCTTTAGGTCCGTGGCCTCCTCTCAATGTCTCAAAATTGTTCAACCTGTCTACATTGTATGCACCAGCTCTCCTCCCCACCGCGCGCTTCCACCCCTCCACCTGAGGCACCTACACAGCCGCCACAGCCACCAGGTAAGGCTTCTCTCCTTGAAGTACAGTAGAGGAGATAGAGGAGAACTTGGTTGTGAGATACTGAGATGTGAAGTTATTTGCTAACTTAGGACAATTACTCCACTTCCCTCTATGATTTTGCAGCTGAATGTTCCTCTATAGATTTATAGGGTATAAATTTACTTGACTTGATGTCAGCTGATTGGAATACAGGACGAAAATGACCAAGATAGTGAAACGTTATTTTCCAGCGCCATCCAACCATCTGCTCCAAAAGCAGCAGGATCTTCCTCTCGAACTAGTAATCTGATTGTGAATTTTTTCCTAGAGTTTTTTCCTGCCTTGGTGTGGGTACTTCTTGCTTAGTTGGCCGGGCTCTGTCACTGGTTCTAGGAGGTAAACTGTGGTCACTGTCTGTAATTGCATATTTGTGTGCTATTCATCTAGCTTCTTTTATTGGTTCTTGTTAGATGAAATGCTTTGGAATGACGAATTTTTACAGAAATTTCTCCTAGTTTGCTTTATGTTCTAACCGAAAATAAAACAGTCCAATGGAGATTAATTATCCGGACCTCTGTAGCTTTGCCCCCTGATTTTTTTATTCTTCATGCTGCATAAAGTTTTAAGATGGAGCTTTTGAACAAAAAAATTATATAGAAGTTTGTCCGGGTTTACTTTATGTTCTAATCGCAAAAAAAACAGTACAATGGAGATCAGTACTTGGACCCGAGTGTAGCTTTGTCCCCTGATTATTTTTCTTCTTGCTGCGTATAGTCTAAATTAGTTAGAATTGTTTGAGTTGGCTACAACAAAGCATATCATATTCTTACTATTACAGAATTGTGTTAAATGCTTATACAACCTTGCGCGAGCCTGGAATTTACCTGAGTTCATCATATGTACTTTATTCCTAAATTTATTTTTAACAGGTAAAAAACATGAGTCAGTCATAGCTGTGTTACGTCTATTCTATTGAAAAACTATATTTTGCAGTTCCAGTGAACTTGCACCGAAAAATCTTTCTGAAGGAAAATTAGACCATTGTCTACCTATTCATTTAAAAAGCTGACCTTTTCTAACTGTCAGCCAAACAGGCCATAGCCGATTGGCTTTGACGAATAAAAGCCAGAAAGGACTTGGCAAAGAGAGATGACCCCCAGGATGAACTATCTGGCCTATATATGCACCAGAAACTGATTTGAGGATTTGGTTGGGTCAGGAGGCTAGTTTAATTTCATATGAGTTGGGTTTGGTTCAGATCGCATTTCAGCCACCTAGCTTATCCAGATAAACATCTGTTTACGTGCATTTCTTCACATTTTTGCTAGGTGCTGTTAGGGAAAATGTTGCTGTGTGCAAACATGCATGGATGTAGGATAGTATAAATTACAATCTTGCAGATGTATAGCTGTTGATTTCTCATGAATAAGTTGTAAGACATCGTCATAGTTTGCAACGTACACGATGTATTGTGACTTTAAGGCTAGCAAACGGAGAGATATGAGTGTGTTATTCTCTCATGGATAGGTTTGTAGGCACTAGCTATAGAAGGCATGGGCAGACGCTGATGGCTGCTCATCAATAGCATGTGAGTAAAAGGCGCATGTTCATCATATAGCCTTGCATGATTGAACAAAGCGCATTTTCGCTGAGAATCCTCTACTTCAAGAGTAAACTCTAGCAAATAAGAAAATGCAAAACATTACCCATTGCATGACAGAATCTAAGAGTTGAGGAGGAGGTATCTGATGAGGAGCTAGATGAATCTAGCACAGATAGTTACGGTTCTTTCGATGCAGGTCGTCCAACAGAATTGGGGCGTCTCGATGATGAAGATGATAACGTCAAGGGTAAAGAAGAATACACATGCGACAATACGATGACCCTTCACCTACAAGATCACCAATTTTCCTTTAGAAAATAGGGCCCCCCCCCCCCCCCCCCACACACACACACACACGCACGCACGCACGCACACACACAAACACATTTCCTCGTGTGTGCGCTCTCTCTTCTCCTCTCAAACTTTTCTCTCTCTCAGCTCGAACGGAGAGGCGGCAGCTATGGGCGCGGTGGCCTGAGAACGTGTTGCACGTGCACCTGTATCTATCCATACCAGCGAATAGGAGAGATCCTACAGCCGTTTGAACTTATTACAGAAACTAGATCCTGAATTCCCGATGAAAGTGCGCTTCTTGGACTTCCCCGTGAGCCATCTGGTTCAAACATGCAAGTCTATATGACGAACATGCGCCTTTCACTCACATGCTATTGATTCCCTGAGGTCAACTAATATCTTATCCATCCGGTCAATTTCGAATTCCTCCTGATCTAATGAAGGCTCAGTCTCTTCACACAGCAAGGATCTCACATGTGCAGTCCATGTTTCATAATTTCTCTTAAACTCATTGCAACACAAGTGCAACTCTATGTCATCGCGTTTATGACTACACTAGTTCCGACAGTTAATGCATGGGCCCTTGGTTCTGTCACCTTCTGCTACACTGGGAATAGAGAAGGCATGATCCAAGAAATATATTTTGGTGTTTTCAATCCATTCATTAGAGGAGGCTTTACAACGTTGCCAACGACTATACATCTGCGTTTTTGAAGACATAAATACATCAGTTGTGAACTATTTCACAACAATGTGACACAATATACCTTGCTTATGTGTCACTTCAGCAAGCAAACATTACATATTTAACCATTTTTAAAACGTACTGAAAGTTAAGTACAGACACTTTAAAATCATGGCAACAGCAACCAGCACATCATATTATCTATGAGGTAACCACCACATCAAGACAAACACATACTTGCTAGTGTGAGTGAGAGGTACCTGATGTAGGCTTAGCCTTGCACTTGACTGCAACTATGATATATAATGTCCTTCCTTTCCCACAAAGATTTCTCAAGATGTGAAACAACACCTACAAGAGGGTGGCACCATTACGCAAACCATTACTTACATTTCCAAGAAAAGGAGATGACTAACTTGCTTCTAAAACTGAACGCTTACCGTCAAAATGATTTGTCAAGGGAGGCAATATGCAAGAGTTGTATCAGAGGGCAGCAGCTTCAACAAGGGCTCTCGAGATATGACAGATTCAAGCTAGGCTCCTGCCACATGCGGTACATAAAGCATGGAAAAAGAGCCAACATATGAAATTTCAAGACATCATACTCTAATTTACTCATAAAGTCACCAATCAAATGTACATAACAACCAGGGACAAAAGAACCAGGCCTCATCTTCACCTATACTATATACACCCTGAAAGTACATAGCTCCAACAATACGAATTACATTGACATGAACCGTTTCAGTTTTTCAATCACATTAACAAAATAGAGTGGTAATAGCACACCTAACAGTAGCGCCTAAAGCTTTGAGCTACGAGCGATTAGACAAGAAAAAGGATGAAAATATATCGCTGCTGTCCCGAAACCTAGATTCTACCTAAATTATATGATCCACGGAATACAGTAATGATCCCTACTTGTTTGTTTTGGATGAGCATGGTCAAAGGCTTACCACAGTGAAGGGAGCAGCTGGCTTGGACAAAAGGGAGAGGAGGAAGCGGCAGCTGTCAGGTCGGAAGAGGAAGCGGCGCCTGCGGGATGGTGCGACGGACGAGGCTTCCCAGGGTGGAGGAGAGAGCACGAGATGCCGGGATGCGTAGAGGGCCGGAATATTGGGGGTGGGGTGGGAAGAGGGATGCGGCGGCGCACGGAGAAGATGCGGGAGGGGGACCGGCGGCGGCGAAGCTGGAGCCTAGCGCCGCGTGTGGGCCGGCGAGGCCACGTTCCGTGGGCTAAATCCAGAATGGGCTTCGGATATGCCGAGGTGTCCATTGGATCGGACCTAACGACGACCATCCAACGGCCGTCGCCTCCGGCTGCATTTCACCCAGTGGCAGGGCCGACGGAGGAAGAGAGAGAAGGGAACCAGGCAGCAAGCTGCCAAGGGTTTCCGGCGAGAGGACGTCGGCGGAGGAAGAGGCAGCGAGAGTCGCCGTCGGAGATAGTGTCCACGAACAAAATGGTACGTGCTCGTGTAGCAGGTAAAGCAAGCCAACACGCATAACTTTCCATTGATAGATTTCCCATCAGTTCTAGGGCCATCACAGAATGATTACACATCTAGGTAGGCAGAACAACATCAACCAGCAAAAGCTATGACTCACACACCACACTGCTTAGCTACAGGGGAGAACCAAACCTCTAAACCGATTCTACTGAATCCAAAACGTGGGCTATCAACGATGATATCCAGGCTGACGGTCCGTAGTTCTTGCGCCGCGAGGAACGAGACTCGGCCACTCTTCCTTAGTGGATGATCCTCGGGGGTCGCATTCCGAAACCGCGCTTCATCTTCTCCACGCTGTTCATGGAAACCAATTGTTAGTGCAGCTTCAAGTACCAAATGAATAGCGAATTCGCCACCAAATAAATCAGTAGCTCAAGGCAGATATTACAGACACGGCAGACTTTTAAATAAGTATGTAGCAGTGACCCGACATTTTTAACAAGGACATAAAACTGGACTGTAATAAGCACAACATTTGGAAGATCTTGATGTGGCGAAGGAACTTATCCTTAGCATATGTATGTTAACATGATATATACCTATATACTCATAGCATCTACATCATCCTTCCCAAGTTACAATCATATCGAAAACAAGAGAGCAACATGAAGAAGGAGGTATTCATCCAAAAGACCTACAATCTATCGGCGAAGGGAGCTTGATCTTATCATCTGTTATCACCATAAGTTCTTGAGCATATACGCGGACTCTATACAACTACTAATGAAATTTCAGAAATTTATTTGTATGGTGAAAAATAACAGCACTTTCCGTAATGCATCAAGCTTTGTTACCACATTGCATGAAAGAACAACACAAAACACATACTAAAGTATTATCAAATTAACAAAACAAAGATTTTCCTGACAGCGGCACTAAGATGATCCCAATAGCAAGATTTAGTAAGTTCTTATACGAATAAAAGCATTGGTAAAATCAGCTTGCTGAGGGGAGAATGAGGATACTACAGAAAACAATAGTACTCCTAGTAGAGTAACAAGGTTGCAGCGTTGCTCTTGAGAACTTGTAACTGTAAAGCGAAATGGGAAGATTTGAAAGTTACTTACGTTGGAGCAAGTTTTCCAAGACAATAAAGCTCTTCGCCAGAGACTTCATCATAGACTTTACCACACATCTCGACCTTATATGATCTGTCAGGAGATTCTGAGAGACCTCGACCCACGAGCAGATCGAAATCTTTCTGATGAAGTTCTCTCCCGTTGATAAATACACCAGTATTTCCACCAGCGCAATTCTTGGGCATAGGATAGTTTAGTTCTGGAATGAATGGCTGCAACATGGAAATCCAGTTATAAGCTGTGATCAAGATATGACAGCGTAAGGCAAAGATTAAAAAAATATCATCTTACAGGTATCATGCCAAGACAGGACTGTCCCATTACACCCCAGAATCCAGCACGGTAATCATACCTAAACAATAAGATATAAGAAAAACATGTCAAATGACAATGATGCTGAAGGTTATATTTTGGGCCACAACTACAGCATCCATAAAATAGACTTGCATGCATACAGAAGGTGTAATTTACCAGTAATCACCCGGATAGATTGGTCCAGCAATCTTCTCAGCCTTCCTGACAGCGCGATCGGACATGGGATACCCATTAATGAACACCTTTGCTCTGCCATTTCCAATTCCATTGTTGATCTTAAAACTCTTCTTTATGAGATTGGTGAAGAATGAATCACCAGTTTTTGTGACTGTGGGGCGATCTACATGTGGTGCCCCATCAACCGCATCTTGACTGTAGTCAGGATCCTCGTACTCATCATCTGACAAGTCCATCACACTCACTACACGTACATCTTTGATAGTGTTGTGTTTGAAACTTTCAGTTAATACAGACTTCTCATGTTCAGACCGGGTGCTTCTGCTTCCTTTTCCTGATCCATCAACCACCCTCTCAGATGGTGAATATCCAAAATGATCCCGAAGAGGTAAACTCGGAACACGGGTAACGACTTGGGCTTCGAGAGGTAGATTCCTAGACCCAGGTGTCCCTCTCTGTGAATTAGATCTTGCAGGGCTGTTCTCGTCTTCAAAAATGCTAGATGACGAAGATACACCTTGATTTTTTTCTGCCTCACTTGAATTTGAGTGTAGATCTTTTTCTTGCGAGCCTTGACTCCCTGCAGAAAAACTGTAAAGTGGAAACAGTCTCCCGCCGATAGCAGTATTTGCATTGCTTGCTTGGACATCACTGGAATTAACTTTACTACCAGTGGACATGCGTGAAATTGGTGAAGGTGCTGAAACATCAAGCCTGCTTCCATCAAGCTTGACCACAATTGCATGCGAGCATGAGCCACAACGTAGCTTGTACTCATCCTTCCCTGGCAAGGGAGACTTCTTGGGAAGTTGCAGCACTTCATAACAGTTGTAGCATATTGTGAACGGGGCACCACAGGCAATTGGTTCACATTTTTGTGTAGGTTTCTTACTCAGGTTGGCCCTCATGTGACTGCGCTGCATCGAAGCACTGATGCCTCTTGAATTGTTATTCTGCATGCCAAACATCACAGAACCGTCAACCGGATAAGCCCCAGGGTTGTTCATCAGATATGGCGCCCTACGATGGTTGAAACCCATCGAAGCCCCCTGAACAGTTAAGAACTCACGGTGGTAACAATGTAAGCAAGAGCAGGCAGGCTGGTGGTAGAAGCCATCATGGTGGTACGAGACGAGAGGATCGTGGTTATACTGTCCAAATAAATAGTTGTCACAGTTCCTCCATGGATATTGACCAACAGGATAGCAAGGAGCCCCCATGTGTGGGGCGGGCTCTCTGTATCCATGAAGATCTGGCTGTGTTGGCACTGAAGCATAAGCATGCGGAATGCCAGGAGTTTGCCCATTCAAGGATGGTGAGTGCTGAGAACTGTTCCGCTGTAACTGAGGTGAGCCATGCCGCAACCGACTCAGCCGTTCATGAGGACAGCCCGAACTTGAGGCATCCGCCACCCCATTTGTAGATGCACTTCCACTTGGTTTCTCTGTGATCTCGCAAGATCTCTGCACCTGATCCCTCAACTCATCAAGCACCCGCAAAAGCTCATTACGGTCTTTCTTAAGTCCACTGACACTGTTAGGACCATCCATATTCCTCCTGTCTGCGTGCTCAGCACCACTGGCATCTCTGAGTCTTGACCTCATATGGTATTCAGAAGGGTGCTCACCGGGATAAGCATTAGGAGGAACGACGTCGACTACAGACCTCGGAGATCTGTCTCTTAGCCTCACTGGCTCCTTTGCTTCTCCTTTCTCCTCACTACGTATGCGCCGGTACTTGGCTTCCCGCATATCCCTGCTGTCATCTCTAAGTGTGGCTTCGAATTTGAAGGTGCTTGCCTCTCTTGGAATTTGGTTACCATCAGAAGTACATCTGGAATCTCTCTGCTCAGACACCATTCTTTGTGGTACTAATCTCTCTTCTGCAGTAGCTTCGACTCTTTCAGAGTTTTCTTCTGGGATAGTTCCAAAACTAGGTTCAGATACTGGTCCTTTCTTCTCTGGCAAACTCTCCAGCACTTCAAGGTACTTCACATGTACAGCATCAGTTTTGTCCAACGAAGTCTCAGATGCCGAGTTCTTCTTTGCTGTAAAATTACCCAGAGAAGGGGAAAACAGTTATTTCTATACTTCCTTACCACGAATTTGGCATAAAAGTTAGCATAAACAAGAGCGAAATTGAAATTTGTATAGGTACAAATCTTGCTGATGAACATTTCAAGACCACTTCGTTTCACTATTTTTTTTTATAACACTGCCTTATGGGCTCGAGTTTGCGCAAACGTAACAACCAAACATATAAGCTTGATTCACATTCCCTAATAATAATGGACAAAGATAGTATCCACCTATTCGATTTTATTAAAGACTGAGTCAAGCCAGTATGAGACGTTTGTGCAGCACTGGTGGCAACTACTGTATTTGTCTACTGCCGGAAATATGCAACAAGGGAAAAAACAGTTGGGGGAAATTCAACCTCCCAAATTTGGGTAGGAGAAAAGGAGACATCCTCCCACGGTGATAGTTATTTCTGGATACTAAACAGAACTTAAAACCCAATCTAAATTCTCAGACCAGGCAGAATGTTTAACCTGTCGGTGGCAAATACGAACATTTGAGAAATAAGAAACAAGAAAATGTGAACAATTTCCACACAAGTTCCGAACCTTCAAGGTATTTGTTGAGATGTAAAACGGCAAACTTCGGCGACAGGCTAAGAACCAAAGCTGTGGCAACTTGGTTTCAGGGAAAATGAGATTACTTTCACCGGAGAAATGAAGGCGAGGGGAAACAAGAAGGAAAGCAAAAGAAAGCATTTCGGGAAGTTCAAAGCGAAAAGCAGACGAAAAATAGCCTTCAAGAGGAATGGATCAAATCTCCGAGTAAACAGAGATGAGATCCTTACAGCTAGTAGAGGCAAATAGACTGACTATTCGATTTTATTCAAGACTGTGTGAAACAAGCATGAGACTGGTGACAACTATTTGTCGACTGCAGGAAATATGCAACAGGAGAAAAGGCACTTGAGGAAATTCAACCGGTTGCGGCTTTTACAATTTGGGTTTAAGACAGAACTTAAAACCTAATCTAAATTCTCAGAGCAGACAGAATGTTTAACCTGTCGGGGCAAATACGAACATTTCTGAAATAAGATACAAGAAAATGTGAACACATCCCATACATGGAGAAATGGAGGCGAGGGGAAACAAGAAGGAAAGCAAAAGAAAATAATTCGGGAAGTTGAGAGCAAAAAGCAGAAGAACTCAACTCTTCAAGAGGATTGGATCAAAATTGTCTAAGTAAACATGGATGAGATCCTTACAGCTAGTAGAAGGCAAATAGACTGACTAGAGCTTAACAAACCAAATGCAGGAATTACTGTAGAAATCAGCCGTCAACAAAGGGAGAGAAAGAACTCGTGAACGATAATGCAGCAGAGTATGTAAATAAAACAACAGTAAAATCAGCCGCCTGCTAACAAGAGACAGGTGCAGAGGAGTTAGGGCAAAAGCGAGACCTTGTAGAGTGGTGCCGCATCCGCCGCAGACGTAGACGGAGTAGTTGGGGAGCTCCGGCAGGAAGTTCTCGCACTTGGGGCACCGCACCACCCGCACCTGCTGCCGCTTCTGCTGCTGCGGCTGCTGTGCCGCCGCCGCCGCCGAACAGGAGGCGCCGTCACCCTCCGCCCCCTCCATCGACGACGCCATCGCCAATGCCGGACTCGAATGGGCGGAGCCCAAGAACGCGAGGAACAAGAGCAAGGTGCCAAGAGCAGAGCAGCGGCACGAGGGAGTGACTGACTGGGGCAGGAATCAAGAAGAAACAATGGAGAGAGAGTTAGAGGAAGTGGTCGAAGTGGAAAAGGCGGGCGTGGTCTGGTCCGAGGCAGGGAACAAAGCGGGTGAAGACGCCGAGGTCCAGGCAATCATAGGCGTCACTCTCTCCTCTCGCTCTCTTTGCTGCGTCGGTCGGCGTCGCCACAGCTAGCTGAGTGACAGAGTGAGCTGAAGCTGAGCTGAGCAAAGCCACGCCTCGCCTTTGCTTGGGCCCTTGGCTGCTTTCGCTCGCTGCCTTTTGTTCTCTCTCTCCCGGTCACCGAGGAGGAGAACAAAGCTCGTCGTGAGTGAGAGAAATTAGTAAAGAAAACAGCGACGGGATGGGGTCATGGGTACTGCAGAATAAACTGTGGTTTTGTTGGAAGAAGATCAAGCAGCTCTTTGTGCGCTCGTACTACTCTTTTGTTTTCACCCACATTTTACCGTACTACTCCACTACTGCTGCAGCACAACGTCTTGTTTGATGATAGTACTCCTCTAAAGCTTAAATGTCCAAAGCCCGAGGACACCAAATCAGCCGGCTTGATTAATTGAGCTTTGTTCGTGCAGCTAATCGATCACGAGTCCTCCGAACTGAACATATAGTAGCGCGTTCAGCCGTACGCTGTCTTGTTGGTGCTCGTCTGCCTCCTCTGAACAAGAAGGTGACGGATGGCGCAACGGTGGTTGTTCGGCCAAATTAAGAGCTGCATTGAAGGAGGGGCCATGGCGCGAGAAAGTCTTTGCCGTGGCAGCACGATGGCAGTGGTTACCAGCGTGGTACTGCTGCTACTGCCACTCGCTTGCAGATTTGCAATGCCAAGTGCGGCAAACACAGCGCTAGCTGGACAGACTCCAGTTGGCATACTCCGGAAGTTGCCTCATACTCCGCCTATTTCGCCCAGATTTTTGCTGGTACCCTACCCACAGATGAATGATTTGTGACTGTCAACACAACAGATGTTCATAATGATGCTCCACGCGTGGAGGTTACATGATTTCGGTGGTATTTAGACCGACCATCTGTTTCTGGATCAATCAAAGACGGATTAGCAATTTAGCATTGGCTCTAGAGCATCTCCAACCGAGGCCCCAAAGGCCGCCTAAACGCCCGGCCGGTCCGCTCGGACAGCTTTTGGGCTGAAAACCATCCCCAACGAGGCCTCCATAAGAGCATCTCCACCGGCACGTCCAACTCTGATCCCAAAACGCGTTTTGGGCGCGGCAACACAAAAAATCCCCAGCGGCGCTCCCAATTGCAAAAACAGATGCCGGCAAGCCCAGAAAAACGTCCGGCACGCCCGCTTCGACCCCAGGTTCTAGGGAGCGAACTGGGCGTGCCGACAATTGCCGGCAACACAATCCACGTAGGCGACCGTCTCTCAGACCCACAGGTCAGCCTCCCAAATCCCCACCTACCCCTTTCTCCTCTCTCTCCTCTCAATTTCTCTCTCCGCTTCCATATTTTCCCCACCGTCGATGGATCTTCAGCTCGTCGCTCCGCCCAGCACAGACCGCGCCTCCCGACCAGCACCGCCGCCGCCGCTGCGCGTCGTCCTCAGGTCCATGTAGAGCTCGGCCTCGGCTATACCGACGAGCCCCGGGAGCTCGGCCTCGTCCATGGCGTGGTCACGCTCCATGGCGTCGCTCGCATGGAGGTCGTCGCCAGCCAAGAGGCGCTAGAGATAGCGGTGCCCTCGCACGCGTGGAGGTCGTCGCCGGCCAGGAGGCGCACGTGCAGCGTCCTCCCATCCTCTCCTGGCACCGGATGTGCCACCGGTCGCCTCTATGCTGCTGAAAGTGCATGTGTTGCCCATGCGTGGTTTTGATAATTAATGACAATCCTTATGGACTAATGTTTGCATTGAGATATTCTTGTAAATCTTGTCCATAAGAAAAGATTGGAGTTCATGTGTTGGACTCTAGAAGATTACATGATGACCAAGGTTCTATCCAAGGGTATATATGAAGAATGGTCTTGTGAAGAGTTGAGCTTATTGCAAGCATGGCTTGGAAAAGAAGTTTTAGTGAACTTTCATGTTATCTCCAAGCCATCATATATATCAAGAGAAGAAGATGAAGTGCAAGTCTAATATGATCCATCTCGGAAGATATCATTTGATTGAATCTTGCAATCAAGACATGAAGACAGAGCTTAGCGAGGCTCTCCCATAATGGAGTATGGGGAGCATTTGGAGTTGTCTTCACCAAGCAAAGCGCAATCAAGAAAGGTGATCCACTTGAAGAGATCAAGATCGTCATCATCTAGCTCAAGTGGAATGCGCAAGGCAAAGGTATGATCTTGATAGGTTTTCTATTTTATCGGTCTCATGGTGTTAGTGGAAGACCGGGTTATAGGATAGACGGCGTACTATCAAGAGGGGCTCTCAAGTGAGTAACTTGATCGCATCTTTGTGGAGAGCTCAAACCTTTGCATACTTGGCATATCATCTTTATTGGTTCTTATTTGGTTCTTCTCCTTGTTGGGTTTTGGTGCTTGTTGTGATCCTCATGACAAGCCCAAGTTCTTCGAAAATGGTATTTGTTTGGAAAACTTGTTCGTTCTCGACATTGGAAATATTACCGGTCCACCTTCGAGATAGGGTCCACACCTTCCCATGTGTGGTATCCTCTCTATATTTTTGTAGGAAAGCTCTTGTCGTTACCTTTCCAACGAAATTGGATTCACCTGTTTTGGAGTTCGAACGAGAAAGTTATTGCATTTCAAGATTTACCGGTTGTTCTTATTTAGAGAAGGTTTACATTTCTACATTTGGTTTTATCCTCACATGATGGACTATGATGTTGCTCTGCATAATCTTGAAGGGCTCTTCGTTGCGATTCCAACGAGCCCAAGAACATCGAAAACGGAGTCCGGATGATCAAGATATGTTCGTTTTTGTATTGGGCGTTTATGCAGTTTTTGTTGGCCGCCCCCCAGACCGGCCCAGGCCGGCCCACAGGCCGGCGGGCTCTGTTGGGTGCCCAGCCCAGGCCGGTTGCCAGGCCGGCTGTCTCTGTGAGCCGCCCGGCCTCCCGCCCGGCCCAGGCCGGCTGGCTCAGCGAGCCGCCCAGCCTCCTGCCCAGCCCAGGCCGGCTGCCAGGCCGGCTGGCTCTGTGAGCCGCCCGACCTCCCACCCGGCCCAGGCCGGCTGCTAGGCCGGCTGGCTCAGCGAACCCAACGGCCACTTTTTAGAGGACATATTTAAGGGGTTTCTTCCCCAATGGTTATCTATGAACTTGAGCACGTTTTTCCTCTCTCCTCCATTGTTGAAAGCTCATTTCTTCGATTACTCCCAATCCCTCCACCCAAACTCGTTGATCTTTGGGGATTGAAGGAGGAGACCTAGATCTACATTTCCACCGATCCATTTCTCCTCTAAGTGAGTGGAACCCTTTCGATCTTGTTCTTGAAGTTCCATTTGTTGTGTTCTTCGTTGTTGAAAGGATCGTATGACACCTAGAGGGGGGGGGTGAATAGGTGCTACTTCAATTTTAGTACTTTTTCAAATTAGGCTTGACACAAAAGGTAAATTCTCTAGATATGCAACTATGGTGAATTTACCTATATGACAAGCAAGCAACTAAACAAGATACACTAAGTAAAGACGGTAAACAAGGATAGAAGTAACCGAAAGTGAAAGCACGCGGAGACACGGATGTAATCCCGAGTTCCTCCTTTTTAGGGGAGTACGTCTCGTTGGAGAGGTGTGAGCTACCACAAAGGTCAAAACTCAACCGCCACAAAGGCGGGTGCACCTTCTTCTCCGATGAACCGCACCACAAAGGTTTGGTTCACCTTCCACTATCGGAATCCTTCAAGGCGGAATCCGGAGCCCTTACAACAACGATCCGGGGCACAACCCACAAGAGGATTGGGGGCTCCCGAACAGCTACAAATCTGTCACAAAGACAATCAAGTGAGTACAATATGAGGCTAGGTTTTCCCAATGGAAATCCTAGCAAAGGGTCCCTCAAGTGAATGAGGGGGAAATGAAGAACGGCTTGGTGAAGATGTAGATCCGGGGCTTCTCCTTCAATCCTCCAAGTATCAACGAGTTTGGGTGGAGGGATTGGGAGATCTATCAAATCTTGAGCTTGCAATCAATGGTGTTCTTCAATGTGTTCAAGCTACTTGTCTCAAGGTAGGTGGAGGGCTATTTAAAGCTCCTCCAAAAAGTGGCCGTTGGAGTGCCAGACTGGCCGGCTGGGGGCCGGTTTGGCCGGCCTGGGGCCGGCCTGGCGTGCTGTGGCCAGCTCAGAGAGCCGGCATGGGGGCCGGACTGGCCGGCCAGGGAACCGGCCAGCCAGCCGAGCCAGCCGGCCAGGGGCCCGGACTGACCGGCCTGGGAGCCGGCAACCCAGCAGAGCCAACCGGCCAGGGGCCCGGTCTGGTCCGGCCAGGGAACCGGCTACCCAGCCGAGCCAGCCGGCCTGGAGCCCGGCCTGGCCGGCCTGGGAACCGGCCACCCAGGGCACCTCGCCTCTTATCCGATATCCCGAACTTTCTTTCTTCTTTTTGAATATGGAGAGATACCGGACGATTTCTGAAATCACTTAGCAACATATTAAACTTTCACGGTGTTGTTATCTAACACACAAAACATAGAGGGGATAATAAATGTCCTTTCAATCTCCCCCTTTTTGGTGTTAGATGACAACACACGGATTTGCAATTGAGACCACACTATATCATGTTTAGACAAAGAAATGGCTCCCCCTACATGTGTGCATATATTTTGTTTGCCTTGGAATGCAAATGCACATATAAGGGGGACACATTCCCAACAAGATAAACAACAAGATATAGAAACAACATAGTCGCACATCCATAGACATATCCAACAAAGTTGAGATTTGGAGAAGATCATACCTTGTACCAAGAGATGTAGATAGTTTCATATCAATGCACAATATCCTAAAATCTCAACCATAGATAAATCCGAATACCGAAATCCATAGATTCATACAATAATTTATCCATCTCATACAATAGTGATCGCAAAGTTCCACAACATAACCACATAAGGTTCCATGAACATAAAAAGGTTCCACGAGCACAAACCACATAAAGTTCAACTAAAACAAATGCGATGAAAGACAACGAAAATGCAAATGGATACCATGCATGAATGCAAATCCCTCGGATATCTCTCCCCCTTTGGCATCAAGACACCAAAAAGGAAGAAAGACACGAGAGAGCCCATGTATCACTCGTCGGGAAACTCCTCCTCATCATCATGAGCAGCTACATTCCGCCACCAAACGCTTGACCGGAGCTAGATTCACCTTGGGAGCCCGGACAATAGGGAGCAAGAGAGGAAGCATCATCACCGAACCAATAGGTGTTCTTGGACATGTAAGTGTTCTCCGAGACCTCGGCTGAAGTTGAGTGAGAAGGCTCGGGGAAGTCAAGTTTCTTCATAATTGCTCTTTGATTCGGTTATAAGACTTTTGCTTGCAATATGCCTTGAAATCCTTAACTTGCTTATCCACAAAGAAGCAATTCATCTTCTTGAAAGCATCTAAAATGCCGTGCTTCTTGGGGGGCTCAACATGAGCTTCAGGGGCTGCAGCTCTAGCACGCTTCTCTTGAGAAGGAATGACCGCATCCGGAGGACGAGCGGGTAAGGAATGAAGAGTAGGTGTGAACAAAGTTGGGACATAGGCATTGAGCGAGACTTGATCCAACTTTCTCTCAAAGAGCTTCTGAAGATAGGGACCATAGATGGGAACCCTTTTGTCAAGTACCACGGTGTGCATCTCTTCCCACATATAGTCAAGAACATCAATTTTCTTCTTCCTCCAAAAGGTGGGCATAATGTGATGAAGGAGATTGATCATATATGCACGAGCCTCAGTCTTCTCCCCAAGCTTGACAGCGATAGTGTTCCGGAGAATAGCATAAGTGGTTTGCCAAAATGGAGTCATATGAGTGCACTTGGGGACCTTTCCAACAAGGCCCAACCCGGGAGGATAGCAATGATGGATCGCGGGATCGGCTTTCATGATGGTTTGCGAGTGAATACGAACATAAGCCATGGGACAATGAGGTAGCTCCTCGATGCCAAAGAGAGCACCAAATTCAGCAAGGGAGGCTTCACACTTGATACCGGCACTCATCCAAGTCATAGTCCTTGGTTCTTCCCTTGAGAAATAAACTGTGGCAAAGAATTCTTGAAGCAAATCGGGAGAATAAGGTGTACCCACTCCCATGAGATTAGAAATGCCATGAAAGTCCATAACCTCCATCACCTCCGGCCAAATATCCCTTGCACTATCCACATTGAAGCAAAAGTGGAGACATGAGAGTTCTTCATGGGTTCAATGATTTGATCAAACATTTGGAGATGCATCTTGCAATAAAAACGGCTATCCTCCGGGCAAGTGGGGTGGGGAAAGCATAGGGATTGAACTCCAACCGATCATGCTCAAACTCATCACTAGGCACTTTGATCCAAGATGAACGTACCGGTTCCGCTGGATTGGAAGGGGAAGGCCCCTTTTTCTTGACCGCTTTCTTGATCTTCTTGGAGTTGGTGTTGAGAGCAGATTCCCTAACATTGGCCTTGCCCCGGTACCTGGAGAGGGGTGGAGTCCTCAAGATCCTCAAGGTCATCAAACGTTGAATCCTCAGCCATTGCCACGAAATTGGAGCTTCACCAAGAAATCCCCACACACACCAACAATGGAGGAGAGCTCCCCCAAATCTTCACCAAAGGATGAAACTTGTGGATGGGAAGGAAGATCTGGAGGGGATCTTTCAGATCTGAGGCAGGGGAGGGTGTGGGGGTGGCTCTAATGGAGGGGGCGGCGGTGGTGGAGCACGGGAGGGGCAGCCATGGGGGAGCACGGGCTGAGGGAGGGAAGAAAGAGTGGAAAAAACCGTTCGGGACCTCCCTTTTTAATCGATCCAAGTGTTCTGCCTGCCCGGCACGGGGGCCGGTTGAGCAAGCCAGGGAGCCGGGCTGCACCCGAGGTGCCCGACACGGGAGCCGGTTTGAGCCGGGCAGGGAACCAGGCAGGCACCCGAGGCGCTGATAACCCCCAAGAGCAAGGGATCACTGTAGCACCTCTCAATGTGGAAGTAAGGTATCGATCCGCAGGAGCAAGAAGGAAAAGTTATCTATTCCCTACAACTAAAGTGTCACAAGTTTTAGTTGATTATGCACTAAACAAGTTTAGAGAACAAGATGGTTGGTTTGATGGATATAAAAGTGTCCCAATCCTCTTCTTTGCAAGAGGACAAGACAAAGGTAGTAGCAAGTGAAAGCTCTCAAAGAGAGAAAGCCCAATCCTCTATGTAGCAAGAGGACAAGCTCAAGTGTGTGTTTCTTATAGGAACAATGGACATGGTTCATGGGTTCACTTAATCCTCTCTCTCTCTCATCTACGGTGATCATCATGTTATAGATAAAGTACACACAATTGTCATGTTTCAATGGTAGCTTTTTATGACGGCTATATGTCCTAAAACACATAGTTGAAAGAAATACCCATTTCTGTTGCTAGGTCACCCCTCATAAGGCTAGCGTGGTTTCTCTCACTCCCACATCATACTCTTTCTTTTTACCCCCAGATAAAGGATGTTGGGCGGTACTGTGTCACTCAATACCTATGCCGTGTCACATCGGCCATCCCGTACCCACATACATCATACTTCAAAGTATGACAAATCACAAAAGCTCCAACACAACGGTAAATGCATAACAAATCATCTCACACCACAATATTCACCACAAAGGTATTACATAGATGACCGTAATCATGTTCAACAGCTCATACGGTACTAATTAGTGAAGCTCAAGAGAGAGGAGAGATACAAAAGTTACCACCACAAACCCTAGTCCAGGGGGTGGACTACTCCCCCTTCATCATAGTGATGACGGTGAAGAAGTTCTTGCTGTAGATGTTGATGATGAACACGCCGGAGGGGGGTGGAGCCCTCCGGAGGCGATTCCGGCGGCGTTTCCCCCCTCCGATCTTCTCCGGTGGCAGCCTTCTGTCTCTCTGTTTCGTGGTTCTGTGTTTCTCCGCCGCCTCCTTTCGCGAAACGTCATGGGACCTTTTTTATAGGCGTTTTTAGGTCAAGACGAAGGCGGTGGAGAAAGGATCGACGGCTGCGGAGCCACGAGGACCAAACGAGGTGGTCCCACGCGGCCAGGTACAGGGGCCGCGTGGGGCCCTCTCATTTCCAGCTGGTTGGGCTTCTGGTCTTCAATTTGAGCCCATTGCGTTCGTCTCAAAAATTCTGAACCGTGCTCTTTGACCTTTCCCTTTTTGGAGTCCCGAAGCTCCCGAAAAGTCTGAAACACTAAAAAAGACGTTTTCTGGAAAAACAGGGTTAATTCCAAATAAATGGGAAAACTATGAAGTATTCCCAAAATCATTATAAAACATTGATATAACCCTTATATGATGCAAATATGATTGGAATATAAGCAATTAAAGTGCAAAGTTTATGTATGCATTTTACATGCATCAGGCGCCCGGCACAGCAGCCGGCTGGACCGGCCAGAGAGCCGGCTAGGCCGATTTTTCTCCTCACCACATCTTTTCTTCATGCACAAACAACGAAACTCTTCTCCTCTTGAAAACCTTTGATCAAACACAACTTTGATGACAGCTGGACTGCTTCGGATAACCATCTTCAAGAATAACCATGGAGCAATTGAGAGTGACACGGGGGGATGCAAACATGAAGAAATTTTCACACTTCCAATGGATAAAACAAAAGATCCCAAATAGCAACATTGGAAGTGATTAGATGTGAAAAACAACAATATGCAATGAACACTCGAACAAGACTCAACTCTTCAAAAGAAGAGGGCGGTGGCCTAGGCCACCATGTATGAGTGTATGTGGTGTGACACCGCGAAAATATATCTTGGGTTCACCGCCACTACTCGTCATTTAAGCTCACAATTCATAGAACGAATATAGATATGCAAATGAGTTCTTACTATCGGCATAATGGGGGGGGGGGGATAGTCCAATGGATTAGGACCGCACTCCCCCTATGTCCATGCCTACACCTAAACCAAATACATAGTCAAAACATAGGTGTGTATGCAAAAAGGTCAAGTCAAGCTCCTAGAATCCACGATATTTAGCTCATGCCCAAGAAGGTGAATATTGCTTCATCAAGTGGCTTCGTGAAAATGTCGGCAAGTTGATGTTCGGTTGGAATATAGCCAAGCTCAATATCACCACGAGCAATATGATCCCGAATAAAATGATGACGAATCTCAATATGCTTCGTTCTTGAGTGTTGAACCGGATTGTGGACAATCTTGATAGCACTTTCATTGTCACATAAAAGAGGCACTTTGTCACAATTGACACCGTATTCCTTTAAAGTTTGCCTCATCCATAACAATTGAGTGCATGCACTTGCGGCCGCCACATACTCGGCTTCGGCGGAAGATAGAGATATACAATTTTGCTTCTTAGAAGACCAACTCACCAAGGACCTACCAAGAAATTGGCATGCCCCGGAAGTTGATTTCCTATCATCCTTGCAACCGGCCCAATCCGAATCCGTGTACCCGGCAAGAGAGAAATTAGTGCCCTTTGGGTACCACAAACCAAACCTTGGGGTATCAACCAAATATCGAAGGATTCTATTGACCGCCACCATGTGGCTTTCTTTAGGAGCGGCTTGATACCTTGCACACACTCCTACACTCAACACAATATCGGGTCTAGATGCACAAAGATAAAGCAAAGAACCAATCATAGAGCGATAAAGTTTTTGACAAACATCGATACCGTCGGGGTTAAGTTCAAGATATGCAACTATGGTGAATTTACCTATATGACAAGCAAGCAACTAAACAAGATACACTAAGTAAAGAAGGTAAACAAGGATAGAAGTAACCGAAAGTGAAAGCACGCGGAGACACGGATGTAATCCCGAGTTCCTCCTTTTTAGGGGAGTACGTCTCGTTGGAGAGGTGTGAGCTACCACAAAGGTCAAAACTCAACCGCCACAAAGGCGGGTGCACCTTCTTCTCCGATGAACCGCACCACAAAGGTTTGGTTCACCTTCCACTATCGGAATCCTTCAAGGCGGAATCCGGAGCCCTTACAACAACGATTCGGGGCACAACCCACAAGAGGATTGGGGGCTCCCGAACAGCTACAAATCTGTCACAAAGACAATCAAGTGAGTACAATATGAGGCTAGGTTTTCCCAATGGAAATCCTAGCAAAGGGTCCCTCAAGTGAATGAGGGGGAAATGAAGAACGGCTTGGTGAAGATGTAGATCTGGGGCTTCTCCTTCAATCCTCCAAGTATCAACGAGTTCGGGTGGAGGGATTGGGAGATCTATCAAATCTTGAGCATGCAATCAATGGTGTTCTTCAATGTGTTCAAGCTACTTGTCTCAAGGTAGGTGGAGGGCTATTTAAAGCTCCTCCAATAAGTGGCCGTTGGAGGTGCCAGACTGGCCGGCCTGGGGGCCGGCCTGGCGTGCTGTGGCCAGCTGCAGAGAAGCCGGCATGGGGGCCGGACTGGCCAGCCAGGGAACCGGCCAGCCAGCCGAGCCAGCCGGCCAGGGGCCCGGACTGATCGACCTGGGAGCCGGCAACCCAGCAGAGCCAACCGGCCAGGGGCCCGGTCTGGTCCGGCCAGGGAACCGGCTACCCAGCCGAGCCAGCCGGCCTGGAGCCCGGCTTGGCCGGCCTGGGAACCGGCCACCCAGGGCACCTCGCCTCTTACCGATATCCCGAACTTTCTTTCTTCTTTTTGAATATGGAGAGATACCGGACGATTTCTGAAATCACTTAGCAACATATTAAACTTTCACGGTGTTGTTATCTAACACACAAAACATAGAGGGGATAATAAATGTCCTTTCAGTTGTTCTTCCTCTCTTCTCCCCCCATAAGCATTAGTTGCTTGTGGTGGGATTTGAGAGTGAAGGATTTGAGCACTTGTGCTCTTGACATTGCTTTGTGCATCGGTTTGCTCTCTCTCCACGAGGATTCGTGGAACTTGAAAGCTTGTGAACTTGTTACTCTTGGGTCTTTGGACCCTAGACGCCCGTGTGGTGGTTGAGACCCTTGTGTGGTCACTTGTAGCGTTGTGGGTTGTGCCCCGGATCGTTGTTGAAAGGCTCCGGATTTCCGCCTCGAAGGATTCCGATAGTGGAAGGTGAACCAAACCTTTGTGGTGCGGTTCATCGGAGAAGAAGATGAAACTTTTGTGATTATTGAACCATTGTGTTGGTTCACACCTCTCCAACGAGACGTACTCCCCTAAAAAGGAGGAACTCGGGAATACATCCTCGTCTCCGCGTGCCTCGGTTATTTCTATACCCGAGCTCTTTACTTATGCATTTTACATTGTGATAGACTTCGTGCTTGAAGTATTCTTTATTGCTATCACCTTGTTGCTTGTCTTGCTTAGCATAAGTTGTTGGTGCACATAGGTGAACCTAGTTTATTTAGGTTGTTGGCTTGTTAATTTAAACACCTAGTTTTATTCCGCAATTATCAAGACTAATCCGGAAAAGTTTTAATCGCCTATTCACCCCCCCCCCTCTAGGCAACATCCTTGTCCTTTCAGCTGCTGGACGCACACGACGCCAATGGTGTGCGCCACGCACACTCGCGCCTTGGAGCTGGTCGAGGCTGGCTGCCAGAGGCGAGGTGGAAGGCAGAGCTTGAGGCCCGGGGGAGAGGATACATAAGAAGGTCGCAGCCAATTCTAGTAGGCCGGGGCGCTCGCAGACGACCGCGACCTGGAGCTCGTCGTCGCGCGCTGCTGGACGAGGACCTCGCACCGGCGTGCGGTCGCGGCTCGGGTGTCCACGAATGCACGCGACGACAACAGTTGCGTCGAGCTGGGCGCGCCACACGCCGAGCTCGGCCTCGTCTAGTCTGCCTCGGTCCTCTGCTCCCGGCCTCGATTGCGGAGCTGCTCTACGACATGGCGGCCATCGACGGCGTCTTGCCCATGCCGCAATAGCGTCCTCGAGTCTAGTCCGCCTCGGTTCTCTGTGTATTCGTAGCGTGGGCTTTGCCGCGGCCGGCGGCAGTGAGAGCGGTGGACAGATGCCGTGGAAGAGATGTTGGTCGTCGCGGTGGAGTTGCCTCTTGCAGGGGCGGCGGACCATATCGACGGCCATGCCAGCGCCTCTTTCAGATGGTGGCGTGGACGTCCTGCGCGTGCCCGCGACCTGCTTGTGTTAATACCCACACCTTGTTGCCGCTATTGGGAGCGTTTTATTGGAACAACCGGTGGGGGAGCAGTCTAAATTTTGTCCGGCAAGTGTTGCCGGCGCTCCCAATAGGTGCCGACAAAGGAGTTGCCGGACACCGTTTTGGGTGTGCCGGTGGAAATGCTCTAACCATCCCAAACGACCGGGCGGTCCGGCACACCCCAAACTCAGCCCATATGTAGGGCGGGTTTGGGGCCGCCCGGACGCGTCCGCCCCGTGGTCGCTGACAGGACGGACCCACGCTTGACCGCCCGGCCACGCGGTTTGGATAGATTGACCGGCGTCGGCATTCATGGCGCACCGGCTGACATTCATGGCGTACCGGCCACCTCCGACTATAAGTGGAGGTGCCGGAGCAAACCCTACCTCCACACTCACATCCGCATCCACCGCCGCTCTCTTCTCATCCACAGTCGCCGCTCTCTTCTCCTCCACAAACACCGCTGCCGAGCCCCATCGTCCACCTCCTCCACCATGCCTCGCCGCCTTCCCACCACCTGCGCCAAGCTCACGGCGGAGAAGTGGGCGCAGATCCACCGCGAAGGCATGGCGGCGGAATCGCAGACAGGGGTGGGGGAGACGCAGGCCGCAGCAGAAGTGGAGGCGGCGGAGGCGGCGGACGTCGGCTATGCCATGTTCCGCGAGGACTCCGACATCGTCGAAATGACGGGTTCTGAGTACCTCCGGCAGCTGGACGAAACGCATCGCGCGCAGTCGGAGGCGACGGCGGACCAATGGAGAGCGCAGGCGGAGGCGGAGCAGGCAAGGATACGGGCGGAGGACGAGGCCGCGCGGATACGGGCGGAGGAGCACGCAAGGGTCAAGGCGGAGCACCGTGCGGCCGAGGAGCAGCTCAAGGCCGAGGCGGCGGACCGCATCCTCATCGGTCAGATGACGAACATGCTCGGGTTCGTCGAGAAGCAGATCAAAGCGGAGGCGCCGCTACGAGCCAGAACCGTCCGGATGTCTCGTTCTTCTTCGACTCCGGCCATCAGGGGTCTTCTCTGGCTCCTCCACCCGCTGCGACACATGGCGCCTCCGCCTCCGGCACCGGCGCAGCGGCAACGGTCATCGTCCTATCCGATGACGAGTAGAATAGGGTAGCTATCCGGTGGTAGCAAGTGCACGTAGGGTAGCAATATGTGCACGTTGCATGCTTTTGTAGTAATTTGGTATCTAAATTTGAGATATGTGGTTGTAGTAGCATGTTTTTAGGGCTGTCCGGTCACTGTTGAAAGAGCATGGTGCCCCCATGTGTGGTTTTGGTAATTAATGACAATCCTTATGGACTAATGTTTGCATTGATATATCCTTAGATCTTGTCCATAGGAAAAGGTTGGAGTTCATGTGTTGGACTCTAGAAGATTATAAGATGACCAAGATCTTATTAAATGGTTTATATGAAGAATGGTCATGTATAGAGTTGAGCATATTACAAGCATGTCTTGAAGAATGAGATGGCGTGGATATTCATGTTCACCTTCAAGACATCATCTTTGTGAAGAGAGAAGGAAAGATACAAGTTGATCAAGGCTAAGTGCAAAGAATGGATTCAAGTGATCAACACACAAAGCTACATGTTGTACCATGTGGGATCATGTGATCCAATGGTATGGTAAGCAATTGTCTATATAGCTTTGTGAACTAACCCATATACATGTGTGTGTGTGGAGTATCTATGTGGGGTTAGGTATCTTCCCATGGGCATGCATCAAAGGAAGATTTCATATAGCCCATGGCGGATGACGTCAAGCGGTGGTCGTCATCAAGATAATGGCCAAGTGAAGATGTTCCTTAAAGTGGCTCTCCCATATTGTGTATGGGGGAGCATTTCACAGTCTTCATCAAGCGGAGCGCAATCAAGAAAGGTGATCCAACTTGAGGTGATCAAGATCGTCATCATCTAGCTCAAGTGGATTGCGCAAGGCAAAGGTATGACCATGATAGGGTTTCTATTTTACCGGTCTCATGGTGTTAGTAAGAGACCGGATTATAGGATAGATGTCACACTTTCAAGAGGGGCTCTCGAATAAGTAACTTGATCGTATCATTCGGAGAGAGCTCAAACCTTTGCATACTTGGCATCATCTTTCTTGGCTCTTATTTGGCTTTACTCCATGTGTGGTTTTAGAGCTTGTCATGATCTTCACGGCAAGCTCAAGTTCATCAAAAACGGATTTCGTATGGAAAACTTATTGCGTTTTTGGTGTTGGAGGTTTTACCGGTCGTTCTATTTTCGAGAGGTTTAACCTTTCCACATTTGGTTTTATGATTCATTGTTGGACAATGATGTTTCTCTGTATATTCTTGATGAGCTCGTTGTTGTGATTCCAACGAGCCAAAGATCATCAAAAACGGAGTCCGGATGCAAAAGATATTGTCGTTTTGGTGTTTAATGTTCCTGCTGTTTTCTAAGGGGCGGTAGTACCGCCTGGTACCGCCCGAGGTACCGCCGGAGCAAACAGAAGGCTGTTTTCAGCGGTACCAAAAGCGGTGGTACCGCCGGGGCGGTAGTACCGCTACCCGGGGCGGTAGTACCGCTGCCTGGAGCCCGTTTTCAGCCTGTTTTAGTGTTCTAACTTCCCGGGGCGGTAGTACCGCTGCCTGGAGCCCGTTTTCAGCCTGTTTGAGTGTTCTAACTTCCCGGGGGGCGGTAGTACCGCTGGGGCCAGCGGTAGTACCGCCCCGGCGCGAATCTGCACCCAACGGTTGGTTTTTGGGATGACCTATTTAAGGGGCCTTCTTCCCCAATGGTTCCCCAACCTTTCTAGCAAGTTTTGCCCTCCATTGTTGACCTCCAAAAGCTTGCTTTCTCTCAATCCCTCCAATGATTCTTGCTCATTCTTGAGGGAAACAAGAGAGGAGATCTAGATCTACATCTCCACCAATCAATCTCACCTCTAAGTGAGGGGAGCATATTGGATCTAGATCTTGGGATTCATTTGTTGCTTCCTTGCTCTTCCTCTCATCTTCCTCCATAGCATTAGTTGTTTTGGTGGGATTTGAGAGTGAATTGCTTTGATCACTTCTTGTGTTCTTGCCATTGCATTAGGTGCATCGGTTTGAGTTCTCCACGGTGATTCGTGGAGTTGAAGTTTGAGAAGCTCATTACTCTTTGTGGTTCTCCTTGCATCTTGGGTTGCTTGTAACCCTAGGTGCCTTTGTGAGTCTCGGAGGAAGTCCGAGGCATTGTTGGGAGGCTCCAACTCATTGTGGAGTTCCCCGACCTTTGTGTATCGGTTTGGTCAACGCCTTCAAGTCGACCTCATAGTGGAACGAGCCAATTCCTCACGGGTGAAGCTCACGGAGAATAGGGTGAGCACATCCGTGCTATTGGAGCGCCTAGGTGGCTCCACACCCTCCAACGTAGACGTACTTCCATTGGGAAGGAACTACGGGAAACATCTCATCGTGTCCACTTTGCGGTTACTTCTATACCCAAACCCTTTACTTATGCATTTACCTTTGTGATAGCCATCGAGCTTGAAGTTATCTATTGCTATCACTTAGTTGTTAATCTTGCTTAGCTTAAGTTGTTGGTGCACATAGGTGAACCTAGATTGTTTAGGTTTTGTGCTTGATAAATTAAACGCTAGTTTTATTCCGTATTTATTCAAGCCTAAACCGTAATTATTTTAAAACGCCTATTCACCCCCCCCCCCCCTCTAGGCGACATCCTCGTTCTTTCAACTGTCCGCGGACGCGTCCGCGGACAGTTTGGGGGCCGAATATGGGGGCTCCGACTGGAGATGCTCTTATCACTTCATCTCCAACAGCTTACCAACAAATTCCTTGCCCAAAATGCTGGAAATATGGGTATTTATGAAAAAACAATGCTCCAACAGCTTACCTAAGAGTGATCCCAAACCCATATTTTGGGTCATGACAAATAAATTTTACCACAAATACCCGAATATGCCCATATTTTTTTGGGTCACGGCGACGTGAGAAAAAATGCACTCGGGAGAGGCCAACGGGCCCAATGGAATTTTCACCGTCCAAGCCACTGTCCTCGCCTTCCGTCGCCAGCGATTTGACCCGCCAGCCACCGGCCCCGACCCTCCCTTACATCGCCCAGCTACCCGCCACCACTGTTGGCCTCGTGCCTCGCCGCCGTAGCCTCACCAAATTCGTCGCCTACACGCCCTCTCCGTCGACGCCCCTTCCCATACGGCTCCCCTGTCTAGCCCCGCCGCGACCAGCCCACATCGATTCGGTCGTGGATGGCGAAGGTGAGCCGTGCAGCGCAAGACCGAGCCGGGGAGGGCACTGTCGCGCACGACCGAGCCGGGGCCGCGCCGATGCGCTCGCCCTTACATGCCTCCCTCGACCTCGTCGTCCCTCTGCCTCGCGAGAGAGGTGGCGTGGATGGATACGTCAAGATGGAGGGAGGTGGGGGTTGGTCGGGCTGGGGGAGAAGGGAGAGAGGAAAGAATGGGAATAAAATAGGCTAACCCTTATGTGCATATGCCAATCTGAGTATCAGTTTTGAGTAAACTGAAGTAAAAGGAAGTCTGTTTACCCATACCCTCTTTCTTCTTTAATCAAAACCATTTTACTTACCCAAACTATGGATAAGCTAGTATTTGAGATGCTCTCAGTTGCTACATACAGACAGCTGGCCCACCTCGGGTTTTTATTATCAGCTGCTGCTATGTGCAGACAGCGACCCACCTGTGGTCGCAACGAGATACATAATGCGCATGCATGTGCCCAGCTTTGGTAAATCAAGACGACGGGAGCATGTGCCACAAATTTTGGCACGACATGTGTGCCTGGAAAACGCGAGGAGGCAAGAATCATGAATGATCGCCAGGTTATGGCATGCTTGCTTCTGTCGGTGCTGTCAGCCCGCCCAGTTCACAATTTTATTTTGGACAGGAAGCTTCACGTTAATTGCAAGCGGTGGATGTACAAAACATTACAAATGACCCCATAAGATAAAATATCACACATAGGTCCCTAATATTTGTAGAAAAGACCTTATTGAAAGATAAAGAGATGCAATTCGAGCCTTCTCTATGTCCACCACCGAGCCGGAAGTCAGCAACGCCGCCGTCGTAGTCGGGAGCGGGGACGAAACCACTTGCTCCAGAGAAGATGAAATATGGGGCCACTAACCTCAAGTGGGGGCCTCACAAAGGAGGTTGATAAAATGCCGGAGCCCTTCACCGGCTTTTGGATAGGCCATGCTGTGGCCTTGGATGTTGGACGGCCGTCACCTGCCGCCAAGGTGCTGCTCCAGTAGATAGCTTCCCAACTCCACTGCTGCCTGACGCTGCTGCTCACCCAGTCGAAACCTCCATCTTTCGCAACCATTGCGCCTGCTGAAGGAAGAACGCGACGTGAGGAGCAGAAGAATCCTGCAGCAGTCGATCCTTTACTGCCGTCGTCGAAGCAAATCGGCCCGCCACCAGACTCGCCTTTCCTGCCACGAAGGGAGGAGGCAGGCGGAGTGAAGAACCCGGGGCTTGTTGAGCCAGCAGCGGTCGGAATACCGCGATGAGGAGGTCCACCTCGGAGCCCCAAACAGCGGCAAATCCTTGCACGCACCGGAGGGCTGCTTGTACTCGCATATCACCGGTCTCCACAAGGGGAAAACACAACCTAGCACTAGTATATACATGGGGGGGACCAGCCGCCCCTCTCACACCCCATCTCCGGCCGGCAAAGCCGCCGGAAACGAGGAAGAGAGTTCACAATGGAGCGGTCGTACATCAACTCTCCGTCATCGTCCCCGATTAGTTTCGTGATTACGAGGGTTGTCAACGCGAACTCCTCCTGCGTCACAAGCTTGAACGAGAGGACCCGTGAACGCACACCATAGTGGCAGCAGCATGAGCCACTCCCTCGGTTAGTCTGTACCCGGTGAGACCAAGTTCAAATGGGTCTCTTCATTGTTGTCTATGGACCTTTGGATCGTTGGGTCGGGTGTGAGCTTCATCTGGACTAGCAAACAACTTAACCACGTGAGTGGTGTTTCCATACTGGGAGCTGCGCTACGTACGCCCTTTCATCTCTGGTGCTCGAGATGTGCATCGGCTCTGATTACCATCGTTGGTTTTAGATACCGGAGACAGCAACACCTCTCGGTCATCATCATGGTTCTTCTCTAAGACTAGTTGGTTGTCTATCCTTGTTTTTTTTTATAGGATCAAGGACACTTGAGATTTGCTCGTCCTGGGTTATAACGGTCGTTGGTTTCCTATTGATAAGTGCCAGTGAATTGCCCGTGGGCGTAGGCGACACCTCAAGGGTTGGGGGCAAACTTGTTCAGATCAACAAACAAGACTTGGTATCGGAGATCCAAGTGTTGGATTTGGAAGCTGATGCCCTGGGGCTTAAACGACCATGTTATAGGTGCCCCGTTACCATTTGGAGGGGCAGCTTTTGGAATTTTTTGCTACGGAAGAAGAATATTGGGGCAAGGGGGCCGTCCGATTGTGCGATTTTTAGCCCGATCTCAGATAACCACGTCATCTTAACAAGTTAGACATATGCCAGTTCTACATTGAGCTCATGGGTATAGAGGAGCCTAAATTCCTTTATGTTGGAGGCTGCTACTTGGGGATCCGATCGTCAGGTTCACTTCTAAAACATGAGACGCACTCTTTATCATTCTCAACGGCGGTTCTTAAGCATTACAACACAAACACTGCCCCGGAACCAGATGGATTTATTGTGACTATTTTCAAGCAGTGTTGGCCATTTGTGAAGACTTGGTACTCCAAATTCTTAGTTGCTTTGCCCTTTTTTTTGTGGGTAAAACCAGATCTTATTAAGCAGTAGGGATTACAGAAGGTTCAGCTTCCAGCTCAGGTCCAGAACCTAACCAAAACATAGATAAATTCCCCAATACTGAACTTTGGGATGCTATCTCTCATACCCAAGGTTGCTGGTGTAGATTGAATCAAACACAATAGGATGACTGAGCGGCGAAGGTGGACATAACGAGTCCACCAATGGAATCGATGAGCGCCTATGCATCCTCGACAACGGATTTGGCCACGACCATGGCCGCGGAGTGGGCAACATCGTGCGAGCCTTGACATCGGCGAGCGATAGTGGCTAGTCGCTCTCAGGCTTGTCGACCTCGAGTTCGTTGTTAAGATTCTAGAAAGCATGATGTAATAAAATAATATAATCACACGAGCTAGATGACACATCGAGCATAAGAAGACAAGCATTCGTAAGGGAGAAAAGGGGAAATAGCTAGGAGAATAAGATATGGCAAAGACAAGAATTAAGGGTGTGTTCGTTTTGGTACCAAGTGGAATGGAATGTCCATTCCATTCCACAAAAGTAGAATGTCACGACTCCATCCCATTCCTGTGTTCGGCTACAAAAAATTTGGTGGAATGGAATGGATTGCCTAATTTAGGATTAACAATCAAATTAACACTAATTTTGAATTAGCAATTAAATTAGCACTAATCTAGCCGGAGAACTGCTGCTGGCCGGAGAACGCCGCGGTCGTCGCCTACAGGCCGCCGTTGCGGCTGCTCGACGGGGAGGGCGCCGCCGCCCGTCGCCTGGAGGTCGTCGCTCGTGGGAGAGACGTCCCCGTCCGCCCCGGCAAGCCGCTCCCGCCCTTCTTCCTCCCTCGCGTCGTCGCGCCCGGGCGACCGCCGGCCGCTCCCGCCCGCCTCCGGCCCAGGCAAGCCGCTCCTGCCCTTCTTCCTCGCGCCCGGGTCACCCCCGGCCGCTCCCGCCCGCCTCCGGCCCCGGCAAGCCATTCCCGCCCTTCTTCCTCCCTCGCGCCGTCGCGCCCGGGCGACCCCCGGCCACTCCCACCCGCCTCCGGCCCTCGCGCCGCCGCGCCGCCGCGTCGACGGGGGACCTCCGGCCCCTCGCGCCCGGGCGACCCCCGGCCGCTCCCGCCCGCCTCCGGCCCTCGCAACGCCGCGCCGCCGCGTCGACGGGCGACCTCCGGCCCCTCGCGCCCTGCCGACCTCCGGCCGCTCCCGCCTGCCGCCGCCTTGGCCGGTCGCCGTGTTGCCCATCGATCGAGAGAGGAAGGAGAGAGAGAGAGGCAGAGACACGAGGCGAGTTAGGACTAATTTTTTTGTTTAGGCCCCCGTTCCACTCGGTTCCACTCGGTCCGGCCGATTTGGCCGGACGGGTTGGTTCGGCATCTGCGCCGAATATTCCATTCGGAGGAACGACTTGGTTCTATTCCACTGCCAAAACGAACACGGGAATGAGTCCAAAGGACGGAACGGTGACATTCCATTCCATCTGATTCTAGAACCGAACACACCCTAAAACTGAGAGAAGTGTGAAGGAAACGAAAATAAAAAAGAAGGTAGGATGATGTTAGTGTTTTTGCTCCTTTTTTTTCTCAGCAGTGGCAGCCAAACAGTGAAACCCAATGAGAAAGACCAGAGACCGACCCCACGTGTTAGAAATGAGAAAACAACCTCGTAGTAAATCCTAGTACAGTCCTGACCTGTGGAAACGACGTCACTATAAACAGGTACGAATCCTGTATGCGGATCTTGTAGCATTATATATCCCCTCGTTGCATAGTACTGTTTTGCTGCAACGCAATGCATGATCAGCGCTCCTCCCAGTCCTCGCTCACGTCTGTCTTTCTTCCCGTCAAAAAATCTACATCAGCGTTCGCGGGTGTGTAAGTTACACAGTCATCTAGTACCAAGTACTCCGTATATATGCATCTAGCTCGCATAAGCTATTGTTGCTTACGCGATGACGGGTGCGCCCGGGCCATGCTCTGCTTTCACCTAGAAAACACCTGCTGACATGTTAATCGGGATTCTCGTGCAGCATGTTGCTCGATTTTGGTTCCCAGTATGGACTCCGTTTCAAGGATTGACAGAAAGTTATGGAGGGAGCGCCTGTCAGGAATGTCGAAATGTTGCGTAAAACGGGCCGGATACAGTTGACAGTTACCGGATGGATACAGTAATTCCGCTTCCCAGGGTTGTGTGAAACAGACCCGATCGAGGCACCAGCTTGTGTATAGTGCGTGAAAGAAAATGAAAATGGTGAGCTTGGAGATCAGGGAAGCTGGTCAGAGAAGAGTGGAAATGTGCGCTACTAGGCTAGCTGCTTGTGTGTGAATACGCATGTGGCGTCAGGTCCAAGCAAGGTACTCCTACGCAGCCGTCCATTTGTAGGATTGGCAGCCATGCGACAAGTAGCAGCCAGCTACCTATAACCTAGCTCGAGTAGCCAGCCTCTCTCTAACCCTACTACTGCTGCTCTGGTTTGCAGAGCACAGGCATCCGTCCATGCAGCAGGGGACGACGGAGGCTACGTCGCCCTACACGCACGCATATATAAGCTACGCTACGTCCGAGTAATTGGTGGAAGTAAATTGTTTTAGCTACTCATCGAAGCTTTCTTCACAGATAAGCTACTAGCTGTGTCTGAGTGCCTGTGACGTGTAGTGTAATTCGCAGTTGCAGCTAGCAAGCTACAGTAGGTAGCCCTGCAAACAGTATGGCACTTGGGCAGGACGCCGTGTAAGTCCAACACCATCCGAATCAGACATTGTCGCTTCATGTGTGCAATATGCCTTGCTTGTACTTGTAGAATTTGCACGAAAAGAATCCATCCAGCCAAAAGTAATTTGCATTGGTCTTAATTGACTTTAGTTATGGTTTTCATAGTACTAGGAACTCCTTGGTTATTCTAAATGTTCTCTTTGTCCTACAAACATTCGGGCATAGTACTAGATATGCAAGGGCAGCCAGGTCGCAAGCTTTTCAGGCATACTTTGCAACTGATTATTACCACCTAGAGCTTAGTATATGATCTCCGCAGCCATTCATGCAGGCACCCATGCATGATTCCAACACCAGGAAAGCAAAAGACGGAGATTACAACAAGCACAGAGACATGCACGACATGACTCGCTGATGATACCTCATCATCCCTTGGCAAAAGCTAAAGAGGTGTGTGGTTTTCCATGATTGAAGAGGAGCTAGCAACATCCATGATTGAGCATGTTCTTTCCTTTGGAGCTACTACTTGTTCGATCTTGCCGTAACATGCATGAAGAAAAACAATAGTGGTGGTGCAGGTCACGTTAATTCTTTCTCCCCCTCTGTTTTCGCCTTTGCAAGTACGTACGCGGAGACAGGGCATGGTGGATGATTCAGGGGCCAAAGCTGGGCAGTCTCCTCCCCCTTCATATGTGCTGCGTTATCGGTCAGCTCAAATCAGTCTGGATTTGCTTCAGGCAGGCATGCATAGGAGAGGGCCCTCGTTTGCATGCATGCATGCATGCAAAAAGGCATACTGATTCTACACGGAGGCGTTTGTAAATATTATGAGAGGAATTCTTAAAATTTACCTACAAAATTGAGGGCATCATTAGTACTTCCAATCCTTTAATAATCCAACGGGCCATTATAATACATGTTCTGAATATTACAAATTTTCGGCGGAAACCCTACAATCCGTAGGACACCATTTTACATAAATCAGACAAATATGAGAGTGACATCAGAAAAATTGACTCCGCGGCTTGGATAGCTCATCAATCCCCCAAGATATGTCAATCCTCTCTTTTGTATTACATGTTATATCTAAGAAAAGATAACACCACGACATAGAAAATGACCTTAGAGCACTTCTAAAAATGTTACTCCAACCACATTACCTTGATCCGTCGATCAAATGATGGCGACGGTCCGTTGTCGTCATCCCCCCTAGGGCACATTATTCATGGAGTTGTGCATCGTCTAAAGGACCAGCAGATTGTTTCAGCAGTGGAGCGGTGTTTCATCTACCGCATCGACGATAATGAATCTCGGTGGCGTGGCACGGCGGGGTCTCGGCGACGGACGCCTGATGATGAGGCGCTGTCTGGCGCCGCAGTGGCGTCAATGGCAGGCCTGGCGATGGTTTTCGCTTCGAACTACACCCTGCAGATGGGTTAGCGGAAGATGGCGGTGTCGACTTCCCGAACTTGTGCGCAAGGCGCTATCTATGAATTTAGCCATGAGCCGGCGATGGCTGTGGCCGAGGCATAAGGCTCCATTTTTACTCTATCTTTTTTTTACTAACTACTGTGAGGCAAATTAAAGCCCCACAAGCCAGCTTTATTATTATAAAAAAAGAGTATTTACAATATGTACAAACAATAGACTTACAGATTAGCACGCCCTGAAGTACAAGATCAAAACTCTATGGCAAGGATGACAACCAACCACTAAGTTTGTCTTTGTGACCTGCTTTTATCCGATGAGCATTTTTTTTTGAACAAGTATCCGATGGGCATGGAGAGACATATCATGATAGAAGTTGCTTTCATCAGATTATAATTTTTACTCTATCACTGTGCTAGTAGGTGGTGCCTTTTCACATTGTTTGCCGGGTTTGGTTTATATGATTGTTGTAACAGCATCTCCACTCGGGACGCCCAAACGGCCGTCCAAAAGCCTTTGGGATATGCTGGACCAAAATCGGCTCCCACTCGGGGCGTCCAAGTGCGACTTTGTTCCGGTGCGGCCCAATTTTTGGTCCGGCACACCCAGCCCACGCCCTCCGCTTGGGGAGTCGATGGGCTGCGCCGGACGAAACGAAGCGCGTCGCCACGTCGGCCTCCGACGCGCAGGCCACGCCTGTCAGCGGCACAACGACTTCAACCGACGGTGGTCAAAGCCGCGTGACGCGTGGCCACGCCTCGTTTTCACAGCCGGTGGGCGCCAGTGAGCCGTCGCGTCACTCTGCTCGGCAGCGTCAATGCGGTGCGCCTTTTCGAGGGCAGCGCCAGTAATGCCACCTCCCTCCGGCGACAATAAAAGGCCTCGCCCCCCCGCCCCCATCCCTCACACCTCGCCCTCGCAGCCGCACCCCCTCGCCACTCGCAGTCACCCTCGCAACCCCACCGCCGTTAACCAAGGAGATAGCCGGAAGCTGGAGGCACAGTGGAGGCGCGGCGGCGAAAGGCTTCGCACCGCGCACGCTCCTCCGCGAGCAGGCGGAGACTCTACGGGAGAACTGCTACCCGATGTCGCCCGACATGCACGCCCTAGGCCGTTGGGCGGTCTCTTTTGGCGGGATCCCGGTGCCACGCCCGCTGACGTGGGCGAACCGTGACTTCCGCGCCGCCGTCATCACCCACTACTGGCAGGAACTGACGCCGGAGATGCGCGAGGACCCGCGTTGGGATCTGGAGCAACCGGCAAACCTCGCGCGCTACGAGGTGGTATTACAGCGCCTCTTCGACGAGGAGATGAACCGCTGGAATGGGCCGGGAGCGCTGCCGCGGGACAAGAACGTCGCCGGGCGCAAGGCGTTCTGGGGCGTGCCCGGGCGCACGCTCGACGCCGTCATGGAGCACATCCGCAACGGCAGATCCCTCCTCCAGACGTCGGTTTCCTTCTCCGCCTCTTCCTCCCCGGCAAGCCGTTGGGCACCGCGGACGGGGCCGTCCTCGTCGCGCTCGGCGTCATCCTCCTCATGCCCCGCGAATCTCCTCCTCCCGCTCCCGCTCGTCGCCGCTGCTCATGCCGAAGCCAGAGCAGATGAAGGTGAAGCCGGAGCCGGGGGTGTCGCCGCTCCTCCCGAGCTCATCGCGGCGCAGACTAGCGCGGACGACGACGCCATCACGCAGGCCGTCGCCGTGCAACAGAAAATAAGTAAAGTAAACGGTTGGAATGATATTTCTATGAAGTGCACAAGTAGGCCGGTCCCCGTGCCACAAAAAATGTTGCGATGACATCCTCTAGAGGTGATGGTGTGTGTTGGGGGTGTGTGTGTGTGGTGGTGGTGGTGGTGGGGGGGGGGGGGGGGGGGGGTGGGTGTGGGTGTGTGTGTGTGTGTGACATGCAACTTGTAGTTTCTGGTTAAATTGAGGACTTACTATCACAAAAATCATCTTGTAGCTTGTAAACCTAGCAGGAGATTATTTTTTAATCAAAATTTATGTGGGCATGCTTGTATCCATCCTCAACATGCATTATTATTATACTACAATTTTTGGAAGCTGAAAAAATATGACTTTTGAAAGTTTTAATTGCTCATGTTTATTTTTCGTAATTGGACACCATCATAGGAGACTCCAAGAAATCTGCTGGTCCGTCCTCTCATCTAGTAACTTGCACCGTAAACCAGAGAAACTCAATCAGCACCAAAAGAAAGGAAATGGAGAACGGGTGATGACTCAAAGGAAAAGACACCAAACATCTTTACGAGGGGAAGATCATGACAGCGCCAAAGTTGCGGCTTAATTAGGTCCCAAAGCAACCAACCCTACCATTTTAGCCGACCAAGTCAGCTGATGTTTCGGTCAATCCCACATCAAGCCAACTTTAACGTACGCACAGATCCCCTTTGGACTTTGAACAAGTTTGTATTCATGGCTCATGCTGTTCATCTGCAATTCTGCATCCGCTTGCATTAACTAAAACCAGATGGGAGCACCATTGATGTGTGACAAGATGATGAAACAGTACTTAAGCAGTGCTACTCCAGTACCCCTATATATCACCCTACTAGGGAAGGAGGCTGAGCCATGATGAATCTAACTATTCTGCGGTGAGACGATTTGGTGATTGCGTTGTTCCTGCACAGAGATCAATGCATGACACTGTTTGTACTAGATTATGTTTTTTTTCTTTCTACCATATGGACAATCCTTTAGCTTTTGGTGCATGGGACTTTTAGAGCACCTCTGACGGCACTCCGCATCCGGACGGGCCGTGTCCGAATCTGTCCTTCCGGACAGAGGAGCCCCTCCAACGGCCCGGCGCAAAGGGACAACTGTCCGCGCGGACAGGTTTTCGGCCCCAAACCTGGCCCAAGTTTGGTCCAGGTTTGGGGGAGAAAACGGACAGCCTTGTCCTCCCTTGTCCGCGCCGGGCCCATTTGCCAGCGACAGAGTCCCTTTCCTCCCCCTGCTTCCATATCTCGACCGGCCGGCTGCTGGATCGCATCGGCCGCCGCCGTCCCAATCTATTCGGCCTCCTCGAGCCGGGACAAGGGCCGCCTTGCGCCGCCGTCGCCGTCGTTCGCCGTGACCGGTGCTTCCTGGGTCGCTCGGCCGTTGCACCAGAGGCGGTTCGCATCGGCCAGCGCCGTCCCCAATCTATTCGGCCTCGTCGAGCCGGGACAAGGGCCGCCTTGCGCCGCCGTCGCCGTCGTCCGCCGCGTGACGAGGGGTAGACTCATCAAGACCCATGGTTAAGGTCCCTAGGTTATGAATATGGGGGAGAGAACGTGGTAGAGCTGGAAGTATCGTCGGCTGACAAGCAGGGCAAAGATTTTACCCAGGTTCAGGGCCCTCGTGTGGAGGTAACACCCCTACGTCCTGCCTGTCTGTTATTGCTTTGTGAATATGATGGTTACAAGGATCCCGGCGAGATGTCGATCTCGCTAGGGTTTGTGGCTCTGGTGGTTCGTTGTCTGGTTCGATGGCCCTCCCAGTCCTTAAATAATAGGCTGGGTCTCGGGTGTTCGTAACCGACTCGATTTACAAGTAAGGAAACTCTAAACCGACTATTGCTTCGCCAAACTTGGAGGATACTCCATCTTCGTGGGCCTCCCTTCATGGGCTTCATGTAGGCTCTGATAGTTGGGCCTAGTCGATACGTGCACCAGGTACCCTCATGGTAGGGTACCCGATAGGCATACCCATGTCAGTAGCCCCCGAGTACTTGTCTGATTCGAAGAGTCGGGCATGGACTCATACATCATGCACGTTATATTTTTTACATCTGTATTTAGAATTCTTATGAAATAGCACATGTTGGCTATGTCGAGTGTTTCATCGACTATGAGTTTTTGCTTATGATAGTCAAGGGATATTAGCTTAGCAGGCCCGGCACACACGACGGATCGGGGCCAGTTAACTACCATTTGTGGCAAAACCATACTAGCTTTCAATCAAACTCGAGTCCCCGGACTCGAATCTGGAACAAACTGGACAGACTCGAAACGGCCGTTGAGGTCTTACGGAATCGAACTGCAGTATAATTTTGAATCTACCCAACGCGTCCGTCGGGGATTTTCATCATGTCTGCTGACACGGAACATTTAAGGATAACGCTGCTGGAGCGGTCCTTAGCCCAGCTCGACTGATCGGCGGGTCTTACCTTTGCACTATGCATGCAGCATCCAAGGATCGTCGGATCAACTCGGGAATATTTTGAGTGTGATTTTGCTTATGAACTTAGTCGAATGTTTCGTCGACTGACACTTTTGCCATTATTCTATCGGGTGCGCGACAGCGCTCCCGATGGGAGTAGCCCCCGAGATTGTGCTTTATTGCTTGCAATGGAGGATAATCTCAAAATCTTTTACCCTGCACATTTTAGTCAAAGAAATTTTTTGATACGCTCCCGATGGGAGTACGATGCTGCAGTCGAAAGAATTTCGACTGGCCTCTATGACTTTTGCTAAAAACCAACCGAGACTTATGCGAGAGACCACCCGAAGATATCATCGAGTGACTTTTATGCCAGTTGTGAAAGAGAGAACAACGTCAGCAATGACGCATTTTGCGACTGCTATCTCTGACAAGCGGTGGCGTGCTTGGAGAGGCTTTGATAAGACGTGACCCTGTTTTGTGGGCCCGTTTTTGCAGAGCTGACCAGGGATGACGCCGCGTGGACTTGATTTGACCGTTCTGGCGCGATTTTCACGGGGCGTGATGATGGCTTCCTGGATTCTCGTGCGTAGTGGGCGGAGTGGCCGGCGACGGTTGCTCTCCGTGGCGCCACGTGTATGGCCAGATTTCGCGCGGAGCGTATGGATTTGTTTTAACGGCTACGATCGTTTTTGCGCTCTGTGGTAAATAGGGGGGACGGCGCTGGCAGAGTTTTTTACTTGCCATTTGCCCCTGCGCCGCCCCTCGTCTCCTTCCTCGCGCTGCCCCTCCATTGTTCTGCGCCCAAGTTCTTTGCCCCACACCCTCCACGTAGCAATGGCGAAAGGTGGAGGTGCGAAGCGTGGTGCTGCCGCCGCCGCGCACCGATGCGACCAAGGGCAAGAAGGCCGTGGCGGGTACATCTGCATCCGCCGCGCTGAAGAAGGGCAGCGGGGACTGGGCGAAGTCCACCATCAAGGACGCCCATTTGGTCAAGTTCCGCGAGCAGGGGTATCTGCCACCCGCGGAGCAGCTCGCCGTCCGCGCGCCGTCGCCCAAGGAGGTACTCCCCGAACCACGCGCCAACGAGCGTGTTTGTTTTGCGGAGTTTTTGCCTAGGGGCTTTTCGCTTCCCCTCCACGATTTCGTTCGTGGTCTTCTTTTTGCCTACGGGGTGCAGATCCATGATCTCACCCCAAATGGCATTATGCATATCGCGTGTTTCATCACGCTGTGCGAGTGCTTCCTCGGCGTCGCACCCAGCTGGGCGCTGTGGAAAGCCATCTTCATGGTGCGGCCGAACAGAGGAGGTGGTCGCACCTACCCGTGGCGGCTGTGGAATCCAGGTGCGCAGCGACACCCGCTACTTCCGCCTGAAGACCGTCGACTCCGCTCAAGGCTGGAGGAAGGGGTGGTTTTATGCGACTGTCGAGCAGGATGCAGCCGCCCCTTTCTCGACTGCTGCTTTCACCAGGACCAAGGCGTGGGATCACCAACTCTCAGCCGAAGAAATGGAGGAGGCAAGCCCTTTGCTGGCTCGGATCGGAGGCATGCTGGACAAGGTCACAGGCATCCATTTGATCGCCACCTTTGTGAAGAGGCGGGTGTGGCCCATCCGTGCCCGAGCGCACCCCATGTGGGAGTATGAAGGCGCGGGTGACATCACCCGAATGAACCCAGAGGAGCTTTCAAGGAGTGAGCTGCTGACGCATGTGCGGCACATCACCAACTTGACGACAGGCGACACTTGCAACGTCGACTGCCCTGTTGCACCATATGGGTTGGAGAACCCTTTGCTTGAGGTATGTATGTTTATAGCCTGCTTGCAATGAAGAGTTTGCCACTCGCATGTTCTGCGATATGCGATTTTTGATTCTGACTTTGCAATTTGTGATGTATGCTATGCAGGGTCACTCGACTGCTGCCTCCCTTCCTCCTCTGCCTGAAAATGGCGAGACTGAAGAAACACAGGCACAGGTGGTGGACCCGAAAGGGGATCAGTCGCCCATCCCTTCTGCCACCACTTCACATGTGGAGGATGTCGAGGAGAAGCAGCAGAAGAAGTCCAATCTGAAGACAAGGCCCCTCTGACCAAGAAGTCGATACCGCGCACCGAAGCGGCGTCGACTGGCCAAGAAGGCGCCTTCTGCTGCAAGTTCACCCGCGAAGGAGCAGGCTTGGAGGATGACGAGGAATCAGGTTCACCACCTGTTTTCCAAGCCGCTCCTTTGCGTGCGTGCTCAACAAGCTCGACTCTTCCGCTTCAGTCGAGTGGTACCCCAGCCTTTGGGGACCAATTTTTGGCGACTCCGAAGATGAGGAAGATGAGGAGCACAGGTATGTGTTTTTTGAGTATGATATGAAATTTTGTGCTGTCACATTTTGTGCTGACCATCTTTTGCTTTGTTGTGTTGCCACAGTGCTGAAAACAATCAGCCTGGGACTCCTCCAGTCGAAATGTTCCAACCCTGGAGCACTCGAATCTGCACCGACTGGAAACGAGGCTGCCCAGCCAATGGCCACTGACGCTGTCGTTGAGACAGCCAAGGCGGCAACTCCAGATGTCGGGACATCAGTCGCGGCTCCTGAGCCGTGGATGAACCACGTGAGTAGTTTTTGCTTGACCCGTTTAGTTGTAGGTCTGTGAGAGTTTTGATTTTTGCTGAATCGTGTGCTCGCAGCCCTTCTACCACACCTTGGCAGATTCTGCCAAGGCTTATGTCCAGGTGGAGCAGGAGAGGGACACCATGCGCGCCGAGCTGAGCGGCTCAGTCGTGAGTTCTCCTTTTTGCTTTTGTTTTGCCGAACTTCTTTTTGCAATGCTTGATTTTGTCGAGTATTGAATGCACGTGATTTTGCTGGGCCAGGCGAGAAGAAGGAGCTGGAAGACGCACTCGCCGCGCAGCGCGAAGAGTCGAAGAAAGAGCTGGCTGCCGCCACCAACTCAGCCGCTGCACGCGAGCGAGATATGCTGACCAGCTCGCGGCACTCGCGCAGGTCATGGGAGGTGAGTAATCTTTTCTCCTTTTGATATGACGATATAACTTGTCGAGTGTCGTAAAATGACTTATGCCTGTTTTGAATTGTGCAGAAGCTGTTGGCGCACCGGCCTCTGCGGACGTGGCGAGTGACGATCTTTCGCTGGAACAGGCTGTGGGCGGCTTAGGCGCTCTATGCAACCAGGCGAAAGAAGCACTCGCCAAATCGACGAGCACACTTGGCGCTGTATACCAAGTGGTGTTCCCGACTGGCGTGTGCCGTCGACGGTGGATGACTTCGCCAACGTGTTTGGCCCCGGGACGTCCACCATGGCGGGTTTCGCTCGCGCCAACACGGTACGCGGATCCGAGTCCACCATCAAGCTTCTTATGGGACATGGGATAGATTGCGACTATGAGGCAGCACTGTCTGCGTTCCCTCAGAAGCCAGATGGGAAGCCCATTTCCTGAAGGGGGTGAGCGGAGCCGCCGCGCGACTGGCCGAAGTTTTTATGAACACCATGGAGCGCCGGGCACTCGAGACTGCCAATCGTCTGCTTAGGAAATCGAAATCTTAGGTTTAGGGTAGCTGTACCCTTTTGCTTTTTTATGCCTTGTAATGATACCTTCTGAACTGCGCGAGTCTGCGCTTGTTTATGCAAACTGTCTTTTGCTAATGTCTTTCACTCGAAGAGTTGTATGCTTATGACATGAGTTTAGCTTCTGACACAAACTTTGTGTTTGTGATTATGCTCTTTGAACAGTCACGAGAACCTGCTACTGCGACTAGTTCCTCGCAGGCTCCAATCACCACCCGATCCCAGGGTCAGGTGGCAAATGATGCCAAGGTGATGGAGTATATGAAGGCAAATTTGTGAGAATGGAGCAAGATCTGAAGGACGCCCAGGCTGAGCTGATCGATTGAGGGCAGACCCGCGTTGGCCACCCAACGCGAGGATATGTGCTCGGGGAGATGGAGCTTGTGAACAGGCAACTCGAGTGTAAGTTCGAGTCTTGCTTGTTTACAAGCTTTTTGCGTAGCTTTTGTCCTTTTGATCTGACTGGTGCGCCCGTGTTTGTAGGCTTTGTCGACAACTTCCAGGCTGAAAAGATTCGCGTGGAAGGGCGTCTGGATAGCGTGGTTGACGACCCTACGACTGGGCGTCAACACTTTTGGCTTGATAGGTACCATGCCCGCATACTCGCCACCCTGAAGGATCGCGTCTGGCGAAGTGCTGAACTGCTGGAGTTATGCCGGGCAGCGTTTATTCGCCTGAACGAGACTCTTTTTCCTTCGGGGCCACAACCACAAGGGATTCGTGCTGTGTTGAACATCTTCCGCCAAACAAATCCCATTCGAGAGTTGCTGTCTCAAGACTTGTGATTGGAGCCAACGCTGCAATGGCGTATATGCGTAGTCGAAAACCAAGGTTGGTGTTGCGGACACCTGCAGCCGGAGAGGTTCTCGAACAAAAAGACCTGGATGACACGATCCAAGCTGCGGAGACACTAATCGAGTGCACTCGCGAACAGCTTTGCGGTCCCGAGCTGCCCGTAAAGGACGAGCCTGAGGATTAGAATAGTTTGCGAGTGCAATTTTTGTATAGGGGGCAGCCCCCGAGTGTAATTTTTGACTCTTTGTATATTGTATAGTTTGTATACTTTGATTTTTTGTCGAGCCCCCGAGTCAGTCGAGCGGGGTTTGTGAAATATGTGTTGGTTGTGAACCAATGACTGTGCAGCCCCCGAGTATTCGAGTGCGGCTGCAGAGTTTTTGTGTTCTTTGTTTGGATCCTTGTTACGCAGCCCCCGAGCATTCGGGTGCGGCTAAGGCATTGTGTTTCTGCAAGAGCGAGAGCTCATTTGATCGATAACACAGCCCCCGAGGGTTTCGGGTGCGGTTAAGGTATGAATTATGCGGGTAGTAGTAACAAAGAAGTCGAAGGAACATTGATTTTATTCCTCTTTTGAATGTTAGGCTGCAGGCCGCCTCATTAAAAACCTTCCAGTCCCCTTAGGTACCCTGGTAAGGAAAAGAGCGCGTCTGAAACCTGCAGCCATCCGACATATAGCCTATTACATTGTGAGCACTTTATGCGTAGAAACGGCGCAGATGCGCAACGTTCCAAGGATTATGAGAGAGTTCGCCTGTCTTCGCGTGCTTCAGTCGATATGCGCCTCCACCAAGGACCTCCGTGATGATGAAGGGACCCTCCCATGGGGAAGCGAGCTTGTGCACCTTCTTTTGCTTCAGTCGAAGAACCAGGTCACCAACGACGAAGGACCTGGTTCGCAGTCGACGGCTATGGTAGTTGCGGAGATCTGCTGGTAAACAGCTGTGCGGGCCAAGGCCGTGTCTCGCGCTCATCGAGTAGTCGACTGCGTCTTCGAGTGCTTCTTCCGCGTCTTCTTCATTGTATGCTTCAACTCGTGGCGCATTGAACCTTACATCTGATGGCAGAATTGCCTCTGCACCATAGACCATGAAGAATGGGGTGAACTGCGTAGAAGTGTTGGGAGTTGTGCGTAGGCTCCATAGCACAGATGGTAGTTCTTCGACCCAAGCACCCGCAGCTCTTTTGAGTGGCACCAGGAGGCGCTTCTTGATCCCACTCGTCACAAGTCCATTGGCCTTTTCGACTTGGCCATTGGATTGTGGATGTGCCACGGATGCGTAGTTGAGCGTAATGTCCTGCTCTTTGCAGAAGGTTTTGAACTCCTCAGCCGTGAAGTTTGTGCCGTTATCAGTGATGATACTGTTTGGGACACCGAAGCGGTAGATGATGCTCTTTATGAAGTTGACTGCCGTAGTAGCAGTCGAATTTGTGATGGGGACCGCCTCGATCCACTTTGTGAACTTGTCGACTGCCACCAGTAGGTGAGTATGCCCGCCATGCGATGATTTTTTGAGTGGCCCAACCATATCGAGCCCCCATTGGGCGAAAGGCCAGGCCAGCGGTATAGTCTTCAACGCCGATGCGGGTGCGTGCGGCCTTGTTGCGAATTTCTGGCAGCCGACGCACCTTTTGACTATGTCCTCCGCGTCTTTGAGTGCTGTAGGCCAGTAAAACCCTGCGCGAAAGGCTTTGGCTACGAGTGATCGACTGCTGGCGTGATGCCCACAGGTACCTGCATGAATGTCTCGAAGTATGGCTTGGCCATCTTCGAATGCGATGCATCTTTGGAACATACCTGATATGCTGCGCTTGTATAACTCGCCGTTGATAACGGTGTATGCTTTTGATCTTCGAGTCACGCGTCGGGACTCGGTTATGTCATCTGGTAGCTCCACGGAGTATGTAAGCCAGAAAAGGTTGAGTCCAGTTGGCTCAATGAGGATACCTCGAGGGGGGTCCTCTGTGCTAGGCTTTGCTTTTGGTGGCGTAGTCGACGGAGGAGGCTCTCGTTTCTCCTTGATAGATCTGTGTTCGATGCGCTCGAGGAAGACACCAGGTGGAATTTGTGCGCCAGTTGAGCCAAGATTGGCTAGCATGTCTGCTTCTTCGTTACTTTCCCTTCCTATGTGCCTCAACTCGCAGCCCTCGAAGCTGCCCTCCAGTGTGTTGTACAGGTCGCGATAAGCGATCATGTTGTCCGCGATTGCGTCGCAGGCCTTCATTGTTTGCTGCACCACGAGATTGGAGTCGCCGTAGATCATCAATCGAGTGCACCCAAGTGCTTTTGCCATCCGCATGCCATGGATCAGAGCCTCGTATTCAGCCTCGTTATTGGAGGGTAGTTTGAATCCCATCTGCAAAACATAACGTAGCTTGTCCCCTTTTGGTGATATGAGGATGACGCCTGCGCCTGCGCCTTCGTGTTTCTTGGACCCATCGAAGTACATGGTCCAGGAATTGGACACGTCTGGTGCTCCAGGTAATTGGGCCTCTATCCACTCGGTTGTGAAGTCGGGTAGGACTTGTGCTTTGATAGCCTTCGGGTGCTCGTACTTGATGTCTCTTGGAGCCAGCTCGATGAGCCATTTTGCGACTCGACCCGTTGCATTGGGGTTTGTGAGGATATCACCGATTGCTGAGTTACTTACCACGGTGATCGGGTGCTCGGTGAAGTAGTGTGTCAACTTCCTTGAGGACATGAATACAGCGTATGCCAGCTTTTGATAGTGCGGGTACCGCTGTTTTGATATGGAGAGAACCTCGCTCAGGTAGTAGACTGGACGTTGTATGCTTTGGATGTGCCCCTCCTCCATGCGTTCGACTACCAGTACGGTGCTCACCACCCTGTTTGTAGCCGAGACATACAGGTAGAGTGGTTCCCGTTCCTTAGGTGCGACGAGGATCGGAGGGCTTGTGAGGATCCGCTTGAGATCTGTGAAGGCTGCTTCAGCTTCTGGCGTCCACTCGAACTTGTCCGCCTTCTTCATCAGTCGATAGAATGGTAGAGCCTTTTCACCCAGTTTGCTGATGAATCGACTGAGCGCTGCTACTCGTCCTGCTAGTTTCTGCACATCGTGAAGCTTTGAAGGCCTTTGCATTGTGAGGATGGCCTGTATTTTCTCCGGGTCTGCTTCGATTCCACGGCAGAGACTAGGTACCCTAGAGCTGCCCGGCTGGAACGCCGAACGTGCACTTCTTAGGATTGAGCTTGATATGGAAGCGTTTGAGGTTTGCGAACGTCTCCCTCAAATCGTCGAGTAGTGTGGTTCTTCCCTTGTGGTAATGACAATGTCATCACGTAGACCTGGACGTTGCGTCCAATTTGCTTTTTGAGGCAGTCCTGCATCATGCGCTGGTATGTTGCACCCGCGTTTTTGAGCCCAAAGGGCATAGTTGTGTAGCAGTAGACCCCGAGTGGGGTTATGAACGCCGTTTTTTCTTCGTCTTCTTGCTTCATCCTTATCTGGTGATAACCTGAGTAAGCATCCAGAAAGGAGAGTCGTGCGCATCCGGCGGTGGAGTCGACGATCTGGTCGATTCGGGTAGCGGGAAGTGATCCTTTGGACAGCACTTGTTCAGCGCTGTGAAGTCCACGCACATCCGAAGGATGTCTGTATGCTTCTTTCTACGAGTACGGGGTTGGCCACCCATTGTGATTTCTTGATTTCCCTAATGAATCCTGCTGCGAGTAACCGGTCGACTTCAGATTCGACTGCGGTTCGCTTTGGGCCGGAGATTCGACGCATCGTTTGCTTGACTGGCTTTGCATCTGGAAACAATTGGAGAGAGTGCTCGGCGAATTCCCTGGGAATACCTGGCATGTCGGCTGGACACCACGCAAATATTTCCCAGTTCTCACGGAGGAATTCGACGAGCGCGCCTTCCTATGCGATAGGCAGGCTCGAAGATATGTTGACTGTCTTGGACGGATCGGTCGGGTGCACCTGATGCGACCTTGTGTCATTTGTAGCATTGAAGGATCTGTCGACTGCCAACTTCTTATGCTCCGGAAGGAGTGTGCGGTCGTTGGTAATCGCCAAGTCGGCGAGTGATTCTCCACCCCGAACATCTCGGAGATTTTGCTGAACTCGCGGTCGCAAGCATCGGACCTTTGAAAGTTTCCACGGACAGTGATGACTCCCTTTGGTCCTGGCATCTTCAGCGTGAGGTACGCATAGTGTGGCACCGCCATGAATCGAGCAAACGTCGGGCGACCAAGAATAGCATGGTATTGTGATTTCCAGTCGACGACCTCGAACTCAATCGACTCTGTCCTGAAGTGGCTTTGTCCCCGAACGTAACGTCGAGTTGTATGGTGCCTTCTGGGCTAATTGCTTTGCCAGGAACGATACCGTGGAAGGTATTTGAAGATTTTGGGAGGTTTTCGACTGACCTGTTCATTTTGCGGAGCGTGTCCGCGAAGATGATGTTTATGCCGCTGCCTCCATCCATGAAGACCTTGGTCATGGCGTAGCCTCCTATTTGCGCGTCGAGTACCAGAGCCGCGTGCCCTGGTCGAACTACAGCTGGGGATGATCCTCTCGACTGAAGCTTATGATGGTTTCCGATCCCTTCAGAAATTCGGGCACGGCAGGAGGTGCCATGACAGCCATGTTCACCTGTCGAGTGATTAGCTTTTGCTGCCTGTTGGAGGGGCGACCCTTTTGTATCATGTACATCTGCCCGTGGGGCTGTGGATATTGATCATCTTCCGCCCGTAGTACGGGTTGTATGGCACCTGCGAGGTTTGCGCCTGGAGCAGGCTGTGGTGGTGGTTGGGTGGCGGCTGTGGCGCCATGAGAGCGGGCACAGCGTTCGGCTGTGGTACGGGTGCAGGCGTGGGCTGAGCAGGTGCTGGGCCACCTTGAGTCGTATCATGTAGTCAGTCGCCATTTGGTCGAATTCCCTGCAGTTCCTTAGGGTGTGATTGGAGCGTAGTTTTCCGTCGTCCCCCTTGAAGAGGTGGAATCTGCACCAGTCGTCCATCTTTTCCTCGAATGACCGCTCGGGTTTTGCGTCGCTACGTTTGCGCCATTCTTGCCTTTTGTAGCTGTCGCTCCGCTGCTCGCGATCTCGACTGTCCCGTCGATCATCCGAGCGTCGATTGCTTCTATCTTGGTCCTCCCGGTTGTGTGTATCCAGCCGCCATGAACTCGGGTCTGTTATCGTCGTAAGGACGTTGGAACGTTTGCGCCTGCGATCTTCTCTGTATGAATCTCTGCGGCTCGACTGCCGCTTTCGTAGTTGTCGCGTGTTGGGGAAGCACGGGATCTGCGTACAGAATCCTCTCCATCTGCCCACTCAGTCGCAACTTTGATGAGGTCAGCCAGGGAGGTTGGCTTTTCACGACCAAGTGCCTCTTTGAAGTCCTTCCTGGCGAGACCTTGTATGAAGGCATCCATGGCCCTGTCTTCTGACACTTTGCCAACCGAATTGCGTATTTCGGTCCACCGCCGTATGTATGATCTCAACGACTCGTCTGATCGTTGAGTGCATGTCCTTAATTCTCGAATGTCTTCGGGCGCTCACACAGAGGCTCGAAGTTTTTGATGAAGTCTCTGCGGAAATCGTCCCACGAGTCGTATGATGATGGAGGGAGCGATTTGAGCCAGTCGCGGGCAGTTCCTTCGAGCATAAGTCGTATGTACTGCATCGCCGTGGTGTTCGTGCCACGCTGGCATGCCACGGCGAGTCTGTAATCTTCTAACCACCCAGAAGGTTCTTGGCGACCGTTGTACTTGGGTTGTTCGCCTGTCAACTTGAACCGTTTGGGCATCCGCGTCTCACGGATGCGTCGAGTGAAGCACAATGCTCCGCATGGCTCTGGTTCGCGATCAGAGTATGAATCGCTGCTATAGGATCTTCGAGATCTGCTTCTGCTGGACCTGTGCCGGCGCGTGCTTCTCCTTCCTTCATCCGAGTGGTGGCTGCGACCACTGCGATGATGTGCTGCGTGTCGTGAGTCGACTATGTCGCGATCGCGATTCCTTGCTGGAGTTTTGTCTTCTGGCTGTATAGCCTGTGCCGCTAGAGCTAGCGATTTGAGTTGTTGGCGATGCAGGGCTGCGTTAGGGTCATTCGCCGGAGGTTGCATTGCCTTGAGGTAAGCACCTACGGAGAATAATGCACCCGCAGCAGTTTTGGGCACTGGGATTCCGTTAGCGTCCTCTGTCATGAACGACAGGTTACGGGTGATTGCTACCCTTTCATGTTCTGGAAGGCTTGCCAACCGCGACCTAGGTCGGGGGTTGGTTGCTGTGTGGACCCGAGGGATTGCTCCCTTCTTCGGGCACTCGAGAGGCTGGCTTGCCTTTTGCGCTCCTCGAGCGTCGCTCGGTAGTTTTGCAGTCGAATTGACTCCTGCCAGTTGAAGTACTGGAAGGTCAACATCTCCTCTGGGGTGGAATTTGGTGGCATCATTGTGCACTCCTTTATGACTTTATCTGCTTTTGCTGCCATCTCCTCCGTGATTGTCAAGGTTGTGACCCCATCCGGCATGGTTACCGTGCATGGGAATTGTGCAGGCCTGCGAGCGGCTGCGTCTGCGGATGATTCTGCGGTGAAGGCCACGTAGACCTGATGGGGCGTGACCCGAGGACAGGTGTATGTGCTGTCGATTCCAGTCATGGACTCGACGTCGCCGTCGAGGCTCATGTCAGAGCCAGTGTGTTCATCGAGTAGATCTTCGAGGCGAATCTCGTTGTCGATGTGCTCATCGCCTATGCTCATCTCGGTGTTGGCGAAGCCATTATGGATTTCTGAGTCGAGGTTGGTGTTGGTGAAGATCTCCGAGTCGACGTTGCTGTCGTTATGAATCGCGGGCTCGTAGAAGTCATCGAGGGAGATCCCGCAGTCGAAACTCTCGTCGAGTGGTAGGTTGAAGTCGATGTTGCTTGTGTTGTATGCTGATTCTGCTCCTCGCCTTGGAGTTCCGTCATCATGAACCTGTCGAGCTCGCCGGTCGACATGGTTGTTGCGGGCGAGCAGGCTTCAGGAATCGACGATGGGGCGAGCGCAGTCGACGGAGCCTCGAGTGCACCCAGCGCCAGTTGTTGCGGATCTGTCGAGTCCTGCGTGCCAAGATTGTTTACGAAAAAATTGAATGCTCCAACAGTCAAGCTCAAACCTGATTCAAGGCCGGAAAACGCCTCCTGAAGCTCTGGCGAGTGCGGATTGAAATTCATTGGAAGAGCAGATGCGCTTTTTGCAGGTGAAGCGGGCAGGCTGCCGCTTTTCGAGTGGATCGGCGAGTCGCCGTGTGTCGCCTGGATCGGCGAGTTGCTGTTTGCTGACATGGCCGGCGAGTTGCCGTTTGCAGATGAGATCGGCGAGTTGCCGTTTGCTGGTGTGATCGGCGATTTGCCGTTTGCTGTTGGGACCGGCGAAACTTCGAGTCCAGCGCTATTCTTTCCCACAGACGGCGCCACTTGACGAGGGGTAGACTCATCAAGACCCATGGTTAAGGTCCCTAGGTTATGAATATGGGGGAGAGAACGTGGTAGAGCTGGAAGTATCGTCGGCTGACAAGCAGGGCAAAGATTTTACCCAGGTTCAGGGCCCTCGTGTGGAGGTAACACCCCTACGTCCTGCCTGTCTGTTATTGCTTTGTGAATATGATGGTTACAAGGATCCCGGCGAGATGTCGATCTCGCTAGGGTTTGTGGCTCTGGTGGTTCGTTGTCTGGTTCGATGGCCCTCCCAGTCCTTAAATAATAGGCTGGGTCTCGGGTGTTCGTAACCGACTCGATTTACAAGTAAGGAAACTCTAAACCGACTATTGCTTCGCCAAACTTGGAGGATACTCCATCTTCGTGGGCCTCCCTTCATGGGCTTCATGTAGGCTCTGATAGTTGGGCCTAGTCGATACGTGCACCAGGTACCCTCATGGTAGGGTACCCGATAGGCATACCCATGTCACCGCGACCGCTGCTTCCCGGGACGTTCGGCCCTTGCACCAGAGGCGGCCGCGAAGGCCACCGCCCGGCAGGTGTTCGACGAAAGGTTCGAGCAGACTCAATCTCTATCTTTGTTCCTAAAATTGATGTGAATTCCATACTAATTTGTTTGTTTTGCGTAGATGGACAGTGATGATGAGTTCTTCTGCAAGACCTTCATCGATACGTCGGACGAGGAATCCGACGATGATACCGACGTCATGATGGTCGCGGCCACGCTCATCCACAACTTCAACCAGACGGAATGGCCTCGGCATGTTGACTCGGTTGTTGGAAGGGCTCCGGCGTTGGATCGTGACCGGGAAACAGGTCACTTCCAACTTTGGAAGGGCTATTTCCATCCCGTGAAGCCAACATACCCGGATCACAAGTTTCGTCGCCGTTTTCGAATGTCACGGCCCCTGTTTATGCGTCTGCTCGAAGGAGTGAGGGCATACGACAACTACTTCGAGGCCAAACCTGATGCAACTGGTACGTATGGTTTCTCCTCTTATCAAAAGTGCACGGCGGCTATACGGATGCTTGCATATGGAGTAGCCGGTGATCTAGTAGATGAATATTTGCGCATGAGCGAGTCCACTTGCCTAGAAGCCATGTATAGGTTTTGTGAAGCTATAGTTCAAGTGTTTGGTCCCGAGTACTTGAGGGAGCCAAATATGGAAGACACTGCCCGTCTTCTGAACATGAATTCGAGCAGAGGCTTTCTGGAATGCTTGGGTGCATAAACTGTATGCATTGGGAGTGGAAGAACTGTCCTTTTGCTTGGCAAGGACAGTACCAGGGACACGTTGGAGAGTGCACAGTCATACTTGAGGCTGTTGCATCTAAAGATCTTTGGATTTGGCACTCCTTCTTTGGCATGTCGAGATCTCACAACGATATCAACGTGCTTCAGCGGTCACCAGTGTTCGACAGACTGGCCGAGGGCGATGCACCGGTGATCAACTTTGAGGTGAATGGAAATGCATATGACAAGGGGTACTACCTTGCTGATGGTATATACCCTTCATGGCCCGTATTTGTGAAGACCGTTCGCATACGAGAAAGTGAGAAAGCTCGTAAGTTTGCTCAGCAACAAGAAGCTTGCCGGAAGGATGTGGAGCGAGCATTTGGTGTGCTCCAATCCCGATTTGCTATTGTTCGACACCCCGCAAGAACGTGGAGCAAGGAGGTCATGTGGGAGGTGATGACTGCTTGCGTGATCATGCACAACATGATTGTCGAGAATGAACGGGATGATGCAAGGTTATTTGATCAAGGATGGGAATTTGAGGGCGAGTTGGTTGCGCCTACACCTGGACTGGCGACGGACCAGCAGTTTTCAGACGTGTATGCTGAGATGCGTGATAAGCCACTACATGAACGTCTCCAGAATGATTTGATAGAGCACATGTGGGTTCATCTGGGAAACCAGTAACGTTTCCTGCTCAATTTTCTTTCTATTCGAACTTTGTTGTAATAAACGATATTTCAGCGTATTTCTTTCTATTCGAACTTTGTTGTAATAAACGATATTTCAGCGTATTTATTTCTATTTGAACTTTGTTGTAGAACGATATTTCAGCGTGTTTTTATCAATTTGTTGAACCGAACTTTGTCTAGTAATTGCAAATTTTGTGCAACTGTGCTGTCCCTGGACAGATGCGGCCGGCCGTTGGGGGCACCTCCACCCCAAAAGGGACAGAGGCCCAAAATCTGTCCGCGGTCCGCCCAAAGCAGACATAATCGGTCCGCTTTGACTGTCCGGATGCGCTGGGCCGTTGGAGGTGCCCTTAAGCTTTAGCTTTGTTCAGTGTCCGTCCTGCTGCTTTAAAGGCATTGTTTAGACTGTTTTACAAGATACGAAATCTGTCAGGGAGATACTAGTAGAGGGAGGTGCTGACGCTGACAGGCCTCACTACTCTGTCTGCTGCAGCAGCTAGCGGTGGCAGGATGCAGAAGCTGAAGAAAGAAAAAATCACGCCATGTACTTGCGAATTTGTAAACTAGTGTAGTGTACACGGGCTGAGCTTGCATTGGAAACTCATGCATAGAGATAGAGAATGGGTTTGTCTTTAATCTCGTGTGGTTCCATTCCATGGACATAGCCACATAGGTTTGGAAGCTTTGCCAAAGAGTCTCTCGTCCGTTTCATCATGTGATGTCCGGAAGACCCGAACAAAGGCACAGGACACAAGTAGGATAGGCTTGTCCCGTTTTCTTTGGACCATGGACTTGTCTGGTTGGAAGTGTTTGCCTGTATGTGTGTTGTTCCTGTCCAAACAAAGTGAGAGCTCTATCTAATGTACAAGTACCACGTGATGCCCAAGACCCGGCGCAGATTGTTTTCTCACACAGAAAGATTGTTTGTTCAAGGAGCACGACGGATGGGTGTTAAAATCATCATCCCGTTTTGCGGAATGCAAAAGGAATAAGAAGAGGAAACAGTCGGTCGAACGGCATCTAGGAGCAGGAACTATGAAAGTTGCGTCTCCTCCGGCACATTCAGCAAGGAAACGAGTGAGTGATGGTTCTTGCTCTACTAGTCCAGATTCAGTCGAATCGTCGTCGCAATAACTTGGGTGTGGAAAGAAAACACCGACATGGCATGCGTCAAATCACGCAGACAGCACAGCCAAAAATCCAGAGGTCCGAAAACTTACTTGGAGATACGAGACCACAGGTAGGTAGCGTGATGTACTGTGCTACTGGTAGTATACTAGCTCGAGTAGGAGGGTAGGAGCCCACTTCGAGTTACCGAACACAAGCGTGTCAATTACCGTGAGAGAGTGAGAGCTACCGAACCTGGGCCCCTATTTCTATTTGAAGGACCTCAGCTGAGACATTCTGGGCCATTTCTTATGCGTCTGGGCCTCCACTTGGAACATGCCCAGTCAATTCCACAGAAACAAGACTATGGGCTTGTTGTGTTTGATTCGTTGCCACAGCTAGGGCTTGTGTTGCACTTTAAGGGTGTGTTCGGTTGAAGAATTTGGTAGAATGAAATGGGTCCGACCCGTCCCTAGACCTAATTCCCGTGTTCGGTTGCAAACAAGAATCGGAACCTACTCCTTCCCAGGAACGCGAATATTCGCCTAGATGCCGAACGGGGTCGTTCCTCCGATTCGGAGGAATCAGATGGTTCCGAGCCTGTCAAGGAAGTCAAACGCTCTCTCCTCTCCTCATCTCTCCTCCTCTCGCTAACCACGCGCGGCGGCGGCCCCAGGCGAGCGCCGGCGGTGGCCGGACGGACGACCAGCCCAACGCCGCCCCGAAGAGGCGCGGGTGGCCGACGGCGAGCAGGAGGCCGCGGCAGGCCAGCGGCGACCAGGAGTGCGGCAGCGGCCGCGACCACCAGGCACGGCCGGCCGACGGAGGGCGGAGCAAGGGCCGGCCACGCGCGGAGCACGGGCGGCCGTGGCGGCGCCGGGCGGAGCAAGGACCGGCCTCGCGCGGAGCACGGTCAGCGGCGGTGGCTACCAATCGAGCGCGGGCTCAGCCAGGCGCGGCGACCACGGCCCGGCGCGGGCTCAGCCAGGCCCGAGGCGCGCGCGGGCTCGGCCTCGGCACGACGCGGACGCGCGGAGGCGGCGACCACCAGGCGCGGGGGCGGCCAGCAGGCGGCGGCCATGCGCGGCGGCGACCATGAACAGGAGCGAGCTCCCGCCGCGCCACTGCCTCGCTCGTCCTCGAGGCCGTCCGAGAGCACAAGGAGCTGCGCCTCGTCGTCTTCTTCGTACACGCGGGAGGAATCAAGCAGGGACGCTCGGGAGCGAGCGAATCGTCTGCTTCTTCTTCCTCCGGCCGCCATGGACGTGAGCTCAAGCTTCTGCCCCCGTTCCATTCCGCTTTTCATTCTACAACCGAACACAGGAGAGAACCATTCCATTCCAAATTTTTTGTCGGAACCGAACACGAGGATGGAACCGTTCCATTCCGGTGGAATGGAACGGTTCCATTCCATTCTACCAAATTCTTCAACCGAACACACCCTAATAGACACAGATTGTGGGTCGTCTCTAACCTTGCGAAATGACGATCAATGCACGAACTGAAAACATAGGCAAAGCATTTTGCACTGCTCATACTCCCGTGGCTTTTTTGCACCTTTTACGTCTCCCTTTATTCGGAATATAGAAGGACAAATGTGGCCCACAATCTGGGTGCACGTGCCAACGGAGCATGCCCCCGTGTCACTCTTTGGAAACCAGACCGACTGAAAGAACGGCCAAGTGCTACCCTGACACAACTGGCGGAAAAACACCGAACACCTAAATATGAGAACAGGAAATTATCAACAACCACCCCTAAACCTTGTAGCTCACTCTATTTTGATGATGCTAATCTGGCCGCGCAGTTCCAGAACCAGGAACCGGACAAGCCCCTAGGTGAGCTGCTCGATCGTCCTGGTGACTCAACGATGATCTTCTCCTCAGGTTGAAAAGACTTATTGGATTATTTTTGCATCTGACATCATCGACGGTCGGGCACGACACCATGATCCAGCCGTCCTCCCTTCTTTCGTCCTCCAAAATTACCAACGCGACCTTCACCGCTACTGTCGGGGTTTTGAGGATCTGCAATAAGATTTGTAGATTGGTACAAGGCCAATATCCCGATGGGTAACACACGATGATACAAAGATATGATCAGGTTTGGACCCGGGAAAATATCGCTGGTAAAGACCCTACTCCTCTGGTGTGGTTGGATGAGTAGTGGGTATCCTCTCGAGGATGATGTACAAAGGACTCAGGAGCCCCAATGAACGAGTGTGAGTGTGTGGGTAAATTTGTTTTCTCTATCTCCTTCTTCCTCCGAGGAGGAGGAGGCCTATTTATATGGTCGTGGGGTGGATTGCGCCGCCTGCCTTATAGTCATGGCATGACGGAGCTACAGCTCCCCCGGCGGGATGGAGAGTCTGGTGACGCCATAATGGAGGCAGAGTAAGGGACGGATGATGCCAGCCCCACGGACACTATGGCGGAGTCGTACTCCTTCCCACTCTCCTATGGCGGCGTGGTAGAGCGGCGTCCCGTCCTCTGGATTGGACCGAGCTTCCCGGGAGAGGGGTGTGAAAGGTCTTGTCTCGATGGCACAAGGCACACCCACCCTGTGCTGACGCATGTCATTGCGGGGAAAACGAGGCAATCACCGTGCGTGTCCATCCGTACACGTACGATCACGACGAAGGTCGTACAGGTGCGAAGGAAAAGGAGAGAGAGAAATAACGGAGTGAATCCCTCCTGGATTCTCCCCCTTTCCCGACTGGTTCTATTTCCTTCGCGCTGAGTCAGTCAAGAATCCGGTCCGACTGGTCCTGGGTTGCGATAAACCCGAGAAAGCTACTCCTCGCGGTGATACCTCCCTCGGCAACTCCCCGCTAAGGAAAAAGTGCAAAAGATGATGGTGACGCCATAGAAGGAGACACCGGCGACGAGAGATCCACCGCGCCATTGTCAGGCGTCGCCATCCTCGAGTGACTCCCTCATATAATTAGATGACGGAGAGATCCGTTAAGGCATTTAAGTATATAGTCTCTTTGCTTCATTGGTTTTTCAAATTGCAAGAATAGAAAAATCATACTAATAAATGTACCGACATGTTGAATCCTACAAAATTAAAACCACATTGTTTTTTCAATTGCAAGAATGGAAAAAATATAATAATTGTATGTTTAGATGATAAACTATTTAAATTTTTGCGTTTGACAATTAATGCAGTGATGTCGTAGATTTTGCATATCTCCATCATGTGCTCTCCTATAAGGGAGATTTCCCATTGAACATCCGCCCACCGGAAGACTAACTAGGGCATGTGTCCCGGTTAGATTAACCGAAAATTAAAACCACATGATGTCTTTCAGTTGCTGCGTTGTAGGAAAAATCCATAATTTTTCAAAGGATTTGTGTGTGCCATAATTGTCATTGAAACAAAGAATTTTTTTCATGAGGTTGGACCTAAGAAAAATTCCCAATAAAATTGCATGCAAAGTTTCATATCCATGAACTAAACAAGCTTTGTTAGAAAATTTTCTAAGAAATAGGATCCTTCAAGATTTCTGCGATATTTTTGCTTGAACCAAGGAGACAAGAAGTATGCTATTTCAACCTCATGACACTGATCTATCATTACTGATGACTAGAGCAAATTGCACAAGTAGTATGAGCTGTTTTTGTTCTCTCATTGAACGTTGATACACTTGTCCTCCTCCTGGTGATTCAATTGCAAAGATCTGCACGAGTTGGATGCGAACAGAAGGTCCTTTTTTTCCGGCCAAACAGAGTAGCTTAACAAGCAACCTATTCGCACAAGTCTATTTGACAGCCCGTGGGCCGCCGTGGCCATCTGAATCTCGGCAGGAGAAGGAGGAGGTGTTGCTGTCGTCTTGCAATCGCAGACACGCATCTGATTAATTCCCTCTCACGTCTCCCGGAAGTAAACCCAAATCCAACCATCAATACGCCGGCTAATCATGCACAACAACTGTCCTCAACAACGCCATCACGCATTAATCAAGAACCGTGTAATCCCGCATGGACGGCAGCCGGTCAAAGTCGGCAAACCTACCCTAAACCGCCCCTATAAATACCCTAGCCACCATGCGCAACCTCTTGCCATCATCAACAAGAACACCACGAATCGTGCATAGTAGCATGGGCTCCCTGGGTCCTAGCATGGCGAGGATGCAGAGGAAGGCAGCTGCTACCAAGCCTGTTGCTGCGGCTGACCATGAGCAGCAGCAGAAGGAGTCGTGCGTCGGCAGCGGCGTCGGCGGCTATGGAGGTTTCCAGATGCCGCTGCAGTACCCGCGGTACAAGAAGGCAGACTACGAGGCCATGCCGGAGTGGCGCCTCGACTGCCTGCTCCGGGAGTACGGGCTGCTGGTCCCCGCCGCCGGTGACGACGTCGACAGCAAGAGGAGGTTCGCCATGGGGTCCTTCCTCTGGCCGGGCCAGTACTAGCTATATCTTCGCGAGTTCTTCCCTCAAAATTCACCCGGCTGGTGGAATTCCAACTGATCGATCCGTCCTGCCGTATATTGCTCGAGGTTGCGTGGAAAGGTAAGCTCCAAGTTGAATCCATCCTGGGCACTGATTTCTAAACGGACGGTTAGAATCTAATAATTGGATGTAGAAGGGGGTTATGGGATATTCCGTCCACCAATCCTATGATGTAGTTGATGGAGATTTTGTTAGGGTTTGTGTAGTCTACGATACCAGATCTTTACATCAGGAACATGTAACCGGATTGTCAATCTCCTGTAAACATCAGCATACATATGTTTGCTCAGTTCGTTGTCTAGACGAGTGTGTTTCCGGACCATATTCTTTGGTTAGATCGAGCTCCATACTTGTTGGCCACTGTGCAACAGATCTAATTGAAATCCCTATTTGATATAAAGACATTACACCTGGCATAAATTAATAAATCCCCAAACGGCCAAACTAGATACAAAGTGCTAAGGATAATAGCTTACAAGACATCACGTAAGAGCAAGCCTAAGAAAATAACAAAAAGAAGCGGAAGACGTGTTGAAGCTTTGAGCTAGAAAAGCTTGCAGACTGAAGTTGAGCCAAGTGCACCATCTTGATGCGAGAGGATGACACCTTGAGGATCACACCTGCGTCGCCTGATAAGGCTAAATTCTGACGCACCTTCGTCTGTGTCCACTGTCGAAGAGGCCTCTACCCTCTCGCCTTAGCTCGAAATGCGGCGTCCGGTCTACAGTAGAAAAGCCCACAAGCACACGAAGAGAGAGTTGACACCAAGATCGCCTAGGGAGATAGACTCCAGGAAAGAACAACGATTGATGCATACAACTGTTTTATTGCATAGTTCAAAAGTATCTCAGAGTTTACAAATCATGGGTCACAAAGGGTTGAGACATGAATCAACCAGCGAAAAAAGGACAACATAGAGAACGGCATTACCACCGTCGACCATCAACCACGCATTAACCAATCGTGATGGTGAGCGTTCGAAGACGTCGCCTCCTAGAAGGTACGATGAAAGAGCGATGCCGTCGCTTTGTCTGAAGAAATGAACAAGGGCTTTCACCCGGAATCCCTCGGATAGGAGGCTGGACCAACAATCAGTGGCAGAGCTAGACAACTGGTGAGAGCAGTGCACAGTGGCGCTTGACGTGAAAAATATCTTGTTTTAGGGGTGTCACACACATGGTGAAAAGTAAGCATTTTATAAGAGGACTTTTGTGGTACCCCCAAGTGAATAATAGCCATCTATTTTCGTCCATCCAAAAGCCTATAACAATTCATACTGGTGCCAGAAAAGTGACCAGTATAATTCGTACTACTAACCTCGCCAGGCAAAATCGTCACAGTAGAAAAAAAGATCCCGTAGACGGGCTGGCCCAAGAGAGTCCAATCAATCTGATCGTGTGGTGTCGTTCGCAGATGATCGCCGCGCTCCTAATGGTAGAATCCAGCTCCACCACGCCACTCCCGATGATCGCCGCCGCGTTCGGTGGTCCTTCATGTCGCCGGCGCGTCACCTCTTCACGTATCCGGCCGGCTGTGGCGCGCACGGGCTGCGGGCAGGACGCCATCGGTTTTTTCATTTGTGGCATAGGCGACTGCCGCACCGGCAGTCTGGAGTGCTCCGGCTGAGAGTCTGCATGCAGGAGTTCACGCTTGACGGTGGCGGCCACGATGACTTCTACGACGTGAGCTTCGTGTACTGGTACAACCTGCCCATCGCGCGCCCGTGCTCCTACAGCTACTTCTTCGAGGCTTCAACGACCCATCAGCACCGTGCCAGTGCCACCGTCACCTGCGGCGGCAGCCACGACAGCAGCATCACCTTCTGGATGCCGTCGGGAAGATCAGAACCACACCGAGGGCGTCGTGTGGGGTGACGTCGGCGGCGACTCCATGCAGGCAGAGTGGGTTCGGCGGCGTCGCGCAACGTCGACGGATCAGAGCTTAGCTGTGGAGGAGACAAGGTGGTCGCGTGGGAGGTGGAGGCGGCGAAGTCGCTCGTCCAGCGTCGACGGAGGCGACGTCCGCGGTCGATGTGTCGGCGGCGTGCTAGGGCGTGTGAGCGGTGGCCGCGTGCGAGGTGGAGGCAGCAGCATCCTTCCACCAGCGTCAACGGAGGTGACGTGCTGAGTGGAGTTGGCGGCGGCGTGCTCCGGCGAGGTGGAGGCGGCCGCGACGCTCTCCTACGTGTGGCGGCGTACTGCGAGTGTGGAGGGTGTCGGCGGCGGGCCGGCGGCGCGAGTGCGGTCGTCGACTGGGTGGAGGCGGCGGCGCGTCGGGTCCTCTTCTTCTTCGAATCTTCTTCCCCAAAGTCAAAGACGTTATCTCGTCCAGCTTTTTTTTTGGACTAATTTTTCCACCGAATTAGGCCAGCTAGGCCATCTTTTCCACTGAATTACTTAAAGTTGGGCCTTCTGGGTCAATTTTCTCTCGGCCGTTAGATCAAAACATACTAGTCATGTTTTAGGACCAGTAAAAGATACCGTAAAAGTTGCCTTTTATAAAGAAAATATTTTTTTCCGTTCTCCTGTGCACCCCAAGGGTGAACTAGGATCCGCCACCGCGAACAATGATGCCTCCAGAGAGGGGAGAGAGGCCCATAGCCGGCACTGTGTTGAAATTGTTTAGAAGGAAGGCCCGGCAAGAAGTCCGCGTTGTGCCAGGAGGAGGCACTTGTGTGGACTGTTCTCCTAAGATGCTTGTCAAAAGTTTGATGCCGAGACCAAATATTGTTTTGACTCGGCAAGTCAAGAAATATTAAATCTTTATCCGCAAGTCAAGTATTCTCAGAAAATTATAGTGCAATGATCTCATACACCCATGCGGTATTGGAAAGATATGGATTTAAGAAGAAGAATACCTACTGGTCACAAGCAGTGATAACCGCATTTTGTAAGACAGGAAAAGACCGATGATTCTATGAATGATCGGGAGGAAATACTGCGGAAAGGAATCTGTACTAGGATACTTAATCGAACTCTCATGCACATAAACCTTGCGTCACATTTGCAACTGAACGTATCAACTGTGGTGAAGTTACAAAGGTATTAACTACATTGGGCTATACGAGAAACAAAGTGACTCATATTACTTGGAACTTCCAGATCGCAGAAATTGAAAGATATCCACTGTGGTGGAACTACGAGTTCCTATAGGTCATTTAGACTGACTTTGGCATGCATCCATAACGAATAAACTTAACTATGAAGAAAATATCTGAATACAAATAATTCTTGAATTGAATTTGAACACATGAAGGCATCATAAAAGTAGGATGCCAACAATCATCTAGGAGACATGTTCTGCACAAAAGTAGATTAGTACGTGTGAAAGAAGACTCATGGAGCATGTCGAGGACCCCAAGTTATCATGTACACATGGAGGGGGGTAAATTCACATACGAACAAAGGATTCTACGTTTTTTCCCTTGAGGAATTTTTTCGAGACAAAGTTTTTAATAGGGAAATTTGTGCCATACATGTTTAATATACGAGTACCCTTTCTCCTTTTTCCGAGAGCAGGGTTTTTTTGAGTTTCACCTGGGTTTGGACATTTACTACAACTAGTTGAAATGTACGTGCAACGCACGTCTTAATTATAAAATGGATAATTTATAAGTAGTAAAGAAAATATCAGAGTCTACATGTATTACTTCTTTAGCCGTGGAAAATGCCCTCAGCCCAGTGGGAGCTACATAAGGAGGAGCACTTCCAGTATCACATCGACACATGTCTTGACCAATGTTGTTTGCCACACCCGTGATTTCCTTGAGGCGAAAAGCCACGAAAGGTGGTTGCTAGAGGAAAATCAGAGGATGGTGAGAGCAGGAGTGTAGAGTCGTGGACTGCTCATTGCAAAATCTCGACGGCCGGACGCGTACCGTGAAGTCAAATCAATTAATATACAATCTTTTTCAAGCGAAGAAAATATTTCTTGAAACATCACAAGCAACCCTAATAAATCATGCACAATTTTGTCCCTAATGAATAAAAATCGAAAAAGTGAAACCAAATCAGTTAATATACGATCTCATTAACAAAGAAAATATTTTTGATGCGTGCACCCACAGCTTGCCCAGCTTCGATCCTGGACCTATATAAAATACCACATGTAGAAACCTAATTTCACGTGTTAAAATAGCTTCAGACGTAACCAAGTCGCTATATCAAAATTGAACTGGTAAATTGCGCACCGAATTGTAAAAACAATTGCACAATGTTCACAACAGTTATCGTTATACAGAAGACATGTACTGCGAAAGTGAGGATAAATAATAAAGAAGCATTTCACTAATAAACTAAAGTGATATCACAGGTATATAGTAACCAAATGATGTTTCGAACCTCTCACTACTCTGCAAGACACGGAATGACTTTATTGGCTTTAGATGTCGACAATAACAACAGAAGCCATTTCAATTTACAGAAATGCATGCGGTTGTGCGACTATCTGCAATGCATGTAAATGCATGCTGTAGTGGTCAGCGCATAGTGCACCATAAAATGTTTCATCTGTCCTTTGAATGGTCCTTCCCTTTTACTCTTTTGTAACACTGGGGAAAGAAATATCAAAGTGAAGCATGAACATATACAGCAGGCGTATAGCAGATTATCAGGACAAAGCACCACACCTCACATCCTTCACTGTTGACTTTGTTATATTCCTCTTGGTATATTTTCCACGGCCATGCAGAAACTTCAGAGACTTTTAAGCCTTCTGAGACGCGCCGTTACAGTATCTCCTGCAAGTAATGCAAAATCCTTCAGACAAAGAAGAACATACAGGAGCTGCATTCTACTAACTTATGTCATTTAACATTTGATAGGACAGAAATTCCCCCATGTATCAGGAAAACAGTCCAGCACCAGCAACACCGGAGCAGGATTAATGTCGTTTTAAATACTCCATATTAAATGTCTGAATTCAATTAGACCAAGTACGAAGCAGGGCTTTCATAGGACAATTTAGATCTCGGGGAACAAATTGATGAAAGAACTCCATCATAAGTCACACATCTGAGGGCACAAGATAGAAGGTAATATGCCTCCCAATCTATATAGAACTTATCCCGCGAGGCCTCCCAATCTATATAGAACTTATCCAGCGAGGCGAGAATCATGGCAGCATGGCACAATCGAGAAGATAAGCACTTAAGCAGGCAGCAGATCTAGGTGGGCGGCAACTGGGTTGGGATCGGGAACAAGGGCACTCACCTGTAACATGTGTAGTAGCCGTGGCGGAGTCCGTGCTGTATCTGTGCCTCCAGCCTCCCTAATGGGAGTATGAAGAAGGGGAGTGTCAGGACCCTGTCCTGACCTGAAGACTGAAGATCAACGGCCAGGATGCCTTCTTCCCCCCTCAACGGTCTAGGTACATCTGTGGCGTTACTGGTTATCTCCTCTTGTCTCTTTACCGCGGTGGTTCGCTGTCGCTGTCTGGCTTGGTGCTGTTATAAGCCAAGGGCAGGTAGAAGGAAAGGATAAGAAGGAACAAGCTATTCCCTTTAGCATAGCTTAGCTAGAGTTTGGTCCTACTTTACCATGTACCTCCGAATTTAGGGAATCATCCCTCTATCAGTAAAGCTATCCTAGTTCCTGTCGAGTTCATCTTGTTCTTCAGTTGTTTTCTTCGGTTCGTTTTCTTGAATCAGTTGCTAGGACCTCACAAGGGTATCAGAGCCTTACGACCCTCGGCGGCGTTTGGAGCAGAGGGCGACGGGAATCCCATCCCTCCCTCCCTGTTCCCGGCGGCGGCGTGGAAGCTGTGTGGAGGCGATTTGGTGGCGGCGGAAATTCGGGCGCAGATCGGGTCGACCGGGTAAGGTTGCGTTGACTCACTGTCCTCGCTGTAAAATCCCTGTACTCGAACCGATTGCTCCTCGAATCCATGGCGGAAGGAACCCGTCTCAAGGGTCAGCAGGCGATCGACCGATTGCAGGAAGAGATGCAAGAAATTCGTACAGAACTGGAGGATCTGCGAACATTGAAGGATGATGTGAAGGGAATTCAGTATGAATTGGAAGCACTACTTCGCATGGACACCAAATTGGAGGCGATGGAAAATTCTATACAATCCATGCTGCAGAAAATTCTCAAACAGACAACACCAGATAAGTCAACCGCAACTGATAAGTCTGCGTCTTCATCTCAACAGCAACAATCCCAAGGGTCAGGTACCATCTCGGGACAGAAACCACCAATTTTACCTGCTACCAACCTGCAGTCTGCGTTCTTAGCTGCTAGTAACACAACTGGTACAGAAACAGAGCATATTGCTGTTACTTCTGCTGGTCAACCAGCTGTGTTCACTGAAAGCACAGTGGTGACACTGCCTCCAGACCCTAATGCTCCTGTTGGACAGTTCAGGATATCCCCACCGACACCACCCAACCTACTGCCTAAACCTCCATACTCCATGCCACAACACATACAACAGCAACAGTTTCACACTGGAAATTTCGGTTACTATAGTCCTCTGTTTGCACCGCAATATATTTCACCACACACATACAATCCAGTGACAGGACAGTTTATCAATGGCAACATCCCACAGTCAGTGTACCAATCTGGAACACAACTCTACAACGATCAGCGAAATACATTTGCCACTCAGTTGGGAGGAACATCCTATTTTGCCGAAGCAGTTCTTAAGGGACCACGCTTGGAAATCCCTCTGTTCTCAGGTGATGACCCAATTGGATGGTTAATCGCTTGTGAGAAGTTCTTTGATATGTCAGGCACACCGTATGATCAGTGGGTCAACTTAGCAACTGCCCATTTTCAAGGCAGAGCATCTAACTGGCTGAAGAACATATGTGTTCCTTGGCAAATGGTTACATGGCAGCAGTTCTGCAACCTCATTGCTGACAGGTTCACGGAAGCAAATGCCCATGAAGCAGTGGAAATGCTACAGAATATTCGCCAACAACATACTGTAATGGCTTATATCGACAAGTTTGAAGAATGTGTGTCTTTGGTAAAAAGAGATCACCCCTATCTTCAAGAAAGCTTCTTGCTCAGCTGTTTTATTGGGGGCCTCAAACCAGAAGTCAAGCATGATGTGTGTGGGCAGCGACCGAACAGTTTGTTAGAAGCATACTGGTATGCAAAGATCTATGAGAAAGCAGCAAACTCACGGAAACCACCTCCAATACCAGCAACGTTTCGGCAACGTTTTCCTCAGCATCAATTCACCCATTGGCAGAAACCACTTGGACCAGCTGGTGCAGCCCCTGTTCGAGCACCCAGTCCTGTTGCACCACAGACCACTGAAGCAAAAACTTGCTGGTACTGCAAAGAACCGTATCACAGGATGCACAAATGCAGAACGGGTAAAACACTGCATATCTTGCAAGAAATAGATGATGATCAAGAAGAACCTATGGATACAACTACTGAACAACAAGCAGAACCACCTTTCCATACTCCTACAAACACCCCAACACCTGACAATGCTCCTGCGTCAATATCCATGGAAATCTCAGCTCATGCAGCTACAGGATTACCTGGTCGATCAACGTTCTCCCTGTTAGTTCAGATTGCCGGCAAACAAGCAGTCGCATTGGTCGATAGTGGATCATCTGATACTTTCATCAGTAACAACTTTGTGGTCCAAAACAACATTGCTACTCAGCAAATACAGCAAACTCGAGTGGCAGTTGCGGGTGGCGGTCAATTAATCTCTGATGCATATGTTCCCTCGCACACATACAAAATTCAGGGACATACTTTCAACTCTACATTTAGAGTCCTGCCTTTGCAAACCTTTGATATCATTTTGGGAACTGACTGGATATATGAGTTCAGCCCGATTGGGTTAGACCTGAAGAAAAGGACATTGGTCTTAACCAAGAATGGTGCTCCGATTACCTTGTCAGATCATACCAAACATCCACATGTGATTTCCACACCCAAAATGAACAAACTGTGCCAGAAAGGAGTTCTGGGATATCTCCTGCAAATAGCACCAATCATCCCAACAGTGCAAGAAGAGCAGACTGCTATTCCAGCTAATTTCTCCAACATGCTGGAATTCTACAAGGATGTATTTGATACACCTGTCGGTATGCCACCTCCGAGACCTTGTGACCATCACATTTTGCTCAAAGATGGGGCTACCCCTCCCAATTTACGCCCTTATCATGTCCCACACTACCAGAAAGATGCTATGGAAGCGATTATCAAGGAGTTGTTGCAGAACAATGAGATAAGGGAAAGCATGAGTCCCTTTTCTTCACCAGCTGTCATGGTGAGAAAGAGAGACGGAGGCTGGCGGTTATGTGTTGATTACAGACTCCTCAATGCCATCACTATCAAAAATAAATATCCCATGCCAGTGATTGAGGACCTTCTGGATGAACTACACGGTGCTAACATATTTACCAAATTGGACCTGAAATTAGGGTATCATCAAATACGAATGGCAACAGAAGATATACCCAAAACGGCTTTCAAGACACATATGGGACACTATGAGTATACAGTTATGCCATTCGGGCTCACGAATGCACCTGCAACATTTCAAAATCTGATGAACACCATTTTTGCTCCTTATATCCGGAAATTCATCCTCGTGTTCTTTGACGACATATTGATATATAGCAAATCAGTGGAAGAACACCTTCGCCATGTTCAACTGGCCCTCAAAGTGCTGAGAACACACAAACTCTTTGTCAGGAAAGACAAATGCACTTTCGCCACATCTCAGGTTACATACCTTGGTCATGTTATCTCTTCTGCTGGAGTCTCAACCAACCCAGAGAAAATACAGGAAATTCTTAAATGGCCTGTGCCCACATCTTTGACGAAGCTGAGAGGTATACTTGGTGCAACTGGTTATTACAGGCGTTTCATCAAAGGATATGGCTTAATCTGTCGCCCTCTCTTTGAGATACTCAAGAAAAACAATTTTGTTTGGGGACCAGAACAACAAGTTGCATTCGACAAATTGAAACAAGTAATGACAACTTGCCCTCTGTTAGCACTACCAAACTTTTCTGTTCCTTTTGTGGTGGAAGCAGATGCATGTGCTAGTGGAATTGGTGCGGTCCTAATGCAACGAGGACACCCGTTAGCTTACATGAGTCAAAATCTCGGTCCAAGGGCAGCAGCACAATCTGTGTATGAAAAAGAAGCCATTGCTATTTTGGAAGCAATAAGAAAATGGCGGCACTACTTGTTGGGCAACGAGCTGGTTATCAGAACAGACCACCAAAGTCTCAAGCATATGACCACCCAACGATTGACAGAAGGCATTCAACACAAATTACTCCTTAAACTTTTGGAGTTTAATTACACCATTGAATACAAAAAGGGGAAAGAAAATGTAATGGCTGACGCATTGTCTCGCAGGGATGTTCCTGACACTCAGAACTGCATGGAAATCACAGTGCTCACACCAACTTGGTTGGAAGATGTGAAGCTCAGTTATGTGCAGGACAAGGACAGCGCTACTATTCTGCAGAAACTGGCAACCGATGTAACTGACAATCCAAAATTCAAGTTACATGATGGAGTCATCAAATACAAAGGAAGAATTTATGTGGGCGCAGCCACAACTCTTCGAGCCACTCTCTTACATGATTTTCATGCTTCAGCTCTTGGTGGTCACTCCGGTACTCGAGCTACTTACCACAGAATCAAGAGATTGTTTTACTGGCCAAGCATGAAGAACCATATTGAACAATATATTGCCAAGTGTCCCACTTGTCAACTCACCAAACCTGAACACTTGAAAAAACCAGGGTTACTCAAACCATTGGAATTACCAGACATGGCTTGGGCACACATCAGTCTTGATTTCATTGAAGCTCTTCCCAATTCCCAGGGAAAAGAAGTGATTCTGGTAGTGGTGGATAGGCTGACGAAATATGCACACTTCGTCCCCATGTCCCACCCTTACAATGTTGATTCCGTGGTACAGCTCTTCCTTGATAACATCTTCAAACTGCATGGCATGCCAGTGGCAATAGTGTCTGACAGAGATCGTATCTTCACCAGCAAGCTGTATCAAGAACTGTTCAAAGCTTTGAAGGTTGAAGTACGCTTGAGCACAGCTCACCACCCGAGACTGATGGTCAAACTGAAAGAGTCAACCAATGCCTCGAAGCATATCTACGCAGCATGGTTTTCCAGCACCCCAAGACCTGGATGAAGTGGATATCCCTGGCTGAGTATTGGTACAATACGTCTTACCACACTTCTCTTAAAATCACCCCCTTCCAAGCTCTATATGGATATGCACCCCCAAGTATTGGAGAACTCGCCATTCCTGAGTTCTTGTCTCCTGAAGCTCGCGTCACATTGACTGACTGACAAGCAATGATGAATACTTTCAAGCAAAACCTGCAACATGCCCAGAACAGAATGAAGTTCTTCGCTGACCAACACCGCTCTGAGCGTTCATTGAGTGTTGGCGACATGGTGTACATCAAAATCCAACCATACCGTCAAAATGCGTTTGGACTTCGTGGATCTCTGAAGCTCCGATCCAAATACTATGGGCCATACAAGGTAATTCAAAAGGTTGGCGACCTTGCCTACAAACTCCAGCTTCCAGATCAGGCTGAGATACATCCGGTCTTCCACGTGAGCCAATTGAAGAAGCACCTCGGCAACAATGCCATTGCCTTACCTCATGTACCTCTTGTCACTCCTGATGGGAAGATCAAGACAGAACCACTACAAGTACTCCAGCGCCGCATTATCTAGCGCAACAAATTACCAGTGGCTCAATGGTTAATCCACTGGGAAAACTTGTCACAGCAAGACGCCACCTGGGAGGATGTTTCATTCATCAGCAAAACATTCCCAAACTTCACACCTCATGGGCAAGGTGTGCCTTGAAGGGGAGGGCTCTGTCAGGACCCTGTCCTGACCTGAAGACTGAAGATCAACGGCCAGGATGCCTTCTTCCCCCTTCAACGGTCTAGGTACATCTGTGGCGTTACTGGTTATCTCCTCTTGTCTCTTTACCGCGGTGGTTCGCTGTCGCTGTCTGGCTTGGTGCTGTTATAAGCCAAGGGCAGGTAGAAGGAAAGGATAAGAAGGAACAAGCTATTCCCTTTAGCATAGCTTAGCTAGAGTTTGGTCCTACTTTACCATGTACCTCCGAATTTAGGGAATCATCCCTCTATCAGTAAAGCTATCCTAGTTCCTGTCGAGTTCATCTTGTTCTTCAGTTGTTTTCTTCGGTTCGTTTTCTTGAATCAGTTGCTAGGACCTCACAGGGAGGGCGCCGCCCAGCGCGCGGGCGTGCGGCCGCGACGACCACGGCGAGCTCCAACAGGCCCTCCACCCAGAGCGATGCCTCGGTCGTGCGGCCGCGACGACCACGGCGAGCTCTAGCAGGCTGACGACCACGGCGAGCTTCAACAGGCCCTCCACCTAGAGCGACGCCTCGGTCTCGTCTCCACACAGAGCGACGAATCGGTCTCCTTTGTTTGGCCTAACTCAGGGGAAAGAAAAAATAACGATTCGCCAGATGTGTTGAGTTTAGCTCAACACAGACGGAAGAATCTGATTCGTTGATCAGAAATTGTACGGCATAGATTTAATGTATCCGGCGAAGTTTGCTCTTTTAATAGTAGTATAGAAATGGGGAGTGTTAGGAACCGACCCCAATAGGGGGTGTTTTTTCTCTCCCAAGTCAAGGGGATTTGAACTTTTACTCGAATTGGCCCTGAATGCCACCTATATATAATACAGGGATAGAGGCGGAATCACAATTGTTTTTTTAAAGGGGAAGCCCCAGTCTCTGCATCGATTGATACATGCGACCTTTATTGATTTATTAAAGTTCAACATTCGTTTCAAAAGATTACATCATGGGTCACTCAAAGTTGTAACAAGGATCAACCATCTAAAAAGTAAAGACAACATGGAATGTCTCTGCATCAACATGTTATCCTCCGATCAGAATGCCAGCTGTACTGGTTGTATAAACCCCGCGCGACCGATTCCAGCCGGTCGCACCCAAAATCCATTTGGTCGTGTTGTTCCGTTGACTGTAGGAAGGACCACATACGGATTCAGTGGGTGGCTGACATGGGTATACATATCGGGTACCCTACCATGAGGGTACCTGGTGTACGTAACGACTAAGGCCCAATATCGAAGAGCCTACTCGAAGCCCAAGACAAGAGGCCCAAGAAGATGGAGTACCCTCCAAGACTAGACATAGGCATAGTCGGTTTAGGCTTTCCTTATGTGTAAACTAGGTCGGTTACAAACTCCCGAGACCCAGCCTATTTAAAGGCTGGGAGGGGTACCGATCTGGGACCAAGCCATACACGAACCACCAAAGCTCTTGCGAGATCATCAACTCGCCGGAGCTCCCCTGTAATCGCATAATCCACAATCAATACCAGACAAGCAGGAAGTAGGGTCTTTACCTCCACCCGAGGGGCCTGAACCTGGGTAAATCTTTGCCTCTGCTTGTCAGCCGACGAAACTACCAGTACTACCACGTTCTCTCCCCATAATCTCAACCCTAGGTCCTTAACCATGGGATTTGATGAGGGTACACCTCGTCAATTGGCGCCGTCTGTGGGAAAGAATAGTGCTGGACTCGCGGTTTCTTCGGTTCCATCGGAAAACGGCGACTCGCCGATCGGATCTACAAACGGCAACTCGCCGGCTGCATCGACAAACCAGAACTCGCCGACTCAGGCGGCACACGGCAACTCGCCGGCTCACTCGACAAACGGCAACACGCCAGCTTCACCCGCAAAAAGCACATCGGATCCTCTGATGGATTTCGAGCCACACTCGCCAGGATTCCAGGAGGCCTTCTCCGATCTCGAGTCAGGTTTGGGTTTAACCGTTGGTTCGTTCAATTTTTTCGTCAACAAGCTTGGTGTGCAGGACTTGACGGATCCACGCCAACTCGCGACTTTCGCACCCGAGGCTCCATCGGCTGCGGCTCCTTCGACTGCGGATCTTTCCACTGCGTCCATACCATCATCGACCCTCCAAGCTTGTTCGTCTGCAACAACCATGTCCACACGAGAGATGCGCGAGCTCATTGAAGAGCTCCAGGGCGAGGAGGCCGAATCAGCATACCGCACAAACGATCCCGAGCTGGATCTCCCACTCGAGGATAGTTTCGACTGCGGGATCTCCCTCAGCGACTTCGACGACCTCGAAACTCATATCGACAACCACGTCGACTCCGAGATCTGCGCCAACAACAACCTCGACTTCGAGACTCATAACAACCTCGCCGACGCCGAGATGGGCATAGGCGACGAAGACGTCGACTGCGAGATCCGTCCAGACGAACCACTCGATGAACATACAGGCTCAGACATGAGCCTCGATGAAGATGTCGAGTCCATGACGGGACTCGAAAGTACATACATATGCCCTCGGGTCATACCCCAACAGGTCTATGTGGCCATCGCCGCAGAAACATCAGAAACTGCGGCCAGTCGCAGGCCTACAGAATTCCCGTGCACAGTCACTATGCCGGACGGAGCCACAACCCTCACAATCACTGCTGAGATGGCAGCAAAAGCAGATAAAGTTATCAAGGAGTGCACAATGATGCCAGCAGACGCAACACAAGAAGAGATGTTGACCTTCCAGTACTTCAACTGGCAGGAGTCACTTCGACTGAAGCAGATAAGAGCCACACTCGAAGAACGCAAAAAGCAAGCTAGCTTGTCGAGTGTGCGCAGAAGACAGCTCTCCCTGAGCTCCACCGGGCGAGCAGACACAGGACGCAGATCAAGGTTGTCACACCTCTCGCCAGGCGAGAAGGCGGCACTCACCCGCAACTTAGGCAACTCCTTCATGACATACGACGAGGAAGGACTGCCGGTGCCCAAAACAGCAGCAGGTGCTCTCTACACCGCTGCAGCATACCTGGAGGCAATCAAGCCCCCAGCGGATGACCCCAACGCAAAACTACACCGCCAACAGATCAAATCACTCGCCTTAGCTGCAAAGGCCATACGCCAAGTTCCAAGAACTCCAGGTGGGAGTCGAGACCGTGCCCTAGTCGACGCACCTCGGGAAGAGCATAATCACAGTGGTCGTCGCCACCACTCGAAGGAAAGAAGCGGCTCGCGAAGGCGCAGGTCCAGGAGCAGATCACGCAGATCTTACAGTAGCGACTCATACTCTGATCGAGAGCCTGAGCCACATGGAGCTCTGTGCTTCACTCGACGCGTCCGCGAGACACGGATGCCCAAAGGATTCAAACTCACATCCGAACAGCCCAAGTACACGGGTCGACAGGAACCTTCCGGGTGGCTGGAAGATTACAGGCTGGCAGTTGCGTGCCAGCGGGGCACCAACACTACAGCCATGCAGTACATACGACTCATGCTCGAAGGCACAGCTCGCGACTGGCTCAAGGCCCTACCTCCATCAACATACGACTCGTGGGATCACTTCCGCAGGGATTTCGTCAAAAACTTCGAGCCTCTATGTGAGCGCCCGAAAACATTCGAGGAGCTGCGGGCCTGCGTTCAGCGTTCAGACGAAACGTTGAGGTCATACATCAGACGATGGACTGAGATACGTAACTCAGTTGGAGTGGTTTCAGAAGATATGGCCATGGATGCTTTCGTCATGGGCCTCGCCAGGCGAGACTTCAAAGAAGCACTTGGCCGCCAAAAGCCAAAATCTGTAGCCCACCTCTGCAGATCGCGACTGAGTGGGCAGATGGAGAGGATATGGCACGCACCACACGCGGGTCCTCACCCCGTGACAAACATGAGAATAGCAGTCGAAGCCATAGAGACTCGTACAGAGACGACCGAAGGCGCAAACGTTCAAAACGTCATTACGACGATGACAGACCCGAATTCATGGCGGCTGGGTTCTCCACACCCCGCAATGATCAGGACAGAAGCGACCGACGGTCGGAAGATCGGCGAGACAGTCGAGACGATCGGCGAGACAGTCGAGATGATCGGCGAGACAGTCGAGATGATCGTCGCGATGGCCAACGCAGTGACAGCTACAAGAGGAAGGATTGGCGCAAGTCACGGGCACAATCTGAGCGATCATTCGAAGAAAAGATGGACGCTGATTGCAGATTCCACCTGTACAAGGGGGACGATGGAAAACTGCGATCCAACCACTCGATGAGAAACTGCAGGGAGTTCGACCAAATGGCGACTGATTACGTAAATCGCAGAAAGGCAGCAGCCGCACAAGCACCTGCACCCGTGCCTCAGCCAAACAACGTGCCTGTTCTGATGGCACCACCTCCACCACCACAGCCTGCCCCAGGCGGAAATCTCGCGGGTGCCATACAGCCCGTGCCTCGGGTGGACGAACCACAGTACCCTCCGCCCCAAGGGCAGATGTACATGATACAGAAAGGTCGACCTTCCAACAGGGAGCAAAAACTTCGCACTCGACAGGTAAACATGGCGGTCATGTCACCTCCTGCGGTAACAGATACTTGAAGGGATCCGATACTACAATAAGCTTCAGCAAAGAGGACCACCCTCCATCGGTTGTTCGACCAGGGCACTCTGCTCTGGTACTCGACGCGCAAATTGGAGGCTACGCCATGTCCAAGGTCTTCATGGATGGTGGGAGCGGCATAAACATCATCTTCGCAGATACGCTCCGCAAAATGAACAGGTCAGTCGAAAACCTGCCAAGATCTCAAATACCTTCCACGGTATCGTTCCAGGGAAAGCAATAAGCCCAGAGGGCACCATACAACTCGACGTAACGTTCGGGGACAAGCACCACTTCAGGACAGAGTCGATTGAGTTCGAAGTGGTCGACTGGAAGTCACAATACCATGCTATACTTGGACGCCCGACGTTCGCTCGATTCATGGCGGTGCCACATTACGCATACCTCCAGCTGAAGATGCCTGGACCAAAAGGAGTAATCACAGTCAAGGGGAACTTCCAAAAGTCTGACTCTTGCGACCGAGAATTCAGCAAAATCTCTGAGATGTTTGGCATGGAAGCAACACTCGCCGATCTAGCGGTCTCCAACGATCGAACACTTATGCCAGAGCACAAAAAGGTGGCAGTCGACAGAGCATTCAGTGCCACCAACGACACAAGATCGCATCAGGTGCACCCGACTGACCCGACCAAGACAGTCAATGTCTCGTCGAGTCTGCCTATCGCATAGGAAAGCGCGCTCGTCGAATTCCTCCGTGAGAACTGGGATATATTTGCATGGTGTCCAGCAGACATGCCAGGTATTCCCAGGGAATTCGCCGAGCACTCTCTCCAGCTACTTCCAGGTGCTAAACCAGTCAAACAAACAATGCGCCGCATATCCGGCCCAAAAAGAACTGCAGTCGAAGCCGAAGTCGACAGGCTACTCGCAGCAGGATTCATCAGAGAGATCAAGAAATCACAATGGGTGGCCAACCCCGTACTTGTAGAGAAGAAGCATACAGACATCCTGCGGATGTGTGTAGATTTTACAGCACTCAATAAGTGCTGTCCAAAGGATCACTTTCCACTACCTCGAATCGACCAGATCGTCGACTCCACCGCCGGGTGCGCTCGCTTGTCCTTCCTGGATGCTTACTCGGGTTACCACCAGATAAGGATGAAGGAAGAGGATGAAGAAAAAACGGCGTTCATAACCCCACTCGGGGTCTACTGCTACACCACAATGCCTTTCGGGCTCAAAAACGCAGGCGCAACCTATCAGCGCATGATGCAAGATTGCCTCAAGAAGCAGATTGGGCGAAACGTCCAGGTCTATGTAGATGACATCGTCATCACCACAAGAGAAGAAAGCACGCTACTCGATGACTTGCGGAGACATTCGCAAACCTCAAACGCTTCCACATCAAGCTCAACCCGAAGAAGTGCACGTTCGGCGTGCCAGCCGGGCAACTCCTCGGGTATCTAGTCTCAGCTCGAGGAATCGAGGCGGACCCGGAGAAAATACAGGCCATCTTGACGATGCAAAGGCCTTCAAAGCTCCACGACGTGCAAAAGTTGGCGGGTAGAGTAGCAGCACTCAGTCGATTCATCAGCAAGCTAGGCGAAAAAGCACTCCCGTTCTATCGACTGATGAAGAAGGCAGATAAGTTCGAGTGGACGCCAGAAGCCGAAGCAGCCTTCACGGACCTCAAGCGAGTCCTCACAAGCCCTCCAATCCTCGTAGCACCAAGGGAACGCGAGCCACTATACCTATATGTCTCTGCAACTAATAGGGTGGTGAGCACTGTTCTTGTGGTCGAACGCAGAGAGGAGGGACACGCCCAAAGCATACAACGTCCAGTCTATTACTTGAGTGAAGTGCTCTCCACATCAAAGCAGCGGTACCCGCACTATCAGAAGCTGGCATACGCCGTGTTCATGTCCTCAAGGAAGCTGACGCATTACTTCTCCGAGCACCCGATCACTGTAATCAGCACTTCAGGGATCGGGGACATCCTCACAAACCCCAATGCACTGGGCGAGTAGCAAAATGGCTCATCGAGCTAGCACCAAGAGACATCAAGTATGATTACCCGAAGGCCATCAAAGCACAAGTTTACCCGACTTCCACACCGAGTGGATTGAAGCTCAGCTCCCAGGAGCACCAGATGTGTCCAATTCCTGGACCATGTACTTTGATGGCTCGAAGAAAAACGAAGGCGCAGGCGCAGGTGTCATCCTCATATCACCAAAAGGCGACAAGCTCCGCTACATCCTACAAATGGGATTCGAGTTCCCATCCAATAACGAAGCAGAATACGAGGCTCTGATCCATGGCATGAGGATGGCCAAAGCCTCGGGTGCACTCGACTGATGATCTACGGCGACTCGAATTTGGTGGTGCAGCAAACAATGAAGGCTTGTGACGCAATCGCAGATAACATGATCGCCTACCGTGACTGTACAACATCATGGAGGGCAGCTTCGAAGGCTGCGAGTTGCGGCACATAGGGCGTGAAAGCAATGAAGAAGCAGATAAGTTAGCCAACATTGGTGCGACCAAAGCACCAGTGCCACCTGGTGTCTTCTTCGAGCGCATAGAGCACAGATCAATCAAAAAGAAGCGGCAACTCCTGCACAGCCGCACCAGCCAAGAGCAAAACACCTAGCACAGAGGACCCACCAGTCGAGGTACTCCTCATCGAGCCAACTTGGACTCAACCCTTCCTCGCATACATACTCCGCGGCGAGGTACCCGAAGACTTCACAGAGTCAAGACGCGTCACTCGACGATCTAAAGCATACACTGTCATCAACGGTGAACTTTACAAACGCAGCATATCAGGTATGTTCCAGCGTTGCATAGCATTTGAAGATGGCCAAGCCATCCTTCGTGATATTCATGCAGGTACTTGCGGGCATCACGCCAGCAGTCGATCACTCGTAGCCAAAGCCTTTCGCGCAGGCTTCTACTGGCCCACAGCACTCAAAGACGCGGAGGACATAGTCAAAAGGTGCATCGGCTGCCAAAAATTCGCCACAAAGCCGCACGCACCCGCATCGGCGTTGAAGACAATACCATTGGCCTGGCCTTTCGCCCAGTGGGGGCTCGATATGGTTGGGCCACTCAAAAAATCCTCCCATGGAGGGCATACTCACCTTCTGGTGGCGGTCGACAAGTTCACCAAGTGGATTGAAGCAGTACCCATCACAAGTTCGACTGCCACTACAGCAGTCAATTTCATAAAATCCATCATATACCGCTTTGGTGTGCCAAGCAGCATCATCACGACAACGGTACAAACTTCACGGCTGAGGAATTCAAATCCTTCTGCAAAGAGCAAGATATCACGCTCAATTATGCATCTGTGGCGCACCCGCAATCAAACGGCCAAGTCGAAAAGGCCAATGGGCTTGTGACGAGTGGAATCAAGAAGCGCCTCCTGGTGCCACTCAAAAGGGCTGCGGGTGCTTGGGTAGAAGAGCTCCCGTCTGTGCTATGGAGCCTACGCACAACACCCAACGCCTCAACGCAATTCACTCCATTCTTCATGGTCTACGGCGCAGAGGCAATCCTGCCATCAGACGTAAGGTTCAACGCACCAAGAGTCGAAGCATACAATGAAGAAGATGCAGATGAAGCACTCGAAGATGCAGTCGACTTGCTCGAAGAAGCACGCAACACAGCGCTAGCACGTACAGCTGTCTACCAGCAAGATCTACGCAACTATCACAGCCGTCGACTGCGTACCAGGTCCTTCGAGGTGGGTGACTTGGTACTTCGACTGAAGCAAAGAAGGTGCATAAACTTGCTTCTCCATGGGAAGGACCCTTCATCATCACCGAGGTCATAGGTGGTGGAGCATACAGACTGAAGCATGCGAAGACCGGCGAACTCTCCCACAATCCTTGGAACGTTGCGCAGCTGCGCCGTTTCTATGCTTAGATTGCTCAGTCGCATAATGTAATAGGCTCATATGTCGGATGGCTGCAGGTTTCAGACGCGCTCTTTTCCTTACCAGGGTACCTAAGGGGACTGGAAGGTTTTTAATGAGGCGGCCTGCAGCCTAACATTCATAAATGGAATATAGTCAATAAATTCCTCATACTTTTCCTGCTTACTACTCGCATAGCTTATCAGCACAAAACTTAGCCTCACCCGTATGCTCGGGGGCTGAGCTACTCAAAACATAAAAGCTTTTGCTCTTCAAACACAATACTCCAGCCACACTCGAATACTCGGGGGCTGGATCGTAACACTAAACACAAAGGAAAAGTTGCTCAACCCCAATCAATCACTCGGGGGCTGAGCCTGCAGGCATAAGTTGAAGCTTCAACTCTCATAAAATTCATAACCTCACTCGAGCACTCGGGGGCTATGTAATTCATGATCTATGTAAACTGTTTTTCATAAACCCCACTCGATACACTCGGGGGCTGCATACATACAAGTGAACAAATATGTACTAAGTGGCAAATTTACACTCGGGGGCTGTTCCCTATACATAAATACCCTAATCTTCTGGTTCATCCTTTGCTGGAAGAACAGGGCCCATAAGTTGCGCTTGATAGCAATCAACCAATGTCCTCGCGTGATCGAATGTTTCGTCAAGGTTCGACTGGGACAAAGACGATCCAGGCACGGGTGGACGTAGCTGCAAATTTGGACGTTGACTTCGGAGATACGCCATGGTTGCGTTGGCACCGTCCACAAGCTTCTGGGTGATGAAGCCTCGAATGGAACCTGTTGACCGGAAGAGATCGAGCAACGCGTGGATTCCTTGAGGTTGTGGCCCAGTCGGAAAAACCATCTGGTTGATTCGACTGAAGGCCGACCTGCACAATTCAAGAAGCATAGTGCTCCGCCACACCCGATCTTGCAGAGTCGCAAGTATGCGTGCTCGGTGCTTGTCCAATCGAAAGTGCTGGCGGCCAGTCGTGGGTTCGTCAGTTGCCATGTTCAACTGCTCATCCACGCGAGCCTGCTCCGCCTGGAAATCTTGAACAAAACCTGCAACAACACAAGTTGGGTGAACAAAAAAAACAGGCTGTGAACTCATAAGATCAAGGCAGTCATGCTTACACTCGAGCTGTCTGTTCACGATCTCCATCTCGCCAAGCACATACTCCTCCCGTTGGGTGGGTAAAGCAGGCCTTGCCCTCATCCTTTCCAGCTCGCTTCGGGCACTCGCCAGTTCCTGCTCCTGTTTCGCAAGTCGAGCCTTCATATAACGTATTACCGCGGCATCATTTGACGCCTGAGCTCGAGATCGAGAAGGGGTATGATGCCGCGACGAACTGGATGAAGTGGCGGCTGGCCGTTTCTGTTCCAAGCATCATAAAAGTTTCATGAGAAACTAGTCACAAAGCTCAGACGAGCAACAACATACAGCTTACAAACAGAATCATAACGAGGAGCATAAATTCATACAAAGGTAGCAAAAGCACATGCATACTCGCATGGTCATAAGTTTAATTACAAGATCAAAGGCGCGGCTGCCCTACTTCTCAGACATTGACTCTGACCTAGCCCTACTCGCACGAGCGGCGACCTCTTCTGCCCGGCGCTCCATGGTGGCCATAAAAGTTTCAGCCAACTTTGCGGCTGGCTCGTTCAAATGCTTTAGGGACACCAATTTCCCGCCAGGCTTACGAGGGAAAGCAGACAGAGCGGCTTCGAAGTCACCCTCTATCCCATGACCTAAAAGGAGTTTGAGGGTGGTCTCTGAGCCGCGTACCGTCAAAGTGCGGCAAAGTTCGTCATAGTCGAAGTTCCCGGGCCCAGGACGTCTGCGAAGCCATCCACAGTCGAAGGAGGTTGGCTGGAGGGGAACACATCCTTGAACACGGCGCCGAGCGTGCTCGTAGATTTGGCGAGTGCGTCCTTGGCTTGGGTAGAGACGACATCCAGGTCGCCGATTGCGCGGTCAAGGGACAAATCGACACTCGGTTGATCTACAGGTGTCGATGCCCCAACAGCTCCTTCAAAAAAGCAGAAGTAACAAAAATGTTACATACTATTCAGTGGCAAAAGAAGTAGGCAAAAAGTGAAAGGCTCGACTCACCGCCTACGTCTCGGGTGAGGCTCGCCAGGCGCTCAGCATAATTCTTCTCGCGCAAAGCGGCGGAGTCCTTGGCATCATCAAGGCCTTCTTCGACTCCTCGCGCTCCTTGGCGAGTGTCTCTTCTAACTCTTTAACCCGAGATTCAGCGTTTGCCTTGTCACCTGAGATAGATGGGCAGATGTCATTCACAATCGACAAGGCAAAGACTTACAGAAACCCAAGATACTTACGGGTGAGCTGCTCCATAACAGCGCGCAGATTATCCCTCTCCTGTTCAACCTGGACAAATGCTTTGCCTGATTCCACCAGGTTGAGGTAGAAGGGCTGCACGCACACGAAACCAACATAAGCTATACACAAATAGGTCCAGAAGGAAGACTCGACAAAAAGACACTTACGTGTTCAATCCAAGGCGCGGGCTTGGCAGCAGAAGTTCCAATTTGCGGAGTCGATGTACTCGCAATATTGGCAGCCTCAATGGAAGTGGTCGTGGCTATTGTTTTCACAACCTCAGCCGCAACAGGAGAGGCTTCAGGCTGATCTGGAGTCGAGGCTCTCACGGTTGGAGGAGTTGGAGGTCGCACAGTCTCGGCACTACAAGTGACCGAAAGGCATACAACATAAGCAAAAGTACATAACTCACAAAAAAATTTACTAAGTGCAAAAAGGAGCAAACCTGTGCTCTTCTTCATCCTCAGTGTCGAGCTCGTCAAAGTTTGGGCCTCCAAAAGGAAGCTGCCCACTCGACTGAGGAGGAGGGGAGCCGAGCTCAAAGGACTCACGTCCAAGGGAGCAGCTGTGGTCGTAGGAGACGGAGCTGAGTTTCCATCATCCCTCACATCCGATTCCCTCGCGGGTGAGCTCGTGGAAGAAGACAAAACTTGGGCTGCCCGACGACGCTTGCGAAGAGGAACCTCGCTAACATCCTCACTCACGGCAGGCTCCTTGCCTGTGCTTCCTCTACCCCTTCCTCTTCAACCTCTTCTGTGGGTGAAGTGGTAGCCGAAGGTAAAGGCGATTCATCCCCTCCCTTCGCTTCTACTGTCACCTCTGTTTCATAAGTTGGCCCATCTTCGGGAAGAGGAGGAAGAGTGGAGGCAGTCGAGTGGCCCTGCATACAAGATATAGCAGTCGAAAGTCAAAAAGATGCACAGAAGGATAACAAAAACAGAAGATCATATACTCGAAAGATTCACTAACCTCTTGCAAAGGCTTTTCAGCCCCATAAGGATCGACTGGGCAGTCGACGTTGCAGGGCTCGCTCTGTTTAGTACTGGTGATGGACCGCACATGTGTCACCAGTTCACTCCTCGACAGCTCCTCCTTGCTCATTCGAGTGGAGTCGAGGGGACCTTCATACTCCCACATTGGGTGGGCACGAGCGCGGAGTGGCCATACCCGCCTCTTCACAAAGGTGGCAATCAGATGCACACCCGTGATGCTGTTCAGGAGCCCTCCAATTGTCTCCAGCATAGGCGCTGCTTCCGCCACTTCTTCAGTCGAAAGCTCATGGTTCCAGGCTTTCGTCCTAGCGGCTATACCAGCAGTCGAAAATGCTGGGGCCACATTTTGGTCCACTTGCACATAGAACCACCTCTTCCTCCACCCCTGCGCCGAGTCGACTGGCTTCAGGGCGAAGTACCGGGTGTCGCTGCGCACTTGGATCTGCAGGCCTCCGACTGGTAGGTTCGGCCACTCGGTTGTTTGGCCGGACCATGAAGATGGACTTCCATAATGCCCAACTCGGAGCAACACCCAAAAAACATCGCACAGCGTGATGAAACACGCAATGTGCAGAATACCGTTCGGGGTGAGATCATGGATCTGCACCCCGTAGGCAAAAAGCAAACCTCGAACGAAATCATGGAGGGGGAGCGAGAAACCCCTAGGCAAAAACTCCGCGAAACAGACGCGCTCGTTAGCGCGAGGCTCGGGAAGTACCTCTTGGGCGAAGGTGCGCGGACGAGGAGTTGGTCGGAAGGTGGCAGCAATCCTTCCTCGCGCAGCTTGTCCAGCTGCGCATCCTTCAGGGTGGATTTCATCCAATCCCCATTGGTCTTCTTGAGGTCGACGGCGGCCGCAGATGTGCTCGCCGCAATCTTCTTCCCCTTCTTCGCCGCCGCATCGGGCGCGGCGGCAGCAGTCGAGGCGGAGCGCTTGTTGCCCGCTGCTTTCTTCATCGTCAACGAGCAGGTGGGAGAGCGCGCAAAGCTTTAGCAGGAGCAATGGAGGCAGAGCGCGAGGAAGACGATGGAACAGGGGCGGCGCGCAGAGCAAATGGCAGGTAAAAAACAAATGCCAGCGCCGTTCCCCTATTTACCACAAGACAAAGCAATCACAGCCGTTCAGATCCAAATCGTGCGTTACGCACGCAATCTGACCGTACACGTGGCAAACGCGGAGGGCAACCGTCGCCGGCCACTCCGCCCACTACGCACGTAAAAAGAGGAGCCATCATCACGCTTGCGGAAAAAGTGGGCCCGTATAGTCAAATCAAGTCCAAACGGCACCGTCTTCGGTCAGCTCTGCACAAATGGGCCCACATACGTGTCACGTCCCATCAATCGCAGCATAACGCACGCCACGCGTGTCAGAAATCGCAGTCGAATAAACGTCATCCCTGACGTCATTGAAGCATCTGTTCAGAAAATATGTTCGAGTATGCTCACGCATATTGGTCACTGATTAGTTCGGGTGTGACAAAACTTTCTTAAGGCAAAATTGGTCACTCGACCGTTCCTTCGACTAAGTCATATTACTCCCATCGGGAGCATGTTCAAAAAATTCTTCGACTGAAGATGCTTAGGATAATGATTGAGATTATCCTCCATTTACAAGTAATACAGCATAATCTCGGGGGCTACTCCCATCGGGAGCACTGTCGTGCACCCGATAGAATTATGGCACAAATTTCTTCGATTAACATATGCAGAGTAAGAAGAGTTTTGAGATTATCCTCCATTGCAAAACAATAAAGCACAATCTCGGGGGCTACTCCCATCGGGAGCGCTGTCGCGCACCCGATAGCATAACGGCAAATATCAGTCGACAAAGGGCATGACTCGTCCAACAAAGTTCAGAAATCATACTCGAAACATTCCCGAGTTGCGTCAGTCGCAAATACCTCGGATGCTGCATGCATAGTGCAAAGGTAAGACCCGCCGAACTTTCGAGCTGGGCTAAGGACCGTTCCAGCAACGTTAATCCTTACACTTTCCGTGTCAGCAGACATGATGAAAAATCCCGACGGACGCGTTGGGTAAAATTCAAAGTTATACTGCAGATCGACTCAGTAAGACCTCAAGCGGCCTAGTCGAATCTGACCAGTTTGTTCCAGATTCGAGTCCGGGGACTCGAGTTTGATTGAAAGCTAGTAAGGTTTTACCCGAATGAGTAGTTAACCAGTCCCGATCCGTCGAGTGTACTGGGCCTGCTAAGCTATTATCCCTTGATCATCATAAAACACAGTCGATGAGATACTCGACATAGCCAAACGTGTGCTATTCATACAGGAATTCCAAATTATATATACAGAATACAAAGCATATGACGTGCACTTACGAAAGAGTCCATGCCCGATTCTTCGAGTCAGCCAAGTACTCGGGGGCTACTGACATGGGTATACATATCGGGTACCCTACCATGAGGGTACCTGGTGCACGTAACGACTAAGGCCCAATATCGAAGAGCCTACTCGAAGCCCAAGACAAGAGGCCCAAGAAGATGGAGTACCCTCCAAGACTAGACATAGGCATAGTCGGTTTAGGCTTTCCTTATGTGTAAACTAGGTCGGTTACAAACTCCCGAGACCCAGCCTATTTAAAGGCTGGGAGGGGTACCGATCTGGGACCAAGCCATACACGAACCACCAAAGCTCTTGCGAGATCATCAACTCGCCGGAGCTCCCCTGTAATCGCATAATCCACAATCAATACCAGACAAGCAGGAAGTAGGGTCTTTACCTCCACCCGAGGGGCCTGAACCTGGGTAAATCTTTGCCTCTGCTTGTCAGCCGACGAAACTACCAGTACTACCACGTTCTCTCCCCATAATCTCAACCCTAGGTCCTTAACCATGGGATTTGATGAGGGTACACCTCGTCAGTGGCCATCGGGTTACCTGCATAAAATATGTTGTTTTTGCTCTGTTAAAGATATATCATTTCGTATATTCCAAATGGCCCAAAATAAAGCACAAACTCCAACTCGGATTTGAACTTTTTATTTTTTAGAAACTCCCCTTAGCCAATTACCAAACAGATTATTAATACTCGTTGGGGGATAAATATTAAAGGCGATGTGCACTATATGCCAAATCATCTTTGCAAAAGGACAAGATATAAATAAATGTTGAATTGTTTCATCTTGATCACAAAAGCAACATTTTTACAACCATTCCAATTACGCTTTGAAAGGTTATGCTTGGTTAAAATGACCTTACGATACAAGAACCACATAAAAATCTTTATTTTTAGTGGCACTTTCATCTTCTAAATATATTTGCGGAGAAAAACTGTTTGATCACTCATGAAATCGAGATACAGGGACTTGACTATGAAGACCGCTGTTTTAGTTAGTCTCCAAATGAAAGCGTCTGGTTGGTCTGTCAGCTGGACATCCATTAACCGGTTGACAAGATGTAGCCATCTTGTCCACTTGTTTTCCGTTAACCCTCTCCTAAAACCTATGTTTAACGGAGGCGCTTGAGACAACACCGCAGCCACCGAAACTTCTTTTCGCTGGACAATGTTATATAGGGAAGGATATTGACTAGACAGGGGCTTATCCCCCAGCCAAGTATCTTCCCAGAATCTAGTTGTTTCGCCATTCCCAACAGTAAAGGAACCACGTTTAAAGAACTCATCTTTTATTTTCATGAGGCCCTTCCAAAAAGGAGAGTGCTTTAACCTTCACTTAGGATAGAGATTTCGAATGCAGATATTTATTATGAATCAACTGGTGCCACACACCATCCTCCTCACTTAAATTTTTAAAAAGTCACTTGCTTAATAAACATTTATTTTTAATATCAAAAACCTCTTTCCCTAGCCCCCCTTGGTCTTTTGGTCTGCAAATGATGTTCCATTTAGTAAGTCTATACTTTCTTTTATGGCCATCACTTTGCCAAAAAAAAACCTAGATAAAAAATAATCCATCCTCTTGCGTACCCCTATGGGTACTTCAAAGAAAAAACATGAACATAGCTAGACTTGACTGTCCCCATAGGACACACATGTTCTCTGCAGAATTCTGAATAATAAGAACAGAGCCCTAACCTATATGTTGTGTCTATTCTCGTATCAACTTTTCACTTGTGTTCCACCATAATTTCAACAAATTTCACATGCAATAGTGCGATGGACAGGTGAACCATTAACTACTTTTAGACATTTCATGCGATTTGACCAAGAAACAAGCTAACATAAGCATGTAAGTCTAAACAAGGCATTCGACCACACATTCGTTGGTTACTGCCCGCCTTGTATGGATGGATGGTGTATATATGCAAAAACTAGGTACAATCATCTTGCATTCACCTTGATAAGCTAGCTACCTCTCCAATTTTGATCATCCTTGGAGCCAAAGGATGGCGGCCACCATCTCTTTCCTCGCCACCATCTTCCTCCTTAGTGCAGGTGCCTCCCTCGTTCTAGGAAATGGCCACCACATCAAGATGGTATGTGTTGGGTCATTGTCCTTGGAAATGACATCGCCTTTCTTCTTAGACTCCCCATGGCGACACCTATCGTAGTTTCATTGCACGTGCTTCTTCTTCATTTCGGTGGGGAAAATGCTCACATCAGCGACCATGGCGCATTGTTGGAGTACCTGTCGTCTATGACGCTAAAGATCCCCAACAATGTCTTCATACTCACCGACTTGCGCAACCTCCTCACCGAGGCGACAAGGAAGAACATACAGTGGAACTGCGGTCGGTGTCGTCAAGGGAGTAAGAAAGTCGACGTCATTACCAATGGTAACGACCTTGAGAAGATCATTGCTATCCTGTCTTCGATCGCCAACCGCAGTACGCCATCAATCCATCGTACACAGGTACGGGAATGATTGAAAATAATGGGATTCTAGGTGTAGTTACCCAACGGCTACATCAAGACACTCAAGACTCCACGTAAGTAGACGATGGGCATGCATCATAAATTCATAATTAATTATACTGCATATATACAACTCTTGATAAGTTTTTAAATTTCCTTGGATCTCAATAATTGGCTTTGAAATAAAATTAGCTATATGTTACCAGTGTACAATTTGAAAATAAAATTAGCTATATGTTTGTTTGTACACTGGTTTGGTCACGGTCTATATAGAAATGATTTTATTTTAAATAGTAAAAGCTAATCTCCACTAAAGGCTATCCACCGGTATATGCATTCAATCTGCTCGTTTGCTGAACAGTGTTGGGACTTTGTTTGCCCACAGAGGACAAGAAATCTCTCTGTCCATGAAGCCTTCGTGGATATCAAGAATAACTGAAAGTCCATTTCTTTATGGAGATTATGATTCTGACTGCATGGGGGATTTGGATTGTAAGGAATAATAAGATCTTCAAGAACCAAATGCCAAGTTTCAGAAGCTGGAAAGCAATATATTACCAGGAGTTGCATCTTGTCAGCCATAGGATGAAAAAGAAGTTTGCCCCACAGAGAGTGGCTAGAGACACAAACTTAGAACTTTTTTGATACTTTTTAGCCTCATTCAGTAAATACATTTGTACATATTTTTTGCTTATAATAAATAAATGAATGAGAGTGGGAGCCTTTCCCACTGTTCACCCTCCAAAAATCTGCTCGAGGTCTATTCTTTAGATTGGAATAACAATAATTAGGGCGGTGTGTACGCGCTCAGAGAGAAGGTGGCCATAGAAATTTTACCCAACATTATGGCGGTGTAAACTGTGGATCGGCTCCCCACCTTCATAGGCATTCTATTTGTAGCATGTGACCATAGTTTTGCATTGTTAGTATGTGTCTGTGCGTTTTGGGGGAGTTGTGTGCATCGTATGGAGTTGCCGGTTCCCGATTTGCCATACATGTGAGTGCACCCGTCCCTAACTCCCTCATTCTGTCCTTGAATGTACAGAGAGTTGTACATTCTTTCTTTTAATTTCACCTTTTTACTGAAATTTGTAGGGTCTAAGATAATGTACAGAGAGTTGTACATTCTTTCTTTTAATTTCACCTTTTTACTGAAATTTGTAGGGTCGAATTGACAAATACATTTATCTTAGACCCTTGTTGTTCAAGGATTTGCTCTGAAGAAACCAAACGGTAGGATTCATATGTGAAGGGGAAAGCAGTTAAATGGAATGTAAATTAGGATGATTTCACAAGAGAAGGCCAAGACCTTGGTAAAGAAGACTACATCTAATAGGAAGAAAGCCAAGAAGAATGTTCCGTTTGCGCCCGTTGTACCTCCTAGTGCACCCACATATGGTGCAAAAAGAAGACTCCTTCATTGGCTTGGTAGCTAGCGGCTGATTCAACTAGGAGTTTGCTTTTGTACTTGTTACGTGAACTATTTGCCATGGATTGTGCTTGTGAACCCTATGTATGAACATGTATATATTGTCCTTATTATTGTGTGTTAAATTGCGATTGCGAACATATGGAATATAATGCCGAAGTGAATTTTGCGTAAATGGTTTGACAAGTTTCTGGAAAGAACTAAAAATGTCAGTTGCAGTGTCCATAATTTGAACAGTAGACTCATATTAGTGTTTTTATTTTCTATAATTTTTCTTATTTTCTGAGAAGTTCAATGTTTTGTCAAAACTGACAAGTTTCTGGACAAAACTTCAAATGTGAGTTTGAGGTTCATATGTGCCCAGAATTGGCTCAAATTTTAACAGTAGACTCATATTATGTTTATGATTTTCTGTATGTTGTTCACATTTTTCCAAGAAGTTCAATTGTTTGGTCAAATTTGACTAGTTCTGGACAGAACTTCCAGTGTCAGTTTGAGGGTCCATATGTGCCCAGACATTGCTCAAATTTGAACAGGATACTAATATAACTGTTTTTTTATTTTCTGTAAAAAAATAGATTTTTCTGAGAAGTTCAATTTTTTGGGTCAAAATTCAATTAGATTTCCCTAGTATAAGCGTTGTTTCACACCTCCACTGAACCTTGAATTAAACCATTTTGTTTTTTTTGGCAAACAGAATTAAACTTGTTAGTTAATATGAAATGAAATGATAGCTGGCATCAGCCTGAAATGTTGTGATGCTCGGTTCATCTTAATGTACACAAAACGGTGTATTCAGGTTGCAGAAGAAGGCATTCGGGATCTGAAATATCTTGTGAAAAGTAAAACACTCCAATTCTGTCATGAAAGAACACTAGCAGGATCTTGACACAACCCACGCAATTGCTGCTTGACGAGTAAACACTAACATAGACTGGTTGACAACACAACATGGACGACGACATAGGCTCATACTATAAGTTTGATAGAGAAAACAAACAGGAAAACATCATATTTATTCTTCACAACAGCAGCAACATCATCATTTGAAGGGGGAAATGTTCCAGATATATACTAATCGGAACTTCCAAAAAATATATACCACTATGGACTTTGAATACAGGACCTAGAACTCACACTTGACCACCTATTATGTTACCTTTCCCCTTTTATTTTATCTTACAGGGGTGATTAATTAACTAATACGAAGAGTGCATGACGGCAATTGTACAATGCAGCTCGTAACCCACAAGACAACAGTTCACACAATCACACCAAACTTTTCACACCGGAGGACAGGAGCAGAAGATAGATACTTGCCACATGTAGCGAGTCATACCAAAGTGGAGGGCAGGCGATGAATTTTGAGGGCACTAGAGCCAGTTGCCGCGACCAGGGATACTTGCTTTCGAGCCATTTGCGGGTCTGTAGCTGCGAGATACCGTGCTAGCCTCCGCATCGTTGGTGGATTCGTTTCCAAAGCTCATACCATTTGCAAACATTGACACAATGCTGTTACCACCATGTACCCGACGCTCAGGAGCCAGCACACGACAAGGAGCCTCCACTGGACTCATGAAAATGTTTTGCCTGCTTGTTGCAGTGTTCAGAAGGCGGTCGCCATGGACAAGGGCACCCAGTGTTTGCCCCCCATGAATACGATCATCATCCAGCAGTGGGTTGTGATGAACACACATACCCATTTTGCCTCTTGCAAGGCGATCACAAGGAGGGCCTCCAAGGTCAGATCCCCATGAACAGCGTTTGCCTCCTCCGTGCGCTTTACAGAAATCAGTGCTTCCCTGTGCGCTTTTATCACAGCCAGAAGATTTACATCTCTTGCCCCCGCCATGCCCAACACAGCGATCAGTACGGCCTCTTGCGCTCTTGGTGCATCCGTCTACCACACACCTCTTCCCACCTCCATGTGCGACACAGAATTGGGTACCGCCATGCACACTTTTCGTGCAGCCTTGAGTTGCACAACGTTTACCTCCACCGTGGCCTTTGCAGAAAGGTGTGCTTCCCTCCGCACCCTTGGTACAACTGGGGTGCGTGCATCTTTTCCCGCCACCATGGGCCTTGCAGAAATCAGTGCTGCCCTGTGCTCCCTTGCCGCAGCCAGCATGGAGACAGCGACGCCCGCCTCCATGCGCAATGCATAAGCCTGAGCGCCCTTCTGCACTCTTTGTGCAGTTGTCTTGTTGGCACCTTTTTCCACCACCATGCTTAATACAGCGTCCAGATTTCCCTCTTGCTGCTCTTCTGCACCCTTCATTGATACAACGGCGACCACCGCCATGGGCGATGCAGAAATCAGTACGGCCTTCAGCGCTCTTGGTGCACCCAAGGTAGTCGCAGCGTCTCCCCCCTCCGTGAGCTTTGCAGAAGATGGTCTTGCCCTCAGCCCCTTTGCTGCAACCATCTTTATGGCACCTTCTACCCCCACCATGGGCAATGCATCTCCCTGACGAACCTCTGGCTCCTTTTACACATCCCAGGTATGAACAAACTTTTGCGCTAATGCTGCGTTGCGGTGGACTGACAAACCCGGAAGTACAGGATGCTGGACTTTCTTGTAGTGGGGGAAATGTTGGCAGACATTGAGTCTGGTTAGAGCTACCTGGGAAAACTTGTCCTGAAGAAAATCCAGCCATCTGTGCGGAATAAAGAAAAGAACGGACCTTGCCACCAGATGGTCGGTGTAGAGATGTAGATCCTTCATCAACTGTTGGGACAAAGTCCATAATGCATGGCTGCAGAAATGTACTATTCTGTACACTTGCTGCACTTAGATCTGCCCCGGTAATACCAGATTGGCATTGTCCAACAGACAATGATAACTCAAGATCAAGCCCAGACTGACCCATAGTCCTTGTAAAATCACAAGCCTGCTGCCTGGAAGTACCTTCATTGCCTGGAGTAAAATAATTTGAGCCCAAATCAACAGAAGAATCATCGCCACTGCCCTTAGCAGAAGAAATGGTGGAACCAGTACGCATGCTTTGCTTGCTAGAATCTGAGCTTGAAGAATTTCCTAGAACCAGCGACAAGCCCTCGAATTTTCTCTTGGTCCCTCTAGGCGGATCATATGAACTGCCCTGAGCTAGCACATGAAGTTGACTAGAACTAGCAGTTGGATGGCTGGCTGAAGAAATGACAGGGAACTCATTGACAAACGCATTTGGATTTGAGAAGCTTATATTAAATGCTGGCGGCCCAAGCCTGTGGTCCATTGTTCTCAGTGGCAGTGACTATCTCAGGTGCCCAAGCCAACCTCTATGAAGAAGGACCAGCTTGCCACACTTCCGGATTAAATAATGGTCAAACAAACTATCTGAGTTAGAAAATATAGCATCTAGTACTCCGTTTTGTCTTCGCACCCTCCACTAACAAACCCCGAAGTATCTCTACGATCCATTTTCCAGCGCTGTAAGTAGAGAAATGCTATTTATTCACAGAGCAATGATGATGCTACAGGCCAGAATAGCATGCCAGGTCTTTCATCTGATCTAGTGAAATATGTTCTGCAGACAGTAAAAGGACACATGTAAGCAGCGAGTTAAATAATGCATAAATTTTACCAATACAAAACATATTAACATACAAACAAATGAAAGAAAACTGGAATTCAAAAAAAAATTGAGGGCAAAACTGGACTTCAAATTCTTCTAGGTATTTCAATTCCGTAGTACTACTATCTGGAAATAATGTCAACTCTTGCTATATGCAATGGAAGTAAGAAAACATAGAACGGTTTACATGGCAAAAAGATAAAAAGAATTACATTGCTCAAGAATTTGGTATAAATTCAGGAAACGGAAATATGATCCCCTTTTACTGCATAGCAAGCTTTTTAGCAAAATAGAGAGATTTCGACTGAGTCAAAAGATCATTGCTAGTTCTAGATTTTTCCTAAGTCAAACCTTTCTAAGTTTGACCAATATTGTATAAAATATGCTAATATCTACAATGTCAAATCTATATAGTACAAAATATATTTTACGGAGAGTAATCTGCATGAGTTAGTTCATTATCTGCTCTATTTTCTATCACTACACCAAACTCTCGTGGCCTCCTACAAATGCCCGAAGCTAATGACCAATAGAGATGATTCGCTTCGCTCTATATTTGAATACGACACATATCATCCAATATATATTCACAATACGTGCATTTCACGTGCAGAATTTGGTACATCTAAAAATGAAAGTTTATCTACCAAAAAGAGATTGTACTATGAGACAATTAAAAGATGTAACAGTGATTTATTCGTCGGATAGCAGAATTATAAACAAAAGTACAAAACTGAAGCAATCTGCTCAAGTGCTCAGTCTGGGGAGCAGTGTTTCATGATATTCACTTTATCTGAATTGTGTTAAAAAGAGTTGCCTCAGTCCATAGTTAGGACATCATACCAGTCCAGGTTTGGCATCATTGTGGCACATTCAACAGTTAATAATGTCCTAGTATGACTATTATACCATTTTTTGGAGCTTATGGGCATTACCTACAAGAATGAAATAGCGAGGGCGTACTTGAAGTAGACAACCGTAAATTCCAGCAACTTTGCTCTGCAAACTGAAAAATACAAACCAAATCGACAATCAATATAGATTACTGAGAATCTCTTCAAAGGTATCATTCTTTCACAGAAAATCAGGTAAAGTAAGTAAGAATTTAACGAGTTCAACTTCCAACGATAAACAAAACTCTGACTTTGAAGAAGCATAGGTTCACCAACTAACATTACTATGTACTAAACTTGTTTTTTATCACGAACACCAAAGTTGGCAACTTTACGGCAGGATGACGATTACTAGCGTGAGTATCCTAATTACTGGGAAAAAGGGGAGAATAAGTATATGTCTACCAGAAAAAGGACCATAGCAGACAACTTTATATTTAAGGCAGCTATACATCGCATACTAGACGAATATTTTTTTTAAATGTAACTGGGTTCAATCTTCAGCCAGATGCCCTGATAAAACCACAAAGGAAAATAAAGAAATTTGACGCACTAACTAAAAAGCAGACATCTAATGATGTTATTAGTTTGCAAGCTAGGATTGAGGATGAAAGAAGTATCCAATGAACAAGACCTGTCAAAGTCATAAGCTTTTTAAGCCATTAACTAGCAAAAAAACCAAACATGCTTGTTACATTAAACAAAAAATGTTAACGAGGTGCACACACATCTAAATGTATGAACAGTTGTTTACAACCGAGGTTTTCCTTGCTAATGTGGAAAATGCATGAACATTACTATTTAGCTACAACTACAAATCATTCAAGTGGAGAACTACTTGAAACACTCAATACCTACAGGCAGAAAGCTTTGGATTCTCTCTTTACATAGAGGTTCTTCTTACAAAATTATCATAATTTTGTGCCGTCGAGATGTTATGCCAAGCAAAACATGGTACTAAAGTTCTTAAAAACACAACACAGTAAAATAGAATCCTAGTCGAGATTCAACTTTTACACAAACTACTGTACCTCAAAGGTAAGCAGGGGATATGAGTTCACTAGAATAACAAACCGAACAACTATTCCAAACATAAGAACACGGAATCGGAAGGAAACTATTTATGGTCCGTTGGGATCTAGGCTCACAAAGCAACCCAAGATTCTCTTTCCGGGCAGTTAACTAATCAGCACAGCTATCTAAAGAGATCAACAGCACAGTTGAATTCGCAAAACTACGCGGTGGAATTCGCATATAACTAAACAAAATCAAACAAAGGAACCCTCGTTGCCTCTCCTCACATCAGAGACAATCAAAACTGTGTATACTACGCACGTACATATCAATATCGAGGACACGGGTATTAACAGATTCAGCAACCCGGCTAGGTAACCAAATGGAAGGCTCCTATCCTATGGCTTGAAACTGAAAGCAAAGCCTAGAATGAAGAGTATCTTGGTGACACGAACCTCGTATCTCTCCGGAAAACGAGAACCGGGGCTGGAAGAGCGTTTTCTTGCAGCACCCCCGCACGCATAAATAGGGCAAGGAAATTTGGCAAGAAAGTAAAAGAAATTGCGGGGAAACAACAAGGAATTAACCGCCGGCCCGTAAAAACGACGACGAGAGGAGGCTTTACCTCGCGGGAAGGAGAGGCCGAGGACGGCGGCGGCGGCGGCGGAGGTCGCCCAGGCGCAGGTCCTTTTCCTCTTCCGCCTAGGAGACGCAGGAAACGGTGGAAAGCGAGTGGCGCTGATACGATCTCGGGACGGGGAGAGGCGGAGCAGAGACGAGAGAGAGAGGGAGAGATTGAGAGGAGGCTTGGAGATTTGACGGAGGAGGAAAAGCGACTTTCTTTTCTATTTTTTTCGTTCATCGGAGTGCGTAACACTGTGACAGAGAGACTGGCAGAGTATCTTTTCTCCAAACCTTTGTCATGTAGGCCATTGAGGTTAATGGAAATTATCTTAAACTCCCTTCGTCACACGGGTTATTGATTTTTTTTACTCTACCATGGGAAGTGTTTTTTTTACGTTCTATAATTACTAGCAAATTGCCCGTGCGTTGCCACGGGAAACAACTGAGTGTATAAATGCATTGCTTATAATTTTTTCATGAATGTGGACAACGAACACAATATTTTCAACGCGCCACTACCAATTATTCTTCCTTGAAGAAACATCATGAACCCCTCGCGGAAATCTTTCGACCCACCTTGTGGTAACTCACATTTTCTGTCCCAACTCATCCCTACCTCCAAGATCATCCTTACCCATGTATTTCCGTTGCTAAATTTTGTAGGGACATTAAATAATAGTAAATAATTCATAATAAGTTTTTTTCTGTTAAAAAAAGTTGCTTTTACACCTATGTGATAATGTACACTAAAAATATTTTGGCCGTTTAATTAATGTGAGGTTTCGTTATGCTCGTCGTTTTTTTTGCTTCCATTCTTTTTGTTCTCAAGTTAGTTATGTGGCTTAAACATATTTTCTATATTTACTTAGTTTGGTCATTAACTCATTATAATGTTACTTGCTTACTTGCGTCCAACAAAAAAGATTTCATCGATTTTTTTATATATTTTGTATCGCCTTAATCGCTTTCGATTTGTTGTCCTCGTCTTTACAACGCACAGTTCAAAACTCAGTTTTATTTTAACTCAAAAATTGACTATCTAACCATTTCACGTGATTAGGTCATTTTTTTTCTAGCTACATTTTTGTGTTGACATTACTCATTTTATACGATGCACCTTTGTACCCAAATCTTTTAGATTATGTTTTCCAAAGAAGATTTCATATATTACTTGTATTTTAGCCGACCATTTTTTCACTTGTTTTTATTAACTATATGCTCCTGGCCCACTGGGTAAAGCACGAACCAGCTACACCCATCTATCTCTTGCAGTCTTCCGTCTCTCCTGGAAAGGAGACAAGAGAAATCCTCTTTCTCTTCTATAGTTCTATACCAGTGAGTCTACTCTGAATCGATCCATCGACTTGTGTGTGCATCTCTTTCTCTTCTATACCAGTGAGTCTACTCTGAATCAATCCATCGCGGTTTGTGTGTGCATCAGCAATAACTCTGAGGAGCTTTGTGAATTGTGAGGTGAGCTAGAGGCGGCTGCATCAGAGCACGACCCAGGTCTGCATCTTGAATCAAATCCTCTAGAATTCCTAGCAGCAGTCCTCCCCGTATGCAGGACCCTTCCTTCCCGTATGCTTGCGCATGCTTGCGCCGCCGCTGCTGCTTAGGCCAGCCAAGAACGAAGACAAGGACATGGGCGTTATTGGGTGGCGGAGGAGCTGGCAAACCCGATGGTGGAGAGCACCAAGGCGTGCTAGAACGGTGCGTTCAGCACGAAGGGACATTCGCTTAATGAAAGAAAAAGATATTGTAGGAGTGATGGCATCATGCCTATTTTCATAATAGTATATAAATAGAACTTATTTCAATATATTTACATTATCCATGAATTCCATATACGTTTAATTTTATTTGTCCTCTCTCAAATTCATCCATGTTTTATGTGTTGGCACCATTGTTGCTAAAAGTTATTTGAGAATAATGTACTTGTAGCATTGTAGCACGAAGGAACAACAAGAAGAAACAACGACAGATAAACAAATCAAAATAACAAGAATAAGGACTTGAACACAAAAGTTCTGGCGGATTCTAATCCAGTCAATGTGGTTATTAAATAGATATATAGCAACAAATAACAAAATCTGCTAAATCTTTGTTTATACATAAAATTGCTTTGTTCGCTGATCACGTAAGTGTTTTTATTTGCTATTGATTGGTGAACAAAAAAATAAGAGTTGTGTTGTGTGTATTTTTGAAACTAGTAAAGGAAAACTAACATATAGTGGTGAAAAGAAAGTATTGCATAAGTCAATCTCTTCAAGAAAGAGATGATATATCCACACCAACTATGTCAGTGAAAACTAACATATGGACCATACACATATGTTAGTGGTGAAAAATAACATATGGACCATACACATGGGCCCGACATGTCAGTGAATCAAAGTCAGCCAATCATAAGTCAATCTCTTCAAGAAAGAGATGATATATACACACCAACTATGCATGATCCATCCAATGCAAACAAGATCAAACACTTTTATCTTGGAAGATACAATGCACAAATCAAGCAACCGTGTGTATAGAAGTGTTCCGCGTTGAAAAGTGTTGGGGCGGATAAGTACGACGCCATATCCACCCAAGCCGCACAAACGAAATAGTGATGAGACATGCATCGGGGGCGCCTAAAAAGTAGGTATGTGTTCTCGAAATGTGGCAATCGTAATGTACAATCAATTATTGCTAGATCCGATCAATGAAGAACACAACGATTGTCTCAAAGATAATGACTTGAGCAAGGAGATGGTGCACGTGTCTCCGACATAATCCTTGAAATAATGAGCATTGCTCGTTGCACACATAAAAAGTAATGCTCGGACCAAACAAATTTGATATCATATCGGGTCCCATGAGACACACCACTAGTCCTATGCAAAATCATAGTCCCGAATGTTCAGTAGTGTTGCACCGCCTCATGCAAGGTGAGAGAGGAGGTCCTTCCACCGCTAAGCGGAAACATGAAGCCATCTCCAGCGTGAGGAGGTGTGAGGAAGAGATGGCCAACATAGGAGGAAGTTTTTTTGTTGAGGGAAAGCCATCATGGCGGATTTTATTCATTTAGAAATAAAGATACAACGTTCGCCATTACACCAACAAGAAAATCAGGGGTTCCTCTTGCCAAACAATTGACAAAGAACCCTCTGAATGTCTAGCTAAGACATGTGCAGCCATATTGGCTTCCCTAGGGCAATGCATAAAAAAACTTCAGTAAAATTACGACAAAGATGAGTACACTCCTCGTAGACAGCAGCGGCTGGGCCAAGAGAATTCCCACAGTGCGTAAAAAAAAGAGAGAATTCCCACCATTAGACATCACCTCAATGACATCCGTGCAGTCTGAGTTGATCTCGATCCGATTGCACCCCATCTGACCCCCCAACACTAAGCCGTCACGAAGGGCCCTAGCTTCGGCAGTCGAGTGATCAGAAACAAACTGGATACCACAACAGCTCGCTGCCAGGAAAAACACTCTGTCATCTCGAATTATAGCTCCCGTGCTCCCAAACCGGTATCAATGTTAAACCATGTATCAACATTCGATTTAACAAAGTCCTCTGTTGGTCTCTTCCAGCCATGTCTGGCTATGCCTGGCCTCCTCGTCCTCTTTGCTCTTGCATAGTTCAAGGCCAATGTGGAGATGGCTTTAGGCCGTTCTATTTAGATTGAACTGACTATCCATGTGAAGCTTTCCTCCGCTCCCACCAAAAGTACCAAATTGTTGTGAAGCTTTCCTCCGCTCCCACCAAATGTACCAAATGACTGTAGCCAAAAAGATCATTGCGGTCAAGCTCATCAATCAAAGGCGCGCGTGCTGACTTATCCCGAAGAAGAGCTTCCAGGGCTACACCGCCCCCCCCCCCCCCCCCCCCCCCAGTTTCAGTTGCGCACACATGCGATATAAAGTCCTCCAGTCTAAGGAGCTTCCTTTACTCGCGGACACATGAACAAGACATGCATAATACTCTGACAATTCGTCGGACAGAACCCACTCCGTGAATTGGGTTGCATATGGCGGTTTGCGAGTACTCCATTGCACGGGATCGCTCCCAGCTCCCAACAAGCGCGTAGGAGGAAGTTTATGTCGCGTTTATGCGACGTTTGGCAAACACAGTTGTTATTATATTAGATTCTTCTTTAAGAGGGCGCCAAAAGAGATTGTTCTAAGCAAGGTGAAGCATATGAGCTCGGTGCCAAAGTGAATTTCCAGATGAGAAGTGCAGATGCAAGCAATAAAGGTGTGAGGAGGGCCTATCTGCGAAAATGCGTATTATTATGTGACAAAACAAAAACGAAGCCGCCCGGAAGTATCCACGGCCCCCCGCGCAGCATCTCCCGTACACTTCCCCTGTTGCGATACGCTTCTGCCGTTGGACACGTCACGCATGACGCGACGGCGCACTCCCCAAGATCCGTGTCCACCCCGCACCCTGGGCGAGCGAGGACTGGTGGTCACGGGTCGGCTGCCTTTTGGGCGTGCTGACGTGTCGCCGCCTGGTTGCGGGATCTGCCGTCACGGAAAGATGTCTTCTTGTTCCGATACCTCGTGCTATGTGGGGCCGTTCCGAGTCACGCCCCCTCCAATCCAAGTCAGCTCGGTGTCTTTTCGCTTCAGCTTCCAGTTTGTTCCATTTTTTTAACGGACCAAGGAAGCCAAATTGGTCTTGACATGCGCTATAGCTAAATTCCGCATGAAACAATGCTACTCCGAATAAACAACTCCCCGGTCCTTGGTGCCTGCCACCGACCAACTTCGCGGCGTCTTTTTTATCCTTGCTTACGGTAGCAGCATAGCGCCTTGCTTTCGAGGGCGACGCCAACGATTAGCTGCCTCAAGTTTACATTGTCTAATCCAAGCACCGCGGATCTTTCCACTGTTAGAACCGGCTCACCTCACCTCGCATTGAGTTTTTAAATATGCCCGCCCGCCGGCCGGCTTGTTACTTTTGACTAGGTAAATTTGGTGCGGCACGCCGCACCTGTTGGGTTTAAAAATGTTGAAATTTGCTGGAATTTTGTTGTGGGGTATGTATCTAAATACTAATGAATTGAAATGGTAAAATTATATTTTTCACGTTAATATTCAATTTAAGTCTATTTTGGTGGTAGTATACATTTGTTGAATTGAATTTCGTGATTAGGGTAAATTAATTTAGGTTGCATTCAAATAATTATCGAGTTAAAATGTTGAATTTAAGCTTGTAATTGGAGGGAATGTATCGTATGAGTATTTAATAAATTTAAATTCACATAAGTGGAGGAAGTGCATTTGTTTTTTTTCTTGAAGTATTTATCAATTTGGAATATTTGAAAAAAAAATCCTTTATAAATAGTTAGTAAATAGTTAGTATTCCTCGTAATGAATAAAAAGTTAGGAAGATGTTAATGCTTTGTTTTTTTTAGTTGCATAATATATATCGCAAAGAGAGTTGGCATTTTTGTTTTTTTGTTGCAATTTTTAAATTCAAAGTGTTAAAATTTGTTGAGATTTGTTGTTTGGAGTAGTCTCAAAATTTCAATATTTCTAATTGTTTAAATTTATGTAGGTTTATGTTTGTAGTTTGACAGATTTAATTAATCCGCATAATAAGTGGAAATATAGTGTGTGTTTTTCTTAAAATACAACTTCATTTAATCAGAGGGAATGTATTTAAGTTTTCTCTAAATATTTGCTAAATTGTAATGTCAAAAAAATGTTTGTAATTTGGTATAAGTAGTTATCATGTATTTTATTGGACGTTTTGATATTTGTGACACATTGTTTTGACGGATAAATTTTAAATTATTGATTTTGCAAAAAAAAAATTGATGGGATCTGTGTAAGCAAAGTGAGCCCGCATGTCAAAGATTCAACAATTTATTTATTTATTTATTTTGTGTGGAGGAGTGTTTGTATTTTGGTGTAAGTAGTTAGTATGTGTTTTTCTGGACATTTTGATAGTTTTGTCATTTTTCTCTGATGGATAGATTTAAATTTATTGGTGTTATTATTTTATTTTATTTTTCTAAAAATTGTGTAAGCCATGTGGGCCCACATGTTAGGGATTCAGCAATTTATTAAATTCATGCGGAAAAGAATAAGTCGCTGACTAAACGGTCCCATCGTCACGTCGGGGTGACGTTAGGAGCGGAAAACATATCATAATAGCATTATCATATAGCATATTTAAGCAACACTACTCATTATCATCAATAAGTTCACTAATAGCATCATTAAAAAGTAAAGGAGCATTATTAGTTTCATCACAATAGCATGGATTATCATATAGGACCATAGAATTTTCAGTTTGACACTCATCATAACAAGGATTCTCATAAATAACAAAAGATTTCAGAGTTTGAGTGCTATTATCGAATGTTGATGGTGAAGTTGGGAGATCCAACTCTTCCCCAAGCTTAGGTTGGAACACATCCATTTCAATCTCCTCTTCACATACTTCCGCTTCCAAGTTTATGTTTTCATCATCCTCTTGGGGTTGCACGGGCATCCCCAAGCTTAAGCTTTTGTCATCTTCTTCCTGCAAAATATTAGAGCTTTCTTGGGCAGCTCTCTTCCTTGTGTCAACAACATAGATATTTTCATTAAATTCAAGTATGCAGAGATCAAGGATATTGGCAATGAAAACTTTAAATTTAGAAGCTATAGGGCAGGTTTCATGTTCATCAATGAAGGTGTATAATTCATAGGCTGCCATAAAAATAACAAATTGCTCTACTTCTTCCATCCCTAAGTGAGCATAATTCCATGTATGATAAGTTGCAATAACATGTTCATTATTGGAAGGGCATTGGAATTCAAAGTGTCTAGAGTATTCAGAGCAACAAATTTCTTCCTTATGATATTTAAGCAGCACATTAGCAATTTTATTTAGAAGCTCTATGTACTCTCCTAATCTTTTCCCTTCATTTGATTTTCTAAATTCAGCAGCCATCATGGCGTTTTCATAATAGTTTTCCATTGATAGCAAGTAGACATACTAACAAACCGAAATATGATATGCAAGACAATGACAAAACAAAATAAATTGCTTTGAAGGTAAAGATGGATAAGACGATGCTCACGTAGGTGCAACCTCCCCAAACTTAGGTGTTAGCACAAGTTGGTGATGAAGTTGACTTGGTGAGATATCTTTGGATAAACCTATCAGCAATGATTCCCTGGCAACGGCGCCAGAAAACAGTCTTGATGGCCCTTCACGTAGTTACCCCACAATGGCGCCAGAAAACAGTTGCTAGCCCTTCGCGTGGTTACCTGCGTGAAAAGTAAATGGGTTAGGTTGAGTCTGGGGACCCCGGACTAGCTGTCCGAAATACCCGATTATGCTTAACACAACGATCCCGTGATCAGTCTGTCGTTGCACATAATCCGAATTGAATACCAAAGTTTACATCCATTACAATACCGAATTAAAAGTCTTACATAAATGGTCATTTAGACCAAGTCTTACATAGGTGCCTTCATGGGCCAAACCAAAATATCAGCGGAAGCTACGGCGTAGTAACATCAATCCTAACGAAGACGACCCGACAGGCAGCTGACTTATGGAGATCCTTAGTTCGCGTAGAAGTCGCCATACTCCTGCTCGGCGTAGTGCTCCTCCTCGTAGTCTGGCTAGGTCAATAGCCAGGACGAAACCAATATGAGTACATTTGAATGTACTCGCAAACTACCCCAACATGAGTATGCACTAGTTTTATTTTAATTTACAACTTTTATTTATTTAAAACACTCTATATCTTTATTGAAAAAGGTAAGAAGAGTTTTATAACTATCTTTTAAAGAAATCACCATTTTATCTGTTTCTCCAAAACTCCTCCTTTTTCCGACCATAGCCCGTCATGGTCCACTTCCTCCAACAACCTCATACCGATCCGTTGGTATAGGTGTAAGGAACATTCTCCACTTCATTTTCTTTTTAAAACTCAAAGTCTTTCAAAAACTTGCACATGGTCTTAGGACAGCCTCCCAACTGTCCATATCCGAGGACTCGGCTATTCGAATAGTTTTAACCCTCTGCAGAGGTAGCACGCTTTTAGCCCACATTCATCCGGTAACTCATCGTGTCAGCCACGTCCCGCCATACCAGGTGTATGCGAAGTTGAGCCACCGACCATAGCCTCTTATTTGCTCATGCTAGTATAGGATCCTTCCCATATGACACTTTCCATCGACACTCAGTCCAGTTTCCCGTCAGAAACCCTAAGTGTGAGGACTCATAGTTTTGTCCGGCGGTTTATGGTGGAACCTTCTATCCTCCCCACCAACTTGTGTGAGGACCCGGGTCAGGGGGTAGGTCCTCGGACCATCCCCTCATGCATAACGGAGTGATCTCCGTCGATGAGGTATCCCATACTAATAAGAGCAAACTACATGACTAAGCCTGTTCCCATATGGGGGTAAATGTGGTCGCACAGGGTAAGATTGGTAGTCATAGTACTAGGACACTGTGCATTTTTCATAAACATCACCATTCTCCATTTCTCCACTTCAACACCGACATCTCGGTATTCCATAATCACTCAAGTATTTTCAAAGGAGTTTTGAATAAACAACATTGTTTCCCATCCTACAATTTTATATAAACTACCTTATTTTCTACATAGGGTGGCAAAATAATATCCATATACTTTTGAAAAGGTTTTGTAAACCATTGCCTTAAGAGTAAATCATTTGATCAAAGTAGATGCATATGTATTTAGGTGCAAGCTCAGAGAGTAGCTTGCCTTGCTCGGCAAAGTGGACTTGGTCTTGATCTTCAGATTCAACAAACTCTCCTTCCTCGATAAATCCGACAGCGTTCTCGTCTAATTAATAAACAAACAAATACAACCAATCACTAAACTACTCAAGCAATCATCTCAACAATCAACCATAAACATCACAAATAGCTACTGCACACATCAAACAATACAATTTGGTTTCAAATTAATTGAACTAAACAATATTTATTTATGTCCAAAATTATGGCAGAAACTTGTGGAACATGTTTAATTGCATAACTTGAGTTCTGTTGGTCACAAAAATACAAACTAAATTTCTACAGAAAGCTACTGATGTGTAGAAGACAACCCAATTTGATTTGGATCATTTGGAGTTACCAAACTCCCTACACAATTGTTTGAATCCAGTAACTTAATAATCAAGTTTTAGCTACCAATTAAGTTCTGTTGATCCTAAAATTATATCCTTTTAGGGGTAACTAAACATGACTAAATGTGATCTAAAAAATTGGTCCTAATTCATTTGGGTTAACCATTAAACATATTTAAATGTTTGAGTGCAGAAGGGTGTTTAAACTTCAACTTTATACTAAACAAATACTACTGCACAAATAATTCTACCAAAATTAGGGAAGCTAATACATGGCAGTACTAAGCTAGAAAAATTGGTTTGGAATTATTTGGACTAACAGAGTATCAGAAACAAACAAGTTTAGAATTTAAACCTTCTGTAGTATTTTTAATAACACTTTTTAACTATTTATTTAAATGACATGAGACCACTTGGGTTGGTTAAACAATTTCATAAGCTTTCCAGAACAATTGATTTGATTTATTTGGATTCTTAAATCTCGAGATATTGAATTTTGAAGTTAGGTCCAGTACTGATTTCACAGAGAGATTTAAATTCGAAAAGTTTACTATTCTGGATAATGTTCAAAAGTATGACATGTGGGGCCTACGCGTCAGCGACACAGTGTACGCGTGGAAATTAATAAAACGCTGACGGGTGGGGCCAGCGCGTCAGCCTAACATCTAAACGAAGGGGTACGTTGCCGTTGGATTTAGATCCAACGGCCCACGTTAGCCCACGTCGTCGACGAACTCGGCGACCTAAAACGAGCGGCGCCGAGGCTCCGGCGAGGTGGATGGCTCACCTAGGGGGCTCGGGAGGTCGTGGTGATGATGCGAATCGACGGCGGAGGCTCGGGGAAGGTCGTGGCGCGAGTTGCACTTGCTGGGACGGCGTGTAGCGGCGACGGCGACGCGTCGGACTTCCACGGCCACGGCAACGGACTCCGGCGAGCTCCTGCGGGGGCTCTGGTGCACGAAACAACGAGGAAAAGACGGCGGTGAGTGCGGTGTTCATAAGGAAGAGAGTAGGGGCCAGAGAGAAGAGAATGGGAGGGTGTGGCGTCGCGGCCATGTCCGACCTCGACGGCGACAGTGGCGGCAGCGTGCACGCCCTCCTGGCGGTGCCCGATGAAATTGGAGCGAGGGAGAGGGAGTGGGGGTGGTGTGGAGTTTCCAGAGGGGCTCGGGGTGGTTTTTATAGCGCGGGAGCGGTCCACGATGGTCGCGGTTCACGGCGACGTCCATGGCGCGCCCGAGGCGACCTTTTACTCGATTCCGCGGCGGAGGTGCAGGGGATCGTGGCGACGTGGTGTCTACCGGGGTCCGGACGCGTTCTAGAAGCTTTGGCTCGAGCCTTGCGTGTCGAGGTGCAGGGAGGGCGCTAATTTGGGTCGGCGACGGTGAGCTTGCCACGGCGATGCAGAGGGGACAGGGGCGGCGTTGGGGCAAGGGGGCGTGCTCTAGGGCTTCTCCTCTGCGTGCAGAGGCTGCAGAGCTGCAGAGGCACGAGGAGCGCGGCTGGGGGGGCCTGGGCGGCCAGGAAAACGGCGAGGAGCGCCACGGCGACACGGGGTGTGCGTCGGGGCGAGGGGGTGAGGTAGACGATGGCAATTTTGCCAAAACCCCCCTGCCTCCTTTTCTTTCCTGTTTTTCTTATTTCTTTTTAGTCCAGTAGCTTTTCTAGATTTATTTGGGGCACTTAAACATTTTATAAAAAATTTGCAAATAATTGTGGGGCCTCCCCATAACATGTAGAAGCTCCACAAAATTTGGCTTTGCAAAATAAAATGTTTTGAATCATTTTCTTTCATAGGGTTTTAATTATGGCATTTTGTTTTATTTCAATTGTTTTTACTTTTGAATTTTAAAATAGGTGTAAAATATTATTTGGGAGAGATAAGTAGTAAGAATACAAATGAGGGGTTTCATATACCATTCCTCTGAAATTTTGTTTGAACAAAATTTTCTTCTTACTTGGAGAATTGTGTGTCACTTGTCATTTTTATTTCTTTCTTGTTTCCACTTTTGTTTTTGCATTTCAAATTGTTAATTCAAGCAAACAACAACACAAGCAACAAGAAATAATTACCACAAGCAACAATTTGCAAACAACACATAATAATCAACAAAAGTTTTTGTTGGCCCACATTTTTGGAATAATACTACTGATTAAAATTCTGGGGTGTTACATTGAGACTCCAAGTGCAGAGTATGTAGTAAGTGGAAGACGTGTTTTCCCCACGAGGGGTGACTCGAGGGTTTAATATCGAACTCTCAGGGAATCAGTAGTGAAGATTTATCTTTCTATCCTTCTTTTGGTTACCTACAAAACAAAGTAAATGTTTTGGTCCTCAACCTCACATAGTGGTTGTCAAGCACAAGGTGTTAGAATGATATCAAGATAATATGCTATGCAAACAAGAAATAAATATGCAATGGTGGTAAATAAATATGCAAGGATGGTGGTAGCAATGATAAATGATATTTTTGGGTTTTTTATAATGAATGCAAGATGTAAAAGTGTTTTTGTATTTTCGGATTTAATAATGGCAGAAAATGGAAAAGTGGTAAAAGTTGTTGGAAAGGTGTTTCTTATGATTAAAAATGGACCGGGGTTCATGGTTTCACAAATGCACTCTCTCTTTAATAACGTGGTGGACAATGGAACACTAGAGTTGACATATGAGATTGCAACACAACAGTTTAATGAAAAGTTATAATTATATGGGCATCACGTCCTAACATAGAGACCTTTTGGTTATTAGTCTCTCTTATACTCCACCAAGATGCGAACTAAATCATAACACCTCGATAATTAAGATAACTCAGAGTATAGCAATAAGTATCATGACATGAAGTTAAAATAAGAACGTGCTAGATCTAGTCATGGAGTAGTGGCAATGGTCACACCCACATCTCCGGTAGCATGGTATTTCTTTTTATCCCTAGTGAGGCAACAAAGTAAGGTAAAACACCCAAGTGGATTGCAGAACTTTCTCTCACGTTCACTGCACTAGCCACCCCCCGTTACTCCAACTAATGCACACGTTTCCCCTCACATGCTCTCATAAACATGCTTGATCATAACAAGTAAATAAGAACGGGGTACATAATATGCATCTACTTTCATAACTGAAACAAAACCATTGCAATCTCAAACATATATTAACTCATAAAAAGATCCACCACAAAGGTATTACATAGATGACCGTAATCATGTTCGGCAGCTCATACGGTACTAATTAGTGAAGCTCGAGAGAGAGATACATAAGTTACTTCCACAAACCCATAGTCTAGAGGTGGACTACTCCCTCTTCATCATGGAGATGGTGGAGAAGTCGTTGGAGAAGATGGAGACCACACCGGCAGCGCCCCGCCGGAGTTTCCCCCCTCCAATCTGTAGCTCCAGGTCTCTGTTTCAGTGTTTCTGTGTTTCTGCGGCGCTCCTTCCAGAGAACGTCGGGGGATAATTTTTATAGGCGTTTTTAGGTCAAAACGGAGTCGGTGGAGGAAAGATCGACGGCAGCGGAGCCTCGAGGGCCAAAGTGGGGGGTCCCACACGGCCAGGTACTTGGGCCGCATGGGCCCACTCATCTGGGCCCTCGGGCCTTCTCTTGTTTGCTTCTTTCGCTCCCGGGTCTTGTTCATTCCAAAAAATGATGCTCGTAAATTTCCAGGTCATTTGGACGTCGTTTGGGTCCCTGAAACATTAAAGGAAAGAAATAGGGTTTTCTGCCTGCGCAGGGTTAATTCCATAAAAAATAGGAAACATATCAAATATTCCCAAAATCATTATAAAACAGTGATATAACCCTTATATGATGCAAATATGACTGGAATATAAGTAAAAATAATGCAAAGTTCATGTATGCATTTTACATGCATCAATAAGTCGCTGACTAAACGGTCCCATCGTCACGTCGGGGTGACGTTAGCAGCGGAGAACAGTGCCCATGTGATGGATTGCTGCGGAAGCGTTAATTTGTGTGAGCATAAAAAATAATTTAGTTTTGGAAAACTATTTAAATTAGAAAGTTATTCAAATTTGTATTCATATAAATGTGTGTGCTGAGCCTATGTGGTATAATTCAATTTTGGAAGTGGTTAGATTTGAAAAGTATTTAAAGTTTAAAAATATTCAATTTCAAATGGCATTCCTGTGTGATATAATTCGAAGTTGGACATCTTTACATCTGAAAAGCTATTTAGATTTGAAAATTATTTCAGTGTAAAGAAAGATGTTGCTTAAAAATTCTTTAGGTTTCGAAAAATAGTCAAATTGGGAAGTTTTGTAGTTTTAATTTCTTATTACGTTTGTAAAATGAATAGATTTGTAAGACTTTTAAAACCTTGAATTATTCAAATGTGAAATTTGATCGCACGAAATAAATAGTTGGTATTTTTTTGGGCATGTTGACATATTTTACATATTTTTGTTCTGATGAGTATACTTAAAATAGTTGGTTTGAAGTTTTTTAATCCTAAAAGGTGTTCGCAAGTTTGAAATATTCTAATTTGGAATTTGATTGCATGGTATAAATAGTTAGCATTTTTTCAGATTCTAAATTTGTACAAAAAATTGTTTATTTTGTTATCGAAATTAGACATGGTCAAAATTTGTCTAAATTTGTAAAAACTTGTTTATTTTGTTAGCGAAATTAAACATGGTCAAATTTTGTCAAACATGCATGAATTTGATGTAGCAGACAGATCACATTTTTCTGTACATTTTGATATTTAAATTATATTTTTTCTGATCTTAAATGAATTTGTTATGAATTTTTAAAGTTTGATAACAAATCTGGAATTTTAGGAAAATAATATTAAAATTTTGGCAACCGGGTCCACTGTCAGAAATTTAATAATTGTTGGAATCATTTGTTTAGAAATACTGGAAGGCTGACAGGTGGGGTCCGTGATGACGTCATCTGCTGACGTCATCAATGGTGAAAGACATATAAATTTTTGAAATATTCAGGTTTGTAATTTGAGTTGGAATGTTGAAATATGATTGTTTTTTTATGAAATTATTCAAATGTAGGGCATTTTGAAGTTTTCGAACTTAATTGTTTTTGTCGAAATACCGTGCCCGTTTGGTAAATTCGGAATTTCTTTTTTTTAGTTAAAATATGTACATTATTTGAATTCGGTAAAAATGGACGCTTAAAAAAATGTTGAGTTCCTGCAAATTTGGAAGTTTTTTTTGCAATATTTTGAAATGTAGGTTAGAAGTTATGGAATTTACAAATTTTAGGTGATTTTGTATTTAAGAAAATGCTGGCAATGGGACCCACACGACAGGAATCGTGGGGAAAAAAAGGAAACAGTGGGCTGAGATGACGTCATGGGATGACGTCATCAATGGCTGACGCGGCTCCGGCTGGTGCGACTCTGTGGAGCACGCAGAGCTCGAAGGAGAGGGAACGGGCCAGCGCGATTGCGCGCGTCTGAGGCGGCGGTGCACGGCGAGGCGGATGGCGGCGGATTTTGGGCCAAGTGGTCGCCGGAGACGGCGGGATCGACAACGGCGTCCGTCGGCTGGAGGGGAGAAAGAAGAAGACGGCGGCGGCGATTCCGGCCGTCCCGGCACGCGGCGATCGGCCAGCAAGGATAGGGCGCGGAGGCGGAGCCCGTCGTTCCCTTCGATCTGAACGGGGAGCAGCGACACGGCGGCGATGCGCGGCGGCGTCGCCGGCGGCTTTCCGCCGCGCGCGAGGGAGAAGAAGGGAAAGGGAGTTCTGAGGACGATTTTGCTCGGAGGCCCCTGGCGTTTATGCAATTCGCGGATGGGTCCTCGCGAGCACTGTTATGCGGGGAATTCTTACAACAAAGATCCTGGGCTTATGAGAAATTGCAAACAGGTCCTCCCGTGGCACCGGTACACTGTAGCGGGCACAGTAAAACAGTGCCGCATCGCCGTGGCTCGCTGGTGGAGCGTAAAATCGGTGGAACTTAATATAGTTAGGTGATGTAGGGTAATTAAATCTCGACTAGACGAGTGATGATGATGATGCAATGTGTGTTGTTAATCTCTCCAATGGGTGAAGGCAACGGCTTGTAATTGAATGTCACAAACAAGTCTCATACTCTGAAATCAGGAACCGTAATCCGCAGCTTTAGAGCTATTACTGACATTTTTCCTTGTCATATCGAAGGTTAATCTGTTATCTATTCCTTCTTTCCACGACCTCCTTTTTTTGCTTCTCTCTTTTCCGAAGCATACGCATGTGACATGAAGTGTTAATATTTTCGTTGGTTGAATGACAAAGACTTGCTTGTTCTTAACCGGAAGGGGACTTAACGATTGCAAATGTTATCTTAAGTAAATTAAGTTAAATAGCATAGTGAATAATGCCTAAACTGTCAGAGGGATGATGGATGGTTGGTTCATTGCATCTGGACATCACATGATCCATGGCAGCAATTTCTAAAAAGAAATGATGATTGGTGCAAGAGACATCACCCATATAGTGGACAATGAGAGCCAACTCACTAATTTCACTTGTCTCTAGATTTCGTCACGTCTTATCTCCCCACCTACCTTCTTTTGCTCTTCGCTTTTCCTTCCACACAGTGTCCACGAGAGTAAGCTCCCCGCGGTGATAGGTATCGTGAAAGGAAGTTGTAAAGCATGAGGACTATTTTTTCTTATTTTCTTTGATTTTTACAACAACATGGACACTATAGTATGTAAACTAAAGTGGTGCATGATCAAAACGAACAATAAATGCATGGCTCTTATGAAAGAGAAAATGCACCTTTGTAAATCTAGCATTGAAATAAAACATAACCATGAATTTGTTTGGTAAAAGGTGGTTCACTTATGTGTTCGGCTCACAAGTAGACATTTGACCGACATTTATATATTTATATACACAATGCACATGTATGACATAAAAAGAATTTGGTTAAGCTTGTTACCGAGAGTGAGGTGGGGGCATGATGTTTTGCAAAATAATTAATATTGATTCTAAGGTCCTCTCACGGGTCCATTGCAAACTATAGGAGATTCCTATTTTTTAGGTCGATCGGTTAAGTGGTAGTGAAGCAATCCCTTTTCAAGTTTGATACCTTCGACATCAGACAAAGCTCACATATAACATTTTTGTGTAGATACCTAGATTGCGAATGTTCTGCTGAGTTCTCATTATCCATGACTTCATCATATTCTTAGACACAAAATTGTCACAATTAATGAGCTGTTGGCCGGGGTCATATCGACTTGCTAGGAAATAGCTTTCTAGCTTGGAATGATCTTTTAGCGTGGCTTGTTAATGTGCTCTTAACACCTGGACATGACTAGTTTAGTTCGAATTTGCATGAGAAAGATATGTTTCTATGTCAAATCTATATACCAAGTGTTATTCCAAATGAATGCACCAATTAATACGGAGGAAATTTGAAAAATGAAAGTCCCTTTTCTTGGTATCTAAGGCAAGATCATTTAACAAAAAACAACCGCGTGAGGCATAATTGATCAGGCCCGACTGGCAAAATCTGGGCCACGTGCCAAACACTACAATGGTGACCTATTTCACTAGAAAAATGTACTAAAGAACAATTATAATGTATATGTCACATAGTAGTTGGATATATTAAGAATCATACATATTTGACTCCCGGTTGCACAATGTTTATTTGAACAACCTCATTGTTACTCTAAGTTGATGCTTTCCCATGACAATTCAGATCTTGATTCTTGAAACTCTAGCGAGTGATTTTTTTGCCACCGTGATGAGACAATCGTGCATTTTTATGGATGCAAATTCGCTCTTACAACTTGGTATACACTTAAGATTACATCAAATTTGTTTCATGCCTGGATTGATACTAATATATTGGTGATTGGCTACCAGATATTTCTTCGAACTTTAAAACACATATATCCTTGTTGGCGCAGTTCGTCAGTTGCCCTTGTTGGGTCTTGTGGCTTTATTTGATTACGTTGTGTTCGACAAAAGAAGATTTTTTACCAACACGTATAGCATCTCCACCGACGTTGCGACACGTGGGGAAGACGCAACGCAGGTGACGCATGGGGAAGCGGTAACGCCCTTCTGGGGAACCGGGGAGGTGGGTGGGCGCCATTAAACAACGTTGACCGGTCTATGTGCTGATGACAGGTTGGGCCCGCCTGTCAAAGTCTTACGTGGCGGGCGTATCCGACACCCTCGAGCTGGCCTAGAAGACCGGGGATGGACAATAGTAGTTGGATAGTTTTTCAAACCATGTGGACCGATGGGGGCGCTGCTGGGTGATTTTTGTGACCGGAACCCCTTGAGTCGATGGGGAGGGCTATAGGGGTCGTCGGTGGAGATACTTTACTTTTTTACGGCAGTGGAGATGCTCTTAGCTTGTTCATGTTTTGTCACACAAATAAGATTGTTCTCTGAATGTTTGTTGTTGTTATTAAATATTGTATGTTTGCTAGGGTGTTGGGCGCACCTCTTGATCCTTGTAATTCTCAAAACTCTCCTCCTATTTAATGGATAGAGCCAAATCTTTCGCCTCCGTTTCAAAAATAAAAATTAAATATTGTATGTATCCTTGTTACACAGGGTCGGGTGTAAAAACTATTTTGCTTGTATCATCTTGACGTGACTTATGAGTTAATAAAAACTCCTTTCACGGCTGTGACGAAATGTTCGTCCATGCGAGAAATGGGGATTCTTTTGGCGGGTACAGAGTGCATTGCTGGCTAGCTCTAGAATACAAAATGTGGTGGTGGTTCATCCATGATGAAGAATATGCAGCAAGAGCTTGGGAGATTCTAAACTGGACGTCGCTTTCCCTCTTGACGTGGAATCTACGCACGGCGCACCGTCGCGACGAGTAATTTAAGCCGAAGATCTCAAAGGCTGCAGCACATGGACAATGGTCGGTCAGAAAATTCCACGCGTAGATTCGATCAAACCTCGTTGGCGACGTGGAAAAACAAATACACAACACACAAGTGGAAGACAATGACTCGACCGGAGCTGGCGAGGGGAGAAAACCCAATGCACAGATCCCTCCCCAGTGCAATGGAGTAGGCGTGATCTGTGATTTTTCCGGGAAGATGCAGAGGCGTCGACTTCAAAACGCAGCAATGACATATATAGTAGGATTTCGCAGTCGTATCAAAAACCTGCTTTCTCAAAAAGACAATGACCCCGGGAGCAGATTCTCCCCACACCAGAGACAATGAAGATTTAATCACCAAAAGTGTAGTTACACGGTATGCTGAGCAATGATTCGTGTTTTTTTTATGTCACTTTGGTGGCGCCTCATCATACTTTAATCCACGGAACCAGAATTCTGCATAGGGCCAAAAGGAGCAACGCATTTCTTCAGGTTTTGGTAAGAGTCGGACATATCGCCAAAAAAAAAGTTAGCACATCTATGAAATTCCAGGAAGCTATCAGGTTAATGCTGGATTATGGGAACCTTGTTGTGAGTAACTTTTAAACATTTCAAGCATGTGTTATAATTTACTCCAGAAAACCCAGACCCGATGGCATATGCCGCAATTCTGTGTTCCTGCTTGCAGGTTTTCTCACATGACTTGCAACTAGGAAATAATCCCACAATTAAATACTTTGGCGTCTAACCTTTTATGGATGCCATGGTAATCCGCAGCAAAACCTTGCTAAGAAGGCCGGGGCTTCAATTGACCGTCAGAATGACATCGAGGTACTCTGGAACTTCTACTTGGAGTACAAGAGTCGGCGTCGATTTGATGATGTGCAACGAGAGCATGAGAGAACGAGGGAATCAGGAACTGTTAGCACAGGTATGTTCTAAATATCCTTCCTTGGTAGTAGAAATATTAGCACAGAACCAAGTACTACTATTCATATCTTCCTTGCACTAGTTTTGTACGATATAATTAATGCATGGAAAAATCATCTTATGTACATTATACCATTGCTCATGGGTATAAAATATTTAAACCCTGTGACCAGGATGGGAGCAAGATCTGTGGAATGAAAAGAATCTATGCTACATTGAGGGCTTTGCTTGATGTTTTGGAAATTCTTGTAGGACAAGCATCGTCCAGTAGGCTTGCTAGACAGCTCCATGGTTTGCTACTGGAACTGCTGATTAGTTAGTCATGCTTGGTTCTATTGGTTTGTAAGAGCAAATTCTCTGTTGCTTTGTGTTGTTGAAGCCGATAGTAGCAGCCAGGCAGGGTCCAATTAATTCCAGGGATATGACCCTGCACCTTAGAGGAGACTACTTGACAATCGAAAAGGTGTCAGTAAAGTAATAGTCACTTGGGTTCCGACTACAGCAACTAGTATAGCAATCACTAGAAATGCCTTCAAGTCGTTGATAATTTTGTTTCTAACATATCCATTTCATCATTTCAGTTTGTGGTTTGTGGTGGTCATGCCTCTCAATAGCGAACCATTTTTTTTCTTGGCTAAAAGCAAGGGCAAGAACCTACAACAAATCAATTTGATCATATTTTTTCCAAAGCAAACATGAAGATCTCATATAGTACAGAAATAAACCTGAAATAAAGGAGTTGTCATGCTCCTTATCATACCACTCTTGCTCAGAAAAGGCGCTTTTTCATCAATCTCTTGGTTCTTGTCGTTTGTCTGTTTATGGGAATGTGTAGAATTAATGTGCCCTTGAGATATTTTGAAATTTTTGATTTATATAGTCGACATTTTTCTACCTGGACATATGTATTCTTCACTGACACAATGCTTGTCTCAGAGATGCATTTCTGAGCTGAAGGATAGGGTTGCCAAAGGGGGAGATCCTACACACAACTGCATGAATCCCCAGTGGACGAAGTCAAGCAGAGGGTGAACTTGGTCTGAGCTCTTTTGTTTTGCTTACAGCCCGCATATGCAAATTTTTAGGCGTTTAGGTTAGAAGTGTACTTGTCTGGACCCCTTGAGATATTCTATAATCATAGCATTACCATTTTCAGATGGAGCCACACAGGATCCATTACAGATAAAAAGTAACGACGTGGATACCATGCAAGAGGATCTGCTGAACGAAATATACCAAAACACAGCTGATGTAAGTCATCCTATACCTTGATGAACTTGGCATGGCTGTTGTCAGCTGTTAGACGAGGCAGTTTCAGCTCCTCGGTCAGCTCAACTTCGCTTGGCTTGCTTCCACCATCTCCCCTCCACCGGCATGCTTCTCTGCCTCCTCAGCGCCTCCCTCGCCACACTCGCCAGGTCTGGTTCCAGGTTCCTGTTGTATAATCAATGATAACACAGAATCAGATGTCCGCATAATATTCACACCAAACAACAAAGTCCAAAAGCTATTGTGCACAGAATGTCTAGGCACGACTTCTGTATTTTTAGAGGAAAAGCTTCTATTTATTTTTTCATGGATGAGATGAATCATATGGAAACTTGAATGTTTGTCTTCAGAGGAGCTGACCGAGAAGCATATGCATGCAGGGTCCTGGATCACTTCGCCTTGTCAGCTTAGGTTTTATCGTAGGGTCAAGATAGTGTTTGTCGAAGGAGATGTAAAACACAGAGAACATTTCTTTCTCTCCACTGATCTTCACGGATTGACGGGGGATGTGGACGAACGCACGCAAGAACACGAGGAACACGAAGAACACCAAGAAGAACGCCCCGAACACAAGAACACACACACGATACAAGAACCGTTTCCCTTACCGGTCGGTCCAACCGGCCCAATAGAATCCACACGAAGGTGGGAGATCGGCAAGTAGATACAAGATGGTTGTTTCTCCAACGGTCAACCAAACCGCTCCAATAAAGTCACCCGAAGATGAAAGATTGACAAGTAGTCAAACTACAAGTAGAGGTCTTGAATCCACGAAGGGATCTTCTCCACAAGGGGAGGAAGGAGACCGTCTTGAGGTGGGGAGCCTAGCTCTACTCTAATCTCAAAACATTGTCTATCCAGATCTGAGATGGGGAACTCCTATTTATAGTGTCGACCCAACGAGGGTAGGTGGGGAAGGGATAAGGGCCTCCAACCCGTGCAGGATCCCGCAGCGGCGGTACTACCGCTGGGTTAAGCGGTAGTACCGCTGGTGCGGGACAGTTCGGCGCTTCCCACCTCGGCGGTACCGGTTGGTACCGCTGCAGCGGTACCAGTTGGTACCGGACATGCGATCTGAAGGGCCGTTCCAGCGGTAGCCCTGGCGGTAGTGGTGGCGGCAGCGTCCTGGCGGTAGTACCGCCTAACCCAGCGGTACTACCGCCGCCTGGGTCTTTTCTCCTCTTCCTTCGTCTCTTCCAAGCCACCGTCTTGTCGGTCTTCGTTCCTCTTGCGCCTTGGCCATCTTCCCGTGGTCTCGTACTCGTCATGACTAGCAATACAAAGTGACGATGGTCAAGTAGTATACCATTCCAAAGTGTCATATCGAGGTTCACATAGAGGAAGGAGTTCACCTTTGATGTCCATTGTGACTTGTGGAGTGTTGGAGTACTTGACATGGTGATGGTCCTAGGTTGGGCTACATCAATTAAGCTACACAATGCATGACTAGTTCATCATAATACTAATAATACCAAGGTCCAAGTACTACATCTAACTAGCAGATTTGCATCACCATCGTCTTGATCATCCTCCAAGCAAGACAACAGTAGGAAGCTAGTTCAGACCTGCATAAATAAATTTAGGTAACATGTTTGAAGCAGCTGCCGTGGGTGCGATAGAAATCTTTGTTATCCCAGTTTCTTAGTAAGCAGGCAGGTACCAAACTGCAATAGCTTAAGAATAAAGGCGCATTATTCGTGCTTTGAAAATATCAGAGCCATCTTACTGCAGTTTGGAAGCAATATACACAAAAATTAGCAGCGGTAATATATGACCTCTATTTGCTTGAAAACACAACATAGTGCAAATAAAGAGCACTCGTAAATGGAAGATTGAAGGTCATCGAACATCAACTTACTCGTAAATGAACTCTATGTGCTTGTTTTCAAGCATTAACATGTTAAAAATAAAGAGTACTCATGAATAGAAGACTCGATGTCATCAAACATTAGCTCACCGGTCATGGAACATTCTTGTTTTGAACATAGTTGGTTCACTTGAGTGAATGATGTGTAAATACCAAGCATGACTAAAGTACTATACGAAGTTCCAAGCCCGAAAGCCATTTTCTCTCCCAAGATATATGGAACAATATAAGAATTAGCTTTCGAAACTAGCATGAAATCCTTTTCTTTATTGACCATCCTAAGCACATACAAATGTTGAACTAGCATAAACTGACTACCTTCCCTATCTAGTTTGACAAGGTTGTCAGCTTCAATATACCAACAATTAATTTGTACACAACCATGCAATTAAGACCAACAAAGCATGCACCGATGGTAACATCTACTATATATAAAAGACGGAGGAATCCGCCCCCCCCCCCCCCCTCATTCGTCCACGTCGCGCGCAATCCGCGGCCGTCCGATCGGCGCGACGGACGGCCAGGATCGGGCCACGTCGACCCCCGCACGGGCGGCACTGTAGCAGGCCGATTTTTGACCAATGAGCGTGCGACACGTCGCCCCGGTCGCCCCCGGTCACTCCCGGTCACCCGTCTGCACGAACTTTAGCGCAAAATAACAGCCCTCCCGCAGAGGACTTAGATGCAAATTCGTCGAACCTCAGGGGCTGCCGTGCAAAAAGCCATAATCCTCTCCCTCTCCTTCTCTCCCCCGCGCCGCCGAAGGCCGCCGTCGGCGCCGTGGCGCATCGCCGCCGGTCCGCGCCTCCCCGGCCAACTCCACGACCACGGGGAGCTCCGCCGGGCCGCCCTCCGCCTCCTCGCCGACGGAATCCGGCCGGGACGCCGCGGAGACGCTGGAATCGTCGCCGCCGCCTCCGCAGTCCGCCGCCACCGAAATGGTCGCCGCCGGCGGCTCCGGCGACCATATGTCCAGCCGCGCCGCCCGTTCACCTCCCCGCGGCGCCTGGCAGCAGATCCGCGCGACTCCGGCCCCGCGCGCGTGCGCCGCCGCGCGGGCGCGAGCTCGGTGGCGCCGGCGTGGTCGCCCTCGGCTGACGTCACATGCGACGTCAGCATGGGCCCACCTGTCGGCCTGTGCGCAATTTCTTCAGGTTTTCCGGAAAAAAGAAAAGAAAAAGACATGTGGGTCCCACTAACGACTTAAAATACCTAATTTTTTTTTCAAATTGTATAATTCCTAGATTACAAACTACAATTCACAAAAATGCAAAAAAAATACCAAAATTTGTATAAAAAAAGATCTTCACACCTAATACAACTCCATGCATGGTTACACAAATTTAGCGAAAAATAATTGCACAATACTTCAAATTGTGATTCAAAAAAATACAAAAAAATACCACAATTTGTAGAACAAAAAACTCTTACCAACTCCATGCATGCTTACACAACTTAAGCAAAATATAATTACAAGAACTAACATGACTTTTAAATACTACTTACACAACTTATGGGAAAATATATTTACATTTAGTGGATATTTACATATACTCGAAACACCGAATTCTAATTCAGTATAATTTGAAATCGCAAAAGTGTTTGTGGAAATGACGTCACTTACTCATTGCAACCCCATTTAGATTGATCTACATATCTTAGGGGTGCATTTCAATACCTTTAATTTGTCATACCATCCACATTGTTTGCGATGCATCGATGCCGTATGTTAATTGCTCTTTTGTTTTTCTGACGTTTCGTTCTTATCGACAAAATACGAACTCGGAGTTGCTTCTAAGAGCACCGACAGTTCATACCTCCCTGCCAACAAAGAAGGCAAATGTGACCCAGCTTTTGAAATTTTCTACGGTATGCTTTTCTCAATTATTTTGAGTCCCATTCTGTGTGCCAATCTCAGGATCATTATAATATTTCCAGCTCAATTGGTTATTTACCTTACCCAAATTTAATCCCTCCAACAAAACTAAAAAAAAATCAAGTCCACGGGCGCGGCGAAGCCCGCGCTTATTCCTCTAGTAAAACAAAACAATTAAGCTACGCCTAAAACTTCATAGGAGAAATTCGCAAATATCACAGAGCCATCTAATTGAAGTTTGGAAGCAACATACACACAAATTAGCGGACAGCCTAATGTTTTAATTCAATGTGCTTGAAAACACGACATGATAAATAAAGAGTCTCATGATCAGAAAACTCAAGGCCTTCACATACTAAGCATGCCTAAAGATGTATACTACATGAAGTTGCAAACCAGAAAGCCATTTGTTCTCCTAAGAATGTAACAGAAGGAGTCATTTTTTTTTCACATAAACACAACAGCTAGCAAACTTACCCCTTGATCAGTTAGATGGTTCCGATAGAAATGGTGGGAAGCTAAAGAACGGGATTGCATGTCTGGGATTGAACAAGAGCTCCTTCTTGCTACAAACCTTGGTGATTTCATAAGTCTTGACGTCCAATGAGTAACAATCAACAATCCGATTATCAGTGCCTTCTGGAGCGCCTCGAAAGAACAAGAATCCCTCGGCTGCACCCACTCTAGAAATAGAGTAGTCCTTATAGTGGCCAGGCAGCGGTATGATCTTCTCCAACTTCCATTCCTGGGAACCACCCTGCAGAGATGTATGGTGGAAAGCTAAGGATCCGTTTTGACCAACAAGACAAAACATCTCAATGGCTCCTTCTCTGCCCACAACAACAGCACTCGGACGCCGACGGCCAATGCTCTGGTCAGGCAGATCTCTGAGCTGCACATGGTAGCCGGTGAGAAGGTGGACATATGAAAACCTCATAGTGCACGTGTCCAGCATAAACAGCTAGTCGCTCCACTCCCGAGGGTTTGCCCAGTAAAAGCAGCCATGCACACAGTCGAAGCAGGACAGGCCGCCATCAGGAGTAAAGATGGGAAATGTGGCCATGCGCCATTGCCTAGTTGTGGGAGTAGGAATGCAGACAAAGAGGGCGAGCTTGGTCTCGTATCTTGCCATGCATATCACATTGAAGGACTCATCCTCGGCAGCGGGAGCGAGCATGGGCACGAACTCGAACAGGCGCTCCTCCGGCCAGGCGGCGAACTCCTCGGGTATGGTGGGAAGCAGCTCGTATCTGTGGGACAAGGGGTCGCAGACGGCGAGGTGGAAGTCGGCTGCGTTGCAGCGCTCACGTTTCTTCCATGTGGATTGGGCGTTGGCGTCGGCGCCGTAGCCGGTGAGCTCGGTGCAGTCCATGAGGACGCTCACATCGGAGCCGTCTTCGTGGTTGCCCCACATGTAGACGGTGCGGAGGCGGGGGGAGACCCAGTCGAGGAGGACGCGGCCGTCGCGGGCGTCGCGGGGGCGCCAGCGGGGGAGTCCTTCGTCGCCGGGTTTGAGCCCGGAGGGAATGTTGCAAGATGAATAGGAAGCTGAAGAGAAGCGGGAAGCAGAGGAGACGACGGGCGGGACGAAGGAGAAATCCTCGGCGCAGGGGGCGAGCGCGCGCGCGAGCGGGGCGGAAGGGTGCGGCGCCTCGGCGGGGTGGAAGCCGTACGCGTCTATGAAGCCGAGGAGGGGAGGCCGGTGCAGCGAGCGGAAGCGGCGGCGGAAGGCGCGGGCTTTGATGAGGCGGCGGAAGGAGGTGCACGCGGCGGCGGCCCGGGCGAGCGCGGGCAGGGTGGGCAGGCGGAGGAAGATCTCGACCAAGAGATCCTCGGGGATGGTCGCCGGCGCCGGCGAGGCCATGGCCGCCGGGGTGGAGGAAGGGGATCGGGGGCTAGGGTTGGGTATTTCTTTTTCTTCTGGGAGTGACTGAGCACACTAGAGGAAGGGGATCGGGAGCAGTGAGCACAGTGGGAGTCTGGGAGAGCGGGCACGTGACAGTGTGACACCTGCTAGTCCGTCCTACTCGTGACCGACCAGCTAATTTTTCAAAAAATGGAAGCCGCAAAAACATTTGAAAAGTAATCTGTACTGTAGTTAAAATCTCCATAAATTCGTCGGGAAATTTTTCAGGATAACTCTTCGTTTGTGGGCTGGATGATAAAAAAGAATAGAAAAGAATGGATCAATAACAAAGACTAAATTAAAGTGCGTGCACATCGATGCACATCCACATGTAGTATGTACATGTGGATTATTATTTACTCCGTATTATTTTTAGAATCCCTAAAATGTGGAGTTTTTGTAAAGATGTACGAACTGAGACGGGGAATCATTTGGATTTTATTTAGGTCGCTGTTTTCCGGTTCTTCCTTGTACCACTTAGAGCAAGGATAACAGAAGAGTTGCTGGCTTAGCTATACAATAGACTATGTCGCGTGTCGAAACGCGGACACTGAGGGAACCGGGCCATTCCCCTACGGATTTGTTCGCGAGCGGGGCGCGCGGAACTCCAACGTTGTCAATGATGATGAATGAAACTGAACACGAACGGAAGCACGCACGAGTTTTATCCAGGTTCAGGCCATCCGAAGATGAAGGCCCTATGTCCTGCTTGTCTGATCTGGGATTGATGGTGGAGGTGGATTACAAGTGTGGTCTATCTCTTTCCCCAAGAGGCAACTCCTTCACCGGGGACTCTATTATCAGTTGATCTTTCTGTCTCATTGTTTCTTGCCTTGCTACCCAAGGGTTCTAGTTTTCCTCTCTCTATATAGTGGACGAGGCCCTCCTTTTATACTGTAAGGGGTTACCACAAAATGTCCGAACTATGCATGCGCGACACCTCGGAGGGACGTGTCACTCCGACGAACGGGTGGCACCAAACGTGGTGACTGGTGAGGTGCATAAAAAGGCTAGTATTAGACGAAGAATTTAGAGACGTACTCCCTCCGTTCGGAAATAGATGTCTTGGCTATCTCAAAAGTTGGATGTATCTAGACATGTATACATCCAACTTTTGAGATAGCTAAGACATCTATTTCTGAACGGAGGGAGTAAAAGTGTATTTTTTTTCTCTCTCTTTTTTTGGTAAGTGGTAATGGCGACTCACCAACTCCAAACTCAAGTCTCGGGGTTCATATTCGTGCTCAGGTCTCGCCGTCTCGGGTTCGTGGCTGGATTCCTGGTGTCCGCGTTAGAATAACTGGAGGTCGCCTTTGGCAATTTCCGTGATGACTGCACGGTTCATTCCCATCTTCACGACAGTTTGTTTTAGTCGAGAGACCAGGTTTTACACATGTTTTAGTACAGTGTTTTTTTAGCTTGCTGACGTATGCCAGGACTATCATTTGACCATGAAGTAATTAATTCAATTTTGGTTGGTGGTAAATTCAAGCCCACGCGCATACGCAACCGTGCATACCGATGCCTGCTTACTTGCTTAGACAATGGAATCCAACCATTGCTTTTTTTTAGCTGAACCATTGCTCATTTTTATTTTCTTCACAAGGAATAGAAAGGATGGATGTGGTGCTATCCAACAATAAGTTGAGTCAGTTGCCCTGATAGTACTACTCAAGCCTATCGAGCACTAAAATTATTATGACTATACGACAAGTGGACAACCAACCTGGCACACACAAAAATTGTACTACGTGCATGAAAAAAGGCCTTTTATTTTCTCGCACCTGAATTTGCTACCTACAAACACTAGAGTGAAGTCATGTCCATTTCTCTTTATTCGACGGTCCATATAGATATATATGCACTTACTGACAAACACCACGTTTTCTCTTCAGGTAAATGGCTACCATAATGGATTAGTTGTGATCAAGTTCAGCTATCAAACTCTTACCATGGTTACAAACTTACAACGTAAATCTCAAACAAGTTTGAACTTGGCCGAAAATGTACTCCATCCCTTCCAAATTATAAAATATTTTGGATATTTCAATATGGGCTACATACAAACAATGCAATGACAAAACATGTTTATTTGCTATGGGTATTGTTGTCTTTCTTAAGGACTTGCACAGGTACGACTTCTGCAAGAACCACAACTCAGCATACTAAGAAGAACACATAAAGCTAAACACATTCAGATTACAGATGCCATCCAAAAAAACGGTAGCAATGTTATGTGGTACAGGCATCAACTGTGAGAATGGCATTGGCACATTGCAGTAAATTTCTTTCCCTTGTCTTTACTCTTTAGGCACAATCAAGATAATACAGTTGGTGGAACAAGAGAGCTGGTGGAATAAACAAAGGATGGAACCACTGGCACTGGATGACTGGCAGCATTTCGAATACATTAGCTTAGCGAATAGTGAGGGGAAAAAAAGCTCTTTTGTTCTAACGTACTACCAGCCGTTTGTAACTAAAGAACTTACAATTCACTTAAGCTGGAACCTGAAGTATTGGGTCGGCAGGATATTCCTCATATCCACTTATGCCGGTAATTCTTAACCTTGTATTTGGCTGCAAATCAAAACAAATCAAAATATGAACTTAAGCATTTTATAGGTCGGGATGTAAAAACTGAATCAGCTCTTATGACTGTACTAGAAAAACTTCCACCATGGGGGCAGCAACTAGATAGTTACCTGTCTGTGACCAGCTTTCCTCTGGTATTTCTTCTTCTTCTTGAACTTAAAGATAATCACTTTATCGTCTAGTCCCTGTGTAACAAATAATGGGAGAGAAACCACTGTTAGATAAATTTGTATATTCACAATTAATCCGACAGCATGCACTGCGCATACCTGTTCTTCAACCACCGCATGAACAGCAGCATTGGTCACCACTGGCATGCCAATGTAAGCTTTGTCTCTAGTTGACACTAGTAGTACCTTGTTTAATATGATCTGCATATCGAGCATTGTCTGTAAGTTAAATTTCTGGCAAAATACAGAGGGACATCGAGTATCCATATGAAAGTGTGGGATTGCAGGCTTTGGGTTAGAATGACATCCGTGGGGAACATAATGAAGCTAATATATATATATATATGGATACACTGCTACACCTGGGCCAACTAAATAGGCTTTGGAGGTCAAATGTAGGTGAAGTTACACATAGGCTTGCTATACCATAAAGTTGCTGACATTAAGATGTTCTATACTTGCAGGATAATGATTCCTTAATTTCCTAGAATGTACTAACTCAATACCAAATCTACCTAGCTTCTGTATGTACTATGTGCAGCATATTTTCAAAGTTTGTCCCTGTACTTCACAGATAACTCAACACAAGGTTATAGAAATTCACTTAGGCGCTGAGCGGAGGCAAGACGCCTAGCGCTCAACTGCGCTTAAGCGCGCTTAGTGCGTCAATCCTTCCAAAAAGGACGGAGGCAAAACGCTCAGTGAGCGCCTAATAGAACCTTGACTCAACATAATAGACCAACGTTGTTTGTATTTTTTATCTTTTTCATCACCCTTACTGATACTCCGAGAAAAGGGAAAAGGTTTTTCAATGTATCCTTTTGACAGATCTTATCCCACCTCAAGATTTTCTTCCCAGCCGTTGCACATTAAGTTAACTCTATGAACAGCGGGCAGGGTACTTTCCTAACCAGGTGTGCATGCCACGTCAGTACATCAGGACCGAGGAGTGCACCTAGGAACTATGTACTAAAACGAGAGAGTTTTCCTTGAATCCCAAAGATAGCTAGTCACAAGTATTCCTACTGACTGGAAGCAGTATGACATCATGCGGAAATCAGTATGACATCATGCAGAAATGATGGGGCAGTTCTTCTTTAGCTCTTGAAGAAATACTTGGTAATTAAGCTAAAATGCAGTAAGGAGATTCGCAAAAGGATTTTCTTTCCCCGTCCATAAATGCTGGAGGAAAACAGCATCAGAAAAACATTACCTACAGTGTTAAAAAAAGTTGGACAGAGACTTGCAGTCCTCCACGGAAATCAATCAATATATCAAAGCAAACCGTTTAAGCCTCGCTCTGAGCGTGTCCACGTCACGCAGTGCTACATAGAGCACTTCTACAGTGCCTATCTAATCTATTTTACCAGCCTATCGAAGTTCACCGTTCCAGCGTTCCCTCCGCCTACCCACGTGTGCCACGACACTGTAGAAATGCATTATCCACTGCCGCCCGTCCGCCGTAGAGTAACGACCAGGATCAGCCCACGCGTTCCATCCTTCGCCGCTTACATGCGCCGTGCCTTGCCGTGTCCTTTTTGACAACGCAATCGGAGAAATCAACACTGCCGCTCCAGCTTTTCCTCAGCGTGCTTTTCTCGCGCGTCGCTCCACCCTCCACCGCCGTCGCCGACTCTGGCGCTCCGCACTCCTCCGCCGCCGCCGACTACGTCCCCCGCGTAGCCTCCTCCGTGGCTGGCTCCGCTTGCGTCGCCCACAGCCCCCTCCACCGGCGCCTGACTTAGCTCAGCTCCGCTCCACCGGCTGTCGCCCAGGACGAGCGCCTCTCGGCTGCTTCTCCTCTCCTCCGACTCCGGCGCGCCGCGCCAATCTCGCCCCGACCTCGGTCGCCACCCGCCGTCCCCTCGCCGACTGTCGCTGCAGGTCGGCCCGCGCCCGACCGCCGCCCGTGGCCCCTCCTGCTCCAGCGCCGTCCCGAGGTCGACGCTTCAAGCCCGTCTGCTCTGCCTCGACGTCCTCCCGTGCTCCTGATCGGGGCCGTCGTCCTCTGCCCCTACGGCCCGCCGTGGTCGCCGCTTTGGCCGCGTTTCGTTTTCGGCCCGTGAGGTGTTCGTTCATATGCCCGGAAGAAATCCAGCGCTGCGCGTTGTCCATGTTTTCTCCGGTTGATGCTGCTGATACTGCGCCTCGGCGCCGGCGTGGTCTGCACGATGTGACTCACGGTCCGGGTGCCAGGCGTTCGCCATGTGGGCGCGGGCGCGGCCGTGGCCGCGGGCGTTCCTGCGATGCTCGGGACAGGTTTGATGGTGCTGCTGCCTTTCTTACTCGAGGTATTACCGGCTGATTGTGTTTCTTTGCATCCTGGTGCTTTTTTTGTTGTGTTTTGTTTGATTAATCCATGGGTGCACGTTCCTGCTCTAGGTGCCTTTCCTTCTTCTGGACCTTCCTCTGTTTTACCGCCTGCTTCGGGGTCTCGCCGCCGTCGTCGGCCAGATGATACATCCCTTGCTTCCCCTGTTCGTTCGCGCCGTCGTGTCTCCTCACTTGCTGCTCCTACCCATGATGTTTCCGTTTCATGCGATGCTACTTCTTCGCCACGATCTTCTATCGGTGTATCGGCTGATCATAGTGCTGTTTCCTCTGCGTTAATGCAAGGAGATACGCAGAGGCGACGCGATATTTGGCTTGGCAAGCGTCCTATGGGTATAATTTTTTGAATTCCCATTCGGATATCCCCAGTGTTCCTGTTCGTCGCCAGTTTCATACGATTTCGATTTCAGATAATTTATTTCCTTTTTCCTTGCAGGCCAACTTGACACTGCGGGGTTCCATTTACCACGTGATGACAATACCTTACCTACTGAAGGCTCTGTACGGCCATCGTCTATCTGTGAGTTTGCTATGCCAGGTTTTGGTTTATCTCGACCAGTACTGTTTTCATAGAGGAAGTTGTAGTTCTTCACAAGTTTACTCTTCTGGTTATAGTATTATTTTCCGTGTGATGTACAAGAGATTGCTACTGCAGGTGATCGTCATAATTTACGTGACAGGCCTCAGATGAATGTTGATGAATTGCCCCAATTATCGTCTATGGATTCATGGGCTCCTTTGCCTGCTCATTGTTTATCTCCGTCTGATCACGCATCAGTTACATATTATGACGACGTTCCATCTGTTTCGGTGCCTATGAATGGCGATTCCACACGTCTACGGGATGAAAATCTCTCCGATATTCCTAATGAAACATTTGCTCAGGATTTTGACGGTGACAGATCTTTCGGTACATGTTTCATTCTGTGTTTAATATGACTTTATTTGCTGCTCTAAATTCGTTCTCAGTTATTTTTAGATAGGCGTAGAATTTTTACTTTTTCCCTATGTACAGTTGCTGGAGCTCCATTCGTTCCTGCCACCGTGCTACGGCGAATCGTCGAATGCGGATGAATCTTCGTCGGCATCATGCATGTCTAAAAGCGGGATATCGGGTTCGGGGTCGTCTACCTTTAACAACTGAATTTATCAACATGTTAAAGCGTTAGTACATACTCTCTAGCTTTTAGTTTATATTTCTTTATGATAGATGATGTTGTCATTTCATAATATGTATGTCCTTTCTAGGTGATTGGCATGATAGGTCCTATGCTGGTTACCCCCATCATGTTTGCAGGCATTGTGCTGCTCCATTTTGGTACAAGGAACGCTGTAAGAGCCTTAGTACAGAGAGGAAAATCAAAAAGGTTGTCTACACTGGTTGTTGTCGTGGTGGCAAAGTGTCTCTTCCTGTCTATCCTGATTGGCCGTCCCCGTTGGCTGAATTGCTTCGCTTCGACGGTGATGCGCAATCTAGAAAGTTCATGCGCTTAATCCGTGAGTATAATTCTATGTTTGCTTTTACGTCACTTGGAGTTCATGTTGATAGGAGTGTGAACATGAAGAGTGGTCCATATGTCTTCAAGATTTGCGGAGTTGTTTGCCATCAAATTGGTTCTTTGCTTCCTCCAGCTGACAATCCTGTGCCTAAATTTTCTCAATTATACATCTATGATACTGAGCATGAGTTAGATCGGAGGTTGCATCTATTTCCTACTGACGGAGATGAAGGGGTTAAATCTGTTCCAGTTAATGAAGGGACAAGCTCTGCAATTTATAGTGATCGTTCTAGCCGTTCTCGGAGAGAACAACCTGATCCCATCGTCGTTGATTCCCTTCGGACTATGCTGAATGAGTGTAATCCTCTTGTGCAAACATTCCGCATGGCAGAGCAAAGGTTATTTTCACCTGATTGTCCAGAAGTTTCTATAAAGTTGTTTGGCCATGAAGGTACAGAGCATGGAAATCGTTACTCTCTTCCGGTGGCGTCAGAACTTGCTGCTCTTATTGTCGGTGATTTCGATGTTGAGACCAATAGGTTTGATGTCATTGTGCAAAAGGAATCAGGAGCTTTTCAACGGATATCTCCTCTTAATCCTTCTCTTATGGCTCTTCAGTACCCCTTATTATTTCCTCATGCTTCCAGAGGGTTCCATCTTGGTATAAAGTACCAGGAGGTAGAGGGTGCCTCTGTAACAAGCCGGCAGACAGTGTCACAGCTTGAATATTACAATTACAGATTACACTATAGGAGAGGAGAGCCTAATCCATTCACATGTTGTGGTCGAGCCAGTCATCAGTTGGATGTGGACGCATATTCATGTATCGAATCATGCAGGTTGAGCTACCACTTTTGGAACCAGGATACTCTCAGATCTGAGACATATCAGGGTATATCAGATGCTATTGGTGAAGGTAATTCTTTTGGAAAGAATATTGGTGTTCAATATATACTCCATTCTAGCTATACTGGTGGCCCGCGATACATGATCCAAAATTATCAAGATGGAATGGCTCTCTGTCGTGTATTTGGAGCGCCCGATCTTTTTGTTACTTTTACATGCAATCCAAAATGGGATGAGATAGCGGATGCATTACTTATGGAACCCGGTCAAACATACGCCGACAGGCCCGATTTGGTTACACGTGTGTTCAAGATGAAAATAAATTCATATGTTAAAGGTGTCCGAAAAGGAAAAACATTTGGTCCCGTCAGTGCATGTATGCCTTTTCTTTGCTTCAATGTGATTTATACGATTTATTGCATGAAGAGTTTTCTTTTGTTACATGTTTTTTCCTCATGTATATAGATGTATTGCTGTTAATTAACTACTTTTATTTTTGTCCCATGTAGATCTATATGTTGTTGAATTTCAGAAAAGAGGATTGCCTCATATACACTCGCTTGTGTGGCTAAAAACAGATACTGAGGATCCTACACCTGCTACCATTGATTCTTACATATCTGCCGAAATTCCAGACTATAAAGACGATCCGCTTGGGTACGCACTTGTGGAAGAATTTATGGTTCACGGACCATGTGGCGAGTACAATCCGCATTCTCCTTGCATGAAGGATGGTAAATGCACAAAACACTATCCTAAAGACTTTAACGAAGAGACGACAATAGATGGACAGGGGTTTCCAGTGTATCGCCGTCAAAAAAATGGTCGCTATGTTACAAAAAATGGTATCCGTCTAGATAACAGATGGATTGTGCCATATAACATGGCATTGCTCAAAAAATTTCAGGCACATATCAATGTAGAATGGTGTAACAAAACAAACCTACTCAAATATTTGTTCAAATATCTTGCCAAGGGCCATGACATGGCACGTGTAGGGCTACATCCCTCGCATGATTTTTCAGATCCTCACGCCACTGGGATTAACGAGATAGAAGATTACGCCAACAGTAGGTAAGTACTCATCTGTTTAAAGATTATTGTGTATTATGATTTTACAAATGCACTGTTATACTTGATTGTGTATATATGTTCACTCGCAGATATTTGTCTACTTGTGAAGCTGATTGGCGTCTTTTTGCATATGATATTCATGTTCGTGAGCCTTCTGTTGAAAGGCTGATTGTACATCTTCCAAATATGAATCGAGTCATATTTAGTGAGAATGAAAATCTCATCGATGTTATGGCCAATCCTAATAAGTATAAGACCATGCTCACTGAATGGTTCGTTGCGAATCAACGATATGAAGATGCCCGACACCTGACTTATTTAGACTTTCCCTCTAAGTGGATTTGGGACAGAACATCTAAGCTATGGAAACGAAGAACATTTGATAAAAAATTCGGTCCTCCAATTGGCAGAATTTACAACGTGCATCCTACCACAAATGAGCTTTTCTTTCTAAGAATGTTGCTCAATATTGTCCAAGGAGCTACAAGTTTTGAAGATATCAAAACCTACAACGGTAAATTATATGTTTCTTACAAAGCGGCCTGCGAGGCCCGTGGGCTGGTTGGTAACGATAATGAATGGTTCCTGTTATTCGATGAAGCAATCCAATGGGCCACCTCCTTTCAGCTAAGGCATTTGTTTATGACAGTCCTGTTGTTTTGTGGTGTTAATAATGGGCAAAGACTTCTTGACAGCTACTCAAAATATATGAGTGACGATTTAGCAATTCAAATAATGCATTCTTTAGATGATACAAGTTTAATTATTCCTCCTGAATATCTATACTCACAACTATTGCAAGAATTGTCTGTTATGTTTGGCAGGAATGGATATTCTCTTTCGTCTTTTAACATATCTACAAATTGTCAGGCTGGTGCTCAGCTACTTGGCAACAGGCTAATACTAGATGAGGCTCCAATGACACATAGACGATGTTTCGAGGCCGTAGACAAGAGTATGAGAGATGTCCTATCAGTTGACGACAATTCTAAGAAAACTCTCCCTTTTGGTGGAAAGACAGTGGTCTTAGGTGGAGATTTTAGACAGATCCTGCCAGTTGTCGAAGGAGGAAGTAGATCAGAGGTGCTTAATGCATCATTAGTTAGCTCATTTCTATGGAAAGACACCACTATTTTTCAATTGCAAGAAAACATGAGGTTATCAAATCCTGCACTGTCTCCTGTTGAAAAGATTGAGCTTGATGCATTTGCCCAGTGGATTCTTGATGTAGGCAATGGAAATACACCGATGGACAAGCATGAAGGAGAATCCAGTCCTTCGTGGATCACCTTACCTGCTGATATAGCACTACTGCCTACGTCTAACTACATGGTAACACTCATTGACACCATCTATGATTCATTTACAGAGAGGTACTCCGATCCTTTATATCTGGCAAACCGTGCAATTGTTTGTCCAACAAACAAAGTTGCTGATTGTGTCAACGATACAATTTTTTCAATGGTCCCTAATGATGCCACCATATTTGACAGCTGTGACTCTATTTGTAAAACAATGGATCACATGGCAGATGCAGATTTGTTATATCCTCCAGAATTTCTTCATGAAGTGGAACCACCCAATTTTCCTAAACACAGACTTCTATTGAAGGTGGGTGTACCTATAATGTTGCTAAGGAATATCAACCAGTCTATTGGATTGTGCAATGGTACCCGTTTATTGGTTACCAGGCTAGGCGAGTGGGTCCTTGAAGCAAAAATAATGACTGGGAGCAATATAGGAAATAGTGTATGTATCCCCAGAATTGTACTACATGCAGCTACAAAGTGGCCTTTTACACTGCAACGGCGGCAGTACCCAGTACAAGTTTGTTATGCAATGACGATCAACAAGAGTCAAGGGCAAACACTTAACAAGGTAGGAGTTTATTTGCCAAAACCTGTGTTTTCTCATGGTCAATTCTATGTGGCTGTATCACGGGTGACATCGAGAAAGGGATTAAAAGTTTTGGCCCTCGATGAGAACGGAGAACCTACCAACAAGACCAGGAACATAGTTTATCAAGAAGTGCTGGCATGCCTCTAAATATGCCGCAAATTGTACAGTATACGTAAAACCTTTGTGTTCTACTCTTCTAAAAACTATCAGTTTACCAAGAAATGCTGACATGCCTCTAAATATGCTACAAATTGTACACAGTATATGCAAAATCTGTGTGTGCTACACTTCTAAAAAACTATGCGTCTATTTCTCTTATTATCCGAAAAATTACAATTATTTGTGCGGTTCCTACAAGTTGAAGATTTCTATAACAATAGTTTTTCATGCTGATACAACCTGTCAAGTCTAAATATTAGTAATCCCATTTAGTTGCAGCAAACAATTCATGTACGTACACCTATATGATTTCCCATGCAAATTGTGATGACAAATCCAAGCGTATGCTCTCTTTGCATTCCAACAATTTTCAGATCTACACAATTTTAAAATACCGACGCTTTCAAATTCGAATTTTCCTATGACAATCTTCCTCTCCAAAAAATATTCGATCATTTTCTAAATTTCAAAATGTATTTCAACACTTCAACCAATTTAAAAAAAATGTATTTCCCCATGACGTTCTTCCTCTCCAAAAATATTCGACTATTTTCTTATTCCTAAAATATATTTCAAAAAAAAACACACAAGAGCTAAATACTTTAAATTTACTAATTACAACAATTCCACACATACATACGAAATGCAAAAAATAAATATTCAACACCTCACAAGTTACAATTTGCATAAAAGAAAAAGTGTTCAAAAAACAATATTTTTGAACCTATCCACCTGCGAAATATGTATCCGACCGATCAGAAGAAATAAATACTTGCTATTTATGGCAAAAAAAAAAATTCCAAAAACGTTCTGTGCTTCAAAAAAAAAAATACACTTCCCCCAAATATATAAAGATAAGTTTTCCCACTAATGCTTCACTAGATGAATAACTGCAAAGAATACAAACCCATATCTCCTAATTATGCATTGGATTTAAATAAAATTCCACAAATTCTCATATAATGTATTTCCTCTAATTATTAAGCTAAATTAAACATCTAATATAAAATCAATAATTTCCCAAATTTCCACACTCTCTAAAAAAGGATATTTTTCCAAATTTGAATTCTACCAAGAGACATTGTCCGAAATTTGAACAATTTTCCGAACGTACGTTCTCTTTGCATTTCAATGATTCTCAAATTTCCACACCTTTAATACATGAGCATTTTCTAAATTTGAATTTAATCGCACGGGCACAGCCCCGCGAAATTTACACCAACAGAATTCAACTTTCAAATTTGGCTATTTGAAACTTTCAAATGCCTTCTAAGTCTTTCGAACTAATATCGGGATCTGAACAAATTTTAACCATAAGCTTTCTTTGCACTCCGACAATATCCAAGTCTATTTTCAAATTTCGATCCTATCGTCATAGCACGGCAAACAAATTTGAATGTTCAAAAATTTCATCTGCTTTGCAAAACTAACCATTTTACAAACGTGAAAATAATTAAAATCTACATAACTTTCCGAATCGACAAATTTTCGAAACCTAAACAATTTTCAAACAAAAACTCTCTTTGCATTCAAATGATTCTCAAATATACGCAATTTTTAAACATCAACGATTTCAAATTTGAATTTTACCACACGGGTGCGGCGGTGCCGCCGCACCAAATTTACCTAGTATGTACCAAAGTACAAGCACTAACCTGATCGTTGACATTGGCGTCTTTCAGCCTCTGCGTGTATATATACCGACCGGGCATCACAATGTATTGTCTCGACCCAATCTGCAAACCAGAAAAAACTAATCAAAATAGTTTCTTCAGTAACCACACTACGCATATGAAGCACAGCATCCAGAAGCTTTGAAGATGCATAACTGCAGATTTCAGCATTTTGCAACTGCAGCCAAACAATTCACTGTAAGACTACCATACCATTTGGAACATTTTTCTAACACAGTGATCCGCAAATCCTAATCAACACTGTATGCATATTTCTGTTAGTATTCACGAGACAGCCTAACAATCTCTCGTGCAGCCCCAACAGAAACATGATTCCCTGAGTGCACCACGAGATACAGATCGAGTGCAATTTCGTTCCTGAAAAATACTATACACAGGACTGCAGCTAATGGTGCAAAAGAAGGCGCTAGTATTTTTTTCCAGTTTTTTTTTATCTGAACCATTGCAACTTTGGAGGCCAGCTAATGAAGAGGGAGCAAACGCAAATCCACCATAACAACGGCGAAGATGTCGGCGTCCTTCCCCGCGCCCGCAGCGGCCAGCTGAACCTCAACAGGCTCCGGTACCGCGGCATCCTCCACCACCTCCTCTGCTGTCTCCTCCACCACATCCACCTCGCTTTCTACCGGAGCAGGCGCCTCCTCGGCGGAGGCGAGAATGCGCCAATGGCGGGGAGCGGAAGCGGCGAAAGAGAGAGAGGTGCGCGCGGGGAGGAAGGTGGCGGCGTGAAGGGTTGGGGTTCTGGAGGAGAGGATGCGGAGAGGGAGCGTGGCGGTGGCCATGGCCGGGGATGGATGAGGGGGAGCGACGGGAAGGAGTGGGGGTTTTGGGAGGAAGATAGGGGTGGGATAATATTGTGGATAGAAGGATATCGCGAGCTGTTCATTGGGACACGGACGGCTGAGATCAGACACCCATGGAAAAATAGATTATTTGGAATTCTGCGTGCTTCAGACCCTCAAGAAGGAAAAAAATGAAAGTCGCGTTGGTCTCAGTACTTCAGCACGATCTCAGTTCATTTTTTCGACATGGGAGCATCGGCTCGTACATCGAAACAATTCACACAATTTCATATTATTGCAGAGTTTTAAGTTATTATCGTTTACATCTGGATCTCAAAGTGGCAACATAAATCAACCATCGAAATACAGAAGACAAAAAAGTCTCCATGCATCTTGCCCTGCCTGAATATAGACCTTACGACCGTCCTCAGTCGATTGCTGTAAGAATAACGAGTACCCTTATTTTAAACTTTTCAAAGTCATGTGAAGAGAATAAATGACACAAAACCAGCACATTTGGATCATTTGGTTCTGTGATATGCTTTCCGACATTTTCATCAAATGTGATTTTTTTGCATCATCTACTCCTATAAGAAAGAAATTAGAAAGTAGACTAAGAATAATGGTAGAGTGGATAAAAGATGGAAAAGTTTAGTCCATTTTTAAAATAGAGAAATTGGAAAAAAATAGAAAAGGCCATGATTCTGGTGTGTGGCTCAAATTACGTCTGCGCATGGATCTGGCCCAGGCTAAGTTGGGCTTGCGTTTGGGCCAGACTCGGACATGAAATTTTTGGCTGTTGTGCATTTTAGGTCGGGCTCGAACTTGAGAAATCAAGCAGTTTACATGAAGGCCCGACCCGGCTGGGCCCAAAGTTGATTTTTTACCTTTGAGGCGGGCTTAGGTAAATTCGGGGCTGCCTCTTCCTCGAAGTATTGGGTCGACTGTTTGGCATAGGCCGACATGGATTTCAGTGTCGGATGCGATGAGTGCTTCGTCGGTGGTAGTCGAAGGTCTTGCTCGGGGAGGAATAACGACGATGACGCTCAATGACAACCTCGGTGATGTTTTTTCCTCGGCGGCGTGTATGTTTCATGTGGGTAGCCAGGTCTGCACAATGTGGTCGTGTCTCTTGATTACATTGGTGCACTTGTAACGGTTTTCGGCCGGTTCTCCGCTAATGAACCGGTCAATTACCTCCTACTTTTTAAATAAAATGAGACAATGCACCCCGTTTTGTTTTAAAAAAAGTTTTGACCCGGCCTGGCCAGGCCCAAGGAATGTCCCAGCAGCTAATCGGGTCAGGTGAGCCGAGCCGCTCGGGACGACTGAACGAAGGATGCTGCTGGAAGCGCCCAGAAGAAACGCGATCCCCGCACGGCCCGGGTTGACGCGACGTTTGCGTTTCCCTCTCGCGTCGCGAAATCTCCCGAACGCTCCCCCGACTTCGACTCCTTCGCACGGCCGTACGCATAAATATACCTGCTTCCCCTCCGCGCGCCTCCCACTGACAACAACAGAGGAAGAAGCAGAACAAGCAAAAAAAAGCGCTCGCGGCGGGAAGAGGAGTGGACGACGACGACGGATTAGCTGCCTTCATCCGGCCCCGTGGAAGCTCGTTCGGTGGTGGTTCGTCTGATCCGCAACGCGCTCCGGTCTTTTTTCCTCACCGAAACTGTAAGCACCCTTTGCTTCCTCTTTCTCCCAATCTGAGTGTTATGTCAGAGGACCGACCCAATAGCACGGCAGAATTGATCAGGCAATCAGCTAGTGAACGTTTTGGCCTGTACGAAGGGAGGGGTGAGCTGATTCACGGTAGAAATCGCGGCGAAGAAATGAAACTGGGATGCCTCGCGAAACTGTCGAATGTAGGTTTAGTTTCTGCTCTATGTGCTAGTGAGCTACTATAACCGCTCATGGGGCCTCAATGGGGTGTCCAGGTTAGTGGATGATTGCTTGGTTTGGTACCAGTTCTTCGCATATCATTCCCGACTTCCCGTGTCCTCAGGTTTCATAACCACTGTTCCGAAATAAATGACTTCCTGAAAATCGTGCAATCAATATCTTTATCTTTAACAGCTACTCCCTCCCAAAAATCTCATCCATCCCCCATTTTAGTCCTTCTCCAATGCATTAGCTCTGAGCGCATTATCGATCAATTTAATACATTGTCGAGTCCGTATTTTATGATTTTGGGCTTATACGAGTAGTCTAATCCAAAATAATCATGTGCAAGTGCTATGACACGAGTACTCTCTCCGTTTACAATTACTTTATGTTCAATTACTTTATGTTCTGGGTTTAGTGAAAATCAAACTTTGTGAAGTTTGACCAAAAATATAGGAATAATATAAACATTTAGAATTTTTTTTTATATAATTAGAATCCTCATAAGATATATTTTCATATCATATATATTTAATCTATACCTCCGTATTTAGACAAACCTAAGTCATCTATTTCGGATGGAGGGAGTATTATATATGCTGATATGAAAAGTTGACTTTGAAAAAACCCAGAACGCGAACTAAATAAAAACGGAGGGAGTACTTGTTTTGGATTAGACTAGTATATTGTTTTAACTATAATCATGTTTGGCAAGATATAACATTGATCAGCATTTTGTTTATGATAACTATTTCTGTTAGTTGGTTGGTTTGAGATAGCTCATCTCGTGTACCACGTATGATGCGGCCTTTCCAAAAGTGAGCCCATAGATTTATCTTTTTACCAAAGAAAGGGGTTTTGTCCCAAATATTTATTTTAGGAAGGCGATTGCCAAACCCAATCCTCTCTTAACTAGCTGAAGAGCCATTTACTCAAAAGAAATTTACTTCTAAATTCAGATTTGAATATCAAGGCCACCTTGATACACAAAATCGCTCATCTAGTTAGACGGCATTTCCTCTTGTGCTGTTTTGATAGCCGAAAAAATAGAAACGGTATTGAGTCATATCTGTTTGGTACAAGTGGGGGCGGGATCTTGGGTGACTTAAATGGTCCTCCGTGTCTCAGTTTTTGGGGTGAAAACTTTAGATCTAAGTTTATTGGTTGTATCTGGAATGACATCTCTCTAGTTGTTTCTTTCACGGAGTTTAGGTTTCGCCCATTGGTCCTGGTTTGTTCATTCCGGTGCAAATCTCTCGCTTCGGCGGGGTCTGTTTTGTTTTTGTTTTTCTTTCTTTTTTGGTGGTGTGCATACTTAATGTTTAGATTAATTCTTGACATTATGTTATTACAAAGGCTGCGTGTAATTGGTATCATCTTAGTATTAATATATTTCCTTTATCGAAAAAATATCTTATTTGGTACAACCAATTCTTGCAAAGCTGGAACTCGGGCAAGTCACATCGATGTTGTCAAGTTTTGGAGCTAGATTTTTTTTTTTCCTTAATTGTTCAAGTTTTGCAAAATTGGGACCAAGTAATGCGAAATAAAACCATTCATGGGTTCTCTCGAGTAACCTTGTTTTCATGGCGCCAACTTTTCCTATCCCGATTCTTAGGTGAAACCAATTGTCAAACATAGTAATGAAAACTTGGTGAATAATTTAGCAGCACATATTTCTGCTTTGTGGAACTTTGTTTTTAAACCAAGGCCTGATGTTATCAGTGTTCATAATGCATGAATTGTGGTTTGCATCTAAAAAAGCAGAGCCACAATTGTGTATTTTTTTGTCATCTTACTAGAATTTTAAATTCTTTGTTTCTTCTATGGAAGTTGGATTTAGAACTAAGCACGAAGGATCCCTAAAAAAAAACTAAGCATGAAGGACATATGTGCGCCGTCACCTGCAATATTTTCTCAAAATCAACAGAAAAATCATGTTTTTTGATGTGCCTGCAGTAATATTTTTTCTCCAGAAATCACCAACAATGAGAATTCACTGATTTTTGGGAATACACGCCCGTCCATAAACTTTCTTATCCAGGTGATGTAAGCATCAGTAGTCAGTCAGTATGTAGGAGGAAAACATTGCATCATTTATAATCTCTACTCTTGCATGATGTATCTTTTTGTAGGCGGGGTATGCCGTATCTTTGTTAATTGTGATTGTTGTATTCCAATTGTTTTGTAAGTTTTGAAGATAAATATGATTTATTTTGTAATAGATTGTGTGTTTCTATGTCAAAGGAGAATAATGCAAGTCTATGTGTGAGTCATGCGATTAAAATTCTAGATGGTTCCTCTCTGTACTAGTTCTGAGTGCTGAAACTTATGGCTATATTACATATAGGTTATCATCTCTCAGTTACTCCCTAGCTAGGCGCATGCATTAATACCTGTAAGTAGTAGGTTATAAATATTCGTATATTGGGTAGAGTTTTCTGTTATTTGCAGCGTGTCAATCCCTTTGTCCACCAATCATGTCCATTAGCTGGTGTTCTTCTTATTCTTATCCAGTCTCAGTTACCTTATCTTTGGCTACCTACTTAATGTGAGCTGTAAGCTTTTGAACTGATTTATTGTATGCAGAACTTGAATCCTGTACAACGCCAGAGTAATCCATCATTTCATCTTCATTGTTTCAGGTATCACAGGCCTTCAACAGATCGAGGCATTTATCCTACTAGTATATAAGCTAGCAAATAATGTATCCAACAAATCCATGCATGGATCCATACTATTCATACTGCAGAGATCATCCTCCTTATCCGTATTACCCTCCATCCTGCTGGGAAGCAGGTCACCGCCAGATGGCAGACTCATCATGTCGACCCCCAAGCTATGGACATTTGCCTTACAGTGGTAGCACAAGTCACTCACACCTTCCGGAGTCCCATAGCTGCTGCAACCAGACATATCCTCCTGGTTACTATAGTCATAGACCCCCATTTCCTCAAGAACTTCCACCACCGCACCCATATTATCATGGCCCGTTTCCGCACCATGTGAACACCTACCCCTCATACTTCGTCCCACCGCCACCTTATCCTGTTGTTGATCAACTACCATATGGTTATGGCAAGTTCAAGGGCCATTGTTGTGGGTGTCCAAACCATGTTTGCCATGGAGAGAAGAGCAAGTTGAGAATCGAAGAAGAGATGCCTGAAGTGAAGCCTGACAGTGAGCAGAAGGGTGCAGATAATTCCAGTATAATTGGCCACCCGAGTTACCAATATCCGGCGATGTGGCTGCCATCTGGAAATATGAAAGACGATGTTAACAAGGGAAAGATTCTCGAAATGAACCCTCAGCTCTACAGTAAATGGTTTCCTGAGAGTGGAGAGTGGACAGGAGATGGGAAGCAACAAAGTCATGACAGTCACAATGCCAGACAATTTCAGTGGCCACTAATTTGGATGCCATCACACGATGAGCCTAAACAAGAAACTAAAGAATTCAAGGAGGTCGGTCAGAGCCAAAAAGAGACTAAAGAAGCTCCGCATTCACCGGATGTCAAGATTATTCCGTTATCATGGTTTGAAACTGACCGTAATGATCAGAAGCCTGTTGCTCAGATGGCTCTGGAGAACACAATGGAAGATCATCAGCGACGAACCAGTCTCCGGATGCTGAGCGTCGGCATGGCACGACAGTGGATAGGAATTTTAAGACCATTCCAGTTGTGCCGGGAGAACTAAGAAATGAGCATAAACCTGCTGAGAAAAATTGTAAGGCTATTTCAGTTGTACCTGATAAAGAGGCTGATGAAAAGAAGGTTCGTACCTGCAGGACCATCCCTGTTTTGGTTGAGAAAAAGAATGATGAGAAGTCCAACAATGTTGAGAAGGAGGGAGAAAATAGGAAAAGCAACATGTTGAAACATCAAAAGCTAAGCTTTCAAAGTTACCTCCCATATGCTTGCGAGTGGATCCTTTGCCAAGGAAGAAATCAGGCAACAGATTTTCAGGGTCACTCAACCCTGCAACCAAGAAGGTTTGTGAAAAAGAGAATGACATGAAAGAGGCCCAAAGCAAGAACCAGGAGAAAAAGCTATCAGAGCCGAATAAAGAGAGTCAAAATAAAGAGATTAATGTGCCAGTTGTGAAGCCCGTGCAGCAGGAAGAAAATTCCACAAAGGTTGATCAGAAGGCGCAACCCAGCATCAGTGTCGAAGCCGAAGAAAATACAAGTCCGGGGAGCTTGCAAGAATGCAACAAAAGCACAGGGGAGGATGTGATGAAATTCCACGGCGAAGCCTCAAAATTTGCCCGTGAAATCAACTTATCAGAACCTGATGCAGCAGTTTGTATTCAGTCAGCATACAGAGGGTACGATGTACGAAGATGGCAACCTTTGGAGAAACTCCGGAAGGTCAAGAACATACGTGATCAGATGCAAGACTTGAAGAATAAGCTGCAAGGCCTTGAAGCTTCTTCAAAGCAGCTGACAGCGAAAGAGCAAGTCGCTATCAATGAGACCCTCATGAATTTACTCTTGAACCTTGACACCATTCAGGTATTGTGTCTTTTCAGCTTGATTTGATATTTTCTCATACATAAAAAGCTTGTATGTTAGCTAGATCATCATTGAACTATGTTGGTTTTAACCCTTGATATACTTGTACAGGGTTTGCATCCAAGTGTGAGGGAGGCTAGAAAGTCCGTAGCTCGAGAGCTAGTTTGCCTGCAGGAGAAGCTTGATTCTTTGTGCAAGCAGCTGCCTAGTGAGCCTAATCAATTTAGGTGTGAGAAAGAGGAACCAGAGAGAACCGACAATGCTAGCCAAACTAGCGCTCGTGTCTCAACAGCAGAAGCTTCTGAGGAAGTAAGTTTCATTTCCTTCCATAATGTTTGCTAATCTCACTATGGTCTCTGTAACGGCAGAACACGCTAATTTAACTAATTCTTAACCTGTGCACCAGCATGGGTTAGAATTATTATTAAATCGTACTATAATATTTTAAAGCGTTTATTGCATATGAATCTGTGTAAGTTCAAAATACAGGAAAGAAATTGGATTTCGGGCCAAGTTTAATAATGCTAGTGCGTTGTGTTGTATGGGGTGGTGTCTGTTCTCTTTTGAGCATGTAATTAACTCTTCTTTTCTACCAATGCATCGAAATGCGAAGCTTTTGTGTTTTCGTGAAAAAATTGTTTAATACTTGATCCAGCTGTACATTGTTCAGATAGAGTACTTAGTTCTTTTATTCTCTTTTACCTGTGTCAGAATTACTTTTACTTATATTGATTTTGGGGACTAAGTGAGATCTGTTATACAGCAAATGTTTTCTACAAATATGGTTGGAGTTCTTTTGTTTTCAGCAGGCAAAGAGGCTTTTTTATTTCCTTTTAATTTTAATTGAAAGTGTGTATGCTTTTATAATTGTCATACATCTGCATGTATTTTCATTGTATTATTTTTTTGACCGGCATTTGCACTGTATTATGGCTTCGTTACTTCAATTTGTAAGAACTGTTTCACCAAGCACATTTTGAAAATCGCTCATTGCTTGATAACATTGTTCGTCAGATTTGCCACACATCCCTAATTGCTCATCAGTGTCATAAATGCACTTCCCATGTTTGTAGGTAAATGACGTTTCATACATTACATGATCTCCAGTGTGCACATTTGACCATTATTTTTTCTACATTTGACCATTATTTTTTCTAGGCACACATAAGTAGAAAATTATGAAGTTTTACATTATGAAACTGTCCTTCATGAAAAATACCTTTCTACGACTGTCATCTTTTAAAAAGCAAAGAGAGTATAACACATGAATAGAAAGTGGTCTATGAGGAGTACATACTCGTATTTATTTACATGAAACCTGGATTTCTCAAACTTAATGTATATATGCGAAAATGAATAAGTTCCAGACTAAGTTGTGGAACATGATTAATATATAAGCCTTTTAGCTTTTTTTCGTACGTATCTAGATGTATTTTAGTGGGTAGTTCTCTCATTTTGCTCCGCATTTGGTCCGTATTGGAATGTCTAAAACATCTTACATTATGAAACAGAGGGAGTAGTATAAATAATTTAAGTACAATTATACTGGTCTGACCAGATTTTTTGTTTTAGAATGAGCAGATTTTTTTAATTGTAACTTTAATATTCTAGGACTCGTGAATGCACATGTCTCTTATTAGATCCCAGCAGAATAATCAGGATTCTGCGCTTATTTGAATGCATGTGTCTCTAATTATAAATATAAGACATGTAACTCTTACCAAAATATATGCCTGCAGGACAAATTTGCAGGAGCTGTGGAAGAACTAGGGACGCCCTCAGTTAACTCCTCGGAGATGATGAATGATGAAGCTTCATCTGGAACTCCCAAGGAGTTGAGGCAAGATGCAAGCTCAACTGAACAGAAACATGAAATGGAGGAGTCAAGTACTACACATGATGAAGTAAGTTAATATCTGTTTGTATTATTTGATATCCTACAATTTGAAATTTCACACGACAACCGACTGGTTTAATCTTCAAGTGGTAAATGTAACACCAATAATCAACCATGTCTAAATAGGGGAAAGCCGCACCACCGGGTGGATGTCAAGGGATATCATCGATGGATGCCCGTGTGATGCAGCTTTGCCAGGACATTCCACTGAATCGAAGCACCACATGGAAGAATCAAATGTGATGTCAAGGGAAGAAACGTCTAAGAAAGTAAGCTGTACTTTTGTGTACACTCTGTCTAGCGCCACAATATCAGTTCGTAGGTTAACAAGATCCATGTTATGTTATACTTCTCGAGTTGGATGCCGACAGTGTTCATGTCGACAGGAGAAAGCTGCAGCAAAGGGTGAAGGACATGAAGTATCATCAGTGGATTGCGTGGAGTCGTTGCATGATGAACAATCTCTACCAGACGAATCCAGTACCCTGGAACAATGCCCGGCTTCCACTGAACAAAATAGTTATACTGAAGACCTGAATACAGGGGTTTCTTCTCCCAGTGCCACTGAGGACGGTACAACTGCTATGGCCTCATTGCCTATGCAAAATGGGGAGTCAGTTGATAAAGTGAGTACTCATTGTACTTATGATGATGAAATTATTATCTATGATGGATTTTTAAATGAATTATTAACGTCGTGTCAGATGAAACAGGATGGTGCGGCCGAGGGTCAGGTTTGGCAATCTGCAGCTTCAGAAAGCTCAGCGCTGAAACCTGATGTTACTGCGACTGAAGATGATCGGTACAAAGAAACAGGTGTTCAGTTTACTCAACCTTTTGTGTATTTGAGGGATGTAGATCTACATGAACATGACCCGCATCTTGAGTCCATAGCATTCAGTCTAGGAGATGAGCCAGAAGAAACCAGGGGTGCCAACATGCAGAACCATGATGCAGATACTAGGCAAGAAGATTCATCAGCCAAAGAACCAGATGGAACATCAGAGCCTACGGCAGGTGATACTTATAGCATGGACTACGTTAGCACTGCAATCGCAGAGAACTCCTCGCAATCTCCCTTGCTGGAAGAAACGCCGCAGTACGACTCTGTCCTGCTGCAAGAATCGGAAGCAGTAAAGCAATGCGAGGTTTCTTGCAAGGATGATCCAGCACTTGTGGATAAACCAAAGGAGGTTTGTCTGGAGAACCCAGTAGGAGGTTTTTCCACTGGAGAGAAGCGTGAAGCTATATCATTGGAAAACGAAGCCAAGACCATGGAGAATACTCTGCCTGTCACGACAATGCCGAGTAACATGTGTGCTGAGCCTGGCCTGCCTGAAAGTGTGAGCAACGAGCCACCCTGTGATCAAGATGGTACCATGTTGCATGAGAATCCTGACTCCAAGATGTCATTAGAGAGCCCAAGCCACTCGCAGAATGAGTATGCCAGTGAAGATAAAACAAGTGAAGGGACAGAGGCGTCCGAGGCAGTTGCGTGCAGTGAGATGCTGGGAGAAGCTTCAGTATGTGCAACAGGACCACATTGCGCTGAACTTCCAGCTCATGACCCAAAGGAAGATGCCGGAATCCAGATGGTTTCTGAGGAAGCAGCTATCGTCTCTGCAACTCACGGTGCTGTGAAGAATCACGAGAAGAATCTAGCCGACGAAAACCTGAAGCTGAAGGAGATGCTGCAGACGCTTCTCGCGTCTGGCAACGATCAGATGGGGATCATCACGGAGCTGAGCGAGAAGGTCAGGACGCTCGAGAGGAAACTCGCGCACAAGAGGAGGCCAAAGGTGAGGGTGTACAGACCAGCCAGGAATGCGTCGGCCAACCTCCACTGACGAATAGAGACGATCTGGAGCTTTAGGTTGCCTTTGCTAGTTTGTATCCGTGCTGCAATGTACAGTTTGCGACGCACGGTGACGGTGTTATCGAGGAGAAAATGCAAATATCATGTTTGTGATATGTATATGTGTGCAGAACTTCGACGTCAATATGAGCATATCATCATCAGAGTCTTGGATACATTTGCTAAAAAAAAGAGTCTTGGATACATCTCCTTGCATCTGTGTGGCAGTGACAGGACATGTTCATATTTAGAAAAACTCATTCAGAGCACTGCATAAATGGCATGTGAACTGTTCCTGTGCCTCACAGTTCACAGATACGTGCAGAGCTTTCATGTAAGATCTCGCCACCGTGTCACGGTAGTGCAGATTTCTCCCTAAGCTTTCAAGAAAGCTCATCCACACAAGCCGTATCATTTGCACTATTTGCCTGTATTTGCCAAAATATGGTTACTTGGACCTAAGGAGAAAAATAGGAGCCAGCTTGCTGAACTTGTGGAGGGCAACTGCTTCTGCTCGCCTAAGCAAGTGTTAGAGCTATATTTAGATTTGCTAATGCCAAGAGACTATCCAAAGCACATCGCCAACCACGGCGAGCTCCTGCTCGCCCCCTCGCTGGTGTTTGTGACGTCCCAAAATCGGTACTATGCAGATTTAAGCGATCCCGCCAAAATCCGCATAATAACGATCTTAGGTCGCCCACCAGACATAACGTGCACGTCGAAACATGCGCGCTATGTGGGTGGAATTGTGATAACATTACAACAGTTCACGAAAGAATCCGCAACAACAACAGAAGGAGATATATATACAAGAACGACTCAAACGAGTCAAGAAACAACTGATTCATTACAAAGATACAAGGCACAGCGAAGCAAAATAGCGTCCGACTACGGACAAGATACAAATTGGACTAAGAGTCCTAAAGATAACCATGGCGTCCATATCCCTGCCCAGGCCGAGCCGGAGGGATATCCAAGCTAACGTCGTCAGACTTCAAACCTGTTGACTGCACATAAAAGTACAGACCAAAGATGGGTCAGGCAAAACCGCCTGACAAGCAATGCTCAAAAGATACCAACACAAAGGCTGCCAAAAGTAAGGGAAGGTGGACTGAGCGGCAACAGCAGCACTAAACAACCTATAGAGACACTCTACAACTTACGTCTACTGGAGAGGGATAAGAGAGCGCATCAGAACCAACTAGGTTCTAACACCAAACATAACACTTACCAGATTCACCCCCTCAACCAAGTATGAGGAAGCAATCGAGTGAAACTCACACAATTGTCAAATTTTAGTTACATCTTATTGTGAAAGTAAGTCTAACTTACTAGTCAAGTTAATTAGAATCATTAGGTGTAAGTTGTCTATGATCTTGTTAGCCAGCATCCGATCCAAGTTGTCCATAACCGCGGACTCGGCTTCTCGAAAAGATTTAACCCTGCAGGGATGCACCATGGTTAACCCATACACGTTCGATCAACCCAGATAAAAGGTAGGGCTTCTCAGCACGATTATGTTCCTTCACTACAGCAAGTCCAGGTGCCACCCATCTGAGTTGTTACCCGCGTCCAGAGTCCGGCCGATACCTCCGTAGCAGACTCAATCGTTTGCGTCTACGGCCGTGATGGGCAGAGGCCATGGGTATACCCACTCGACATCGCATCGCACCTATATGACCCCCCATATCATAGAACCTCTCATCATCAGTAACATGCACATGCATATGAGCAAATGGAAAGCCCGAACTAGTTGTGGCACCTGGACCAGCTGAAGTTCCGGTCAGAGTCGAGGGGGGTTCCATAGGACCACCCACGAGTGGGAAGTGCGCTCGTACTTGGATAAGAGGATAAGAACTGAGTTCCTAGTGCGACACTCAGTAGAACAAAACACCAACGAATTGGCCTTCCACCGAGTGCCTTATCATTTAGTTCATTTCCCACAAACATTATCATTATATCAAGTAAGTGAACCAAACTATCATACTAAGCAGGTGATACATAAGAAAAGACTGACTTGCGACAACAGATCTAAGCATGCATCTACGACTCGCAAGGCCAACAGTAAACAAGCAACAAGGTATTAGGATGTGGGGATAAGGCTGTATGTGTCTGCAAGATAAACATGTATAGGATCGAGACACAAGCATCGTAACATAAGGATAGCAATAGATCAACGACAAGAATGGAAGACAATGTAATGGTAGCAAGTGAGCAAAGCTTACCTGGAAACACGGTAGGGGTAGCAGAACTTGTCGTTGCTCACATCATCTCAACGTCCTATTCGCGAAGACGCAACAAACACTGGAAAAGCGCAAAAGATGCATCTTACAACTACGGCAAAAGAACCAGCATGTTCATGATATGATGCATGGCATGGCAAGATGCAAGAAAAGATGCAACTTAATCCGAATTAAGCGGAACCGGGTTCCGACAATTAATTATAGGTTCAAGTTATTTATCTAACCAACAAATTAAATGTTGATTAACATGTGAGACAAGTCATGGGTGAGCTACACAAATTAAATGGAATAGGGCAATAATTAATTAAATACCCAACACATTCCATATTAATTATTTTAGATGATAATGCAAAAGACCACGAAGTAAGAAGCTAAATGATGCAAACGTGATCATGGATGATATATTAATATTACTTGCATTTTTCTGATCAAAATAGACATATAATTTGTATTAATTGGATTTGTAAAACAAAAGATATGAATTTAACAAGTTTTAGCCAATTTCTGGAATTAACAGATTATTTCTATTTCGAGAAATAGTTCTGGAATACTTTGTTACAGAAGAACAGTCAGCCACTGAGAATGACGTGTGGGACCCAGCTGCAGCAACATGAAGTATTGGCACGACGTTAACTGAATTAAACAGGCAAAAGTTCAGACTTTTGGATGCACCGCGACGGAGACGAACTTCGGGAGGTTACTCCGGTGAGAAAACGGAGCGGGCGGAACAGGAGGTGCCCGTGGTTGCGAACTACAGCGCGCGTGCGCCGGCGTGATGCTGTGTTCGCGGAGGGGAAGCGAGTGAGAGTGACTCATGCAGGATGGAAGAAAAAGAGCAAAAGGCTCGAGCTTGAGTTCGGGGCGGAGCGGCCATGGCAGAAGCGGACATGGAGCGGGGTGCAGCAACGGACAAAGCAAGCAAAAACATCGGGAGATGAGGGGAAACGGGAGAGGGGCTCACGGCGGGGGTGCTGGAGTAGTCGTTCGTGCTCGAGGAAGCCCATAGTTGCCGGAATCGAAGATCTCCCGCCGGTGGTCGTCGTGGAAGAAGTCGATGCGTGCAGCGATCCCCGGCTCGATTCCTTGCGCATAGGTGTAGTAGACGTCGTCGCGGACCTTCTCGTCGTGGAAGCAGCTGGAGAGGTGGTCGGAGGCAGTGGCGAGCTTGAGAGCTAGCGCTGGCAATGGAGGCGCTCGGGAGGAGGTGGAAGAAGGGGGAGGGAGAGAGGAGGGCGGCGGCAGCAAGGGAAAGATAGAGAGGCTAGGTTCCAGGAGGGAAGCGTGTGGTGGTTATCAAAGGCGAGTCCACTAGCCAGGCTTTAACAGGCTTAAGCCTACCCTCCAAAATATCAAATTAATTTTTTACTACTACTGATACCTCAGCCCGTTGACTCATGCACTCGGCCCCTAGTGGCCCAGCCCACACAACTCTCGCCATCAGGCTCGCACGCACTAGCGTCTAGCGCGCACACACGCATCGACTCGATCGCTCGAAAACTTCCCTCGCTCGAGCCAGAAGCAGAGCAGCAGCCGTTGCACGCCGGGACGGACGGCCGCTGACAGTGGGTATTCAAAATAAAAAATACAGTACACAAAAGCAATGTTAACACTAGTGAGAGTAGTAAAACTCGATCCCATGATCAACTGCTTCGATGCACTTTTTCGAACCAACAGCACAAACAAATGGTTGCATGCACTTTTTATAGAAATCAGTGTAGAATTAATGGTACTCTCTTCCGTCCTAGTTTGTACGGCATAATCTCTAAAACAATTTGTCCCAAAACTCTTCACCTCTTAGACACAATTGCATTTAATTTCCTCACAATAATTGGCTAGTTGCCTCTCCCACCAATGCATGCAAGTTTTTAGCCCAATTAGCTAACACATTGGTCAAAGAGATTTACAAATTATGCCCTATAAATTAGGACGGAGAGAGTACTGAAAATTTTGGCAAAATTTATGGGTATTCAGCTCCACACACCAAGTCGCCAACCCTAGCAGGCCGCCGGCGAGGGCAGATTTAAATAGCGGGTTATAACAAATAGCGGTAACCTCAAAATGGGGTTATAGTGGCCTATATGGAGTTAATTGGTCAACATGGTTGTTCGAGCTGGCGGCTATGGTGTGTGAGGTGAGCTCGCCTTCTTCTGCTCCGGCGGCGTGCTGGCGGTGCTGGAAGATGGTGTGCAGCTTGGTGGCTCCGAGTTCGGCGTGCGTCGTGTGCGTCTCGTCTGTGTTCGTGCGTGCTTGCTCTTGTTCTTGTTGATCTTGTACACGAACTCCTTTCAAAAAAAAAAAAATAGCGGTAACCTCAAAATGGGGTTATAGTGGCCTATACGGAGTTAATTGGGCTTATAGCGGAAAATTGTATATAAATTCATTTAGCGGCAACATGCTCAAAAGGCTATAGCGGGCTATTTAGAACTATGATCTGCTTTAATACATGACTTCGTAATAATTGGTGTATGCTGCCATTGAGCTGAATAAAATTAGTCTTAAATAATGACTATTTTTCTTTAGAAACAATATTTAATTTAATCATTGTTAATTTTGAGCCCTCCCTCCAATTCATTCCTGGACTCGCCATTGGTGGTTATAGAGGGGAGGAGGCGCTGGTACGGCTCGCATCGAGCGGCTCCATGTCGATCAGATGGTGTGGAGGTTGTTTGTACAGGTGACGTGTAAAGGAGGAAGAAGGAGTGATGGGCTGCTTCGGTTTGGGTTAGGAGAAGATGGGCCAGAAGTTGCCCTCCAGGCCTGATAAGAATTCATGGAATTTCTCCTTTCTACATAAAGAGAGAAATAGAGGGATAAAAGGAGAGAAAGAAAGATAAAAGAGAGAACAAGAGGGAAAATAAATTAGAAAAGAGAGGAATAGAGGAGGGACAAGACTTTACAAAATAATTTACAAAACTTTAATTTTGATTTGAAATAGTTTGCAATTGATCCCAAATATTATTTTGGGTTTATTAAAATAGAAAAAGAGGGAGAAGGACTTATTATTTTCAAAACAAAATAAGGTTTGCAAAAAATATTATTTATGCTTAGAAAAAATATGCAAGGTGATAGATGCATGATGCCATGACGATGCGAAAAAAAAAAGAAAAACAAACAAATCTAATTGGGGAAAATCCCGGGTGTTACAGTGTTCAGGGCTCCTCCGGCCCTGGCAAGTCGCTGGGCACCGAGGAGGACCCATTCGACGTCGGCCTCCTCCTCGCTCTTGTCCTCCACCTCCCGCTCGGCACCGCGCACGCCACCGCTGCTCATGCCCAAGGACGAGCCGGACACGCCGCCACGCCGTCACACGGGTGGCCTCTCCATCCGCGAGCGCATGCCTCCTCCGCTGAAGAAGGTGAAGAAGGAGCCATCACCGGAGCTCCTTGTCATGATCCGGGCGCAAGAGAACCTACGCGATCCGGATGCCGACCCCGACGAGATCCCAGGGCTTCGGGCCACGATTGAGAAGTAGCACAACGTCGTCCCGACGCTCTCCTTGGATGATGTCCACGCATGGTCTCTGAAAGAGCACGCCAAGTCGCCAAGGCAACCGGGAGCCCCTACCTCGACCTCACCTGCGACGACGACGGCGGCGCAAGGCCTAGCGGGGTCAAGGCGGGGGACGACGAAGACGACGGCGCAAGGAGCGAGGTCAAGGCCGAGCCCGACTGGAAGGACTACAGCGCTTTCCATGGGCGTTGGATCTAGGTTTAGGTTTATATTTATCGAAATTTTAAAATTTCCTAAAAAAATTGAATGAAATTTATCTAGTTTCGTGTTTTAAATTTCCCGATTGACGTCGCGAGTGGGGAGAGGCTCCCCCATTACGCGGCAGCTCGCCCGGACGGTGCCAATAGTGACCGTCGGTGCTGCTACCGGACGTTATTTGGCCGCCTCGAGTGGAGATTCTCTTAGAACAAAACAAATCGGAGACCCCTTGAGCTTGTTGTAAAAGCCTCAATGCTTTAAATAGCAGGCTATGCCAAATAGCGGCAACCCTCTAAGCTATAGCGGGGCTATAGGCGAAAATTGTACAAGGATTCATTTAGCAGCAACATTCTCAAACAACTATAGCGGAGCTATAGCAGGCTATTTAAAACTATGCCTACACCAGAAGTTCGCAAGCCATATCGCGTCGCTGGTAGCCGAGACCCGCTTCTGCACACCAACATCACGCCAAAAGCCACGAAGGAAAACCTAACCCTAGCCCTACATTACTATATATAGAGGCGGCCCGGCCACCTCTCCCAAGCTTGAATCGGATGGCGGAGCCGGTAGAGAGGAAAGGGAAAGGAACCGGGGAAGGAAGCCGACTTTCAGGGGAGCGGGGATGAGAGAGAGATATATATAGAGAGAGACAGGGGAATCTTGCTCTACTTAATCGAGTTGGAGACTGATTTTAAGGGTTCATATGACATTATAAAATGAAATTCGGTAAAAAAACCATTCTTGGAAGTTGAAATGCTAGAATTTTTGTCATTTTTCCTCTTTGAACTACACGAAGGGATTTCAAAACGCTCATACAAAGTGTAATCTATACTTCTTATAAAGCAAAACCCCACTAAGTGTAATTAATATTTTTCTATCTCCACATGCAAGCTATCCACATCACTTGCTCTAAAGCCAATCAATTGTCCATGTCATTCCCACTAACAATAATTAGTAATGGTATATAATTCATGCAACCTATGCATGTCATCTTTTTTGAGCCATACAATTGTCCACGCCACTAATATTTAGTTCTCAAATATTGAATAATTTCACACGAATTAAATTTAGTGTCTCGACTATTGTGATCAACAGAATCTTGACAATTGAATATTTCATGTGTATTATACCCATTTCATTTACATAATTTTTTTAAGAGATTCCCGCTGCAACGCGCGGCTATTCTTCTAGTAAGATTAACGATGCAGCTCAAGGAAAAGCCAGTACGATCCTGAATAATTGGTCAGTTAAAGCACGACCTAGAAAAAATAACTGAAGAGGTGAGTTTTTTCCCCGACCCCCGCGTCGCCTCTCTCCGGCGGCTCGGGTGAACCCTACGGAGCCGCCACTCGCCCCCCCGATCTACGCCGCCCATCCGCGCCGCCGTCGTCGGAGGACGCTAACGGCGGCGGCGGGGCTCGCTTCACCCTGACGTGCCCGGCTCCTCCGGTGGCGAGCAGCTCTGGTTGGGGAGGCTCGACCCGACGCTTCCTTGTGGCTCCTTCGACGGCCGGTGTCTCGCGACTGTCTGGCGGCCGGCGGGTATGGTTTCGCGACCTTGCTGCGTATTCGGCTGCTCGCGCTTGGCCGCGGCGACCGGCTTGACGACGGCGTCTAGGGATCCTGCTCCAGTGCGTCGCTTTTGGGTGGGGGTGGCGGCCCACCCTCCAGCTCGTCTCAGCCAAGATCTGGAGTGGCGGTGTCGTGTCTTGGCGCCCAATTTGGTTGCAGCTCGATCTGGTCCATTGGCTGCGGCCGGTGGCGAGGAAGGTGGACTTCTGAGCAATGGTGCCGCTCCCGTCGCTCAGGAGGTGTCGGTCCAGCGGGTTGCAAGTCGGTGGTGCTGCGGGTCTCCCCCGCCTTGTTCCGGCTGCGTGGAGGTGAGAAGATTCGGTTGCTCCGGGCGAAAGCCCGATAACGCGGCATCCGTGGATGTCACTCTCCCTCTTTAGGGGTCGTCATGGTGCTCCTCGGGGCTCCTTAGCCTCGGATCTCCTCTTCAGGTGAAGACCAAGATCCTGTTGTGCTAGGTCGGACGACGGCGTCGATCTACACCGCCTCCTCTCCTGAGGGCGTCGTCTTGAAGATGGTGATTCATGCGTGCTTTACCGTGGGCTGGACTTACATGGCATCGTGGTTGGCAGTGGCCAATTGACGATGTGGAGGTGTCGTGTGGTGTCAGTTTGGCAACTACGATGGTGATGAGCAATGGTATGGTCGCGGCAAGGTCGTGTTAGTGCTTTACGTTTTGAGCGGTGTACAATGACCTGCAGGGGGTGGTCCGGTGGTGAAGATCATCTTCAGCGCAGGTCTTGCCCATCTTATCTTCGGAACTCTTCAGCAGAATCAGAGATGTCTGCCTCTGCGCGAAGGGGGTGGTCCGATGTTTGGCATAGGCCGGCGTGGGCTTCTCGACGCGACTTCGTCGACGGTCTCCTTGGCGGTCTTGTGGTGAAGTCGGAGTTGCTGTAGGTGCAGCTTGATGACAATGACACCGGGGCAACCTCGACATCGACCCTAGCTTCGGTGGTGGTGTGTGCAGCTTGTGTGGGTAGCCAGGATGGCTGAGTGTGCCCTCGCGACGGTCGTGTTCCATGACGTCGTCAAGGGTGGTGTTTCGGTTTTAGGCCGGTTTTCCACTAATTAACCGACCAATTTTCACTTATTCTTAATTAATGAAAATGGCAAGTCTTTTGCCTCGATTCAAAAAATTAAAATTTGGCAAATATCATGTTTTTTAGAATAATGGTAGAAAGTGTGCATGTTGGGCCGGGGAGGAGGGGATATTCGCACACTACACACTAGGCTATGTGTCGTCGTATCGGCATTCTTGATAGGAGACGGGGGGGGGGGGGTCCTCTAGCCGAGGGTGAACCGAGGGGTGAAGGGGAGCGTCGTCGAGGTCGGGATTGTACACAGCAGTTTACCCAGCTTCAGGCTCCACGGCGGTGGCGGAGCCCTACGTGCTGCTATAATTCACTATGTGGCGAATAGTCGTGTTACAGGTTACAATGAGATTGAATATTGATTGTGTTCTTGCCCTAAAGGCGTCCCTGGTCCAGCTTATATAGGCGGCTAGACCTAGGGTTACAAGGAGATTACGTATCCGACAAGTATACAGAGTCTTAAACCTATCCGGCAAGTATGCCGACTACCGCCTTAATCCTGATGGCTTCATGGGCTTCGGTCTTGGGCTTCCTCCTTACCGGCTTCCGCCTTCCCTTGGTCGTCAGCTATCTGGGCCGCCCGGCGGCAAAGCCTTTACCACACTGCGGGCCACCCTGGACTAGCCGGATTGATCCATGCTGGTGATACCCCTAGTTGGTATATCCCCAACATTAGCCCCTGGAAGGGTTGAAGCTCTTCAGGCGCCGTCTTCTTTTGTCGGCGACGTCCGTCTTGTCTTGTAAGCGGCTGAAGAGCTTGAAGCATTCCAAAGTTGAAGTAAGCGGCGATCCGTCTAAAATAGTCGGAACAATTGCCGCCATCATGGGAAAGACGGCCTGACTGCTTGTCAGGTATCTTCCCTGAGTGGTCTTGTCAAATGTTGACGGATGACGTCACGGGGTCCACGACAGTTTGAACTCCGCGCACATCATGATTGCTTCTACACTACGCGCGGAAATCGAGGCGACAGCAGCAGGCTCCTCCTCCACGATGAGCGAGATGCGCACACGTGGCGGAGATCGGGCTCCGGCTGTTGCGCGCACGAATCGCGGAGCAAGGGGAGGATAAAATCCCCAAATCACCACGGCGCCGATCCATTCTCCACTTCCGCACTTTGCACCACCGCTTGCCCTCCTTGAGCTCTCATCTCTCTCTGCACCCAACTCCGGCGAGCACTTCCGAGCGGCGCATCCACCCCCAGATGGCTAGCACCGGCGATCAGAGCCCTGCGGCGGAGGCGACAATGGCGGCGGCAGCAACAATGGCTGCGTCTGGATCCGGAGCCGCACCGGCGGCGCGGCGAGCCTCACGCCGTCGTCTTCTTCGTTCCTCGCCACGACTACAGGCGGGGTGTCTTCATCTTCTCCGGCGCCGGCGGCGCCCACCACCACTGACTCTCCCACCTTCCCTTTGCCTTCCATGGTGACGGCGGAGGCTGAGCCTGCGGCCGCCCCGGAGGTTCCCGCCGACGAGGCGCAGGAGGAGGAAGAAAAGGTGGCGGAGCTGGGCTCCCGCTACTAGCTTCCGTCTTGCGTGACGGAAGCGTACTTGAAAGAACTGGAGGAAGGCGGATTTCTGCCACCCCGGACGGAGTGCTTCTGGCGAGTACCCGGCAACGAGGCAGTCCCCGAGCCTGAAGACGGAGAGAGGGTGGTGCTGGCCTCGCACCTTCTCCGCGGTATGACCTTGCCACCTTCCGCCTTCTTTTCCGCCGTGCTAGAACACTACGGGCTGCAGCCACACAACATTGCACCCAACAGCATCCTAGTGTTAGCCGGCTTCCAAGCGTTGTTCGAGGGCTACCTAGGCATAGTTCCTACGGTAGATCACTTCAAGCACTGCTTCCTGTGCCGCCGGCAAACTATACCAGGCGGCCAGCTGGCAACTTGCGGCAGCGTCACGTTCAACTGCCGCCAACCCGACTGGTATTCCCAAGATACCATACATCGAGTCGTGAAGAATTGGACAAGCACGTTCTTTTACTGCAAGATATCCCGGCACCCGGCAAGACGGTGGGAATCCCTGCCTTGTCAACAGTCCGCCAACCTACCAGGCCAACTGGACGGAGAAGGCGGCACTCATTCTGCCGGAGGAACACCGCATTGCCTTTAGGCGGATCGAGTTCCTCACCAAGACAATGGCGCCTCCACTCCTTGACGGTGTTGACACCGTCTTGTGCTGGCTGTCCCGGAAGATCATGCCGCTCCGCCATCGTCCTTTGAAGATGTGCGAGTACAAGGCGAGGAGACCAGCACAGGCAGAGCACACTCGACGAGGATGTGTTGCTGTATCGGATGAGGGAGCTCATCCAGCCCAAACAGATCAAGGCGGCCGAAAGGTCGCCATGTTCACCCACGACAACCCAGCCCAGAGGTAAGCCGGAACTTTCCTATAGTCACTTGCTTGTTTTGCTTACTTGCTTGCTGGATTGACGGATGCTGTCTTTCAGCTGAAGACCTTGACGGACGCCGACCTGGCTCGAACTGGTACGATCCTGGGACTAAGTCCAGGAAGCGCAAGGTCGGTCCTTCTTCCACCAAGGACCTGGAGAAGAAGAAGAAAGCCGCCACCACCACCGAGGCGGAGGATGAGACCCTGGGGAGCAACATTCCCCAGAAGCGGTAAGTAGGCCCTTTGGCGTACTAACTTACCCTTCGTTATGCGTTTACTAACTTGCTTTTACTCCCTTTGTAGAGCAAAGCCCATCATGGCCAAGCTTCGCTCCAACATCAAGGCGGCTGCCGGCAGAGCCAAACCGCCAAGATCCTCTCCAGCAACTGCTCCAGCCACCCCTGCCAGCAATGTTCCCGCGGTTCTCTGCCCGGGAACCTTTAATGCTGACAACGTGGTGATGACTGGCGCCGCGAAGGCAACTGCAGAGAAGGCGGCCGACAAGAAACTTGTCGCCGGCGTCTCCACCTCAAAGACGGCTGAAGCTCCGGCTAATGATGCCGCCCGTTTTATCGCCATGAAGCAGGAGATGGCGGACGAGACGGAGGAAAACCGCCGCAGCTCGTCATCCGGCTCCGGTCAAGGAACTGGCGGGGGAGTAAGAGATCTTCGGCAAACGCTGAAGACCATGCGCGAGGGTACCAGCAAATGGTACTCGCACATGGACGGCCTCCATGACCACCTCCATAGGAAATTGAGGTAACCTTACATAGTTGCAGCCCCGAGCACTTTGGCGATTAAAAGAAATTTTAGTCGGCAAAGCACTCATTCGACTATAATGTGTTAATCTTCAATTTTGTACCCGCGCCTTTTTCAGGCTGTTCTTGCCTCCCACCTGGAGTTGTTCCGTGCCCAGGAGAACAAGAAAACGGAGTGCCGCCAGCTGCAGCAGGACATGGAGTTGAAGGACGCCCAGATTGCCAGCTTGGAAGAAGCTCGCAAGAAGGATGAAGGTGACAAATTGCTTTGCCTTCTTATTCGTCCGTCTACTTTTTTGGTTTTTCTTCCGCCAAGTATTTTAGTCGGAATTTTCCATGCTGTTTTGTAGAACTGTTAAGCACTGCACAAGATATTCTCAAGAGCTCAACTGACATGCAAGCTTTGATTAACGAAGCTGCAGATTTGGCCAACGAGGTCATGAAGTTGAAGGAGGATCACCGCAAGGAACTAGAGGAGCGGGACATGGCGCATGCCACCGAGGTGAGCAAGTTGTCGGAACAGATAAAAAATCTGAGCGACACTCTTGCCGAGGTGAACAAGAATTCCAAGCTCCAGCAAGAGAAACATGCCGAAGCCGTCCGGATAGCGGAGGAGACACTTGCCGGCCACCTGGACGAGATCAACGCCATCCACGAGCACGTCCTTGGTAACGATTTTGCCCTTCATGTCTTTGAGTCACTTGTTGCATTGCTAACCATTTATTTCATTTTTTCGCCTTTGTAGTGCCGGCTAACTTTGGCGACAACGAGGATTCCTCGCCCCGCCTTGCACGCATTCTGAAGGTTGGTGAGATAATCACCAGCATTCTCAGCGCAGGCAAGGATTTCGCCGCCAAGTTCTTCCCGGATGCCGGCAGCGATCCCATTGTCCTCGAGGCGGTGCCTGAGGTGATGAAGAAGGCGACTCATGAGCACGAGAACGTGCTGCGCTCTGCCGCATGCGGCGGCGCAAAGGTCACTCTTTCGCTGATGGCTGCCTGGTACCAGGAAGCTGACATCCACCAGGTGACGGAGTACATGCCCACAGAGGATGAACATGGCCAAGCCATTGACCCAAAGAAGGTGGCTGCCTCCTCGCCGGCTACGCGACACGGGTTGCCAACATGGTTGACCTCCGGCTGTTCTACAAGGCGCATCCCGATCCTCATCTTGCTGCAGGCGGAACCTCCTTGGCGGGTGAAGGCGGAGCCCCGGCTGACGAGCTCGGCCCTCAGGATGGCGGAGCCAGCCCCAAGGATGCCGGCGTCAGCCCCCAGGACCTCGAGACGGCTTCCCCCAAGGCGGCAGATCCTTAGATTCCTTGTCCTGCAAAACGATGCACAAGTAGATGCGTTAAGCTGTTTAACGCGAAAAAACTTGTTTTATTCTGGGATGTACATATTTTTGTTGGGCCAAACTTTTATGCTACACTTGGCGGTAGGCTTATTTAAGTGGCCCGCCTTAAAATGTATCTGTGTTTGCATGTTTAGCTTTTTCATATGTTGGCGGAACCTCATCTCAGTTACTTTAGCTGTGCCAACCAGGTGCAATACCAATTAGTTTAGACACAGAGACAAAAGCCGGCATGTTGGTGCCAACGACATACTACTAGGCGACCCACATACAAACAAACAGATAGTCATAAAAGGCGGTGCAAAGGTTGTTTGCTTAGGTTTTAGCCGACTGACGGCACATGTCGAAAAAGTTGGAACCACTAGCACGAAGCAATAAATTTTAGGTAACTTTTGACATGACAGATATATGATTGCAAGAAAAGACAAAAGATGGCATGATCTCAAAGCGGAATGAGCAAACCACAAACTTTTATTTCATAATCATATAATACTTATTACAATCAGAAATTGCTAAGTGTAAAAAGGACGTAGCTGCTCAATGTTCCAAGGCCGCTTTGTTTCGTCGTACTGGTCGTCGACCTTCCTTTTGCGCTTGCGGCCTCTCGTCTTCCTATATCCGTCTCGTATGTCGACCAGGTAGTAGGATCCATTGAGCAGTGCCTTGCTGACCACAAAGGGCCCTTCCCATGGCGGGGATAGCTTATGCAAGCCTTTCCTGTCTTGGATTAGGCGGAGAACCAGGTCACCTACTCTAAAACTGCGTGTCGCACTCTCCGGCTATGATAACGTCGCAAGTTTTGCTGATAGATGGCGGATCGTGCGAGGGCAACGTCTCGTTCTTCGTCAAGTAGGTCTAGGCCGTCCTGTCTTGCATCTTCTGCGTCTTCTTCGACGTAGGCTTGAATTCTGGGAGAATCGAACATCATGTCGGATGGCAACACAGCTTCTGCGCCATAGACTAGGAAGAAAGGAGTAAACTTGGTTGATCTGTTTGGGGTTGTTCGTAAACTCCAAAGGACAGATTGCAACTCTTCAACCCAAGCCCCAGCCGCCCTGTGCAATGGTACTTCGAGACGAGGTTTGAGCCCTTGTAGGACCAAGCCGTTTGTACGCTCTACTTGACCGTTTGCTTGGGGATGTGCCACTGAGGCCAAATCCAGCCGGATGCCATGTTGGTTGCAGTATTCCTCGACTTCGCCTTGCGAGAGATTCGTGCCATTGTCGGTGATGATGCTATGTGGCACCCCGAACCGAGAGATTATTCCCCACAGAAAATTGCGGCTGTGGCGCCATCAAGCTTTTTGATAGGTTTAGCTTCAACCCATTTGGTGAATTTGTCTACAGCCACAAGCAAATGTGTGTAGCCACCAGGTGCCGTCTTGAATGGACCAACCATGTCCAAGCCCCAGACTGCGAAAGGCCAAGTGATGGGTATTGTTTTCAACTCCTGAGCCGGCATGTGCGGTTGTCTGGCATATAGTTGGCAGCCCTTGCATCTTTTGACGATATCTTCTGCATCTTCCTTGGCTGTCAACCAGTAAAAACCTTGTCGGAAAGCTTTGGACACAAGGGAGCGGGACGAGGCGTGATGCCCACAAACTCCGGCATGTATCTCATCCAACAGGTTTCTGCCTTCTTCAGGTGAAATGCAACGCTGGTAGACTCCGGTGGTACTACGCTTGTACAATTCACCTTTTATGATCGTGAATGCCTTGGCTCTTCTGATAATTTGTCTTTTCAATACCTCATCATCCGGCAACTCCTGATTGATCAGAAAGTCCAAGTATGGTGTCGTCCAATCCGGCTTCACCAAATAGACGGCATAGCTTGCATCGCCTACTGGTTCTGCCGCTTCTGGGTCAAGGAGGTCTGCTCCTTTTATCGACGGCTTGTAGAGGTGCTCCAGGAAAACATCCTTTGGTACCTTTTTGCGCTCGGACCCAAGCCTGGCAAGCGTGTCTGCCGCCTCGTTTTGGGCCCTTGGAATGTGGCGGACTTCGTATCCTAAGAAGCATTTAGCGAATTCGTCAACGGTGGCACGATATGCCGCCATTGTCTTGCTTTTTGCATCCCATGTGCCACGTGTCTGCTGCGCAACCAGGTCTGAATCTCCGTAGCAGAGAACGCGCTGGACGCCTAGTTCTTTGGCGATGTGTAGACCGTGAAGGAGTGCTTCATATTCGGCAACATTGTTTGTCGCCTTGAAATGTATTTGTAGCACGTAGCTTAGCTTGTCTCCTTGCGGGTTTCTTAGCACAACGCCAGCCCCCGAGCCCTGAAGCATCTTTGATCCGTCAAAGTGCATAATCCAGTATTCTGATTCAGGGAGAGGTACTTCATCCATAGTTTCCGTCCAGTCTGCGATAAAATCTGCTAAGGCTTGAGACTTGATGGCATTTCTGGGTTTGTATGCGATGTCGAAGGCGGCGAGCTCAATGCCCCATTTGGCAACTCGGCCTGTTGCATCCGCATTGTTGATTATATCTCCCAGAGGTGCTTGCTCACCACAGTAATCGAATGCTCCTGAAAGTAGTGCCTCAGTTTCCTGGCGGCGTAGAAAACGCCATAGACCAGCTTCTGGTAATGTGGGTAACGCTGCTTTGAGGCGGAAAATACTTCACTAATGAAGTAGACGGGACGCTGCTCAGAGGCGTCGGCTGTCTCCGCCTTGCGCTCCACAACCATAACTGCGCTGACAACCAAGTTGGTTGCCGCGATGTAAAGCAACATTGGTTCCTCTGTACGAGGTGCTGCGAGGATTGGGGCAGTCGTCAGCTACCTTGAGCTGCTGCAAGGCGGCATCTGCTTCGTCTGTCCACTCAAAGGTGTCGGATTTCTTCAGTAGCCGGTAAAGAGGCATTGCCTTTTCACCAAGGCGGCTAATGAAACGACTGACGGCAGCTGCGGAGCCAGCTAGGCGCTGCACGTCCTTCAGACATGTGGGTCTGGATATGTTGAGAACAGCCTTGATTTTTTCCGGGTTGACCTCAATTCCTCGCTCTGAAACGATAAAGCCAAGCAACTTGCCGGCAGGAACCCCAAAAACGCACTTCTTTGGGTTGAGTTTCATCCTATATACCCGGAGGTTGTCGAAGGTTTCTCGCAGATCGTCAAGCAAATCCGCCTTTTTTCGAGACATGACGGCAATGTCGTCAACGTAGACGTGAACATTGCGGCCAATCTGCTCGTTCAGGCATCTTTGCATACATCGCTGATACGTTGCGCCGGCATTTTTTAGGCCAAAGGGCATCGTGATGTAGCAGAAGGTTCCGTAGGGGGTGGTGAACGCTGTTTTTAGCTGGTCCGATTCCCGCATTTTAATTTGGTGGTACCCGGAGTACGCATCCAAAAAGCACAGCAGCTCGGAGCCGGCTGTGGAGTCTATGACCTGATCTATACGTGGTAAAGCGAAGTGGTCCTTAGGACAGCACCTGTTCAAACCGGTATAATCGATACACATCCTCAGCTCTTTATTAGGTTTCGGAACCATTACAGGGTTTGCCAACCAGTCTGTATGCACTACTTCCCTAATGAACTTTGCCTCCTGCAACTTGATGATCTCCTTCCCTATCGCCTGCCTTTTCTTCTCGCCATAGCGTCTTATTCCTTGCTTCACCGGCTTGGCTCCTTTATAGACATTAAGAGAGTGCTCGGCAAGTTCCCTAGGTACACCTGGCATGTCGGCGGACGACCATGCGAAGATGTCCCTATTCTCACGGAGGAACTCGACGAGCGCGCTTTCCTATTTGTCACTTAAGCCGGATCCGATGGTGATTTGCTTGGAGCTGTCACCCTTTGTCAGATCCACCTGCTTTGTTTCTTCGGAGGCCTTGAAAGTCTTTTTGGCTCGGCGGTTTGTACCTTTTCCGGCAACTGCGACATCAGTCTCTTTTTCAGCATGGCCAGCTCCTCTGCATGGAGGACTGCCTCAGCGAAGGCGGCATTGCCACGTTCGCACTCCTTTGCTTTCTTGAAGTTGCCATTGACGGTAATGGTACCGTTGGGTCCAGGCATCTTCAACTTGCTGTAGATGTAACATGGCCTCGCCATGAACTTGGCGAAAGCTGGCCTTCCAAAGATGGCATGGTAAGCACTTTTGAAGGGGACTACTTCGAACCGGATATGCTCAGTGCGATAGTTTGTTCTGGTCCAAAAGTGACCTCAAGCTTGATGCTTCCCATGGATTTGGCTTGCTTTCCCGGTACGATACCATGAAACTTGACCTTGCTGTAGTCAAGCTGGCTCTCCGTCAAGTTCATGCGCTTCAAGGTGTCTTCGTACAGGATGTTGAGGCTACTGCCACCATCCATCAACACCTTGGTCAGTCTGAAGTTGTCGACAATTGGGTCGACGACAAGGGCGTACTTGCCGGGATGCGGCACGTGGTCTGGGTGGTTTCCCTGTCCCATGTGATTGGCGCTTCGGACCAGTCCAAGTATTGGGGAACATCTGGCACGTGGCATTGAGCTCACGTAGTTCCGCCTTTTCCTCTCTTGCCGAAGGAGTGCCCAGGAAGCAGACCAATTGGCCGTGTACCTTGGGATACTTTTTCTCCTTGCGTGGCGGCTTGGGGTCCTCGTCCTTGACATGGAGACCGCCTCATCGTCGTCGTCCTTCTTTGTCTTCTCAGATTTCTTGCTCTTTTTCGGCTTCCAGCCAACGTCGGGGTCCTTCTTGAAGTCATCTATGAAGCGGCACTCTCCCAGCGTGTGGTTGACCTTCCCGAGCGATGCGTGGATGGGGCAGGGCAAAAGCTTCGCTGTTCGTAGGTCATGCGATTTTTGCTAGGAGTGGTATCCTTGCCCTTGCCTTTCCACTTGCGTTGCCGCCTTTTCCTTCGAAGGCGGCGGCAACCTCGTTGGATGGTCCGGCTTCCTGGGGAGCCTTCCGCTTATGATTCACACGTCTGGCTGGCGCCAAGTCCTGGGCGCCGTCTCCGTCGCGTGCATCATCATCCGCCTGAGCGTACATGGTGGCAACTTCAAGCATGACCCCGAGGTCTTTGACTTGCATGCGTACTAGCTTGTGTCTGAGACTTGAGCCCTTCAGTAGGCCCGTGGTGAAGGCGTGGATTGCTTGGTTGTCGTCGACGTTTTCGCAACTTGCCTTCGTCTGGATCCACCTTGCCAGAAAATCTGTCGCGGTTTCATCCGGCTTCTGCACACAGCGAGTCAGATCGGTATACGTATTTGGTCGCTTGTATGTGCCCTGGAAGTGTTGGGTGAATACCTGTTCCATGTCTAGCCAGCTATGAATGGACTTCTCTGGAAGGTTTTCGATCCAGCTTCGGGCTGTGCCCTCTAGCATGAGGGGGAGAAAACGAGCGGCGACAAGGCCATTGCCCCCGACAATCTGGACTGCCAGGGCATAGTCCGACAACCACGAGTTTGGCTTGTCCGCTCCGTTGTACCTTGGGCAGCTTTTTGACACTGATGTCATGTCCCTAGGAACTTGAACGTTGCGGATGGCTGGGCCAAAGCACTCGGGGCCGAGGTATGACTCTTCTTTTCCCGCCTTGATTTCGTTAAGACGATGTCGTGCGTCTTCCGGATTGAGCTGCCTGTTGGTTCTGTCGGCATGGGGCTCATCCTGCGCAGCCCGGCTTTTGCTACGCCTAGGCTCGTTGTGATGTCCCTGACTCCCGCCTTCGTGCCTGGGCGCTGGCGGTGGGGAGCGTGTGCGGTCCCTGCTTCTTCTTGGCGGAGGGGCATTGTCACGGTTGCCGCCACTCCTTGGCGGCTGGTGGTTGCCCCTCCCGCCTTCATCCCTCCTAGGCGGTGGAGGTGGTGCCTCGTCGCGCCTGTTGCCGGTGCGGGACGCTTCGTCTCGCTGCCTCCTAGGAGGCGGCGATTTCCGTGGTTCCTTGTCCTTAGCCTTTCCCTTCCCATGGCTGCTGGAGCCAGATGGATCCTCGGGACCGCCGCCGGCAGCTGCCTTGCAAGCGTTGGATTTGGACTCCAGCTTTCCTCCACGCGCATCCGCCTGGTCAGCACGAGAATCAGCCCGTGCCTGCTGCTCCAACGCTTTGTAGGCGAGAACAGAGGCATAGTAGATCTTCTCGTCCTTGTTGTAGTCGTCGTTGTTCAGGATGTCTAAGGCGGCTGCAGTGTTGAGGACAGGCGTGCTCAGGATGACGTCGCCGTTTTTGTCCTTCCGCTGCGAGCCGTTGCCCACTCGAAACCAAGTCGTTGTGCAGGGGACTTGAACTCCTCGGGAGACGGATCCCGATTGAGCAGGTTGCTTTTCTTTTTAGGCGGTGGCGCTTTTGATTTGGCCACCGGAGTCGTCGTGAAGAGGTTTTTCTGGAGGTTATCTTGGCGTTCTTTTCCCTGGCCTCCTTGATTAGGCTCAAGACTTCACCTTCTTTTTTCTGAAGGCTCCTGGTTTGCTCTACTAACATTGTGCGGAGTTTCTCCAGGTCAGCCGGAGCCGTCTTGTCGTTGTCCGGCGTGTTCAAGACTTCGGCCATGGCGGCGATGTCCTCCGCTTTGACGGCGTCCTTGCTGCATCCTCCTTTCTCCAGGATCTTCTTCTTTGGAGCCGGCGGGGGCTCCATGCTTGGCAGGTTGTCATCCAACGGGGAGGCTTTGGCGGCTGCTGCCGCTTGAGCCGGATCCGTGTTGGTAACCTCAGCCACAAAGGCCTGCTGCATGGTTGCTGACGAGCCTGTTTCACCTCCGAAGGCGGCGGTTCTGGTGCGTGGAAGCACTTTTGAACCTTCTGCTCGAACATGCTCACAGAGTCTTCTTCGGAGTCAGAATCTACGTTGACGTGAACGGTAGACCTGGATCCGGCATCTGAGATCGCATCATCCTGGAGTGCAGGAAGGATCGATTCAGGGTCGTTGCTTGCCGGCTAGGAGTCGGATCCCAGTCCGGCAACACCACAGAAGTGGAGATCGGAATCCGCCGACTAAAGGGAGAAGGCGGACTCAGAACCGTCTTGCGCGTAGTCGAACTCCGGGTGGTGGGTGGGCAAAAAAACGGTGTGATTCTTCGGGAAGCCCATGGCCTCCGGCGTGAACCCGATGAAGATCTCGAGCTCGCCAACTGGGACAAGCGTGTAGGCGATGAGTCCGTCTTTCGCTGGCATCCACGTTGCGTCGTCTTGTACGTAGCCGATGGAGCTGAATCGCGATGAGCGGCCGACGGCGATGGTTTCGCCGATGCCGCCAAGTATTCCCGCGTCGAACGTGACACCCGACGCCTTAGGCCCCACGGTGGGCGCCAACTGTCGTCGTATCGACATTCTTGATAGGAGACGGGGGTCCTCTAGCCGAGGGTGAACCGAGGGGGTGAAGGGGAGCGTCGTCGAGGTCGGGATTGTACACAGCAGTTTACCCAGCTTCAGGCTCCACGGCGGTGGCGGAGCCCTACGTGCTGCTATAATTCACTATGAGGCGAATAGCCGTGTTATAGGTTACAATGTGGTTGGATATTGATTGTGTTCTTGCCCTAAAGGCGTCCCTGGTCTGGCTTATATAGGCGGCTGTACATAGGGTTACAAGGAGATTACGTATCCGGCAAGTATACAGAGTCCTAAACCTATCCGGCAAGTATGCCGGCTACCGCCTTAATCCTGATGGCTTCATGGGCTTCGGTCTTGGGCTTCCTCCTTGCCGGCTTCCGCCTTCCCTTGGTCGTCAGCTATCTGGGCCGCCCAGCAAGCAAAGCCTTTACCACCACTGCGGGCCACCCTGGACTAGCCGGATTGATCCATACTGGTGATACCCCTAGTTGGTATATCCCCAACACTATGGAGATTTTGTGTAGTACTAACAAGATTTTTAATCAAACTGCACGGACTTGATTTTATCTTTGCGATATACATTCATTTATTATTTGAATTTGTATTTGTAGGGGTTTTGAGTTTATGTAACTTCTACCTTTTGAGCTTGTATTTGTAAGGGTTTTGAATATTTTTTTTCTTTAGAGCCTCTTTGGACTGAACGATTTTCAAAACGTATAAATAGGAAAAACAAATGATTGAAATGTCATGTACTGTAATTCCCACATGATATTAAAATACATAAATTTTATAAGAGATGTGTTTTAATGGTGCACAGGAAGGAATTTTGCTGAAATATGGAGAGTAGAGAGAGATAGTGTGAGTTCTTTGAATCCTCCTGTTTTTTTAATGAAATAGGGGACATAGGAATGGATTTCTTAGGAATTTTATATGGATTTGAATCCTCCAGTTTTTTTAATGAAATTTTTTCAATCCAAAGAGGCCCTTACCTAAGTTTTTATTATGCGTTTGCAAGGGTTCCATTATTTGTTTATTAGGCCTAGAACTAGGTTATTTCAAAATTGTAATGGCACTTATTTTATATTATTGCGGTTGCACTTCTTTTTATTTCTATATGGCCCATGTGTGTCTAGAGTCTAGACTCTAGAGAGAGAACAAAAACACCACGACCTAGATATTTTGCCATTAGTGTTGATGGTGTGCTGATACAACTCGACTGTACTTTCATGTAAAAACAGTCGACAGCGGAGCAGGTAATACCACATGGTGTCTCGAATGATATCTCCACCCTTGGTACAAGCATTATACTATACCCAGTCGATTTCGGCATTGCTTTTCGAAACCGAAGCCATTGTTGGTCCTAGGTGGCTAAGGTTAACGCCTGTAAGTAGACATGGACACAGAGGACATCGAGCTAATGCAGATTTCCAACTACTCCTCGTCCCACAAGCTGTCTTTCCCAGTGGAAATGTGCCTGATGGACACACAGGCTTTTTTTTTTGAGCAGGGATAGGCCCCGAAGGGCCTGGATACTGCTTTTATAAATTAAGCGGTGCGGTACAATTTACGCAGAGGACCTTACAATAAACCAAAATAAGAAAAAAGGCCTCAACTTTTGCAATACAAACCCTAGACAAAGAAAGAGGAACGCAATCGGCTCCATCGTCTTCTTCGCCAGCAGCGATGAACTGCGAGCTCAAGCAACAGCCCCCCACACAAGAATCGGGGACAAAACCACTTGATTCAGGATGGGAGAGAAGCGCCACCGCAAGAACTCGAGAGGGCCTCCGAAGGAGGTTGAAACGACCCTGACGCAACGCCGGCGTCCAGGCATGGAGTTGCTGCCCGCCAGCACCTTGAGTCGATGGCCAAGCACGAGCCACAGAGGATCTTCTCCAAGACGCAGTACCACAAGAATCCCGACCCCCTCCAGCTCCAAGATCCACCACTCTGTACTGCCCCTCATCCTTGCCACCACGGCCGGCCAGGAGGGGAAACAGAGGAGTAAGAATCAAATAACCAAAGAGGGCATATGGGCGCTTATTGAACCGAGCCGTCGCCCAGCATCTCCACTCCATCTTCCTCCTCGGAAGCTTTGTCGAGAAGCAGGACCACCACCATCCAGTACCGCACCGAAGCACTGGAATAGCACTCGCATAGTAGGGGAAGACGGCCTTATTTGCGGAGATCTCTCGCCTCAGCACCACCGCTTGCGACAGCTCCTGCCACCGGAGAAGCACAGCGATGATCACCATGGCGAGTACGCACCAGATCCGGCCGATGGGATCTGTCCCTCTACTCCAAGACGCCACATGGGACAAGCAACAAGGAAAGCAGAACCTACAGCTAATATTTACAGCCCGCGCTGCGCATCTTCGTCCACGCCGGCCGGCGACGCCGCCGGAAAGGAGAGGGGAGCGAGCCGGGGAAAGAGGGCGGAAGCAAAGGTCGACTCTCAAAGCGGTGGGCGGAGCCGGTAACTTTCCTTTCCTACACACAAGCTTTTTGCCATCATAGTATTCATCAAAGAAAAATAAATAATAAATCCTCTTTGTTGTATGTCTCCTTTTCTTCCAAGTGATGAGTTGGTCGAGACAACAACAACGCAAAAGCTTGGAAAGTTGGAATGTCACTACCCAATAAATGGCTCTTCTTAGTATACATTTTGGAGGAGTATCTAATAGTAAGGGTACACAGAACACAATAGCAAACCCAACTCTGTCACTAATTAACTAGCATGTGACCTTTGGCTCCGCAGTGCAAATGAGACACATCGAGTAGCTCTTCCTAAGAAATGAGGTGGCAAATCCTAGTAGAATTCGAAGCAGGCAGGTTCTGTGCATCAATTCCATACAGGGATCGGGGGACAACAGTTAAGTTGTTTCTTCATCTCAAAAGGTAGAATGATGAAAGGCGAACCTTTTGGGCAGTGGTGCAACCACCACTTAAAATTCTCCCTCATTCCTTTGTATTCTTGATCGATCGTGTCTTGGATTTTGCTTTTCGGTTGATGATCGACTCAATTCCTTCCGTAGGAATTTCGACGCTTTCAGGGTTTTCTTAGGATTTCTTTTGGTCTGGTTGATGGTAATTGCACTAACATTTTAGGTCTAGTCTGTATCTGACTCACATGGTAGCTCAATGTTTTGTAAAGCAAGATCTTAGCTTTCCCATGCAACACAAAAGGGCATATAGAGGAAGGCAAACTGTCACATGCCACGCACATATATAGTAGTGGACACTAATCTAGTGGCCACTCTCATTAGTCCACTGGTACGCCTTTGATTACTTTGGGCCATAGTTGAGATCCTACTTCTTTGTCACCACAAGAATGATGTCGCCAGGTTACTTCAATTCATAAACAATGCATGAAACTGGTAGCTACCCATGTTCTTTCCCACCTTAAGAAATAGATCACATGCCACGCACATATATAGTAGTGGACACTAATCTAGTGGCCACTCTCATTAGTCCACTGGTACGCCTTTGATTACTTTGGGCCATAGTTGAGATCCTACTTCTTTGTCACCACAAGAATGATGTCGCCAGGTTACTTCAATTCATAAACAATGCATGAAACTGGTAGCTACCCATGTTCTTTCCCACCTTAAGAAATAGATAAATTGGGTAAGATGGCATAGTAAGCATGCATGTGTTTAACTAGTTTAAGGTGACTACGTGTTAAGGGAGTAAATTGCAAAAACAAAAAACACCACAATTGGAAAAATGTTAACAAAGACCAGCAAAATGCATCAAAAGTGGTTTTTTTTATTGAAGCATTAATAATATTTCCCTAGTTGCGTTTTTTTTCAATTATCTCTGTGTGTTGAGGTGATCTTAAGGTATAATTATAGTAGCTTACTAGCTATGCACCTTAACATATGTCTTCACCAAGCACACTACTCAATAGCTGCTATGTCGATTCCGTGCAATCTCAACCTTGTTCACAACGGGAGAGTGTTAAGATTTGATAGAATTGGTTAGTGATCGGATAGCTGTTGTATAACGATTGCATGATCCTATATTTTAGGAAAGGCTTGATTGTAACCCTTTGTTGGCCTTGCCGTGTAAGATGTACTTTGTTTATATAAACGAGAAGCTCCACAATGTAAGAATAAGGCAAAATGCTCCGCCTATCTGAACAAGCCGAGTTCCACATGTATCTTCGTTAGAATTTAAAATGTAGGAACATCTTACAAGCGGGTTCAATAGCTTGACCGTATTGGACATGTACACTGTCACCGGTTAAATGGTAGAATGTTGTAAAGAGAAGGACGATGTCTTTATATATACATAGAATTTTCATAGTGGATTTCGAAATGAGCATGTTATGTTGGCACAGCGGTAACTGTATTTTGAAAATTAGCTATTGTGGGCTATAAGGCACATCGCTAGTATATCCAGACATTGGATTGTCTCTTTCGCGGCTTGCTGATCTCTTGATGCAATGAATTGGATGTCGAGTGCTCTCAGGGTAACCTTCCCACGCACAAATGAAAAATCAATGTTAATATGCTTTGCGCGGGTTTGGAAAACCGGATTTGCGGATAAGTACGTGCCCCAATTATTGTCACACCATAATACTGGTGGTCTCGGCAAGTGCACGCCAAGCTCCTTCAACACTGGTTGGATCCAAACTAGTTTCGTCGTGCCATTTTCAAAGGCCTTGTACTCTACTTTGGTGCTAGAATGAAAAACGGTAAGTAGTTTGCACGAACTCCATGATATGAGATTTAGTCCAAGAAATATGATGAAACCCACTAGTACACGATACTTAGGACACCCACTATGGCAACTGCAGCGAGAAACCACACGGGTAAATGAATTTGAGAGTGGCCATAAGGGTGTCAGTCATGGGCCATCGACGGGCCAACCACAGTAGTAGCAACGGTTGATTGAATATCTCCGTTGCCAATATATTGACAACGATACTTAAAAATCTCCATTGTCGATATGTGTTCATCGCAAACGGAAATTTCAAGAGTTCGTTGCCAACTATAGAAAACCAATAATACAACGGGAAGGAAGAGAACTTCAAATAAAGAAGATAGTCCAGGCCAAAAAAGATTAGATTACACATGCAATTGGCGCACATGTAATAAGAAATATGAAGGGAAGGATAAGATCCCCACTCCCGTCGCTCTCATTATGAGTCTAACTCTAGCCGCACACTCTGTCGCCTATCTCCACGCGCTTCACTCGCTCTCGTGGTGTCCGATGGCAAAACCCCTCTTGCATGGCCCTTTATGATATGAGCATGGTGTAGAACTTGTTGTGGCTCAGGTGGCTCACGCCAGTGTTGAAGACAGTGAGAGAGGTTTGGAGAACCTTAAGATGTGAGCCAAGGCCATGAGATAATGTAGTTGATCAACTCATCGTCAGGCAGTGGGGTGCAGACTTTTGGCATTGCGTTCATGAATTCCTTCATCTTGTGAAAGTACTCCGCAATTGTCATGCCTTTCTTCTTCAACTACGCTAAGTGGCGCCAGATTTGACAACACAATCTCCCTGCTCTTGGCACAGAAAATGGAGTTTCGGCTGATCATTGTTAATTATACACGACAAGCAATAAAACAATGAACAAAAAGTAAGATCAACACACGGGGACACGAGATTTTAACGTGGAAAAAACCTTCCAAGGAGGAAGAGAATAAACCATGGTCGCCAATCAACAAAACTTCACTTTATTGGGAGAGGTTACAAACACCAGGGATTTACAACTGTTCTATTTATTCCAAACAGGCGGCTTAAGAGATGTATTTATAGTGGTGACGACCTAATCTAGGTCAGTAATGATCCATACCGCGGGGAGGGGGGGGGGGGGGGGGGGGGGAGCAGGAGCTAGAATTTATTTTAATTGAATTTGGATCACAATAAAACAACAATCATCTGGCCGAGAATGTCTTCGGTCATCGAGTCCGGCAAGGTGTTGAGGACCCATTGGTCGTGTAAAACCAGGCAAAGTAGGCGGGGTTGGGAACTTTGACATCGTCGTCTCTGGTCCCTTGCATGAGCATGGTACGTGGGTGGTGTGGCACAACTTCCGTCAAGGTATCCGAACCAGCATTGACCATAGATACCGGGAAAGAATTGGGTGTTCCAAAAGAGAAAATTAGTGCGACCGAGATGCACAGTGATGATAGTTTGGTATGTCGGAGCAAACGTGGAAGAGGAGGAGGTGAGCGCGCCGGCGGTGCCGAAGAGCTACAATGCCTTGGTCATGGCTGAAAACCTATATTAGATGGGAACTTCGCTCTGATATCATGATAGGTGGAATATTTTGTCGTAATGTTCTCATCGTGGGGCTTCTCCTTTATACAATTTTTTTATATGGATAAAGTACAACTTACATGACGAGGCAACATAGGATTTTATCAAACCTTAACCTCTCCCAATCAATCCTTTACTAAAATACTTGATCAACTAACCAGTCACTAACTAATTTTATCAAACCTTAACACAGACAAGACATTATGCTCCACATGCAAGAGAAAAAATAGACGAAACTTGAGAGATCGCCGGAGATGTAATCCTTTTTCTAGGGAACCGGAGATGTAATCCTTGGGTGATGTGCAGACACAGAAGGTCGGGGGCGGCGGCGGTGAAATTTTTCTGTGGAAAAAGGAGAGATGGACATCGGGTTCGTTCCGCATTTGACCAGGTGAGGGGACACGTGTCGCCCGCTCAAGGCGGGGGATCGGAAATAGCAATCCCAAATAGGAATAGCAGCAACCACGTCGCCTCTCCATAATTGTGAATATATCCCTTCCGGTATTTGCAACAGACAGTGACATGAGAAGAGAAATAGAAACTACAAAAAGGCGAAATATATCAATGGTAGATATTGCTAGATCCTACGCAGCGTTTCCCTTTGATGAACTGTGCCCATGTGAAATGTGATGTGTGGTATAGCACATGGAGAGGGATCTGGAGTTTGGGAATGTCCCAAGGATTAATCGGTACTAGATGCAATGCAACCTTTCAACGCTGCCTAGCTAGCTTGTCCCTTTGCGTGTATCCACTGCATCAGACATATCAAGACAACGGCCAGCATATGCATGCGTCTGTCTTTGGCACTGCTCATGAGTCACCGGTCCCAAACACCATGGTTTCTGATACGATTTTTGGAGGAAGCCATGCATGCACCATGATTCATGCAATCTACAGTCATGACCCATGACACAAATCACTAGTATATGTATAAAATAATTAGACTGGCTTTTTAGATATTAGAATTGTCCATCACTAGACAAACAACAAACAAACTAAATTTTAGCCTCCAGTCTCCACAAGGATTACGACGCCGGACATTTACATAGACTTCGATATTTTGACCATTTATTTCTATTTATAATTATTTAGCGTTTGTTTTTTGAACCGGAAAGGCCCTAAGGACTAGAAACTACCATTAGTCGAGCGGTGCATACAAGATTAGAGGAAGGACTCAAAGAAAGATAATTACAATACAATCCTCCATTACTGCAAACAGACCCTACAAATATAACCAGAAAAGCGATAGATTCCATGGTCTTCACGACTGCAACCAATTGATCTCAAAGTTCTGGCACTAGCGTCGGCACAGGGGACGCAACCACTTGGGGTGGCACCGACGTGGCACCCTACATCGATATCCAAGATCCTCCAGCAAAGGAGGAATAAATCGCTTGAGCAGAGATTGAAACCGAGTGGGGAGGGCCCCAATGACAAAAAATAACGACGACACAGGAGCGAGGAGCCGGAGGTGGCATCAAGACTCAAGGAGAGGAGGAGCAGGAGTGGGCCGAGGGGGGAAATGAGAGCATGTCCCTCTGTAGAATACAACCTTCACCTTTGTCGACTTCTCCACTACTCTTCATTGATATCTGACCAAACGACATCACGACCGATTAAAATTAACTAAAGTCACCTAACATTTAGCGCCATCCAAAAATGAGAGGTTCTATGTTACCGATGGTCGGTCTTGATACAAACCTATTAAAAAAACACAGAACAACTGCATGCACTCGTATACATGCACCTTTATGAACACGCCTATACACATGAGAAATCCTGAAAAACCGAGCGGCAAACCACATGCATCTCGTAGTCGATGGACATGTCGTCTCCCACTAAAATTGTTTAAATATAACTCTAGTCTCTTCTATGAGATCGGCCTTTTGATATGAGAGTCTAAAGTTTATGACCAATGCAATATTAAAATAAATATTTGCCGCCTCCCACGTCCTAGGCATGTGAGGCTAGACCGTGCGTTTAGGAAAAACATTCCGTCTCTTCTATGAGACCGGTCTTCGGGTTGATGGAACAAATTCAGAAAATACGGGCACCCATGCTAAATTTAGGATTTGACCATGTGAGCAGGTTCCAACATGGTAACCAGTAACCTAACCAGCTCATTCGCCGTCTTTTTTTTACAACAACAAAATGATACAAGGGCAGCAACAAAGTCGATACCCTCAGGCGGCTCGTTTTAAGCGAGTTCATCGTCACTTTTCGTGACCTTCCAACGGTGGAGAAGCAAAGCGTGCAAAGGATAGGGACAGGCCCAGGACAAAACAAGTGTGTTGAGGGAGATGGGTCATGAGATAATTTTGTTGTGACATGTGAGTGGTGCACAGATATACTCCACATAGGTAAATTAGGTAAAGGAGGCCCCTGGTGCCTCCACCAATCATAAAATAGACCTCATCCAACACCTCCTTTGTGGCAAACCCACACTCTCTTCTTGGAACGAGACATCTAATCCATACATAGTTTTTAACTTAAAGAAAGTATATCTATACATAGGATTAACCCTGCTTAAGGGAAAATAATCTCTATAAGTAGTTCAGCATTTCTCTGAATTTTTATATGTTTCTGAAAAGATATCAATCTCCAGCATGGGCCAGATCGAGGCGAAGACGCAAAACGAAGCCGCTCCTTTGTCCAAAATTTGCTTGGAACTAGTAGCATTATTCTTTGTTGGATTGAGGCGCATGATCTAGGTCTTATGCAGCTTTGCAATTTTGTATCCCCAATCTCCTACGGCCTTGGCAGACGATGGCGTCGTCTCTGATGTCGTTCCCTTCTCGAGGCATCGTCGTTGCAGGTCGTGTCACCAAGATCGAGATGTTCCGGGGGAAACCCTAGATCCGGGTCTCCCGGATCGGACGATGACGACTCTTTCAGGGTCGCTATCCCTCCTGGGGATATCGTTTTGGAGCAAGTGTTGGTTGGAATGGGCATGAGGAGGAGTGGTGTTTCATCTACCGCAAGGCTGACGGCGGGTCTCGGTGGCATGGCACAGCGGGGTCTCGGTGGCGGACGCGTGATGATGTACGCGCGCAGGGAGGAGGCGCAGTCTGGTGCCATGGTGGCATCGATGGCAGGCCTGACGAGAGTTATGCGGATCTCTGCCCTGAAGATGGCTTTGTGGTACGTTGGCGGTGACGGCTTCTGTAGCGTGTGCAGGGCTGGTCCATACATTTCTGAGGCCCTGGGGCGAGACGACAAAATGGGTCCCTTGTAGGCAAAAAAAAAAGAATGTATTGAATTTCATTGGCAATTTAGTAACATGGGCAGCTCGATGTCGAATTGTCGATGTAGCTTCGCAGATCTGCAAGGGCGCAACACTCACACTCATCTCTTGAATCTTCCCCGTGCTCAGTCCTCGGTGCTCCCTGCACTCCCTCAGATCCAATGAATCTTCGAAGAACAGGCCTACATCAGAGGAATACGCGAAGAAATGGAGATGTGAAATGAGAGATGGATCAGCAGTCAGAACCGGGGAGCCGGGCTATTTAACAGTGATTAGGGATTTAGGGGAAGGATGTAGACGTTGAGGATGGAAAGAGAGATGATTGGTGAAGGGAATAGCACCGTTGGTCTCCATTAATCGCTGCACGGGAGCGGCGGCCTCGTCGCTTCGAATTCGGAAGTGCACGGTGGAGACTGGAGCGGCAGCGGCGGCGCTATTACGTGATGTGGATTGCAGAATTTGGGGGAGGAGGCGAGGAGACGAGACTGGAGCTGGAGGAACGATGGGTGCGGCCGTGCGGGTGCGTAGCAGCCTAGACTCGATCAATTCTTTCAATCCGTGGTGCTAGACTGGACCCAATTTTTTTCCTTATATGTAAAAATACTAGACTCCTACTTGGGCCGGGGCCCCTACCTGCTTGGGGCCGGGGCGGTCGCCCCGGCCTATGGGCCGGCCCTGAGCATGTGCTGGAGGTACTCGCTAAGAGTCTGCTTGACCGGATGAGCGCTCCCGTTCTTGGGGTATGCGAATGTTCCCGGTTTAGTTGATGGGTTTTTTTTCTTGTCTTCAGAGCACAAGGCTCTGCTGGGAGGATTTGCTCTCATTGTCGGGTGTTGTAGGTGTTGTGTGGAGGCTTCAGGTCTCTTTGATGTATACTTCTTGTCAGACTTATGTTGAATAAATTAATAAAAGCCGCATGCATCAATCGATGCAGAGGCTGGGTTGCCCTTTTCAAAAAAAAAAAAGGAATGATAAGCAGTAGAGAACTCAACCTATGACCCAAGAAGGTTACGATGTCGAGGATGGCGTCGTTATCCGATCGAGGATGACGCCGCTTTGGAGTAATTGACCATTACTTGTTGCTCGACGTCTCGGTTTGGAGTGCGGTTTTCCGGTACGAGGTATGTGATCATGGCTGGTGGTGCTATCTCCTTGTTCTCGCTCTCAGTGTCGTTCTTGCCGAGATATGCTCATTGATCTCGCCGATCGACCAAGCTTGGTGAAGAGTCTGATGCTCTCATTTGAAGCGGGTTAGCGAGTTTGTGATGAATCTTGGATCGCCGCATTCCCTCTTGACATCCCTTCCTCTCTTCGAGGGGTGTTGTCGGTGGCAATTGGACGACCAAGATCACAACGCCTCGGCATTACTTGGTCAGAAGATGGAAGTTGAGGTTCTCTGTGTTGGTTGTGTCATGCAAGAGTACCACCTCATGTCGTTTCCTTGGTCACAATGCCTCGGTATTCCTAAGCAAATAATGAGATCACATTCTTATGCAGGTTCCATGTACAAAGCTGAATATGCCACTAAATAATATAAACACATTTGAAAAATGAAAGTACCACTTAAGTACCACTGAATGTTTGTACCCCGCATGGGGTGGCAGCATATGTTGCGGATTTATCCTCCATCACCGTAGGCTTTGCCATAGTCACTATTGATATGTATCATGCCTATGAGCTCTCCTTTTCCACATTCATTTTCTTCTTTCTTCTTTCTTTGCGACTGTGTGCACCTTCGATGTGCGAGCCTGGGTGTGGCTCAGTGTATCACCTTGATGTAAACATTAGAAAAAGCATCCTTTATCGAAAAATTTATTTATTTTTACTTATAAGGCAAAGACCAAAAAGGAAAAAATAAGTCCAACCAAACAAAGCCTATCATGGTTGTATTAATATAAACCCGATATCAACATATTACCCTTTTATCAGAAAACTATTAAGACACTATCCGAACGTGTCCACGGATAAATGAGAGCATCTCCAACCAGGGTTGCCAAATCCTCCCCAAACATCCGGGCAAACAGCCCGGACAGTGACCGGACAAAAAATGGAGTAAAATTGCTACCCAACCGGTCCTCCCATTTCGTCCCTATACATCTGGGTTGTCTGGCAATTCCCAAACTCAAACATATGTGGGGAGAGTTTGGGGTTGGATGTGGGTGTCCGGGCATGCCCGGACAGTGTGCCACATAGGACGTGACCACTTCATCATTTTCTTTATTATTTGTTCAGTTCTCTCACTTTTTCCCCACCAATCACATGCAAGTGACCGAACAATTTGGGAGGATTTTGGGATATATGATTGGAGACATATACTTTTAAGGGTTAAAAGTAGACATGTTTGGGCACCATCCAGACATGTTTTAAGGGCCAAATTTGACTATTGTGGTTGGAGATGCTACGAGGGTCCAAATTTGACCATTTCTATTGAATGCTCTAACCAAGCTGGTGGAATCAACCAAACTTGTTTCTCTCTCTACCTGGTCTAGCTCATCAATATATAGGCCATTGTGGTTGTGGGTGGCACTTCACGCGGTGTGGGTGAGCGAGCAGCAAGGAGCCCACTGTTCCATTCCATCTCTCCTCCTACTCCTAGTCGTAGGTAGAAAAAAAGGCAGCAAGGACCCTCACCTTTCCCTCATTCTCGAATCCCTCCGCCCCACCAGATTGGGGCTATTCCGCTCCCAACCAACCGATCGCCGCCAACGGCGACGGCGACGGCAACGGTCCCGCCGAGCCCCCCTTAATTCCCTTCCGGCCATTCCCAGCCATCGACCTCTGCCCTCTCTCGCACAAATTATCGACGCCTGTCCTCTCTCTCTCTCTCTCCACGCGAGAGACGGCAATCGGCCGCACGAGGCGGCGCGGAGGGTAGGGGTGGGGGTGGCCGGGAGCTGCCAGGCTGGGACGGGTTGGAGTTGAAGGGAGGCGCGGGCAGCGGCGGCGGCCGTGAGCTGCGACGGTGCTGGAGGGAGCTCCTACGGTGAGTCCACGAACTATTCCTCGATCTGTATCAGGATTGAATCTGGACGAAATATGGCTCGGCTCCCAAGTTTTCTGTCGTGGAAGCCGACGCTCCCATTGTATTGAAAGAATGAATCGTTTCCATCTTGTCAGAGATTGGCATTGAACCACTGCATTGCAAATCCCCTCATACACCCTTCTTGTTCTAACTCCGACTGTTCTAGATTTTTTTTTTGTGTCCGCGGTTTATTTTTCTGTTTTCTCTGCATTTATGTGAGTTTTAATCAGATGCTGGATTTTATGCGGACGCGAAAGATTGACACTAGTTATTGGCGTGCGTTTCTTGGTAAAGTTTGTTAGGTAGATGGTGCTGTTCTTGGCTACCTTGGCTTGGCCGCCGCGGCAACTTGATTGTGGTGTTAAAAAGGCTTTCTTTTTTCTTCTATTTTGAAAAGAAAAATAAAAGGCAGCTCCGGTTTGTGATTGCGACGTTACTGTTCATGTTGCCACTATTGGTTTACCCAAGATTTCATTTCATCGGCAGCTATTTTATCACATGTCTTTGTATACATGCTTATTGGCAGATAGTGAAGGCCGGTAAATGAAATATCCCACTTTGTTTGTTATTCTTACCTTCAGTGCTCAAATCCTCTTGAAGACGAATTTATAATATGCTAAAAGCCTAAAACACACGCATTGCATGTCCTCTGAAAATGTTGCTGAATACTTGAGGAGTTTTAGGTTACATGTTTCTATATTGCTGCAGCTTCATCCCTTATTTATGGCATTACATCACTTGCAGGCTATGTGGTCCGAGGAGTGGGAGCTGTATCCATCTTACATTGGCGCTCAAGTCATAGAATATGGATCAGTTGCTGAAGACACCAATGATGATGACTCGAGGGTGTCGCTGGACGCTGTTCTCCCTGACGATCTCTTGGAGAAGGTTATTTCCTTCCTACCTGTTGCGAGTGTCATAAGATCTGGGTCGGTTTGCAAGAGGTGGTATGAGATTGTGCACGCCGAGGCGGACATGGAGTAAGATGGTTGCCCAAAAGCCATGGTACTTCATGTTCACTTGCAGCGAGGAAGCGGTATCAGGGTTCGCCTATGACCCGAGCCTCCGTAAATGGTATGGTTTTGACTTTCCTTGCATTGAGAAGAGCAACTGGTCAACTTCTTCGTCGGCTGGCTTGGTGTGCTTGATGGACAGTGAGAACAGGAGCCGTATCATCGTCTGCAACCCAATAACGAAGGACTGGAAGAGGCTTATTGATGCTCCTGGCGGCAAATCAGCTGATTACAGTGCTCTTGCCTTGTCCGTGAGCAGGACCTCTCATCAGTACATCGTTGCTATTGCAAGAAGCAACCAAGTGCCCACAGAGTATTATCAGTGGGAGTTTAGCATCCAATTGTATGAGTCAGAGACTGGTAATTGGGTGTCTGCCTTCAGTGAAGTGTTACTTGGATGGCGAGGAGGTGATGAGTGTGTCATCTGCGATGGAGTCCTCTACTATCTGGTGTACTCCACAGGAGTTTTGGTGAATAGTAATGATCATCGGCATTGTGTTTTCATGTATGATCTCTCTACCAGATCTGCTCACACTTCTTTGATGAGCATGACTATACCAGTACCACGTCCTCTTACATGGCCGGCTGATGAACCTAAGGGAGAGGCTTGTTTTAGTTGGGGGCATTGGAAAGCAAGATAGGCCTGGTATCATCAAGGGAATTGGCGTGTGGGAGCTCCGAAACAAGCAGTGGCATGAGGTTGCTCGAATGCCACACAAGTATTTCCAAGGATTTGGCGAGTTTGATGATGTTTTTGCGAGCTGTGGAGCTGATGATCTTATCTATATACAGAGCTATGGGTCACCATCTCTTCTCACCTTTGAAATAAATCAGAAGCTCTGGAGGTGGTCAGCAAAGAGTCCTGTTATGAAGAGGTTTCCGCTGCAGCTGTTCACAGGTTTCTCGTTCGAGCCAAGCCTGGACATCGCTTCCTAGATTTCATTTTGTTTGACGTCACTTGAGATCTTCACACTATATTTTGTCCAGTTTTCGAGTTGCGGGTGAGGAGATGATGTCCCTCGGAGGCATTTCAGCACAGAAAGTTTTCACTACTTGTATATCTATTCTATTTATTGCTGGGGGTTATATCTTCTAAGAGGATGGTGGGTTAACATTTGAAATCCTTTTTGCTAGTTTGATAGTTGGATAATAGTTGTGAGGGAGGCAACCGATGTTAACAAGAAAAAATGTTTCTGAACTTCGGGAAGAAAATATATTCATTGCTTTCATTGCTTGCGAATGGTGTATAAGTTTGTCTCTTCCTTTGCAGTCATTAGTGTTTTGTCCTTTCTTTATCCTGCACAACAATTACATCCGATTCTTGTTCCAAAGCTTAGCATTTTGTTGTTGGACCAGTACTTGCAACAGAGTACTTGATCTGCCGGCCGTAGAGCCATTTATGAAGAGCAGAGGTGGTGGCCTATGTTGCCTTCTCTTGTTTTCCTATGCATATAGTCCAATACTCTCAGCAAAATACTGCAAATGCAGAGAGTAAATTAATGAACTATTGGTGTCGAACTTTTGAGGTTATCTTCAGCTCCTGTTGTGTATCGTAGCGACGCCTGGTATCCTTGCATTTCAATGTTGCTGAACTGTATTATGCAGCAGTGTGCTGTGCATGGCGTGCCAGAATTTTGCCTGCTTGTGATGCAACATTTTATGCTGCCGCTGACATCTATCCATTTTCCTGCGTGTTGATGCTGCTACCCAAATGTTGATTAAAGCCTGTTATTAAAGGGACATCTGTGCCATCTTTGCGCTGCAAGGAATTATTGAATTGTTTCATCTATTAAGTCGTATTTTATTTCCTTACTACAAACCTTTGACCAACAGATACTCTTTTAGTACTGTATGTGATTTATGTGATACAAAGTAGTTTTGATAAAGAATCCAGTGGCACAATGCTGGTGAAAATTTTGTTTTAACGAAACAAAATACGTCTTAGTTCTAGGAACGGAGGAAAGTTAATATGCCAATAACCTTTAACCAACAGTTACTCTGCATTTTTTCGAGTCAGCAAATACTAAATCAACATTTTTTCACCGTTCTATTTTTCTCAAAATGGAGTTACTCTACAACAAAGAAAACCGATTCCTGGTCCCATACATGATAGTACATGACAAACATGACCTGGCAATTGATTTGTCACAGTTACTCCTGAGCTAAGGATAAGATTCTACACAGGGTTAAACATGTTCCATGTCAGCTAGCTACTGTCCAATAATCATGTCAGTGTTTCTTGTCTGTTTGGTCCATAGAAAAGTCATATACTTGTGACCCGAAATCTATGACATGGTACATTTGGATGTCCAAAAGCAGACACGTCACGCTAATACACTCTGCCCTTCCCTAAGTGACGGTTTTCACCTGCCATGGTCATTATTTAGTGCTTCCTACCTTGGTTCACATTATTTAAAAAAGGAAAAATTTGCTAGTGGACATGTTATGGTCTTTGCCGAAAGACACCGCTAAATTATGTCTTTGCTACGTACCATTAAATTTTGTGTACCATTTGGCACACTGTTGAACGAAAAAGGAGAAGCTGCAGTCTGCGGGATAAATAAATCGAATTACAATTACTTTTATACCCTCAACTTCCGATCGCAAATCAATGGGGAAAATCTACGAGCATCTTCCCCAATCCCAAATCCTCCCGGATATTTTCCTGGTCGACGCGATCGAGCTAGCTGCACCCGAGTATGGCTTTTCATATGCTATTCATATATTGTAGATATTTGATACTTTTAATAAACTTGTTCAAAGTTTATGAAGTTTGACTTTCATGGAAACCAATGCAGTACATAAATAGAAATACATTCGAATTTTGATTCATCGACGACATCCACGAACTGCTAAATAAAATCTAAGAATAAGATGACAAACAAAACTAATCAAAACACACCAAAAACTCCCCTAAACAAGCTGATTTAACATGCTTATAGACGCAACATATACAATAGTTCGTCCATAGGAAAGCCCACGTAATTTGTACTACTATCTATGTTGCTAAATATAAGATGTTTTATTATTATATTTTTTTCCATCTTCGTGTATGTAGACATGTTTTAATGTGTCTGCTAACTCATTTTAGTCAATATATAGTCCACATTGAATATAGAAAACATTTTATAATTAGGAACGGGTGGGAGTATATAGCAAGGGCAGAGCTTACACGATGAAGTACAACATGCGGCTGTTTACTTTTAACAGTGTTTTTCCTCCTGTTTGTAGGCCAGGGAAGGGAACATGAGAAAATCGTGTCACTTGTTAAGGTTGTTTTCTTTGGGGTAGTACGGTAGGGACGAGGGAGCACTTGTTCATTGCCTGTCTGGTTTGATGTATGTATGCAGTCACGAGAGTCGTTGGGTTCCTGCGGCGTGCAGTTGCATCATGCATGTCTTGTCCTCTTCCTGTCCCCCGTCCCTGTCACTCTAATCTACCGCTCCTGCAAGCGACGCAAAGCTAAGTAGCCTAGTAGTAGGAGGGCTACCGTATTGTACTGGATTTTCTGTGACTAGCAACTGATATGGACATAGCATCAAGCGATTTACATGGTCAGAGCAATATCGAATAAACTTCGTACCGGATATGAACCGAAAAAGTTTTCCGGTACCACATGGGTTCCGAGTTTACCACATCTGTTCTGCCCTGAGCCCGCCCGGTACCGTAAAACCAGTTTTCCATTGTTTTATCAAATTCATGATTTTGAACAACATAATAAAAAAGCAATATAAATTCAACATATAATATTTTACATACGATACGATAATCATTCATATTATAATAAATGTTTAAATCCGAATAATTAAAACAATAACGAATGGTCCAAAATTGAAAGAATAGTTCAAGTGACACATCAATATATATATAAATATCAAACTAATAAAATGGAAATCTACTTCTTCTCATACAATTGCCACTAGTGTTCAGTAATATCATTACGAAGTTGGGTGTGTGGCCTTGTCCTCAGTCTTCCGGTAGATCTCAAGAAATGGTTGGATCCGGTCCGGGTTCCTTTGAGGCTTTCACCCGGCTACTAATGTTGTAATAGAAAAATTCTAAGTTTAAATTCCTCTAATCTTCAATAATCATATTGTGTAAAAATCACATAATCTCCATGATATCTGAGAGGCATTTCTTATCCCAGAAACGAGCAAGACCTCGAACAATTGCAAACGAGCTTGCAACACACACCAAATGCCCCTCCAATATCCTCTCCAGCATGGTTCTTGAGCTTTAAGATGGAAATCTTTCTTGTTGGCTGGTTTTTAGATGGTTTCACAAATGTTGACCAAGAAGGATAGATGCCGTCGCAATATAATACCCCATGGTATAATCATGCCCATTCCGGTGTAGTAGCATGCCAGGGCATCTCCACTAGCAAGCCGAGCAAAATGATGTAATCTCTGCAAACACATTGATATCGTTGAGAGAACCCGGCAAACCAAAAAAAACAATGTCAAATCCACAAATCCTCAGAAGCAACGCTACGAGTACGATAGAAGGATCAGGATGATGACCGGCGAATTGTCATGCCAAGCCGCAGGGCAATTATTCCACCTCCAACGCATGCAATCCATCCAAGCATGCCTGGCTATCCTCTTGCTTCATTTGCCACATGAACTTCTTCGTGTCCTCCTCGTTCGGACTTCGGAGATATTCGGGCCCAAAAACTCAGATCAATGTTATGGCAAACACTCGCACGCATTTGAGAGTGGTACCTTCACCAATGCGAAGATATTCATCGGTGTAGTCAGCCAGAACGACATATGCTACATCTCATTGTCACTGATATCTTTTGGTATGAACTAAACCCAAGCAAACCGGCGGCATTTCTCCGTTGAGTAAGTACGAAGTAACGAGAGTTTTGCTCGCAAAGATTCAACAATCAGAACAAATAGAGTCTACCGATTCGATAACGCTACGGAAGATGTGAGCCGGATAGGTCAGTACCTCGGCGAAGTAATACTTCTTAGCAACGAATTGCCAAGAGCTCGGTTCCGGGGAATGCAAAGACGCCCGACCTTGGAGTCTCGCCTTTTCCTCTTGCCTCCTTTCTCAAATTGTTCGACGAAGATACGTGATACGTCACGTATCCATAATTTCTGCTGTTCCATGCTTATATTATACCATTTGCTACATGTTTTATATACACTTCATATCACTTTTATGCATTTTCTGGGACTAACCTATTAACAAGATGCCACAGTGCCAGTTCCCTGTTTTCTGCTGTTTTTGGTTTCAGAAAGTTACTTCTGGAAATATTCTCGGAATTGCACGAAACAAAAGGCCAAGTCCCTATTTTTCCACACGTACACGGAGTCCGAAGGAGAGACGAAGAGCCACGAGGTGGCCAAACCACTGGCGGCGCGGCAGTGGGCCCAGCCGCGCCTGCCTGTGGTTTGGGCCCCTCGGGGGTCCGCCGACATCGCCCCTTCGCCTATTTATTCCCCGAGACGTGAAAACCCTAAAACACCGAGCCTTTCATCCAGAACATATTCGCTGCCGCCGCCGTCGTCAACCCTAACTCGGGGGGTTTCTGAAGCTCTTCCCGGCACCCTGCCGGAGAGGGGAATCATCACCGGAGGGCTCTACATCGCCATGCCCGCCTCCGGAGTGATGCGTGAGTAGTTCATCCTTGGACTATGGGTCCATAGCAGTAGCTAGATGGTTGTCTTCTCCACTTGTGCCATCATGTTTAGATCTTGTGAGCTGCCTATCATGATCAAGATCATCTTATTGTAATGCTACATGTTGTGTTTGCTGGGATCTGACTTATATTGATACCTATGTGGAGCTGAATATTATATTATCATGTCTATGTCATTTGTGATCTTGCATGCTCTCCGTTACTTGTTGAAGCCTTGGCCAAGTGAATACTTGTGACTCCAAGAGGGGGTATTTATGCATGATAGTTGGGTTCAACCTCTATTTAACCTGGGATAGTGACAGCAAGTTCTAAGGTTGTAGATGTGTTGTTGCCACTAGGGGTAAAACAGCAATGCTTTATTCAAGGATGAATGTATTGTTTACATTACGCACATTACTTAATGCAATTGTCTGTTGCTTGCAACTTAATACTGGAAGGGGTACGGATGTTAACCGGAAAGTGGACTATTTAGGCATAGATGCATGCTGGATAGCGGTCTATGTACTTTGTCGTAATGCCCAAATGAATCTCATAGTAGACACCAAGCTCACACATGCATGTTATATGCACTTATCAATTGTCAATTGCCCAGCTGTAATTTGTTTACCCAGCATGTTAGTTATCTTATTGGAGAGACACCACTAGTGAACTGTGGACCCCGGTCCATTCTTTTACATCTGAAATACAATCTACTGCAATCATTGTTCTCTACTGTTTTATGCAAACAAACATCATTTCCATTCGATACGTTTAACCCTTTGTTTTCAGCAAGCCGGTGAGATTGACAACCTCACTGTTAAGTTGGGGCAAAGTAATTTGATTGTGTTGTGCAGGTTCCACGTTGGCACCGGAATCCCTGGTGTTGCGCCGCACTACACTCCTTCACCAACACCTTCGAAGCAAACCTCGTTTTCCTACTGGTTCGATTAAACCTTGGTTTCATACTGAGGGAAAACTTGCTGCTGCACTCATCATACCTTCCTCTTGGGGTTCCCAACTGACGTGTGACGTACAAGCATTGTTTCTGGCTGTTGCCGGGGAGATATTCCCTCGTCAACTTAGAGCCACCAACACGTTTTCTGGCGCCGTTGCCGGGGAAAACCGAATTGCTTCTGCAAGGGGAGTCTCTCACACCCAATCTCTTTACTTTGTTATTTGTCTTGCTTAGTTTATTTTTATTTAGTCTTGTTTGCTCTCTTTATCAAAAACACAAAAAAATTAGTTACTTGTTTAATTCAGTTTGATTTTGTTTTTCAAAATGAGTACTCCTGAGAACACTAAGTTGTGTGACTTCACTAGCACAAACAACAATGATTTCATATGCACTCCTATTGCTCCACCTTAGCAGCAATTTTATGAAATTAAACCTGCTCTATTAAATCTTGTTATGAAAGAGCAATTTTCTGGTGTTAGTACTGATGATGCTGCTGCCCATCTTAATAACTTTGTTGAACTTTGTGAAATGCAAAAGTATAAGGATATGGATGGGGATATTATAAAACTGAAACTTTTTCCTTTCTCCTTGAGAGGAAGAGCTAAAGAATGGTTGCTTTCTTTGCCTAGAAATAGTATTGATTCTTGGACAAAATGCAAAGATGCTTTCATAGGGAAATATTATCCTCCTGCTAAGATTATATCCTTGAGAAGTAGCATTATGAATTTTAAACAACTTGATAATGAACATGTTGCTCAAGCTTGGGAAAGAATGAAATCTTTGGTGAAGAATTGTCCCACTCATGGACTGACTACTTGGATGATCATCCAAACCTTTTATGCAGGATTAAATTTTTCCTCAAGGAACTTATTGGATTCAGCCTCTGGAGGAACCTTTATGTCCATCACTTTAGGTGCAGCAACAAAGCTACTTGATGATATGATGATCAACTATTCCGAATGGCACACCGAAAGAGCTCCTCAAGGTAAGAAGGTAAATTCTGTTGAAGAAACCTCCTCTTTGAGTGATAAGATTGATGCTATTATGTCTATGCTTGTGAATGGTAGATCTCATGTTGATCCTAATAATGTTCCTTTAGCTTCATTGGTTGCTCAAGAAGAGCATGTTGATGTAAACTTCATTAAAAACAACAACTTCAACAACAATGCTTATAGGAATAATTTTGGTAGCAACAACTATAAGCCTTATCCTTCAAATGGTTATGGCAATTCTTATGGTAATTCCTACAGCAACAATAGAAGTGTGTCCTCTGATCTTGAAGCTATGCTTAAAGAATTTATTAGCACACAAAAAGCTTTCAATAAAACTGTTGAGGAAAAGTTTGAAAAAATTGATGATCTTGCTTCTAAAGTTGATAGTCTTGCTCATGATGTTGAAATTCTAAAACTGAAAGTTATGCCTAATGAAGTTAAAGATACTAAGTCATTTGCTACAGCAAATGCCATCCAAGTTCGAATTGATAATAATATTAGGATGTTGGCTGAATTGCATGCTAGGTGGGAAAAAGAGGAAGAACTTGAAAAAGAGAATAGTATAGTTAGAGTTTGTACTATCACCACTAGTAATGCTAATGTTTACATGCTAGTAACCTCCTACTATTGATGGTAATGTTATTGGTGTTGGTAATGTCTCTACTACTTCTGCAAAGCGTTTGAAATTGCCTAAAACTGCTGAAACTTTTTCTGATAAAAGTGCTGAAATTTTTCAAACTATTGGAGACAATGGTTCCACCACCATTGACAATAATGATTTTGATTTTGATGATTGTAACATCTCTGAAGTTATTATGTTCTTGCAAAAATTAGCTAGAAGTCCCAATGCTAGCACTATTAATTTGGCTTTTACAAAGCATATTACAAATGCTCTTTTGCAAGCTAGGGAGGAGAAGTTGAAACTTAAAGCTTCTATTCCTAGGAAATTAGAAGATGGTTGGGAACCCATCATTAAGGTAAAGGTGAATGATTTTGATTGCAATGCCTTGTGTGATCTTGGTGCAAGTATTTCGGTTTTGCCCAAGAAGCTTTATGATATTCTTGATTTGCCACCTTTGGAACATTGTTATTTGGATGTTTTTCTCGCTGATAATGCTATGAAGAAACCTTTGGGGCGAGTTAATGATGTTTTTATTACAGTAAACAATAACCTTGTCCCCTGTTGATTTTATTGTTATGGATATTGAATGCAATGCATCTTGTCCTATTGTTTTGGGAAGACCTTTTCTTCGAACTGTTGGTGCCATCATTGATATGAAAGAAGGTAATATAAGGTACCAATTTCCTCTCAAGAAAGGTATGGAACACTTCCCTAGGAAGAGAATGAAGTTACCTTTTGACTCTATTGTTAGAGCAAGTTATGATGTTGATGCTTCTTCTCTTGACAACACTTGATTTTCACTTTCTGCGCCTAGCTGAAAGGCGTTAAAGAAAAGCGCTTATGGGAGACAACCCATCGTTTTTATTTGCTGTTATTTTTGTTTTCTTTGAGTCAAGGAGTTTTGTTACTTCTGTAGCAACTCCTTTGTATCTTTATTTTATCGCAATGTTGTGCCAAGTAAAGTTCTATATTGAAAGTTGATGCAAGATTTGGATTTCTGCGCAGTGACAGATTTTTAGCTGTCACGGATTTGAGCTTATCTCCCTGTAGAAAATTCAAAAAATTCTGAGAAAAATCACGCATATTCCTGAGATATGTACGCAACTTTCATTATTTTAGGCCAGATCCATCTGAGCAACTTAAGTGCCTCGAAAAAATTCGTCATTCCAGACTGTTCTGTTTTTGACAGATTCTGCCTTTTGTTTTGCATTCGCTCTTTTACTGTGTTTGTGTGGATTTCTTTGCTCCACAAAGCATTGGTGGCTGTAGCTAATGTCCAGAAGCTTTGGGATTGATTGTATCATTACAGAATATGAGAATTTTTGATTATGCACTAACCCTCTAATGAGAACTGTCTTGAGTTTGGTGTGAAGGAAGTTTTCAAGGATCAAGCGAGAAGGGTGATATTATGTGATCAAGAAGAGTGAAAAGCCTAAGCTTGGGGATGCCCCCGTGGTTCATCCCAACCATATTCAGAGAGACTCAAGCGTCTAAGCTTGGGGATGCCCAAGGCATCCCCTTCTTCATCAACAAACTTATCAGGTCATCTCTAGTGAAACTATATTTTAATTCTTTCACATCTTATGCGCTTTACTTGGAGCGTCTGTGTGTTTTTATTTTGTTTTTGTTTGAATAAATTCGGATCCTAGCAATCCTTGTGTGGGAGAGAGACACGCTCCGCTTTTTCATGTGAATACTCATGTTCTTCACTTATATTTGTTGAGTATTCTTAACTAGCTACTGCAGTGCTTTTAGCTCCTGTTTTTCATGCATCTCTTCGAGCTGTTAGCACTTGTTTATAAATACTCTCTTGCTGCATTATATTATCATTTGGAGAGTTTATGTTTAAATAAATTGATTGGTGTTTGTTTGGAAGAAAGAAAATGCTACATGTAGTAGTTGGTATTGGAAAAGACATATGCATTCTTGTAGATCATTGTCTTGTTTCGATTTGATGCTTTGCAATTGTTTTGAGCTCTCAAGTAGATCATGTTTAAGCTCTTGCATCATGTAGTTAAAGCCTAGTAGTGGAGAACTACCGTAGAGCTTGTTGAGACTTGGGATGCATATTTGTTCTCTCTAAGGTCTAGATATTTTCTGGTAAAATGTTTGAGCAACAAGGAAGACAGTGTAGAGTCTTATAATACTTGCAATATGTTTTTATGTGATTCTTGCTGTACCGGTTTATACTTGTGTTTGCTTCAAACAACCTTGCTAGCCTAAACTCTGTACTGAGAGGGAATGCTTCTCGTGCATCCAAAACTTGAGCCAAAACCCATGCCATTTGTGTCCACCATACCTACCTACTATGTGGTATTTCCTGCCATTCCAAGTAAATATTTCATGTGCTACCTTTAAACTATTCAAAACTTTATTACTCCTTATTTGTGTCAATGTTTTATAGCTCATGAGGAAGTATGTGGTGTTTTATCTTTCAATCTTGTCATTTACTTCTGACAGACTTTCACCAATGGACTAGTGGCATATACATCCGCTTATCCAATAATTTGCAAAAAGAGCTGGCAACGGGGTGCCCAGCCCCAATTAATTACAACTTTCATTAATAATTCTCTTCACATGTTTTGCCCTGATTTATCAGTAAGCAACTTAATTTGCAAATAGACACTCCTCCATGGTATGTGAATGTTGGAAGGCACCCGAGGATTCGGTTAGCCATGGCTTGTGTAAGCAAAAGGTTGGGAGGAGTGTCATCTATAAAGAAACTAAAATACATGTGTAAACAAAAGAGAAGAGGGATGATCTACCTTGCTGGTAGAGATAACGTCCTTCATGGGAGCCGCTCTTGAAAGTCTGGTTGACAAGGGGGTTAGAGTGCCCACTACCATTCGTTGACAACAACAAACACCTCTCAAATACTTATTTTGTGCTCTCTATATGCTTTCGAAAACTTAAAAAGCTCTAGCACATGATTTAATCCCTGCTTCCCTCTGCGAAGGGCCTATCTTTTACTTTATGTTGAGTCAGTTTACCTACTCCTTTCTATCTTAGAAGCAAACACTTGTGTCAACTTTGTGTGCATTGATTCTTACATGTTTACTTATTGCACTTGTTATATTGCTTTATGTTGACAACTATCCATGAGATATACATGTTACAAGTTGAAAGCAATGCTGAAACTTAATCATCCTTTGTGTTGCTTCAATGCCTTTTACTTTGAATCTATTGCTTTATGAGTTACCTCTTATGCAAAACTTTTTGATGCTTGTCTTGAAAGTACTATTCATGAAAAGTTTTTGCTTATATGATTCATTGTTTACTCTTTATCTATTTGTTAGCAAACTATAGATCATTGCTTTGAGTCACTTCATTCATGACATGAGCCTTGCAATATATTGATCAAGATTGTGTGAAAGCATGTCTCCTCAGAAATTATTTGTTGTTATCGTTTTACCTACTCGAGGACGAGTAGAACTAAGCTTGGGGATGCTTGATACGTCTCCAACGTATCCATAATTTCTGCTGTTCCATGCTTATATTATACCATTTGCTACATGTGTTTTATACATCACTATCACTTTTATGCATTTTCTGGGACTAACCTATTAACAAGATGCCACAGTGCCAGTTCCCTAGTTGTTTCTGTGTTTTTGGTTTCAGAAAGTATATTTTGGAAATATTCTCGGAATTGCACGAAAACAAAAGGCCAAGTCCCTATTTTTCCAACACGTACAGGAGAGTCCGAAGGAAGAGACGAAGAGCCACGAGGTGGCCAAACCACGGGCGGCGGGCAGTGGGCCCCAGCCCGCCGCCTGCTGTGGTTTGGGCCCTCGGGGGTCCGCCGACATCGCCCCTTCGCCTATTTATTCCCCGAGACGTGAAAACCCTAAAACACCGAGCCTTTCATCCAGCATATTCGCTGCCGCCGCCGTCGTCAACCCTAACTCGGGGGGTTTCTGAAGCTCTTCCCGGCACCCTGCCGGAGAGGGGAATCATCACCGGAGGGCTCTACAATCGCCCATGCCCGCCTCCGGAGTGATGCGTGAGTAGTTCATCCTTGGACTAGGGTCCATAGCAGTAGCTAGATGGTTGTCTTCTCCACTTGTGCCATCATGTTTAGATCTTGTGAGCTGCCTATCATGATCAAGATCATCTTATTGTAATGCTACATGTTGTGTTTGCTGGGATTGATTATATTGATACTATGTGGAGCTGAATATTATATTATCATGTCTATGTCATTTGTGATCTTGCATGCTCT